>CM023481.1:171314261-171914261 GCA_013339685.2 Hyalomma asiaticum | reverse complement strand
GCTCGGCAGTGACTCTTATCAGGCCAAAAATAATGTGCTTTATAGTTGCACAGTAGGTGCAGAGTTTGAATTCATCATTAAACATGCCTAATACCACAGATGTCAACACGTTGTCACAGGTGTGGAAATACTTTCTAGACTATGCGTCAGTGCAATTCTAGACTGCTGCATGTTCAATGCATGACCAGTTGGCCCACTTCTTCTCAGGGGGTATTATTTCATATGAATAAATGTATTTACAAATATTGAAGGGCATAAAGGATATAGGGAGGGTCACAATGTTCGTCTGCTCTATTGATAGAAGGGAATAAATAGAGGTTCTGACTGAATTATTTTATCAGTACTTATATTTACTCATGAAAAGCTTTGTATGTGTACTCTAAATAAAATTCCGATAAGAAAAACTTTTATCGTTTCTCAAGTAGTGAAACTCACCTGAAATCATAAATACTTATCACTACGAAAATTATCAGCAGATTTACATTTCTCGTAAAGATGAAGCATTAAAGCAACTCCGGTGATTTTTCACTGTCCACTGATCTCGATGAAATTTTCAGTACATGTTTTTCTCCATACTATAATAGTATGTGCCAAGTCAGGTGGTTGCATGTAACTTAGTTTTCCTGAAAACGAATTTTTAAAATTTTGACCGGATTCACACGTGGGCCACCCTGTGTTTTTGACGTCATTATCTTCAACGCTGCCTACCTGAGCAGGCGGGCCATCAAAAGCAATGCGGCGATACTCCAGTGCTCAAATCGTCGCTGTCAAGTTCAGAAAAGCTGGCATAACTCACTACATCGTCAGATGACCTCGCCACTGTCATTTTTCTGGCACCAGCTCCATGTTTCTAATTTATTTATTTATTTATTCATACTGTCGGCCGTTACAGGGTGGGTCAAAAGCAACACTGCTGCAAGTCGTACATTGCATGAAAAGAAAAGAAACACTTGAAAGAGAACAACATACTGTATAACCAAATATAAGAATTTAGCAAAAGGTAAGACACATAAGCATACATAAGCCATACATTAATCACATTATACAGCACCACTAATGCAAGTTAATCAAATACAACGAAACATGGGCGAGCGTTACTTCACAAAAACAGAAGGTTGTATACATAAGCGAAATATTCCGTACATATATATACAAATCAACTAATAAAAACTACCAATGCAAACGAATGTCAAAGACACCCGCAAAATAGAAAAAAAAAAAGCGTATACATGCGTGCTTCTTTAAAGTCGTGTGAGATTCTCTTCAAATTGATCCGCATTGCTGCTTTGTCGTGTTATTAGTGGTAATTCATTCCATTCTTTAATGGTTCTTGGGATGAAGGAAAACGCATAACTGTTAATTTGCATCTGAGGTACTTCGAAAGTGCCATCTTTGCTTCTTCGTAATATTCTGCCTTGCCGTGCCATCAAGTAGTACTGGTCGCTATTGATGTTAAATTTGTTTTTAGTGAGAAGGTAAAAGAACTTTAACCTTGCGATGCGTCTGCGTTCAGCGAGTGTGGGCAAGTTCAGTAAACTAAGCATTTCGGAGACAGAATCTGTACGAGAGTATCACGATAAAATAAATCTTGCTGCTCGACGTTGAACTCTTTCCAGTCTCTGGATTAACCCTGACTGATAAGGGTCCTAGATTATGCAGGCATACTCTGCCTGCATATAGATTATGCAGGCAATGGTGGGAAGGCTGTGATGTCATCGCACACACTGCGTGAAGTGTCTGCCTGTTTCAGTTTTGGTTTGAACACACTGTTCAGTCAGTTTTTTAGGATTTTTGGTGTGTTTCTGAGCAAATTGAACCACACTGGCTGCTACAGGTCTGCCAGCACCATTGGAAAACATCGATATCAGAACATGGTGAAAAAACCGCTGGAGTTCCCCTTGAAGTTATGGCCCCGTTTCCCCCCACATTCAAATTTTCCCTTTATCCCTTCATTTTCTTGCCCGTAGCTTCCCTCCCTCAGCGGTTGGCCTTAAATTAACCTCCTCCCCTCTTTCATGCACACATACAGACAAGGAAAAAATTCTGGCTATGTGCTTGTACATACAATTTGTCTTTAATTGGACTCCTAAATTAGATAAAGTAGATATGGCTATAACATGGAAATGGCTGCCACCATTTCTGTGTTACAGTAGAGATATCAAGGGGGAAAAAACAGTGGCAAACATTTTGTTTCGATGTTTTGTTTTGCCAGCTGTTGTTTCTGAATGGTGCATTATCTAGTAATGGTTCTTCCAGGGAAATTAGGTCCTTAAAACAGACTGAGAACATGTTTTTGACAAACTAAGCTCAACAGCAAATACTCCAACAAAGGCATTTCAGTTGAATGGCCCTGCAACACTTCTTGAGCTTGCTAATTTGGAAATGCTGCTGATCAGTAGTCAAGGCTCTGTGAACATTTGAACCAAATGTTGTTGCACTACACACAGCAGGGAATTTGTAATTTCGTTTTGAAAACAATTAAAAAATATTTTTTTTCCTCTTGGCAAATTATCTAGATAAAAGAACTGATCATATAGACAAATGGAGGGACATGATCATCGTGCGATTTCATAATCATGAAAACGTCCTTGGTAATATTTGTATTGTTTGTTGTGAGTTCAGTAAGTAAGGGATATACATGTCCCTCTTTTAAGAACACTGAAAAAGAAGCTTTTATCATAGTACTTTGTCTTGATCAGTGGTCTCCTGCTTATTTTGTTTTCTCCCATGTGCAGAAGGTAGCACCATACATACTGCATCCGTGCTATTTTAAACACATGTACCTTAATAGGTGGCTTGACTCATAATGTGCGCAACGCTAAGACGGTACTTAACAGTGCATATTATTTACAAAACCACTTTTACACTTGCTATTACACGCTTTGTCTCAACCATATTTTACCATGCTTCTTGTGCTGCAAAAGAAAAGCAAAAGTCGTCTCATAAAAATGCTTGTAGCTGTGCTCATACTTGATGAATTAAAAAAAAGTTTTGCAGCAAATGATTAATGAGGCATTAAGCGTATTCGGGGACTGCTTGGAAAAATGTTGGCTTTAAAGATGCCATGCTTAAAGCTGGGCTTCTGGTTAATTCAGACATGTTTTTTTAAGGGACACTAAAGGCAAATAAGAAGTCTACTTGAATCGTTGAAGTACCCTTCAGGAAACCTTGTAGTGCTTGTTTCATGCCAACAAATTGCTTAATTTGAAAGAAAATGGTGCTCCTGTTGTCAGCATGACGTTAGAGCTGCTCAGACTGCCCGCCTTCGAGCCAAGAACTTGGGATGTTGCATTAATCATTTTTGCTCTTTGTTGCTCAACAGCCGACGCCATGGCTTTTTATGCACATAACAAAATTGCGACCACCTACAAACCAAGACAAGGGTAGCAGCTGAGATTATATGCACATGACTGCATAAGTGTAGGTCATTACGAAACTTTGGATCACCCACGTCATTCTGAAATTATTGGCAGTGTGAGTATGTGTAACTAATTATACTAAGGCCCTACGACATCACCAGGATAGCACTCAAATTTCTCATGGGAGTCGCAAATCATGCCCTACGTTTGCCTAAATTTCTTGATTATTGATGCGCTGTTATAGATAACGTTGATGTTTAGACATTCTCAAGCATTCACCCATCACTCTAACACAAAATGTTGTTTGCCTTTTGTGTCCCTTTAAAGGAGTACTGACTCGAATTTTTGACATTCTCATATTGTTGCTGTAAGTAAATGCACTGATGTAGAGACAATTAAAAAGACTATTGCGGTGCCTCACAACGCAATGGATATATCTTTAATACGGCTCTCTTGAAAGCCCACTTTCAGTTTCGATTTTGAGGGGTCGGATTCTTAGTGACGTGTCAGCACATTTGGACGTACGTCTAAGTAATGTGGGGACAGCAATTCGTGATGGTGTCGCTGCAGCTTTGTTGACTGCGGTCATTTGCATATGGGGCATGCTAATAACAATGATTTCATGGTCATCCAGTGACTCTGACAACAATATCGATGTTTTTCAAGAGACTGTGTTCATATGTCATCTTATTGTCCATTGCGCTGGGGCTGACTTGCAGATGGCGACGAAAACTTTAAAATCAAACTAAAATACTTTGCATGTGTTTCCTGGCTTCGGTGTGTGGAAAGCGTTAACAATGCATGACTAGAAAATGAAAAATGTCCGTTTTGCGCCACCACAAAATCTGTCAGTATTCCTTTAAGACTTTCCTCTAAAGTAGTGCCGTAAAAGTTTATTTCTGGCATTTTTTGTTGGCACCTTTTTACATGATGTACTAAAATGTATCTGTTGTCAAACAAAGAAAAAAGTAACGCTTAGTTTCAGGAAGGATTAATATTGTGATTGCAATTGAATGAATGTCAGTTTAAACAAAGCATCCTGGTGTAAATTTAAATATGTTATAGGACAACGGCTTGCAACAGGTGTCGGCTGGTTCTACTTACCATGGCAACTGCTGAAATTGGAACTAGCTATTACAGTTCCATTTTCACTTTTGTGGCAGAATGGTTCAATTCCAGTAAAAAAAGAAGCACATATTGCATAGTGCTGCTCTTTCTGCATCCTGTTTGTGACATATTCATTATGCTAAGTCATTTAAAGGGACCGACAACGAAATTGCCGTTAAATGAAACATGGCATAGCCTGGCGGTGAAACCTTGGTACTGCTTTCTGGAATGAATTGCTGCACGTTGCCTGCTGCTGTTCATACAACCATAAATCGGTCTTAAAATTGCAGTCAATACATAAAAACGCATCCCAGTCTTATTATTTGCTTTCTATGCAGCAAAAGGAGTTGACGCTGACAAGTGTCGCTGCCCTCACTGAAACCGACATCTGCTTTTAACCACGGCGCACGCGGGCAGTGTCTCCCAGGCGTTGCGCGCACGCGCTCTGTTGGGGCAGAACTCTGTGCAAACACACATGACAGCTGTCAGTCACTGTTTGCAACATGTACTGTGTTAAGACTTCATAAGCAAGAAATCCTGATAAAAAATGATTTACGGCATTTTCCCCGTTGCCATTGTGTGATTGGACAATCTGACCGGTAAGCTTTCCGTTCAAATAAAGAAACCGTGTAACTTAGGTACTTTAAAAATTGGTTGTCGGTCTCTTTAATTACTATTAAGGCAATAAGATCTCAAATCAAGGGCATAAAAAGAAAGCTTTCATAGTGTGTGTACAAATACGGCTTTATGTGTTTCTGTGTAAATGACCATTCAGAGATGTTATAGTTGCTTGGTGCATGTCTTTTTTTGTGTGGTCCTTTATTTTCTACTCTTTCTCTCTCTTCTTGATATACAGCCAAAATTTCTTCAAAGCATCTCATCTTCGGAGGAGGGTTCTTCTCAGGGTCGTTTAGTCAGGTGGGTTGAGGACTTCATTGTCTGTAGGTTGCCTGTTTCTTTGAATCTCCTCTTTCACTTTTTTCTAACCATCTTGCTCTACTTCTGTGAGCATGTTTGTGTTTGATTGAAAACTGTGGCTGCTTTCAGCTTGAATAGCATTTACTCTGTGTCCCGAAATTTTTTGTATCAAAAGGGCCCTGCGGCACATTTGTGGGAAGTCTCAGTAAATCTTAGCTTTGAGAAAGCCTCTGCTTGCTACTATATTGTCTTCCCTGAATGCTCACAAAGTGTTGCATGATGCCATCCAGAGTTTGAGAAACTTGAAATGCCATTATGGAATTACAGACACTAGTGAGAATTCAGAATATGTTAATATGGCAGTATTGAAGGATGTGTGAAACACATGCTAGTGATGAAGTTGGTGAGTTTCTGGTGCAATCCAGGTTTATTTTCCTGCGGTAGTACCCATCCTTAATCTTTCGTGCTTTGTGATAGTATCTTTATTTTCTTTTTTTTTTTGGCACTTTCAGCGAGAATAGTTGTTGTCATGGCTGCATTAATAACTAGCTACTTTGCTTCATCCAATGTTTGCGTGAGTGGACGCAGTCGACACCACAGTTGCAAATTTTGAGCAGGCCACGCTGCTTATACTTCCAACTAATGCAATAAATACTTTGTTTTATGTTCCACGTGACTATTTCCTGCGCAACTAATGGTTGATGATTGATTTTGCGAGAGTTTGATGCATTTTCTATGTGATTTTATATATCATATTCTATCTTTATCAAACAGTATTGCAATCCCCCTGCACTGCTTGATATATCGAGGTTTGGCTGTAGCAGAAATGTCTAAAAGAGGTTACATGCATGCATATAAACAAAGGATGAGCATAAGCTGGGATGATGCTATTGCCTTATTTCATTTGCTTCTGCCCAGTAAATTTGTATTTAGCACACCCCTGCAGCTTTTTCCTTTTTTTCTGTTTTGCAAGATTTATGACGCAGCAATGCCGAAATAAGAAACAGTGATACTTTTTAGAATGCTTCACTGCACAATGTTACCATTGGCACGATATCAAAGAGTTATCACTGTCTGCTGGTGATGCAAAGACGTGCACTTTGTATAAACAGACGCATGGCAGGAGTGGCAACAGTTGTTAGAAGTGTTCCCCTTTACACTTTGTTTCTGACAGCGGCCACCATGTATAACTGATAGCTGAGTTTACGGCTGTTTGCAACATGGTCCTGTGTTCCCTTTTATACTGCCCATCATACAGGCTTATAGCTGCACTTTTGCTTGTTGTGAAATAGCGTTATAAAAAAAAAGAAATAAAAAAAAACAGCCGTCGCTTTTTACCACATTTAAAGCTTTTCTACATTCCTCACATGCTTAAAACCATGTTTTTTTTTATGATTATTGTTGAGGGAGGCTTTATGGAAAGGGGGAAGAGGAATAACTTGTGCCTGTGTCATAAGAAGGTGGACTGGCTTCCTACCTGTACAGTGGCCAGTAACCCCTGAGTCGTCCCCTCAGTAAGCTGGACCGCCCAGAGTTGATCTTTGGGAACCATGTTGACAAGTACGAGTCTCCCACTGCTCGACATTAAAAATTTTGCAGCTAAGAGGGGCTGCATCAGGCCAGGCCCACTGCTTCTGTGGCACATCCACACTTTTTTTTTTTTGCATACTAATTATTGTACTATAGAGGAACTTCCTGCAACTACAATTCAGCTAGTATGTACTTAAGGTATAGTGGTTACATAGTGTGTGTGCAGCAAGTGTCCATGCCAAGTCCAAGATAACCAAGAATTGCATCTGTGCAAAACCATTTAAGGAATTCAAGGACATTTGACATCAAGTTATGTGAAGTTACTAGGAGAGTAAAATAATATCCATAAGAAACCTAAATGAGATTGGAAGTATCATCTTTACTAAGGAAATGTGTAAGAGCTGGGCTGGTCTATAAATAATGTGTTTGCGGAAAGCCTTGGAGATAAAATAAAGAATTGTGTCATCTTGCATTCCTCAAATGGTTTTAACCTGTAACACTCTTGTTTTGGCTAGTTGGTGCATTCTTGACTCAAGCACGGTAGCGCAAAAAGACGCGGACGAAGTCCTGTGTTCCTTCCTTTCTTCGTCTGTATTTTTTTTGCGCTACTGTGTTCGATTCAATGTTTTAACCTTCTTTAAGCATGCAACTTAAACCACTACAGCCTTTTTATTTGTTTATGATATGGCATCTGAAGGTGAAGTTGTGAAGTTTCTTAAATTTCTGATTACTTCGAGACAGCCTTGCAATCACTTGATAACTAGATTTCTGATGCCTGTAAAATATTACAAAGAATATTTTCATGTAAGTTCACATTGCATGTAGGGTCATTGTGTGTTTGGGTTGTGCACTGTTAATGTGCCAGCTGACTGACAGATTTCTATTTACCATGTTCAGGAAATGTTGCAGGGTCCCTTTGTGCTCTTTAGGCCAGTTCTCACTTCAACATAGTTGTGTAAATCTCTTGCTTTCATTTCATGGTAGTATGCAAAATGGTCTATGACTTCATTACTTTTCTCTTATTCGTTACTGCTCTCTCTGGGCAGCTTCCGGATTGGACAGGTATGGTGTGACAAGCTGTAGGAGCATGTTTATTCTTATCGTGCATGCCTTGCGGATGTTCTTCTTTCTATTTTTTTTTTGTGTGTGTACGTTTTCTTTCTGTGTCTTGCACGCATGAAGTGTGAGGTTGAACAAGGTTTAGTGCCTAATGTTACGTGCACTTCACAGAAATGAATATGTGTTAGGAGCGCAAGTTATTATTGCACTGGGTGACTGGCGGGATGTAGATTAAAGTGTGTGCTTTTGAAAATGAGATTTGCTTGATTTGAAGACGTGCTTGGTGTATGCCTTGTTTTATATGCATGTGCACCTTCTCAGAATCTTGTGGCCTTTCATTGCTGAAATTTGGTAAAATATGGTATTTTTTTTTGTTATCCATACTCGTGTAATTTTTCCTTGTAAATTTCTTGGGGTGTGAGATCTGTGCATAGTGGAGCACCTAGCATATAGCAATACTCTTTATGCTAAGTACAGAAAGGTTGTATTTCTTGATGACAGAATGCTTCATTGTTTAATGGTGGCAGTGTTGAACTTGCCACGTTGTGAACAGAGCTTTGTGGTCAAAAGATGGGCTACTGTGAAATCTACAGAGGAAGCTTTAGCTTGGGAGTTCCTATGTAAATATATTTAAAGGAAGCAGTACATCTGCGTGTAATCCTTAGACTCATTGTACTTGGGTCACACATTTACACTCGGCTGCTGAAAGTGTTTTAGCTCAATATTTACCAGTTTTTCCCCATTCATTGCAAAGTGCAACACCACAGCTGTGCTCGCATCGTGTCCTGTTGTCTTATTTCTGTCCTTATGTTACTTTTGCTCTATTCTTAAGCTATTAGGCCAAGTGGTGGGAGGAAGTTATAAAGGTAATGTAGATTTTTAGCCTACGTTATAGAGTACACCTCTTTATGCCCATAGGAGCAATATAAAGTATGTATTATTTTTCTAAGTCTTTTACAATTGAAATTTTTTATAAATGTATGCTTTACGGGGGCCAACACTGGTAACTCAGATTTTACTCATTCAAAAACAAAATTTTTTTGGAGGACCATAATGAAGCTTTGTCCAGAGAAATGAACCAAAATGATTGAAGTCAAATGAATATTTAAGACATGGTGATTGAATTGCCTAAGAAATGTGTGCCACCATTGGGCACGGGGCTGGTGCACAAGGCCAGGCAGCTGCACTGTCGTCCCCTGCGTTCAGCGCCACTGCGGGTGCTCCCGCATTGTTGGGGTGATAACGCGCCCTCCCGCAATGCACGCGCAGCTGCTTGTGCGGGGATGGCATCGCCTGCCTGTGTTCCGCTGCAGCTTCTTACTGGATTTAAGACCGTAGAAGGTTTGGAAAATTTCTTCCATGGGGCTAATATTGCTAAAGGAAAACTTTTATACAAGGCAGGCCATGTGTATCAAGTTAAAAAAAGTGTGTCCGCGGACGAAAGTCACGGCTTTCCGTCACGTGCTTTCCGGGCACGGCTTTTGCGGACAGCAGCTGGGCGCGCGCTATCGCCAACCTAGCCAAGAAACGCTTTTGCGTTGATAATAAAGAAGTTACACGGGTTTAAGTGGCCGCTAGCGTCGGTTTCGTTTTCTCTGTCGGCCTCCCCACCCTTTTCTGCCGAGGAGAGGGTAGGCGCGGCACGCCGTCATGACTCTGCCAACTTTTGACACGTGACATGACGTGAGCAATTGAGGTCATTGACGCTTGCGCTGCAGTTCTGGTTGCTCCGGCCAGCGCTGCTCCAGCGCTCGTGCCGGTGGGATGGCCACAGGATCTGACATAGATCTGGTTTCGACCAATCAACGAGCTGCAACTGCGCAAAGTTGTTCGCGGTAGAACGTGACGACACCTAGGATGCGAGCGCGACTGGTCAATCGCAGGAAAGAGGCGCGGGAAGTGTTTTTTGAAATACGGCGTCTGTGTGGCGCGCAGCGCTGCCATATTCTGAGAATGTGATCGCCGCACCCTTCTCTATGATTGAGTTAGCTTGTTTGGGCGGCTTAAAAAAAGTAGGAGCCTGTTTAGTGGCCCTTTAAGGGTGAACAATGTTCTTATACGGATGCCAGCAGTTCCACCTGCTTTCTCTGTGCTGAAAATGTAGGAGCAGGTCTTTGAAGAATGTACAAAACCTGGTGCTTGTGAGCCACATATGAACCAATTTTTGGTGTTTCCTGTTATGAAGGTTAGTCGGATCATAGTGATTTTGTGCATGCACATTGGTAACTTATGCATGCATCTCAATTATACTGCATGGTGCCCATTGGCCTTGACATTGGCCGAATTGCTTGCTTTGTTGTGGCAATACATGTAAAAGATGGGATGTGGTTATGGTATCTACTGATGTCAGGAGGATTCTGTCACTATTGTCATATTCAGGTGCATGCTTTATCTGATGCATTATCAGCTGGTTGCTTTACCTTGTGCTTTTCTCAGAGGCATGAGTCTGAATGGTTGAGTAGATTTGTAGGTAATATATTAGTAAGACTTGCGTTGCTTCTACTCTGTATCAAGAAAGCAAGTGGTGGCCTCTTCAATGCAGCCATTTCTAAACAGATTGTAATGCTAAATATACAGGGTCACGTGAGGGGCTAGTCATAAGTTATGAAGCTATGTTCATAGCTAAAAGCTATGAAAGCTCAAGTTCATAGTCTGCCAAGAATGTCTGAGCCCTCAGATTGATGTGCTTTTAAGAGATTGGTTGCTTCACTTAAGAACAATGCGGGGAGATAAGTGCCACATATTATTTTTATTGCCTATCCTATCTGTAAATCTGTATAGTACAGTGCAAATATTCTTGTGTACAGAAATATAGGCCTGGCCGCTTATAGTGTAACTGCTTATACTAGTGCATGACCACCTGTGATGCATTTTTTTCTGGCTCACATTTACTGTCCCATAGAACTCCATGCAGTGTATGCATACAGCTCATTGTTCTGAACCCTGAGATGAAAGCCCAGTTATATTGCAGGCGTAAAGAAAATCCCACTTACATGTGAGGTACGAGCAAGCTTTTCAATGAAGGTGCACTGGCAGAGAAAGTGAGCGATGAGGCTGATATGAAGAAGAGGGGGATATGGAGAGAATAACTGAGGAATGGAGGGCAGGAAGGAAAGTGTGTTGTGGATATGATGAGTAAAGATGGGGGTGCCTCGGCTGCGATGGCAAGAGGAAGAGGGGGTATAAGCGGTCACTGCACGGGCAGGGCAAGAACGCTACTCCGTCTCATGTTGCACACGTTTCTTCCTTAGTGTGGTCATTGTTCATTTGCCATTAGGGCTGGACAAAGATATTTTGAAATTGTATCTTGCATTGTGATACAAGGTACTTGGGCTGCAAGTATTTGAGATGCAGATGCAGGGTGCTTTAAAGATCAACAAATTTCTTATCATAAATCTGTAAAATACACCAGCAAATGCATATGTGCACAGTTGCTTATAGATGTCTTACATCAACCAGCCTTGTTTATATTTGATGTGTTTGTTAGTATCTCAAAATATTTGTCTTGTTTTCTTTGCTGAAGGTGTAATTGCCTCAGTCTGGAATAAGTTATTGGGGGTACTTTGTTTACTTCACATGAAAGCACTTCATACCGTTTTACTGGTTTGATTGTTGCTTCTGTAATTGACGAGGATCGCTGGCCTGCTTGGCTGCCATCTAACGGGCTGCCACCTAACGCGTTGCCGCCTAATTTAAACATCATGAAAGGGACGCTAAAGCAAAAGAACTCTCAGGCCTGCTCAGAGGATGCAGCACAATGGCAGTATAAGCTACATTTTGTTGCAAGCTCTGTCATTATTTTCTTTCAGTCTTACTTTATCCTGTTTCTTCCACCTCCCCTCCTCTTCCCCTTCCATTATCTGCTTTTTCTGATTTATCCTCTCTTTAGTCGTCATCCACTTCATTTTCTTCGCTGTCGTCACCTCCTTTTTTGTTGTTGCCATCTTAATCATGACTTCTTCCACTTCTTCTTCGCCGTCTCCTTTCTCTTCTTCATCATTGTCACATTTTTTTCTTGTCCTCGCTCGTGAAAGCACAGCTGGAGGCTGGCAACATATAATGACAGGAAGGACACTATTAGTACTGATCAGAGTTGTGGCTGAGGGCACAAAATGCTCAGGCATGTAGTGCCACGGGTGAGCATGCAAGATGCCCAGCAAAGTGGTAAGTCTGGGAGGGTTGTAGTGGCACGAACTCTTTATTAGCTGGGTAGTCCGTACAGGCATGGAGGTCTTTTTCACTCTGAAGCTAATAGCACTTACGGACACGAGCGGCAGCAGTGCAGACAGCATCGCCACCAAGTTCGGTCACTCTAATGAGCCCATTACAGCTTACACTTTAAAACAATCCTTTTCATATTAATAAATTATCTTTTTACAATACCAAAAGCTCCATGTTTGTGAGGAGAATACACTTGTATGGTGAGCAAAAAAAATGCACAAAAAGAAAACACATTCTTTTTTGTGGGCTGGGTTTCCAGCATGCCACCTATGGCTGACACATGCATGAATGTGGCTGACTAAATGTTTTGGGATGGATCTGGGGATTGCAACTTCCTCTTTCAACATTGCCACTATATCTTCTTCACTTATATAGAGGCATGCCGCACTGGTGATAATGTATCTTTGAATAGGAGTGAGAAATTTACAGGCTGTTCTTGAAGTGGTAGATATCCAACAGCGGTATTTTTATAGTTACATAGATGCATGAGTGGGACTGATGTTCACACAACGTTTAGCTTACCTTTTTGCTTATTCATAGCATACAGCTTCTGCTTGTTGAACTCGTACATGGGCCAGATCATTGTTACTGTTGTCTTAGCCCTTAAAGTTTATGGTATATGCTGAGTGTGTGTTGGGATGGGATAGGTGGGGTTCTGCTAGATTTTGTGTGGTACGCTCCGGTGTCCACAGTCCTATGTTATTAAATAAGTGGGACCCATAAATGAGCAAACAGTGAAAATTAAATATGAAGGTGTGGGAATGTGTGTGGGATTACGGGAAGTGAGGTCAAGCGCACACCACAGCAAAAGCATCAGTTATGCTTCTGTGGAGAAGGGCAGTGTAAAGGCTTGTACACATCCCGCACATTTTGCCTTTCACATCGTAAAATTTGCATCTTTCAGTGAAGGAACAGGCAGTCAGGCTTTTCTGTGCAACCACCTTGCCCTGGTTCCTGGACATACCTGCTTGTGTGTTTCCTTAATGTTGCCATTGCAGTTTCATTACTCATTGCTGAACTCTATTTTTTTTTTCCTGATTCATGTAATGCTCTTGCTGGATGACGTGTGTAGCTGCACACCTATTGTGTACGTATCATCAATTTCTTAAAATGTCCCAATATATTTTTGCAGGCAAGGCTTGTGGAGAATGCTTTTAATTATGTTCATTTGTGGTGTTCACTTGGAGGAAATGTTTTCACACATTTAAGATCAAGTTGCAGTTTATGTTAGACTAGCAGTTTCACAGTTGAGTATATCAACTAACTTGTGCCAAGCTCAAGAGGAGAATAAGGGTTCCTTATTACACCTTTAGAATTGCTTGTACTTTAATAATAAGCAGTTGTATTCTGAGCATGCTCGGGATTTATAAGAACTTGTGCACCAGTTACAGAAAATTATGTGTGGGTGTCCCAGAGCAGTCTGCAGATACCTTTTGAAAAATTTTGCACTTGTTTACAGCATATGGTACTTCCTTCTGTAGGGTTGTTGTCTTTTCATTTTGAAAGAAGAGCCCACACTCTTCTTACTTGCATGATTGCTTGCTTCTGCACTTTCAATCATTACTATATAATATGCTACAGGCAAATGGACCCTAAATCTACAGTGTCCTAGAGGCCCAATCAAAATTGAGTTCCAAGCACTTTGGAGCATCACAAAACGATTTGTTGGTGTGAATGTAGCTGTTGAATCTGGAATGGTCCACCGTACCCATTATGGACTCTGTAGCATGCAAGAAGTGGGACTCATTTCATGATTACAAACAACTTGCAGGTAACTGCAGCAGTGTAGCTTGAAGTGGTGTACTTTCCCAATAGAGCTAGCTGTGCCACCTTGTGTGTGTGTGTACAGGAAGTTGGAGGAGTAGGGGGGGAGGGGGGGGACCACCACATACCCTTCAGTGGCACTGTACAGGGGTGTCTGAAAATTTTAAGAGTGGAGCTCTTTAAGCCGGTGGTTTAGTGTTTTATGTGAGCAGAGAGTTATCGTCAAGTACGTGTGCATGCTACTTCTGTGAAATGCACAGCATTTGCACATGTACTTCCTTCCCCACTACTACATAAAGACAGTTGTGTTTCGTAGCATAATATATAGAGGCTGTTGGTCCAGGTATTTTGTAGGCATTTGTCTAATTATGTCTCAATAAAACACATTTTGATTTGATTTTATATAACAAGTGGGCAGGGAAGGAAGTGAAGGTGAGGAGGAGAGAAGGGAAGATGGGATAGGGTGAAGCACAGTGTCGGCATGTGCGGTATAGTATAGCAATGGGAGGGAAAGGGAGGTGACGGTGATCAGGACGACGTCATATCTGAACATTGCCCATCAAGCCAATGTGAGCCTAGAAATCCCGTAACATGATGTCACAGCTAGTGGTGACATGTTCCCATCAAAACCATGTAACAGGTAGTCACATGACATTTTCCCATCAAAACCATGTAAGAGCTAGACGCAGAAGCCGGAAGAAGTTAGGTCGGCCCCGAGCTCCACTCTTAGTCCAGCCTTGCATCACAAGTGCAAGCTGCCCACATTTTTACACTGAAATTTTTTGGAATTTTTCAGACATGTTCAAAATGGCATCATTTCAAACCATCGCTGCTCTCATGTTATTTCTCTTTCGTTCTTGAGCCAGCCCTCTCATGTGCTAATCCATTTGCAGCCATAGCAGTCCCCGAAAGTTTGTTTTGTCACGGTGTAAAAAATGCTGCATTTTTAAGAACTTGTTTACTTTTAACTAGGACACCATGTATATGTGTGTATGTGTATATGTATGCATTATATATTACACACACACATGGTATATGCACACATACTTGTGTGTGTTTGCTCTAGGGTAATAGGCCACATGCATAGATTGCTCATGTGAAGGTCTGTAGTATTGTTTCCAGTGTGGTTATGGAACTGTTAAAGATCTCCTTGCTATGTTTGGTAAAATTGGCTAGTTATGTGTGTGCAAGCTATTAATGCCTGTACAATTCTTATTTTCCTCACCTAATTAATCTGTGGCACATTCATTTTCAGTTCTGATATGAAGAATGCCCTTGAAGAACATTTGAAGTCAAGTTTGGTCGTAAGTATTTGATTCATTAAAATCTTATTGTTTCTATAGTGCATACATTTGTTATACAATATGAGGGATGCACTGGCACCAGTGAACCATTGTTTTTTGTGCCATCCTGAAAGTGCACAATAATGGATGTTTTTAGCTGTGTGGTAGCATCTTTCTGCATTCATAGACATCAACAGGTTACATAAATGTAATGGCAAAATATGGTGTCCCTTTTCATCAATGGTGCGGGATGTGTACCGATTCTTGACATCCTCAAATACCCTTGAAGTTGGAAAGTACATTTTCAAAGACCTTGAAAATTCTGGAATTACTTTCATTTGAAAGCACTTGATATAATTGAACAATACCTCATAAGGTGGATCAGAACAAACCCTGCAGACCCCAAGTTTGCATACACTGATACAATTTAACCTGGGTCTTTCATATATCTGGAGAGGGTCACAGAGCAGTTTGATATAGTATTAGTAATTCAATACTAGTGATGTAAGGTGCAAGTAATGCTTCTGGACACAACTGCTTCTACTTTTATTTGTATGCTTCACTACAATACATACTTGCCTGTGCTGCATTGAAGGATAATAAATAGAGCTGTGCAAATAGCAAAATTTTGAGTGCAAAGCAAATTTGAATGTTAATGTTTGAGTGTGGATCAATTCGAACATGTTTTGAACAATATTGAAATATATATTTTAATAATACCATGTTGGGCGCATCATAGCCTGAGTTGCTCTTGCGCCAAAAAAATCCGACCTAACTAACTAATAATACCATGTTAGATTGCAGATAAATGTACTGCTAAACATTGGCAAAAGAAAATTATTGCATGAGTCAACTTTGCCACATTCCACAAGTGTTACCTTTGCTGCAGTCCATTCATCGTAGTACATGGGCTTTCTGCAGCGAAGCGTACTACATGTGGGAATGAGCCACTTGTCACCAGACACATCATATTTTGCCCCTGAAATTCAAAATTTCGATAGTATGAATAGTAAAATTTCAGTGCAAATCAAATCGAATAGTAAACACTGTTCGAAAAATATTCAATATTCACACACCCCTGATAATAAAGCAAGCTTGTTATTATGGTGTGCAGATAAGGCCCTTGCATTTTATTTGATACACTCACCCTCCTCATTTGCACTCTATGGCATTTAATTTCTCTCATAGTCTTGTTCGGCAAAATATGCAGAAACAATGCTGTTTTCTTGCCATGAAAGTTTCTAATAACATGATTGCTAATTGACTGTGAAAAAAGGGGGGACACCAACCAAATTATAATCGTCAAAAGTAAAATTTACTCCTAAAGATGACAAAAAACCCGACGTTTCGGGTCCCACTCTGACCCTTCTTCAGGGGTGACTGGAGGGCACCGGACAGCAGCAGTGCTTATAAGGCCTTCTTTTTCTTGTTTCTTTCTTTTTTTTCCCTTTTCTTCTTTCTTGCTTCCTTTCTCACTTTCTCTTCTTCCGGTTCTTCAAACCGAGGGGGGTCATGCTAATTGACTTTAGTACAGTTTGGAGCAGAGGTTCAGTTCCAGAGGTGCAGCATTAATATTAAAAGTCATATTGAACATTTCTTTATTCACCTTTGCAGCACTGTATTTTTGCATACAATTGCCAAGTGGTATTACTAGTGTAGACAGTATACCTTTGCTTGATGCATCCAGGTTTTACTCATAAGACTTTAGAAAAGCCTCTACGAGTGTACACAGTCGAACCCCGCTACAATGAACGCCACTTCAACGAAATTTCCAGTACAATGAAAAATTCTCGGTTCCCCGTCAGCAGTCCATAGGAGTCAATGCGTAAAATGCTCACCACAACGAATGCTTTTTTTTTGTGCCTTTTCGCTTTAACAAAATTTGATGATGCAATTCCAGGCTTGAAAATTTGATTTGCTGTGCAGGAAACACAATCACGAGCATATTGGCGCATTTTAGAAGATAAAAATACATCTACGAAGTAGAAATCACTTGTTGGCACTACCAGGAACGGCCGCTGTTGACTGCATGGTTGACCACCAATGTCTTCTTATGCTGTCTACTGATGTCTGTATACAGCGCGCGCGACCACCCCTCTCCCACCAGTGCCCCTCATGGTCCTTTGCCCAGTGAAAGACAGGCTGGGTGTTTCCTCTCTACTTGAAAAGCAAGTGACGACAGCCCTCACACGCGCACCTGCAGTTCGTTTGGTGGAGATGGCCGGGATGTTTCATCTCTGCTTCAGCCGCGTTTGTCTTCAGCGCTAGCGCGCTTTTACTCGCACGTAAAACATACGATGCATAGGCAGTGTTATTGAGCCGGACTTTGTACAGAACAACGGCAACTGCAGAACTTGCTAACAGTGTCCATATCATTGCTATCCACTAACAGTGTCCATATCATCCCTCCCCGTTGAGTACCATATTTACTTGAATATAACACTCACCTTTTTTCTGATACAGTTGACTCCCGTTAATACGAAGTTGACGGGGACCACGAAAAACTTCCAATTAAACAAACTTCCAATTAACCACCAGGGGCAAAAATGGACATTTTTATTAATTTATTTGGGAAAGAAATCGGTTATTGACGTCGGCTTCTGCTTGCGGCATCTCGCCGCGGAGAGCAAGTTCTGCAGGCTGTAGACGTGGCCTAGTGCTTCCTAGGCGTTGCTGTCTGCAGCAAAAAACCGCTGCGTGAGGGCAAAGTCTGCAGCTACAACAGCAGCCGTAGGTTGCAGTTCGCTTGAAACGTCATCGTCCAAGTCGCTTTCGTCGGCAGCCTTGATGAGCCGAACGATCTCGAGTATTTTGGTTTCCGTCAGTGCACCACACGTTTCAACTGGACCGTCATCGGCAACATATTCTCCAAAAGGGACGTGCACCGAGAGCTGGTTGAAGACTATCGACCGTCAGCGGCAACATATTCTCTGAAAGGGACGTGCACCGAGAGCTGGTTGAAGACTGTCGTCGTCAAGTTCGGTTGTGTGCGCTTCCCACGCTGGAGAAGACAAACCACCTCCATCTCTCAAGGCACTTGCACTAAAACTGCAGGCCCTGAAGCAGTTCGCAATCGTCTCCTCTTTAACGCGACCCCATGCTCGCGCTGAGGAGCACCGAGGAGGCTCACCTCGCACTGCGTGGAGTTGTCCATACACAAAAGCATCCGCTCGAGAAGGTGCTTTCGGTATAGCCATCCATCCAACGATGAAAAGTTTTCAATGCCTAACCTCGCCGCAAAGCGACAAGGCTTTTGATGCTACGATATCGCCACTGAGCGGAAGTTGGTTGCTCCGGGCCTCCCTAATTCAAATGAGCAACGCTTGCTCCAACTCCGGATGGGCACTGGTGTGCGTTCTCTTGCGTGACATTTTAAATTGTTCGTTCTCAAATGCTTCGAGTATCGAGCGCTTGTTTAAGTTCGAAGGAGTGTTAGGCTTGATGCTGTACTTCCGTGCGATGTCCTGCTTGGCGTTGCCTCCTTCCTCAGCTTCTTTCAAAATCTTCACTTTCGTCGCCAAGTCAAGCGTACCATAAGGTCCGCGAGTTGCCATTGCCGCGACTGTGCAACGATGCCGGAGGGCCGATTCACTAACACTGAAGGAAACATACAGATAGGCCTAGCACGCGACCATGTGAGGCTGCGATTGCGCTGGGCGGATGGGCTAACCCTGCCGCCTCATCATTTTTGGCGCTGTCGTCAGCTGCGATGCCGATGCCGCCAGTACCTAACATTGACGCTTCATGAACTGTGGCGCTGTAGTCAGCTGCGATGCTAGCGATGTAAATTCAGCATGCAAAGCTGTTTTTCACTTTAATAATATGGAATTTTTCAAACATTACGATAATCTTGAGCTATAAAATTGAGAAAATAACTTCTAATTAACCAACACCTTAGACTTCTAACTTCGAATTACCGAGCATTTTTTTTTCTATTGGTTTGTATGCAGAACTGACGGGGCCCCGACTTCACTTCCAGTTAACCGAAAATTCCAATTAAGCGACTTCGAATTATCGGGAGTTGACTGTAAAACGGATCCAAAAAGCGTATGTGCATTAGAATTGAGTGCTAATCATTGATCTCCACTAGGTTGCTGGATGTTGTTCGAGCTCTCTGGTGCGCGGCCACCGGAAGTTCGGGTGCTCGTCCCAGAAGTTGTGAAAATGGCCACTTTGAAAGCATAGAAAGTACTGTGTATGGGCTGGTGTTCGCATTTTTCCAAAGATGCCTGCTTCTTGCTCTGTAAACTGCACAAGTTGACCAAAGAAATCGTCTGGGAAGATGTTTCATTTGTAACTATGATATTCTGTGCATACGACATGCACGATAGGCAGCGAAATGCTCAGGTCGCATGCCGGTTTTAGAGCTGTACGTCTTGTAACGCAGACTCCCTGGCTTTAAGCTGATTTGTACCTGCACAAGTTCAACAACTTAAGCAGAGACAAGTAGACACCATCCCCAGGCAGCAGGCTCTGTAGCTACCACATTACGGTCACTTGTTTCGATTGCACAGAGTGCACAAGTTGCTTTCCTTCCAAAAGTATGCAGGTGTTTCAATGAACTTGCATGGAGCTTTAAAGATATCCATCCACAAGAGCGTTACGAGAATGCAAACGCCTTAGTATTGTTTACTGTCATCCTGACCATCTCAGATCATTTTAAATGAACTTAGGAAATTCTGTTTCAAGAACTCTAAGCAGCTCCCCGTTGGCTGCGCCTCGAACAAGAAGGCATGGATGACACATTAGCTGTTCACAGAATGGCTGCAAGCGTGGGGCGTCAAGCTGGGCAAATCGGGGCGTCGCACTTGCCTTTTTGTGGACAACTGCTCAGCCCACCACCCCACCTGTGAGCTCAAAAACATTGAGCTGAAGTTTCTGCTGGCCAACACGACAGTGAAGCTGCAACCGCTCGACCAGGGCATCATCAAGTCCTTCAAGGTTGGCTACAGAAGGCGACTCCTTTATAGGCTGCTGGTGCTGCTGGTCAACCTCCGCATGGGCACCAAGCTGAAAGTTGACCTGCTTGGTGCCATTCAAATGATGACGGGCACCTGGCAAGACGTGAAGACGGACACAGTGATCAACTGCTTCCGGAAGGCAGGCTTCGTGACGGCAGAACTTGCGGAAACCGGTGAAGACGGCAACGAAGAGCGCATAGACGACGCGTTTCGCAAGTTGTCGTCCCTCTTCGCGGTTGCTGTTCCACCCGAAGTGTCTGCAGAAGATTTCGTGGAAGCGGACTGCAATGTTCCGGCTGTTGCAAGCCTCGCTGACGAAAACATTGTAGCTGCGGTCACAGGGACCCAGGATGCCCAGGCTGACAGCTCAAGTGGCGACGAAGATCGTCCGGACGAGGCGGCGGCTATACACACGTACTCCGCCGCTGAAGTGGTGGCAGCATTCGGCTTGATTCGCCGTTGTTGCAGCGACATGGTGGGAGTGGGGCTGTCGCACCTGGACAGCTTCGATAAGATCGAGGCCAGCATCTTCAATTTCATTTCGAAGGCAAAGGAGCAGGCCAAGATAAGCGATTTTTTTTCACGCAAATAAAACATTCTGTTGCATCTTGTGTGCGGAATTAGTTGTCATTCCTGAATGCACCGATTGTTGGTGATTGTCCACCACTGGTAAAGTCTCGGGGCCTGCATTGTTTTATATCGAATTTTTCATATATCGAACTAATTCGCGATCCCCTTAGAGTTCAATATATCCATGTTCGACTGTATTCTAGTTACACCCTTTGGAAGACTCTTTTATGTTATTTCAGCTCTCATAGTTTTGGGGAGCTTTTAAGAGTGATAAATGTTTTCACCAGGTGAAATTTCACTGTTTTTTAAATAAAATAGGTCTTAGTGGGAAATTTAGTGGATATTTTTTAAAATCTAGTGAACTGGTGGATTTGTTATTGCAATTTAGCAGATTTCTGATGCCCAGTGATGGCAACACTGGTGCGGAGCTTGCTGAGTGGAGCTATGGGTGTACAGCCCAACATGTTTGCATAAATTGTCACGTGGATGGGGTTAATATGCAAAAATGCTGTGGGGCAGACGAGCGAGGACAAGGTTAAAGGGAAGCAGGCTGTGGACTTTACCATGGGGCACCCGCGTTGTGACAGGGAGAGGTTGACTGAGGGCCCATCCAGCACAAACACTGAGCGTGCGGTCCGCGAGAAATGCACAGACGCATACAAATACACTGCTTGAAGGATGGAGTTGTGGAACAGGCAGTCGGCGGCACTTTGAACATCCAAGAGAATAAGAAAACCTGCCTCCTGCTCACTGAGGGCTTCCTTCAAGGTGGCGACCACATACACAATAGAACCTGTGTTAATGCATGAGCACCGAAACCAGTCTGCTTCACTGAGAGTGTGTCACAAAATAGTGCCTATTTTGAAGTAAAACCCGGCGTCCAAAGGCCGAAACAACAACAAGAAAAACGGCGCGCGGAAGAGGCACCGAAAGACACGCCGCGCCTACAAAAAGCGAGAATGTTGTAGAAGCTTTCTTATCGCGGCCAGCGCGCGCGCGGGGCAGACGTAAGGAGAGAGAAAAGGCGGAGAGTACACACCGACGCTCCCCGCGCAGTGAGAGAGAGAGAGAGGCGCCGCCCCAACCAAGAAGGTTCGAGAGTGGGCGAGAAGGTTCCCAATTGTATGTGTGCTCTGGGTCACGTGGCCCTACGGAACCTTCTAGTACCCTTTCCCAGGACTATATAAGCGGTCGGACACGGGCCGCGCAGGTGAAGAGGTGGAAGAAGAGACGAAGAGAGAGTTGAAGAGTTGCTAGTAAAAAGAAGAAGCAAGAAGTCGTGCGTGACTCAGACGCCGAGCCAGCTGACAGGCCACCTGCAAGAAGACGCCGAGTGTCTTGGTGAATAGGACTCTTTGTGTTTTGTTCATTGTTGCAGTGCATGAACTTGTTCGTGTTGGTTGGCCTTGTATAACTTTGCGACCCATCTGCTTTTGAGTTGTGAAAGCCGTGTTGTGTATGTTTGGGTGACTGCCTATTTGATGAAAATATATTTGTTTTGTTTGACCACCCTTGGCTCTGACTCGGTCTCTGAACCACTGCTGGCGTTTTGCTAGTGTGCTAAAGGGGACCAAAAATCTTATTGTCCAAGCTTTTGTGGGATCTTTTTCGGGGAACCAAGACGTTGGTTCTTGGAATTATTTCCGGCGATCGCGCCCCGTACATCATAGCACGGGTTTGGTGACAGAGTGCACTAAGTTTGGAGGCATTCTAGCCTATGTAACGCCATGGCTTTCACCGTTTTCCCCGCCACTGATGTAAACGAGATAGGGCGGTATGCATTAATGTTGTCTGTGGCTTAATAGTTTGTCATAGTGACAAGCTATTAGGTCGCCGGGCAGCTCCCTTTTTGTCCCCCAGGGGGGGGGGGGGGGGGTATAATTGTAAAGAAGAATTGAAATGTTGTAGTGGGCCGTCTTCTTCAGTGCCTTGCAGTGGGGTTCGCTCTTCAGCGCTCCGCTGAAAAACACCGCTTGTGCTCGGGGCCCATGCCTGTTGAGACAAGACTGTTGCCGCATCGCTGCATCTAGCTGCATCCAATAAACACCTGGGCCTGGTTTCCTGGATAGGCAATAAAGGTGTCCTCGTGGACATGAATATTTACGTGAGTGCCCACAAAAATGCGCCAATGTGCACAGGCAACTTAATTTACGTGCTCATTGAAGAGGTGCTTCAGCAGATGCCAGCTGAAGTTCCCTAATGGACCTTTCCAGCAGCACGAAGGCGCTGAAGGATTTTTTAAGATCATTAGGTGTGATACCTTCATTTCTGGCTGCTTGCCGATCTTTTAAGTTGAGCTATATGGATGGGTTTGTTTGTAATTTTTCCCCCAGTGGCAAGTCATTTTGATTTGGCTTTTGAGGTAAGATGTTTGGATTCAATTGGGCATGGGGCCAACCCTTTCTTGGAGGATAAGACGAAGAAATTTTAATGGTCCCTTCGAGTTTGTCTTAAAAGGACTCTGCTGTACATCTAAACTGTTGGAACTCTTCTATGAGTCAACCCAGGCCTAATTAGAGATGTAGAGTGGATGTTCGGAAGTACAATGTTGATTCAGGGTCTAGAATTTAAAAAATAACACTGCTGTAAATTTGCATGTTAAAAAAGATATAGAGGCACAGTGTTTAAGTCATAGTTTTTGAAGTTCTGCATACCCAAACCGCTATGTGGTTATGAGGCATGCAGGAGTGGAGGGTCTGGATTAATATTGACTACCTAGGGTTCTTGCACATGCACTTACGTCCAGACACACAGGTGCTATTGCATTTCACCCCCTTTGATATGTGGCCGCTGTGGCTGGGAATTGAGTCCACATCCTCGATATTAGTAGTCGAACATTTTAGCTGCTAAGATGCTGTGGTAGGTACAAAGATCACAAATCCATAACTGTTCACCAAAACCAGATATTGCAGTTCTGTAAAAGAGCATATAAAATCGGCACAGTTGATTTATCTTTATAGCTTGCTTGAAGATCATTGCCATGCTTGAAGGGATACTGAAAAAAAATCTGAAAATTTTATGAATATGAATTCTTAGTGGGGTCATTTGAATTGAAAAGAAACTACCTGCTGTGAATTTTTCTGCGGATGGTTGAATTTTTAACATATTTGTGAGTGTATGCCAAGCTAGCTGGGCGATGAGTTGGAAGGTGTTGCGTTACAACACCCTCATTGGACAGCCAGTTGGCCAGCTGTGTTCTTTTGAAGTGGGCTGTCACATGCCTTTACAGTATGAATTGGACAAATGCTTCGAAGCCAAAGTCTGCAGATGCAGATGTGTCAGACAGGCTAGCTTCCTTGACATTTCAGATCCACTGCACCCGCACGAAGCACTCTAGGGTGTTATGACGTCATTATGACATCTCTTAAACTTTTGTTCTTGGTGGGATATATAGAATACGTGTAATGCATTTCTGGACAGTGTTATTGTACACAATAATTTGTTAAAACTCAAGGGCTGACAAAATTTTGCACGTTATTTTTATCTGGGAAGGAGTTTGAAAATAATGAGGTAACCTTGAAAAACATACCGGCGAAGCATTTGCTGTGATGGTTGTCACACATGTTATTACATGTGGCATTATAACTTGTTTGCAGTGCCAGGCAGCTTTTCGTGACAAGATTGAGGATGTGTCTAAGAGCCTAAGCAACATCACACAGGCTTTGCGGCTGTACACTTCAAAGCCACACCTGCCTAGCAGGTCTCAGTCAAGTTCGGAGCTACTTTCGTGAGCTATCAAGTAGTTCCTATTGGTGCCAGTATACCAGCTTGTGGTTTTGTGTGTTCCCAGGGATGTATTTTCAAGAGGTCATCTCTCTCTGTTTGTGTTCATATATTTTACTGCTTGTGGTTTTGTGTGTTCCCAGGAATATATTTTCAAGAGGTCATCTCTCTCTGTTTCTGTTCATATATTTTACTGAGATTTATATTTTTATTTCAACACACTGTTATTGACATGAGTGAACTTGGTATTGTAATATAATGTGCTGGACAAGTACTTGTGCTTGACTTATGGACCATTGCAGTTTGGCTTTATCCAAGGAAATTCCATCTTAGTTTATCATAAGCAGTGGTGGAAAATATGTGGCACAGCTGCCAAGCTGCGTCACCTTTAATTTGGACCATATCACAAAATTCATGTTGCAGGAATGACCATAAGTGTAATCATTTAACACAGTCCATTGGGCATTTCACTATTTTAGTAAGTTCCCCTGTGGCACCAGATCCACATGGGCAGTTTTATATGGGCATTTGGTACTACAGAGGAATTAACTAATTTACTGCATTGCCCATTAAGCTGTGTTAAGAGGCTGTGTTGTAGTTGTCATTGCAGTTGTCATTTGAGCCAGATGCTTCACATTACACTACTTGGCCAGCACTGGCTATGTATATTATTGAGCAATACAGTACTGCAGCCTTAGCTCTTCTGCATTTCAGTCATGTCATAGAATATACTTCTCATTTATCACCTGTGTTGCTCTCTATGTCAAAAAAAAAAAAAAAAAAAGGAGGGAGGGGGGGGGGGGGGTTCAAGGTTCCTTAGATTCACTTTGAATAGCAACTGTCGCTTGTTTTTGTTACTTTCATTAGTTTCTGTGAGGCCATTTGTTCCAGGTTGCTAACCTCTGGCTACAGAGTGCAAATCATCCTTGATATTGCCACCACATGCTGTCATTACTCGTAACTGTTTCAGCAGCACTTTCTTACCATGAGCACACACTTTTAGTACTTCAAGAGACATTTTTCATTCCAAGGCAGTTTTTTTTTTTTTGTTGTTGTATTGCAGTATTTCCATTCTTTTCATAAAGTTTAAGGTTGTGCAGTTGAAGCCACAATAAAGTACATAAGTGCTGGAGGCCAGCGTTATCTGTATGATGCCTTAAGCTGCTAAATGTAACCTAGACTTGGTTACTGAATTGTAATTGCAGCATGTGGTAGATTTATTTTTGAACATACAGTATGTATGTCTTGTACACAGATTTAGGGGCAAACGAGCTTGTTTGTTTTGAGTGTATGGTAAGGCTTGTCTTCATTCAGGTGGCTTATTTCTTGAACATGTTTGCTTTATCCATTGTCATCAGGCCACTTCCTGTTACTCACCAGCTGCTCCATCTTTTGTGTGTATTCTCTTATTTTGCCAGGCCATATTGTTGGCAAGATTATAGCTGCTTATTCAATTGAAATCAGTGGACTTTATGCTACTCTTCATATCTGAGGTAGCATAAGGTCATGTGGCATTTAATTTTCCAGACACTGTGGCTTGTGTAGCTAAAAAAATTCTGTTGTTAACCATGTTCCATACGCTAATGCTTTCCAAGATACCTTGAGACTTAGAAGCAGCTTATTTATGTGAAGCGCACTAGTTCTATTTTTTTGTATTGGGACGTACAGAGAAAGCATGACCCTTCACTCTATGAGATTGCTACGGTGTATGTGTGCACAGTGCAAAGTGCCAGCCCTGTTGTGTTGCGGAGTTCACGGTAGAAAATGTTGCTATAATATGGCTGGTGTTGTATGTTACACTACACTTTTTCTGGATTTAATGTTTCAGTACATGGTGATGCATCACTTGTTTATGTTTGTATCTCTCTAGCTCTAAGTTATGGTATTCTAGCTTACTCCTATACATGAAGCCGTGTACAACATTTTTGTCTAGTACACACAGAAATCTCGCCCAAGTTTGCGGATTCTGTAAATTTGTCTATTCTTTTACTTCAACATTCTCCTTAGGGTTTCCATTAGGGCCAGCAGGGAGAAACTACAAATTCGTTATAGTAAATTTGTAGTTTAAGCCATTGAGAAATTACAGAGTGAACAATGAGAAAATGGATAACATTTTGTTAAAAATGTTAAATTTTGTTAAATGTTAGTAAAATGTTCTGCCTAGGCAGGTTCTATTGTACTTCTCACTTTCAGTGCATTTCCTCCACATACTACAAAGTAAAAGGTTGACCTATCTGCAGTTGGATCCCAATATGCAAGATGCATAATTTCTCGAAGACAAAGAAAAAAAAATGGAAAGCATGCAAAGCCAACGTTCATCTGTTATGTTGTACAGGTGTCTTGTGTATTGTGATAACCTAATGGACAGTTTACAACGAATTGACTTGCAAGCCTTTTCACCACTCACTCTTGCTGTGTGTTCCTGGGGTTGACCTCTTGATATGGCAAAATAAGTATTACGGAAATTGTTGCAGTAGTTCAGAGACAAAAAAGAATTCTATGTGCCCTCTTCTGACAGGTCTGTGGATTGTAAATTACAATATTAGAGCATTGAAAATATTCTGTGCTGTGGAAAACAGTCTGTAGGTTGTAAGCTAGTGACAATAGCTGCTTTATGCTGTGGCTTTGTACAAGTAGGATCAGCATGTAGCGAGCACTATTGCTTTGCGCTTAGAAGTACGGACTGTGTGAGTTGGTTTTGCACAGCTGCTGACGTCGAGCACACGCATGTACACACAAGGACGGAGGGACATGACACCACTAAGTGCTTGTGGTGTCACCTCCTTGTGTGTACGTGCACGCGCTTGACCATTGCAGCTTTGCTGTGCGCAATTTAAATTTCACAGTGCCGTGTCAAGTACTACACATTGTGTGCTTTAAGAATTGTCTAACGAACCTTGAGTCATTGCCTCAGCGAGACAGCACTGCAAGAAATCAAGCTCGGTGGTTCCCTATACCCGGATAGCAACAAAAACAGCCAAATTTTTTTCAGTATTCCCGTTATTCTTTCTTTTTATTGTTTAGTGAACTCGAGCGAGAAGTGTCATTCTGCAGGGATGCCAAGGTACTAAAACTATGCAGGGTGTTGCCATGGCAAACAGAGGTACCTGTCTTGACAAAAAGTGTGAAAGCCACAGCCACGCTGGTGCCGTCTGCTGAAATTAACTGCAAAATTGATCTACCGACTCTACGGTTGCTAGCTTCGTTGAAGTCGCATTTATGAGCGCCGGACCGAGTGCCACGTGCAGGTATCTTCAGCCTCCAGTTGTGGCCCGAAACACCCTTTGTCGACTTCGAGGCAGTTTGGGGTGGCAACACTGGCCATTGCCGACGAGTTAACGGCTCGCGTAATTTTTGGTGGCTTCCGCTTCGGCTGCCATGTGTACCCTCGCAGCCTCCCGGCGGCGTGGAACTGACAGGCATTGCTTATCGCCTTGTGGGCGTTGGCCCGCGGCTTGTGCACGCGAGTAGCGGTTGTTGCGAGCAGTTTCCACCGCCGCACTGTTTTGTTGAGCGCTTTCTGGCCACTCCAACGCGGTGCATTAGCGCCAACCTAACTTCTGCAAGTTCTTTGCGGGTAACAAACGACATGCACCTGCGCCCAAGTTGGGCCCCACTGTGACGTAGATATTGGTTCGCTAGAAAAAGAGCGCGCGCAGTTCCTTCTTTTGATATCGGCCCCACTGTGACGTAGATATTGGTTCGCTAGAAAAAGAGCGCGCGCAGTTCCTTCTTTTGATATCGGCTGGCCGCAAGTTCCAGCGTGGTTGTGGACGCCTATGTATGTCGCGCTCACCTTTGTTTGTTTTTTCTCGATGTAACCTTGACACTCTGCTGAAGCGCCGTGTATGTTGAACTTGTTCGGATTTTTGCACCTTCACGTTGACACACACAAGCTTTGGTGGTCAGTTTTTACTTTTACTTTTTTTTTGTCGGTGTAAATAAAGAGAAGCATTTCCTCGAAACGTGTCAGCTTCATTGAAATTTCGTACACGCTCCTCCGAAACGGGAATGAAATATGGTCCTTCGTTCCTTCCCAATTTTTTAACAAGTTCCCTTTACACTTCGAAAATTGGAACGTGTCGTTGCATCAACGTTACATTTGATTTTTATAACTGAAAATAGTGTCGGATGATCCTGGGGCGAAGGTAGGTGAACACTTTAGCATTAACATAGAATAACGTACGTTGTGCGAATTTGAACCTGACCGGCAGCGGATTATCTGGAGACAAAAAATACCTCAAGCACCGCTTCTAGATATATTTTCAGGGAGAACCGAACGCACTCCCGATATGTCTAGAGCAACTTTGACGCCAGTCTATTACGAGCGCGACACATAATGTGTCTTAGATTGTGCAGTGAGAATACTGCGCGTCAGATGTACAAATCGAAAGTCACTCGCATGCACCAGTGCATGTGAGTAGCAAGCATGCACTTAACATTAGGGGCGTGCGAATACTGAAATTGTCGAATACGAACAAGACAAAAAAACAGGCCTCGAATATCGAATATGTGTGTAGTAATGCAGAGTTGCAAAGCAGGAGGTGAGAGCAAGATTTATTAATTTCTAAAGAATTTAATTAAATACTTTGCGGCACACTGGCGAGACTTGTGAAAGAAAATTACCGTATTTACTCGCATAGCGGACGCATTTTTTTCCCGGAAAAGAAGCAATATAGACCTAGAGACCTGGTTAGGCGGCGCTGCTGCTCCGGGACATGCAGCGGTACCCGTGTCCCCGGCGAGCACTAATAGGTTGGGGGCACGGTCGTATTAGGTGTTCTCTGGCACGGTGTTAGAATAGTTTAGGTGGAGCGACGGCGCATTGGAGTGAGGAGAAATCGGGGACCTCTTTCCCTTTCTTGCCGGAAGGAGGCGCGCGCGGGACGGAGGCCGCCTGGCTATACCTAGCGCATACCTGACGCTTCTAACATTCGGTGTTTTAGCGTGTTTAGCGATATCGCAAGGCCCTGTGAGGATTATGTGGCAGTGTAATATCATATGTTAAATATAAAGACTTCGTAGTGTTTTACGCATGACGGTTCGGCATGCGGCGTGAAGCTCATAAACACCACATTCGGCCTCGGCAACACCGTGGCCTAGGCAATCGTTCCCGCATTTTGTCTACAAAAGTAAATATGCAGTTGCGTGGCGCGTGTTGAATTCACCCTTCATTTGCCCTCGAAAGAATAATTGGTGTATTTGCGGTCAGCATCATATAAAGAGCAGGTATCATGCGTAAGGGGCATTTCGCATATGAGATCAAGTGACCCTACAGAATCTTTTATTACGAACCGATTATTTGCAAATTCCGTAAACATCTGCGAGAAAACGAATGCTTTAATGCAATGGAATAGAATAACTCTATTTAGGTCTTTCAAGGCGTGCAGTAGCACGTGACGCGCCGCTCCCAGGTCGAAAATGCAGGATTGAAAGCGAATGCAATAAAGTGGGCGACAGCTTGTGACCGATGGCCGCTCTTTGATATATTCAAAATAAACAGACTGCAAGATATATAGGTTACGGTGCGCCAAGAATTTTATCACAGTATTGGCACGATCTACGAATTTTACATATTTTTGCCTGAAAAAGCGGCTTTAGCTCGAGTACTGTGTGGTGCGGCTAAATGATACGAAAGAATGTAGGATGGTACTCAAGGTGGTAGTAAAAAGAAAAAAAAAACACTTTATTCATTCGACAGTGCATCATCTGTACCAGCACAACATGCATTGACAGGATAAAAGCCACAACACACTAGACAAGCTTCGAAAGATTTCGTAGCTTCTGCGTCTTGTCTGCTTCAACCTTCCGCAGTTGCTTACAGTATTGCCTCATCCTGACTCCAACATAATAATGAAGCACTTTCGACATAACATCCACCTTGTGCTCATGACAGGGAAATGATAACATGGAATTTTCTACTACATAGTCTATTGGCATGGTCGTGAAACGTGGTCACAAACGTGAAATGGTCGTGCCAAACGAGCACGACCATTTCACGTTTGTGCACCCACAGCAGGGCACAAAGATCTAAACAGCATGTCTGTGACGAATAACGAAAGGCACAATCAGAATGGCACATGGTGAGCCATGATGGATTGGTCGTTAAACATACGTCAACCTTCATTACCACGCGCCAGCCAGCGCGTGTAAACTTAAGTTTACACGTGCCAAGCATAATCCGATATGGGGCATGCACAACGACAACCCATGAGAGGAATTTCTAACCTACCATTGTCAAGAGTGTTCCTTCCTTCTGACAACCATCATTTAGTGAAACGTCAACCACCCCCCCCCCCTACACACACACACACACACACACACACACACACACACACACACACACACACACACACACAACAGCGCTTTCTTTTTCAGTGAATATCTTTTTCTATTTGACTAACCCTGTTCGGGTCCGCCACGGTGGATCAGTTGCTAAGGTGCTCGGCTGCTAACCCAGTGATTATTAAGCCAGTTCGTCACGGCGGCCTCACCCAATTTGCCACGGTGGAATTATTTGTGCACGAGCTAAAATATTTTTGAAATTCGTGTTCACCTGCACACTCATTATCGCTGTTCGCAGAAGCTATATTTCCTATGTGTTTCCATCTGTTGGCTACCGCCACTGAATTTTCTTGATGTTGTGCATTTACTTTCAAATCAGAGTGATATGTGTGGTTACCCTGATAAAAAACGAACGGCCAGCAGTTGAAGAATTGTCGCAAGTGCAGCTTTGTAAGCGACGCGGCCCCCGTTGAAGCGGATGACCTGAAGCCTCGATACATCCAGCGCTGCCTGTCGGAAAAAATGCGAAACGCGTCTCCGTGTTCGGCGGGGAGGCTGCGCGGCGGAGGCCGAGCGTCGGTACACCTAACCTATTCTAACACCGTGGTTGGGGGCTTGCGAGTGCGCTCTATGGAAAGAGCAGCGGCGAGCGACAACCGTGCGTTGTTTGCGGTTCCCGCAGACTTTAAAAAAAGAAAAAGGTTGACGGCTATTTTAAGAAGAGTTGCTTATCGTTTGGGACGAACCTGTACGTTCGCGAGTGGAATGATATATCAAAGAGGAATTACTGAGCGCGACGGCGCCTTCACATGTCGAAGGGAAGTGCCTAGCAGAAATGAAATCTTTAGACCATGATGCGCGTCCGGAGGTGGCCGTCTTTGTTAAATTCTCGCAGGGGCCAGTAATTAGGCTGCCATTTCTTTATCTCTCTTTTTTTCTGATTATTAAACGCGACACAAGCGACCTGCAACGTATGGCTTGCTCCGCGGCTTGCTCCGTGGGTTAGTGGAAACACGCCGCGGCAGCGTCAGTGTTTGCAAATAATTACGAGCACACGTGTGGTATTCATTTGCAGTGCGTACATTTTCTGTCTTTTTTTATGCGAGCTAGGTATCATTGCAAATGCTGAGCAGTAGACGCGAAAGTCACATCAGAACGCGACTCAATATGCATCATTTACACTTCGCATTTCGATGCAGCCTACCGGCCCGTGTACTGTGCGATGTCAGTGCACGTTGAAGAACGCAGGTGGTCTATGTTCCTCGACTTTCCATTCTTTCATTTCTGTTCCCCCATCCCCACGACGTTAAAACTGCGTTTTTTTGTTGGAAGCTATCTGTCCAGCTGTCGACAACAGTTGAGTACAGAGAGGGTGTGGCGCGCAGGACCACGGCCCTGGCAGAACAGCCAGCCGGGAGGCGCAGAAAAAGAATACTTTGGGTGAGGCAGCTAGGTTTTTCTGGAATGTCTCTTGCCTTGTGATAACAATGAAGGAAAAAAAACGAGAAAGAAAAAATAAAGGGGGGGGGGGGGGTAAGGAGGTTGCCCTCGATGGACTCGATGAAGACAGTCATGCGCGTGGATGCGCCATTGCGCTGCGCATCTGTGTATCGGTCACTTGTCCGGGCCCTTTTTTACGAATCTTTAATGTTTTCGATGGTACAATAAATCTATCATAAGACGTGACAAGCAATGATATATTGTCCCAGGTGAAAATATTGCTACTGGTTTCTATTGGTTTCAACTGGTCCGAAGTGGTCCCAGTTGGGATTCAATTGGTTTGCTACTGGTTCCAAGTGGTCCCAGTAGAAACCTACTGGTATTGAACTGGTCCTGTACTGGTCCCAGTAGGAGGCTACTGGTGCTGCACTGGTCCCAGTTGGGATTCAATTGGTTTGCTACTGGTTCCAAGTGGTCCCAGTAGAAACCTACTGGTATTGAACTGGTCCCAGTAGGAGGCTACTGGTGCTGGACTGGTACTACTATTAATGCTGTACAACGCACATTCCATGAGTTAGCATTTATTAATTTCTATAATCCTTTCAGATTTCACACAGCGCATCTCCTGGAGTAGATGTAACAAATGCTGCTTCGAAAAATTCAAAAGCCCTGTCAAAATACGAGCTTTTTTTTTTACTTATTTAACAAATATGTGCAGATGAATACTAGCAGTGTGAGAGCTTGCAATCGATGAGATGTGGGTATCATACAATAATTCAGAGTTGCTTTAAAAGAAAGCATATGCACGTGAGTGTTAGACATCGGGTTTGCTTGTTTTCGTTTCCATGTGCATTAAAGGTTGATGGCTGAATCATTACTAATGCGTAGGATATATGTACGCACATAATGCAACTATCGTGCACCTCACTAGGAGCGCGTGTACTGCTTAGTAATTTTGACCATATTGACGACGCAGTGGATTACTCGTTCTAGCTCCAGTGCGTGTTTGAGAGCAGCTAACCCCCAACCTAAATTTTCCACCGCTCACGGCAGGTGGCGCTATCTCCTCAGCTGGAAACAGCAGTGCACTACGTTTATTGCGCGGGGTAAATAGAGAGTTTTAGTATATCGGAAAGCAGCAAACGCAAAGATTTAGCGTTAAGGTTAACGTTACCGTGGAACACACCGCGCATGCGCAGAACGTTAACGTATACGATACCCTTACAGATATCAGTGAGTTTTAGTATATCGGAAAGCAGCAAACGCAAAGATTTAGCGTAAGGTTAACGTTACCGTGGAACACACCGCGCATGCGCAGAACGTTAACGTATACGATACCCTTACGTGCCTACGCTATTTTCGGAAGATATCGTTCAACGCTAACGCTCGCAAAGGGACCCGTACGGCTGGCAAGATGGCGGCGTCAGTCGAAGTGAGACCACTCGCTTCAGATCTGTCGGGACATCGGCCTGCATTGTTAAGCTCGTTCATTAGAGAGTTTTAGTTTGTCCGTAAACTTCTTCACGTTTACGGATACCGGTTTACCGGGAAAGTGTACGTGACCAGCAGCGCTGGTGGCGATACCTGATGATGCGGAACCTAACCAGGCACACAAAAAGCTAATATTATTGTTGCTTGCCCGTTTTGCTTGACTCCTGGTGTAAAGCATTGTACGTGAGAGAATAATTGACTCTGAGTACTTTCATTACCTCTTTCGAAGAAAACGCCTACGCTACTAAAAAGAAAATCTAATGCATTGTAGTTAAGCAAACGGCGAATAGATGGCGCTAGCAGTTCTACTTCCACCGTAAACACGCACGGTAAACCGGTATCCGCAAACGTAAAGAAGTTTACGGACAAACTAAAACTCTCTATTACCCGCTCATGTTCTTATTTGCGTTAGGTTTGGCTAATTAAGCTTCGCCAGCCGTGTATTGGTGACAATGTGTCGCCGTTTTCAAGATACGCTCTCAGTAAGCGGCACACAAGGCTTAAAATGTGAGTGCACTCGCTTTCACGGCCTTCGAGACTGCGCGTGCCGGCGCTCGAAATCTCAGAGGCCATGTCACTTTGCTCACGTTTACGGTAGTCTCGTCGAGATGGCGGCACTGCCACCGGGGCTTTTTTTCTTTTTGTACATCGGCTGTTTCAAGCTGAGACGAGTAGTGTGGTGCATTACTGTATGTATAATGCTTGAAATGACAGTATTGTTTGGCGAAGTATTCCTTCAGTCACAAAGGCGACTTGGATAAGCCAGCCTTCGCAGGCACATGCACGGATGCGCACCCCCTGGGCACTGGAGAAATGTTGCAGGAGCTCCGGGGCACTGATGACAGGTGGAAAATCCGCCTTCTCAAAGCGGGAATTTCGGCGAAATTTCTCGTATAAGGCATAGCCTCGACGACATGGACTGCCTGCGTAGCTTCTCTGGCTTTCAAAGTATAAATTAAGCGCTCCTATGTCATCGCAACTTCGAAATGACAGGCAGTACGGGTCAGAAAGGAGACTCGATGGCGGCATTTTGAAACGAAGCGATGTTTTTCGGGTCTGCCGACACAGCACTAACAAACACACTTACACGATACTGGCTCAATGATTTTGTGGCGCACTTTGGGATTTAATAAGAGTTGTTTTAAAGTCTAGTTGTCGCCGTACATGCCTTTGCGTTAGCTTTAGCGTTTCGCTCTCTTCCGCTATACTAAAAGTCTAGTTTGTGCCGCTAAGTGCACCCAGCTTTACCGTAACGTTAACCTTAACGCTAAATCTTTACGTTTGCTGCTTTCCGATATACTAAAACTCACTATCGTTCAACGCTAACGCTCGCAAAGAGACCCGTACGGCTGGCAATATGGCGGCGTCAGTCGAAGTGAGACCGCTCGCTTCAGATCTGTCGGGACATCGGCCTGCATTGTTAAAGGAGTACTGACACGAATTTTTGACATTCTCGTATTGTTGCTGTAAATGAAAGCACTGGCGTGGAGAACCCCAAAAACAGTGTCATGGTGCCCCGCAACGCAACGAATATATTTTTAATACGGCTCCCTTAAACGCTCACTTTCGGTTTCGATTTAGAGGGGGCGGTTTCCTAGTGACGCACCAACATAGTCGGACGACGTCTGAGTCACGTAGGGACAGAAATTATTCATAGCGTCGCTGCAACTCTGTCGTCTTTGGTCAATTACACCTGAGGCACGCAAACAACGACAATTTCACGGTCGTCCAGCGACTCTGACAGCGATTTCAGCGATTTTTGAGAGACTGTGCTCATACGTCATCGCAGTGTCCATTGCACTGGGGCTGGCTTGCAGTGCTGTTCGACGAAAACTATAAAACCAAAATAAAATATTTTGTACGTGTTTCCTGGCTTCCGCGTGCGGAGGGCGTTAACAATACATGACTAGAAAACGAAAAATGTATACTTTGCGCCGCTGCAAAATCGTGTCAGTACTCCTTTAAGGCGAAAGCCTTAATGTCTCAATTAGAGTAATCTTAATGTTTCAGTCACCTTAAAAGAGGGTGCTTCCAAAATTATGGAAAATTATCCCAAGAAACGATGCCTTTAGAAATGTAACACGATATATCAAAGGAACCCTTAATTTAACGCGGACATGACTCGGGCATAATCAGCATGATAGCCAGGGTTTGTCATGCTCATGGCTATAACTATGAAAGTGAGCACGTCCAGAAATCAACGATTGAAAATCGCTAACTAATGTTTGTAAGTCACACAAGGTAGGTTAGACTGGTTACGATAATGAGAGTGCACCGTGATAATTACCAAATCACGATTAAAGAATGACCTGATTTTGCAAAGCATGTTATTAATGACACATAATACACGGAAAAGCTTGAAACTGTAAGAAGGCGGTTGAGATGGGTGTCAAACGAAAGGTGAATCTCGAAGGATGTGATATTGGTCATAGTCACGTTCACTGACATGATGTTCTCATGTCATGCTATGACATGAGCATGATTCTGGAAACAGTACTATTGGAAGGGGATCGATACGGGTGTCAAACAAAGGGTGCATGTCGAAGAATGTAATATTGGTCATAGTCACGTTCATGACATGACATGATGTGCTCGTGTCATGAGCATGACTCTGCAAAAACAAATGTAAAGGAAGGAGGTCAGGATGGGTGTCAAACGAAACATACAGTTCCAGAGACGCGAGTTAGTCACGTTCATGACATGACATGATGTTCTCATGTCATGCTATGACATGAGCATGACTCTGGAAACAATACTATTGGAAGGTGATCCATATGGGTGTCAAACAAAAGGTTCATGTCGAAGAATGTAATATTGGTCGTAGTTACGTTCATGACATGACTTGATGTGCTCACGTCATGCTATGACATGATCAATACTCTGCAAACATAACACCACTGGAAGGGGATCGATATGGGTCTCAAACAAAAGGTGCATGTCGAAGAATGTAATATTGGTCATAGTCACGTTCATGACGTGACATGATGCGCTGATGTCATGAGCATGACTCTGCAAAAACGTAAGGGAAGGAGGTGAAGACGGGTGTCAAATGAAAGATACAGGTCCAGAGACGCGAGTTAGTCACGTTCATGACACGAAATACATGATATGACATGAGCATGACGAAGCAAAAATTAACGGGAAGGGGTCAAGATCGGTGCCAAACGAAAGATATAGATCGAGAGAGGCGATACGAGTTAGTCATGTTCGTGACATGAAATACGTAATATGACATGAGCATGACAGAGCGAAAATTAACGGAAGGGAGTGAAGATGGGTGTCAAAGGAAAAGTAAACCTTGAGGGATGTGATGTAAGATATAATCATGTTCTTGACATCGCTTACATGAAATGACATGAGCATCATTATGGGGGTCGATACCGGTTGTAAAACAAAAGGCACAGGTGGAGATGTGATACGAGTTGTAGTCATTTTCATGACACGATATGGTCATGGCACGACATGATTATGACTCAACATGAAAGCTTTAAGGGGGTTGAAATGGGTGTCAAACTAAAGGTACAGCTCGAGGGATGTGATATTTTATAATCATGTTCATGACACGACATGATCGTGGCTCGATATTATCATTACACAACATAAATACAAACTCAAGAAGTAGCGCAACGGCGTTCGGACACTGTTAATAAAGTAAACTTTAACAAGGTGTGATAGTCAGTCAGTAAATGCCACACGTATATGTTGCCACAGTAAATGCCACATCGTAAAAATGTTGTGGCATGATGTATAAGCCATGGCATATGTGCGGCATTTACTCAATTAAAACCAGCGCTAGATAGCTACTCTTGGCTAGAGCTCCTTCAACTGTCGGATATTGTGTGCTGACTTTCTCTTTAATGAATAACGTTGGCTAATACTTACAATGACATCGCTGGCATCTTGGCATAACATTGGCTCCCACGGTGCGTGAGACCTGGATTTTTTTTTTTTGTTCTAATCGGGTTTCCCATTTATCGCACTCATGGTCAAGAACCAATGATTCGGCTCCGTTCTCGCAGCCTAGTTCATTATCGACTTCCGTCGAGCTCTCCACTTTCTTTTTCTATTGAAGGAAGCGTCCGCGTCACATCTGAACACGCCCACCTGGTTTGCACTGCACAGCAGCAAGGACAAGAGCAACAAAAAAAGAAAAGAACAAGGAATGTCCGTACTAAAACCTTTTGCTTTGGTAGTACCGTGAAACGCGTTTAGCTCTCGTGGTTGAAGCTAATCGAGTAGGGAGAGAATGAAAGAAGAAATCTGGGACATTCGCACCATATGCTAAGAATGGCACTGACTAGGGTTGAGGGGGTGTTGGCGACATTAGCGTTAGACCACGTGGGAACATGAGCGGTGCGGCGTTTTGGCACGAGTACGTCAGTGAGTGCGCAGCCGCACTCCTCCTGCGCAACGTTGTGCTTGCTGCACAGCTGTTTACGTGCAGCGTTTCTTTTCTTCTGGTTGTAGGTGCAACCGTAAACAATGCAGTGATGCCCTGTCGATAGACTGTTCTTAAAGGACATTTTAAATCGCTCTAGTGAGCGAAAAACAGCGCGCGCACCGTGCAAGCACGGCAAAACGTATGGGCGGCTCGGCGCAACAAACAGCCCAACGAAGAGGGGCGTGGCGCGGAGAGCTCTCTCCCGCGCGCTAGCAGACGACAAAAACAGGTTCCTGCTCGCCGGTGCGAGAGTGCCGACGGAAAGGTCTACAGGTACCATAGTTTCTATGTCACCACGTGTCCCGCCCGTAACGACGCGTACGATGTGTAGGCCAGTGATCCCCGCCGCGCCGGCTTTCCACCAATTAAAAAAAAGTCACAGTTTCGCCGCAAGGGCGAAGCAATGAATGCGATAGCAAGAAACTGTAATGCTATACGAAGTGAGGCTCGCAGCTTCAGGAGCAGTATTAATTGTAGCAAACATGCACTTGCTAAGTGAGCGCCTCCCGTGGGCAGCGCGTGCTGGTACGAAGGGCTTTATACGTTGTGTGTCACAAAGCTACACATACAAAGCTAGGGGAGGCCGCTAAATGAACAAACAGAAGATGAGCGCGAACTATCAAGTGAAGGACGCACGAAACGAACGCACAGATATACACCGAACGAGCGCGAATAAGCTGTCACAACGGATACTCTCAGTTTGAACAGCGCTCCTGTTGCAAAGGCGGCCGAAGCAGCGAAGAAAATTAGCGTGCTTCAACTGTCGAGCTGTGACACTTCATACACGGCCGCTCAATAGAAAAGAAGTGCGGCCTGCCGAATGAAGCTGTTTTCAGTGGGAACGCGCGTGATGAGCGGAATCGTCAGACGCGACCGCAGTGGCGCTGCACATCGGGAGCTCCCGCGCGAACGCGAGGGCGAACGCTGACAAACGCTGCCATTTGGATGGCGCTGATAGCCGTAGGCCGGCTGACGAAAGCACAGGAGAGGGTGTTTTTGTTTTATTGTATTATACGTGCACGTGATCACAGCTGGCGAGCCGCCTGTGCGAACCGGCGCGGACCGGTATTCTTTCCCGATGTTGAGCGCCATCGGGGAGAAAACGAGTACTATCGCGTTCACAGGCAAAGAAGCGCGTTCGGCAAGCCGCACCTTTTTTCTGTTGAGCGGCCGTGCTTGATAGTCGCGCTCATCTTCTGTTCGCTTAGCGGCGTCCCTTGAGCTCGAGTGACTTTCGTACGCTCCCTTGCGCTCCTCGCGCCATCTCGCTGGTAGTGAAGAAACGCTTATAAGCGCCTGCCGTCTCTGAGTCCTGCCAGCGGTAAAGGGTGTGCATATAAGGCTCGCCGTTAGCTCCCCGAAGGGTCTGTTCTTTGTGGCGTAGTGGTTAGCGCCACGCGCTGCGGAGCGAGAGGTTCCTGGTTCGGTTCCGCGCTTCGGAAGCATTTATCTGAATTATTTTTCTTTGGAATATATATATATATACATATACGGTTCATGACGGCGGCGACGGGGACGGCAAAAACCAGCCGAGACTGTCCATATAATTGCTATCGCAATAAAAAAACAGTCTTATTCAATCTTGGAGATGCCTAGCTGAATTGGCATTCGGTAGCGTTCGCGGGTGGCTTTTTATGTTCCCCCTCACAGTATTCAAAACGGCTCATCATCGCATTTCTCCCGCATATCTGTGCTGAGTCTCTATCGCGGCGATCTCTGAGACCACTCCGCGACCATGCTTGGGCTTAGCTGCGCCAGCTTGTGCAGCACGCCGCAGCGAGCGGTGTAAAGTAACTGCGATAGCACGGAGGAATGCCGTAGCGCGAGTAAATAGTGAGTTATAGCTGTAGCGGGCCAGCGGGCCCAGCGAAGGAACGGGGAGGCGGTGAAATCGACGTCACAGACGCTATTTTCGCGCCCAGTTTCGGTTTCAAGGAGCCTGCCACGGAGAACTAATTGTTCGTGTAGCTCCGACATGCGCTCCGCTATTCAGAATTTGATCGTTGGGATAGGTAGTGTCGAGGACGGTCTCCAAAGTACTCATTTGCTGTAGCCACCAGTTACTGATAATTAAGAAGTTAATTAGCGTAATTTCGCTAATTACGCACACAAGTGCGGAAATTGGTCTGTATCTAGAGGCCGCCAATCCGTATGCTCGAATGGTGCACAAGACATTCCCGCGATTTATGTTTTTCTAATTTAAAAAATGCGTTGCAGCTAAAGAAAACGCCCTGTATATAGCCACGCAAATGCTTCGCAGACAGGTAAGGTACGTGGTGTGGCGTACTCGTTACAGTGTCTGATTCTCACGCGGCTGACCCTGGTTCGAATCCTCGTTGTTATATATGTGGTTGCTTGTGCTCTGTGTAGTGTGTCGTTGATTTGGTGAAGTTCCTAAGTAATGGTGGCTCAAGGCGTGAAAAAAAAAGTGCGTAAGAAAATCAGCCACGAGACGAAAGAATTTGTTTTTCTTTAAAACATCCAGAAGTACCGCTTATACTTGGAGCCGCATAATTTTGGGCCGCACGGTAAGCCGGACAAATTTGACTTAAAGTACCGCTTAACCAAATCTACGGTATGCGTTATTTTAAAGGGACCCTGAAACGGTTTTGACGATTTTGTGCAAACATGGTGATCCAGCAGAGCGAGTCATTAGGATCATTTGAGGGCAGATTTCAGCGCTGTGCTTAAAGTGTGGTATTTACAATAAGGTTTTCAACACGTGCATCGGAAAAGATCGCAGTGGCTCGCCAAAAGGCGTTTTCAAACGCCCCCACCTACGACCGATGGAATGGGAGGTCGCTGATTGGCCCCTAGCCATCACGTGCACGTAATTTTCCCAACCTAACTGCGAACAACGTGCTTCTACAACATTCCTTCGTTTCAGCCAACTAGAGTTACTCTATATGTTCACCTTGCGGAACAGAGTTGCGTCTCTGATAGAACACGCCGCTCGCGCCCCCATTCGCCAAGAGAGCTCACGTGCGCAAAATGCATCCTTTTGAGGGAAAGCCAACTTCACGGCAGCGCCTGCACTGACGCCCGCCACGCCAGCATGGCCGCTACCTTCCGCCTCGCCACTGCTGCCCGATGTTCGACCGTGGCCTCAGCAATCGGCGACGGCAGCTGCCGCAGCTGATCGCGGAGGCCATGGTTCGACGTTTAGGCAGAGCTCATTTGGCTCAGCTGTGATCTAATAACATTGGCTGTGGCAGCGTTATGTGGGGTTTAATTTTGCTGGAAACTGTCTTATCAAACATGTGCCAAAAAAAGGAAGTGACACTCGAAGCAAAATGATTAAATGGTCGTGGTCGGTCGTCGAAATCGGCACAGCAGGTTATGTCGGAAGCTCGAATTGACCCAATATTTATTTCAGCTTCGTAGTACGCTTTAGAATGCACATCCCTACGTACGCCTCGCACAAGATAGGTTTAAGTGGAGGAATTATAATTCTCATAAGTAATATTTTTGTGATAAAGAAGGCGTAAACGTTCAGGATATGTAGGACTTCACGCCTGCTTAGTAACAGCTCGCTTGCCAGTGACAAAAATCGCACCGCAAAGAACAAAAACGTGCGCATTTGAATATGCATAAGGATTCACCTTGTATAGATTAGCACAGACTGCTACGCAGCATAAAATTTTGTAAGCCCTGTCTAGTTTCCATTACGCCAGATATACCTATAGATCCACGAAGATCCCGTGAAGGTAATCTTTTTAAATTGCGTTATCTGCGCTCATCGTTTTTCACTGTACCTATTTCGTATTTTAAAGCGTTACGTCAGGTACGACGTGAAACGAGAGATTTGTTCAGCTAATACATTTTGTCCAGAATAGTGTTATCATTTGATATTTACAAAAAAAAAACGCTTCTGCCGATAGTGAGGGCCATCGAACAATTTATAATACCACTTATGTCTAAATTGGTAAATTGATTGTTCGAATCACCTTTCTTTTTCATTTTTGGAAGCGAAAGTCCTTCGGCCAGCGACGCGGAATGAACGAGCGAGAAAGCGCACGCCACTGCTGAGCCGCGCCGTCTCCTACATTCGAGAGGAGCGGCTTTCCTGCTTAACGCGAATGGATGTGCAAGATGGTGGACCTATGCGCAACTCTGCTCCTGTAGGAAGCATATACCATAGAGTTTCCTACTAAAATACTAGAGGGAAAACTGGCGCTAGTGTCTATGGGAGTTTCAAACAAGGCGGTTGGGCCAGCATAAGAATGATGGGTATGACATGGATTTGCCTAGTCTTCGTTCTTCTGGCTTCATATGGCTTTGCCACTTCAAAAAAAAAAATGGGTCTTTTACGACAACATATTGCAATAAAACGGAATAACTATGTGCGTGCTTACGTACAAGTTGCTTTTTTGCTATTAGAAAAATATAGAACGCTCAGAAACTTAGCAATATTGTGCGATATGGCAATGTTGCCTCCTCTGCTTGTGCGCAGATTTAGCAGCGTCCATACAGGTTTAAGTTCCAGATGGAGTTGTGTTCGAACTTAAAATAAAGATTTTCGCTCTTGTAAGTGACGTGCTGACATTTTCAAGTATGTAAAAGGTAGATATCTTCTAAACGTAAAAAAACGGGCTTTCGCTCGCTTCTTTTAGCGCAGGGCAAGTGCTCCACTGTATTTTTACAAACTACATGCATGGGTCAAGCCCCTGCGCGAGGCTGTAGCAGGAGCGCAGTATCACCCATCGCTTGGTGGTTGGTCTTGTGAAAAAAAAAAAACGCAACCACTCCACCGGAAACTGCGCCTGAGCTTTGATCTGAGCTGACTTTTTGAGCGTCGTCCGCAGGCGCGACTGCCTATCGTTCACTGGGCGTCTACTAAGCACGATAACTGCGCGCCTGCTTGGCACGTTCGGTCGGCATTGAATTATTCAGACAACGGAATTGAACTGCCGTAGTAAAAGATATACGAACAGCCTTCTGACAAGGGATGTATGTCAGCCGTGAAAGCGACCCTACGGTTACAGATTCTATCGCATCTGATACAAAAGAAAAAAAGCAGCAAAACCGCATCGATAAGGTTCGCGAGACGCAGCGCGAATATTTCTAAAGTTGGGTAAAGTACCGCTGCAAATAATATGTGTAGCCATCCATCAACAAACACAACAACGAGACACTGCATGGCACCTCATCATTGCAAACGACTTAGGTACATGCAACAGTCTGATGATCTCTAGCAGTAAAGCAGTAAAGCGTACACTACAGCGCCGCCTTCGTCGCGTAATAGGAGGTCTATTCGATTCAGCCAAGGTTCCCTGCACCTTTTCGCGGTGCGCTGCACCACCATACTCGATTCCTCGCGGTACAGCGGCGCCCGCTGCACCTCCGTCCTCGATTGTGGCGGGGTGCAGCTAAGGTGCCGCCGCGGTGCCGTGCACCTTTGCACTTCCCAGCCTCTCCCAGCCTGTGGGTGCAGCGTTTTGGTGCAGCCTCGCTAGCCCGTCAGGCAACGCGTGCAGACGACGGCGTCGCCTAGTTTAATGGAGATGGACGTACGCCGCGGCGAAATCACAGGAAGTAATTCTGTGAAAGTGATAAATGTTTGACATTTTTCTCTGAACACGTGCTCGATGACGGCTTGTTTTCACGTTAACTTTTTCTTTTCACAAATGGTGGGGTGCAGATATTTGTATCGCGTCGTTCGTGTCGGCAAATGTGTGGATGCGCATAACATAAATATCACGTCTTGTATCGCGCGCACGCGCGCAGGTTTTGTTGTAGCATATCACCATGCATAGTTGTAGCGAGCACAAGCAGGCTGCTTGAAACAACAACTCCTCGAGCTGGCCCTGCAGCCGACGACAGGCCTGCACCTCAACGTTCGATTCACACATTTGGGCGGCGGGGACGGAGCTCCATCTGCACCGCGAAAACGGGTGCTGGGAACTGCTGCACTGGGTGTCGACACCACCTGCACCTTTTCGTGCGTGGTCAGGGGGGTGAAAGCTCGTTATGCTACGAATCGCCATAGATGGCGAAAAAATCAACCGCGGCGCGTTCCAGCTTCAACCGCGGGGAGTGGATCTACTGACCCCTCTCTAAGCTCGAGCTATGGAGGCCGCCATTCGCCCTATTGCACTTTTATGTAGGGGCGCCCGCATCGGTGCCTAATTTCGATGCAGAATATATTGAACAAGGCGAAGACTTTTTCTTTGCCTGATATTACACTTACATACAACAAACTGCTGCTTTTAGTTAGCGTACCTTTGAGATACTACGCCATCCTCCTTTCACTAAATATTTTTTGCTTCGGCTGATTCGGCAGTTTACCGACATCGATACTAAGACATGCTCTTTTTTTTAAATTCAAACTACGCGGCGGCAGAAGTCACGTTAACCGTTTGCGACGCGTTCGGGCAGCGACGCAAGCTCGCGGTGTTTCGTTTTGCTGTAAATATTTCGTGAAACTAACGATTGCTTTCGTAGTCGGTGATATCGGCTTGCTGTTCTTGTTCGTTCAAAGCACGTTGAAATGCTTCCACAGAGCGCTTTCCCCTGCGCCTCATCCTTCAAAGCAACGAAGTTCGTTTGAAGCCCCAGTGTGCATGGACCGGTAAGTACAAACCCATTGCTTTTGTTTATTACAGTTGGTTTTGTTTTTGCGACAGTCAAGCGACACACAGCAACTCGAAAATTTTCAACGTCTCATATCCCTCCACCGACGGAATCCGCGTTCTCTTGAGCGACGTGGCTTCACGTAGGAGCGAGCTGCTGAGTCAATAGAAATGCATTTCTGAAATTGATATGCAGTCTGGACGTGTTCAAATACACTTCTATCGCCTCCGCACGCACGTCCGTAACTCACTATGTATTAGTACAAAGTGTGTTATAAAGTTTGCTACATTCACATTAACAAATTTAAAAAGAAGTGCCTGAGAGAGAGAGAGAAAACTAAAGCTAGTTCCACGTTGTGAAATTTGAGTAAACAGCAAAGCTGGGGATCTCCTTCTTGCCTTATTGTTTATCTTGTGAGAGCAGTTTCACTTATAGGCTTACTTTCATTTAGTGTCACACAGAAACCGGCATTTTAATCATGGATATATTCTTTTTCTGTCACAGCCTCCTGGCTGACACCTGCAGTCAACATTCCTTGTGGACGCACCTCGACACCATGGGCAAGGCACATGCTACGTTAGAGCACAAGCCTTACAAGGTATATATTCATACATGCATAACATGCTGCAGTTTACTCGCTCACTTTGTATACTGCTACATTTTGTCTTCATACATTATGTTTCTGAATGCATGAAGATTTCATAACTTGCTTTTTTCTTTTTTTTTTCAGGGCTGCCATGCAACATCAGGTTAACTGCCCTCGAAAACACAACCTGCAAGCACAATGGAACAACTGAACATCTACTACAGCAGGTCACCTCAAACTTCATCTTTGTGATGCTGTAATTTGTACTTGGTAGGCATGCCATGGAAATATGTTACCAATAGTTGTTATCCATAGGTGTCAGGTGTCCATTGCGTTATATAATCTACAGTAAATAATGATGAAATTTAACACAAGCTCTATACAATAGTTACATCATGTCAGACTTTTAAAAAAGTCTGACAATGCAGATTTGATTCAAGGCCGTGGTGGTCGCATTTCTGTGGTGGCTAAATGCAACATCACCCATGCATTTAGGTTTACGTATGTCTCAAAAGGCCCCAGGTAGTTGCACCATTAAGGATGATAGTTGGGCTAGTTGATACATACTGATTTGAGGCACAACTAATTAGCACAAAGAAACCACAGGCAACACAAGGGAATGCATGAGTGGTTCCTACGCTACTTAGTTGTGTCCCACATTATCAACATCAATCCAAAAAGTTGGGGCACGTAAAATTCCAGGTATTATTAGTCATATTACAGCCAAACAAACATCAGGGCAGTGAACGGACATTGTTCCGGCATTTAGTCATACTTTATGAGATGCATGGTTTACAAAGTTTGCCCGAAACTTCTTTTTTCTTAATGCATTGAATTGTAACAGTCTACAAAAAACAAAGAATGCCGTAGCTTCGACAAGCTAGCCAGTTCAATTAGCCTTTGAATATATATACAACACATTTTATTAAGTTTTAAACAGCTAAAAAACAACAGATATTAAGTTTTGCAAGCACTAGTTGCAGCATATGAGTGTAAAGGACGTTTATGTTATAGGCCAAATTGTGTTCAAGGGATTTGCTCATTTTCTGTTTATATAGCACAGAAATATCCATAATTTATGGCTGAGCATGCCTACTTCAGGTGGCTGTGACGCCCCTTAACCTGCCACCCCTTTTTTTTTTGGTGTGCTTTGCACTGTCATACTGCACTGCCTATGAAAAGACTTCACAATGTTGCCACGAACGAAGCCTAGGAAATCGAAGATATTAAAGGGGCACAATCAACAGCAAAACTTTGCTGGATGCAAAAGTCGCAAAAAATGTACATTATGGCTTAGCCTCATAACATAGCCTCTAATTTGTCTGTACATCGCAACAACCTCTACCCATTGAAACATTTAATTCGAGGCTATGATCAGAGGCTAAGCGGTAATATAGGCGTTTACGAAGTTTTTTATCCCGCAAACTTTTGCTGTTGACTGTGCATACGACACATGTGCAGCTACACTGCAACATTGTCGATACTTTGATGTTGAGGTTCTACAATTAGCAAGAATACGGTTTATTTTCAAAGCACATGTTTAAAAAGTGAATAATCCAACAACAACAAGCACATATACAATAAGTATGACCTTTATTTTTTTCCGGCACTGTCACACATTCACGTAATGTTCCTCCACTTCAATTTGTGTGCATGTGTGTGTACGAGAGTGCATAATTTCTCTTGACATGTCCATGCATCACAGACATTGTGCTCATGGCTGAGCAATTCTTTGCCGCATACATCAACCTAGATATGTAATGTATTCCTGAAGCTAATCTGCCCATAATTATGCCTCTGTAATCAGCCTGCATTATCCTAGCATCTCTGTCTTTCTATAGTATTCATATTTTGTTCATGCATTGTAGAATATCTGCTGTTGATTATACCGCCTTCACAGCACACTTGAGCTTATTGGTGCGGACATTGGTGCCATAGCATTCTCGCTCTACACGAACTGCATAACTGAACCATAATAACCCATTTAGCGACAGTGTACACAATTGTGCACTTGTTTTCGGCAAGTTGTTCTTTGGCAGTTCAATGGACAAGCGGCTAAGAAAGTGCAAGAAAGACAGCTTTGGATGAATTGATGTATTCATTGTGTCATCAGTTTGCTACAGTGTGCTGTGTACTCGTGCAGACAATTTTGTGAAGGCATTACCATATTTTAAGAGTGGTTTGACGTGGGATGTTCAGGGAGCGACATCAAAAATATGATTTTCATTGGCTCATAATGGACTTAGCCAATAACAAACCGCACTCGCGTTTCAAGTCTGCTTCTGATTAATTTTATGACAAAGATAAAAGCTGACTAGCCTTAGAAGAAACTTACATTGAATTATGCTCTAATTACATTTATTTGCTGGGTAACAAACAGTTCAACACATAACCGAGGTTTCTTTCTTGCTATTGAATGTGCAGTGCTGCGAAAATTGTGTGTGTTAAGATTTGGTGCATTCATAGACGCTTTATCGCAGTTAGCGCTTGAAACAAAAGTGAATGTTTTTTTCGCCCATTACCTACACACCTACGGTATGGGTTCACAGCTGATAGTTGAAATTCGTGCCTATCCTATTCGGCACAGCGCGACGCTTCTTGTTTGTAACTCATTCACTTATCTTTATACAGAGACGGTGCATCCGCGATCGTTTAGGTAACGTTAACTAAGCGAAGCTAAATCGGTGTTACTGTGACATCTGCCAACGTTGCGCACGTTTCGGATTCTGCATCGTGGATTTACCCGCGCTCGCTGTCGCAATGAGAGAGCAACATTCGTTCGATCGTATCCCGTCTATGCATGCATATTTTGTCAGCGTTTGGCGTGGTTATGCACAAGTTGGAGTGCACTCAGTATGTATGTGTTTTGTTAGGACGGGACTGCAAATTGTTGGCCCATGTGTGCACTGCACTGTACGTTGTTTGTACCAGCTGTGGTGCCGCAATAAACGATGCAAACCTTACTTGATTGACGTTGTTTTTGCCAGTCGAGGCCTGTTTGGTCACCTGGCGATAAGCTACAGTACCTGTGTACGAAAAGTACACACGCGAGCCGCGGTTTAGCGAGAGGAATAAGCAAAATACTACAGCGGGGTCTAAATGTGGGAGGGAAGGTGGGGGGGTACAGCAGGGCGCGACCCAGCAAAAACGCGGCGTTTCCCGATGATGATAGTACTTGCAGCGCCATCTCCGTTCGCCCTAATGCACTTCACTACGCCGCCGCTACTTTTATTTGTGTTCTACAGTGGAAGGTACAGTTTCCGTTCTCTAAGACGCGTATATAGGTGTTCTCTGGCGTGGTTCCGTGCACCTTTTCTGAATCGAACAGACCTAAAAAAAGGGTAGTAACGTCACTCGCGTCACTGAAGTTAAAGAACAGGAATAAACAAATCCACCATAACATTTGAAGCCGCAGGCACGAAGACTAGACAAATCCATGTCATACCCATCATTCCCATGGCATCTTCACGATCGCAGCGCCAGTTTTCCCTCTAGTATTTTAGTAGGAAACTCTATGGCACATACAGTAACTCTACAGCCAACGGTATCGTCGCGACATCTGGCGGCGTACACACGAGTCGCCGGTGCTCTATTACAGAGCAACGCCTCCTCTAAGAGTAGAGGAAGCGTTGTAGAGAGGCTAGCACTGCCGAGGCGGGAGACCTCAGTAAGGATATCGGGGCGCTATGTCGCCACGGAGGGCTCGGCGGAGCGGCTCACGCGGGAGGCGCTGTCGTCGCTAGCGCGCACTCCGCAGCAGATCGAGTTGAGGAGGAACAGCGGTGGTAAGGAGGAAGGCGACAGAAATAAGCCCATAGCTGCCTTAGCGCATGGTGCTTCGCTTTGTTTATGGTGTGAATGATTTCACAATTGTGTTGCCTAATCAGTGACGCAATGTCAAAAAAACGTTTCAGGGACCCTTTAAGCGGTCACTTTTAAGCGGCTTTCTGACAGCAAGATGGCCGTGCATATAGGAGGGCCGCATAGGCATGGGCCATATAAAATTGGGCCTCATAGAAAAGAGCCGTTTAAAACGGGCCGTTTAGAGAGCCATTTATAAGCGTCGAAAATTTGACCTACTTTCCGCCTTATATGCGTTGTTTCAAGCGGTTGTTTGTTAAGGTTATACCCTTCCACCGCAGCAAGGAGCTGCAGGACCTGCACAAACTTTGCGCCGCAGCAAAGGCAGCGACGCGAGCCGTCCCGGTACCCACAACCCGAGAGACAATAAGGCTTCCTGTTGGTGCAGAAAGAGGAGATGTAGCAGAGCTGCGCCAGCGTGACGTCGCCCGGAAAGGCATCAGGAAGATGTACACGTGACCTCTGCGTCACGTATATAAAATTACCGTCACCGCAGCAATAAACGCTTTTGACCTTTCGACTACCGGCGTGCTTACACTTCCGCACGTCGTCAGTCTCGCCCCGTCCGCTTCCCTGCGCCTTCGGCGGGCGCCTTGAATTCACTAAGAACTAGGAGTGATATACGGGGTAACGGCGAGTGGGAGTCTCGTGAAGTCAGTCTGAGAGTAGCCATAGCCTCTGTAGTGTAACATCCTTGTGCAGTTTGTTTATTTGTTCAATTAGAAACACCTTACAGGCCCTGTCGGGCATTGAATAAGGGTGGCACAGTAAACATAAACAAAGAATAATGGATACAGCAAAAATGGCAAAATCTAACACAACTGGTACGGTGGCAGGATGAAAATGAAGCACAGAAATCACGCGCATGACAGCAAACAAAACGAGGCGAATTTAAGAAAAAGCGTGCTTAGCCGTTCATGAAACATTTTCCGATCTGTTATCGAAACTATGTCGTCGGGAAGACCATTCCAGTATAAGATTGCACGTGGCACAGCGGATGAATTGAAAGCGGTAGTTTTACCAAAGATGCGCTTGAAGCTGAATGATTTATAGGACGTACGGGTGGGTGTTTCAAGGGGTAGTATGTGTGGTTTATTAGAATGAATGTATTTGTGAAGTAGACAGCAAATCAACGTTGCGACCATGCGACGGCCAGACACGCACCGGTTTAGAAGAGTACACACCTGGCGCTCGGTTTACGTGTACTTATCTCGAAAGATGGCCCCATAAGGACGTGGCAGGTCCCCTGAGCACACCTTACCCACCACGGCCTTGACGAAATAGTTGAGCGTCCGCCTTGCTGCGGTAGGCAGGGAGGCATCCGCCACTGCCGCCGGGTACTACCGACAAGCGCGCTTCCGGCCTGGTGCTCGGCAGATGGAAGGTACTGTACGCTTGGGTGGTCACCCACCCCTGTGGGAAATGGGCGGCATGGGACCCGGCCTAAAATTAAGGTCACTCCTTTTTTTTTCTTCGTTTTGGCTTGTTTTTCCAGCAGTCTCCTGCGTAAAGGGTGCCAATGACGCCGAGGTCCACACTTGGGAGCCATAACCGCGTTCTCAGAACCAGTGCGCTTAGCGGCGGTAGTAAAGTGTGCGTGATTGTCTTGGTTCGAACTGAGCCGCGGCGGGTGGATCTGAAGGGACGAAAAGAATTTCACTCTTGGCTGCGGTTCGGCTTGCGTTGCTGTACAAGGTTGGCAGACAGCCGGAAACTGTTTATCCAGTTGCCGCAAGGAGCGGCCGCCGCCAGGGAGTGACGGAATGCCCTTACGTGGTGTAACCGCATTGACGAAAAAGAAGCATCGCCCTCGTCGAAGTCTCGAAAGCGCAGGTAGAAAAGTAGTGGCGTTTCGCATGTGTGGTTCTCTTTTTGAGCGAGGGAAACTGGCGACTGGAAAGCGGGGACTTAAGGCTCGTCCTATCCACCCTGCATGATGTGCTGCGTTCGTGCGGTCGCCTGTTCAGTGGCGTAGAACATTTACAAAAGGAACGTCATTCCCTTTGCCGTTACTTCGTAAATGTAACGCATTACCTTTACAGTTCCTCCACTCCAGCACTTGAATGGACACTGACACCAAAATTTCGCTGCTGAGAGCTTGCGGGATCGATTTGCGTGGGCATGCACATGCCATCTACCAAACCTCAACAGCGAACACAGTTGGGAACGTAAGTTAAATGAAAAGTGAAGTTTGCGTGCGCAATCGAGGGCTACATGCCGCGCCTCGCGACATCGACGATACCAAAGGTGACCCTCCAACTTCGGTCCGAGCTTCGGACCAAGCAGTGCAGCTAGCAATGACGACGTCACATCCACTATTATCTGTCTGCCGTGCCTCCGTTAGCAGCCTCCCGGCCATACCAGGTACTCAAGAAAATCGTTGCCACCCGAAGACGATGACAGCAACAACAACGCGCAGGACGTGCAACAGGCGAAAAAAAAAAAAAAACTTTCGAGCACGCATTACAGGCCGTGCGAAAGTACGTCACAGTTCTATGTGCTCACGTGGTCGAATTTGTTTACCTCATTGCGAACACTAGGTGGCACCAGTTGCAGCCGGCGGCTTCTTTTTGGAGCTCATCCCAAGCCAAAGTTGGAACTAGGTGGTAATAAACAGGCCGTAAATAATTATGTCACGCGCTGGAGCATTTGATGCGCCGTGTTATGACTAACAGGCCCCCAGCTACATATCGTAAAAAAAAAGCATCAGACTAAAGTTTTTGTCCCAGGGCACTGTCACCTCCGTCAGTCGAGTGAAAGAAACCAGAGAGATGAACGCATTCACATTTTTCAATTTTCACTATTTTTACTTTTTGAACAAAGCATAATCAATAATACATAAAAGTACACCTGTCTAATTTACATCACTAATTCGCTAATTATGAGTCCAAATCTCATCCTATTTCACGTTCGTAAAGGATAGTAAAGTCCGAATTACTTTCGTGGTGGTGGCATCCGACGTCGTAGGTGATCACTCGCTGGAGCCCTCGGGGAGTGGCCGGGGAAGCGACTTGAACCCAGGGACCGGAGCGTAGCCGATTCGGATTCTGCCCAGACGAGCGTCTTCTCTTCGCCAGAGCCAAATTTCGAATGCCCCGAGCTCGCGTTTTCTACTTCCGAATTATTGCCGCCCTCTCCCGTGATTCCTCTGGTGGTCGACCGTGGGAGAGGAGCCTTTCTTACCGCTGCGTCCGTGCGCACGGTGTTTAGAGTGGACTTCGCACGTCGCCGAGACCCGTGGGGACCGCGCAATGGGCAACCCCGGTGTTCTGCTGTGCGATACGGGAGGCCCACTCAAGGGGGAGCACTGTCTGGCGTCGTCTTCTCGACGTTTGTCCGATATTCACTGAACAATCCACTGAGCAAGTCCCTTTAACAGGCACAGTCGTGACACGCATCTTTAAAGGAACGATGACGTTCCTCCAAAAAAAAAAAAACAAAAAAGGAACTATAGTCTGATACAACTCAAGTCTGCAGTAAAGCCCCTCCCATGCCCTTATAACTGCCAGCCACTGTACAGACGGAATCACACTTGTCTAGAGCGCCCAGCCGGCCACTGCAGCTGCCGTTTTCTGCAGAAATAAGCAAAGCCCGACGCCGTAATGATACCAAACATGGTCATACCGCATGCTAGGCCCTTGTGCTATAATTCAAGCATGAACGGAAGCTTGTAGCTGACGTGAGGTAGAAGCTGCGGCCAACAACAGTGTCAACAGCCACGCGCTCCGCTGCTCTAGACAAGTGTGATTCCGTCTGTACCACTGCGACGCTTCAGATAGTTCTTTCTTTGGACATGTCATATGTCACCAAAATAACGTGAGGGTGGCAACAATAATGGACAGGTGCGAAATTTTTGTCTTCATTCGATTATCAGAGTGGAATATCGAAAGCATAATTCTCTACTGAGCTGAAATCAAGGGCTTGCAATGCAAAAACCCGGCGCGCCACAAACGCCGCCACCCGAGTTTTGTAGCGAGAGCTACACTGGCCGCATTTTCGCCGTTTCGCTGTGGCCGGTGGCCACAACGCGAGCTCAGCTGTTGCCTAGCAACCGCCGCAGCTCCGATTTTCCATGCGATCCGACGTCCGACGTCGCACGGTCCGGCGTCCGGCATCCGACGCTTCAACACACACAGGGCGACGAGCGATCGGCGAGTAGGCTCCGCCCACTACCGGCGCGTTGGCATACACGCTCGTAAAACATCGCATCCCTGTCGCTAAGTGCAAAATAAATCTTTGTACAGCCTTACTTGGTTACACAACAGCGCCGAAAAACATTGCCGGTAAAGGGCTGGACACATGGTCCGATTTTGCATGCGACCCGACGTCCGGCGATGCGATCCGGCAGTCGTACCGGGTGTACCGAGGGTGTTTTAGGGGCGAAGCTCCTTATGGCGTCACCCGTTCGTCCCCGTTGTCGTTTGTTTGTAACCACCGCTCGTTGAGTCTACAACCCGGCCATAGATGGCGCTACTTGTACTATATAACGAATGCATATAAGCTGAGAAATGCAAAATCGCCCCACACTAGAGGGCGTTTTGTAGCAAAAGATAATAATAAAAGGTGAGTTTTATGAACACAGGATTTACGTCACACGTAGGGAAGGAGAGAGAGACGATCGCGCCACTGCGATCGCGTGTTCTTCGGCGGCGTTTTGGCGCGCGCGCCAACAGAGGCTCGTCGACGGAGGATGGACAAGGCTGCCGAGCGGCGTGCGCGCAGGGCGACGGCGGCTCGCGCTCGAAGAAGCGACCCTGCCGTGCGGGCGCGGGAGGCCGAAGCTAGCCGTGATTCTGCGCGGCGGCGCCGCGAGGACCCTGCAGTACGAGCGCGGGAGGCCGAAGGTAGCCGTGATTCTGCGCGGCGGCGCCGCGAGGACCCTGTAGTACGAGCGCTCACGTTACTCACGAGTTTCATTGAGGTGTGTGGCGAGGTATCTTTAATACATAAGAGCTTCGCCCACTCTCCATCATTCACCCCGTGGATATGCTGTCATTTTTTTGCTGCACCGGTTTCCTGCTCCGGTCGTCCGGAGAGCGTCAAACCGCGCAGATTTTCTCGTCGCCGGACGGAAAAGTCGGACGGCAGCAGCCAATGGCAGCGCAGGAGACGCGTGACGTCGTGCTGCTGGCCCCCCATTGGTTCACTGCTCCGCTCCGATCGCCCGGCTGAGGTTACCGTGACTTTTCCTGGTATCGCCGGAATCTCGTGGAAAATATTGATTACGACTTGTTTCCGGCTCGAAATAAATGCTTATTAGTTAGTGTTATGCCTAATGTGAATCAATCTGCAAAGCAACGCCAGTTGCCAAACCAGCGGAGAGACCGAAAGCAACCGCCGTGGAAAGGTAAACAAACATCTCGGCAAGGGCCGCCTCACCGAAGCGGCTCGTTTCGTTTCTGCCGTAGTGCTTCATTTACAACAACGTTTCGAGAAAACTAATCGCATGTGTTAACGCACGAAATATGAGAGCAAATGTTAATCGTATCGGTAAAAATGAGCACGTTGTGACGAGCTCGCGGTTGACAGCGAACGACTACTACTCAGAGGGTCGGCAGCTAGGCCTACCCTCGTAGTCGTCACTGACTGTGGGTTGTTGTGATGTGCTAGTCCCTCGCGAAGGTATCGGCAGTGTTTTTCTGTGTTGTGTGACCAAGCCAGGCTGCAAAAAAATGTTTATTTTGTACTTACTGACGAGGATACGATGTCTTACGAGCGTGTCCGCGGACACGCTTCGTGAGGGCGGAGCTTACGCGCTGATCTCTCGTCTTGACCCGCTGAGGCGTTTGCCGGTGTCGATGGAATCGCGTCGAAAATATTGCTTATGATTTGTTTGTGACATGAAATTAATTCTCATTGAGTAATGTTACGCCCAAAGTGAACCAATCTGCAGCGCCCATTTCCAAAGCACTTGAGAAATCGGAAGCGGCCGCGGCGCGAACGTAAACAAACATCGGCAGGGGCTGTTTCAACGAAGCGGCTCGCTTCGTTTTTACGATTGCGCTTCGCATCTATTTCGAGAAAACTAATCGTATGCGTTGACATACGACGTATGAGTGCAAATGTTAATTGTGTTGGCAGAAATGAGCCCTTCGTGGCGAGTTGGCGGTTGATTGCGAACGACGACGGCTACGTCGTCGGCAGCTAGGCCTACCCTCGGAGTAGTCGCTGACGGTGGGCTGTCGTGTTGTGTTTGTCGCTCGCGAAGGCAAAGTTTTATCGGAAATGTTTTTCGGCGCTGTTATGCATCCAAGTAAGGCTGATACAAAGATTTATTTTGCACTTAGCGACAGGGATGCGACGCTTTACGAGCGTGTATGCCAACGCGCCGGATGTGGGCGGAGCCTACTCGCTGATCGCTCGTCGCCCTGTGTGTGTTGAAGCGTCGGATGCCGGACGCCGGACCGCGCGACGTCGGATCGCATGGAAAATCGGAGCATGTGTACTGAACACATGCTCCGATTTTCCATGCGATCCGACGTCGCACGGTCCGGCGTCCGGCAAAAACACCCTCGGTACACTCGGTACGACTGCCGGATCGCATCGCCGGACGTCGGATCGCATGCAAAATCGGACCATGTGTCCAGCCCTTTAGAGTGTACTAGAAGCTTACACTCTAACCGCGTTGAAGCCGGCGTTGGAATGTTACGGCGGCCTGCTGGCAGTGATGCCAACTCTAGGTATTTACCCCTAGATTTAGGGTATTTTATTGTCATTTGAGGATTGGGCGTCTTTGTTATAAAATCTAGGGATTTTTGTGAGGCCCTGGAAATGCCTGCTGCGAGCTAATACGACAGTTTGTGTTTGTGCTGCTTTCTATTTCTCACTTAAAAGAGCATCGGTGTCCCGGAGGGCCGAGAGAGGGCGAAGGCAGTGATAACGCGAGATAATCGTCTGCCGCCCACTCAGATGAAAAACGAAACTTTCTGAGTGTTCAGCAGGGGTGTGTGTGTAATCTTGAGCGCAGTGTGAATTGCAGTTACTCTGTAAAAGAGCCATTTTGCTTGTTAGTGCCTGGAAAAACATGCTTGTTCACGCGTGCCAGGTTCGTTCACCGCACAGTGTTGAAAAGTTGTAAGCTGGGCTTTCTCGTACATTCCAACCTATGCATTAGCTCTGCCTGTCTTTGCGCAGTTCGCCAAAATGTAACCATGCTGTTCCTTGTCAAGTGGAACTTCTGGACCAGAAGACCTTACGCAAGGTGAACTGAATAGAAATATAGTGAAAGTGTATGACCAAAATACTTGGCCACATGGGAACCTGATCATAGTACAGCTAGAGCATTGCTGTCAACCAGTACAAAGGGCACCTACACGGGAAGTTGATCCAAAGGCAGAGCTATACCACCTTGCAGTAACACGGGACACTTGCTTTCTATTGCAGGTCATGCAACGCTCGTTGCATACGTGGTCATTCAGAAATCAACCGCCACCACGGAAAAGATCACCGATTTCTGTCGGCTCTCCGAAGATAGCACTGAATGTAGGCCTTTTATGTACCATTGCTCCACAGAAAATGTGGGAAAAAGAGCGGCAGTTGCTGTTCATGAGCTGGTTTCTGCCACTAACAATATTAAGAACGATTGCGCCGAAGGGAAAATTGCGTTTAGACTTTTTTACATGCAAACTAGCGAAATTAACGACATGAAAATTACAATCTAGGGATTTTTTTTACAATTTAGCCATTTATTGTGGCTCAATCTAGGGTAAATGCGGTGACCTAGGTTGGCATCGCTGCCTGTTGGTTACTGCCGGCGTTGGAATATTACCGATGCAACGCCGGCTTGGCTTCACCGGCGTTGCATCGTATATATAGAAGGGGCGGCTCGGTGGTATTTGTCGGCAGATATGGAAAGTGAGTCGGAGAGACTGCAAGAAGCCAGGCTTCACCGTCGGAACGAAACCAAGAGGAGGCAGCGAGCCGAGGAGACGGAGGAATGACGAGCCGCATGCCTCGAGAAGCGTCGTAGGTACGAAGTGATCAGGCGAGTGCATTCAGACGAGGATGGTTGGTCGTCTAGTTCGGCATCTCTTGCCAGGGCCACACATCAACGACGGAATGAAACCGAGAGAAGGCAACAAGCTGCGGGGACAGAAGAACGTGCTCGACGTGTCGAACACCATTAGCAAGCAATAGCAAGCAGCCATGTAGACGGTTGCTTGCTACTTCACCGACCATCGGGCCGTCTTTGTGGCACTTGGGAAACAAGATCAAGACTTTCGAAATAAATGCATTGCACTTTAAATGAAAATGTGGTCTGTAATATAACCATATCTTAAAGAGAGGTAACCAAACCTAAATGCTAAGTCGTACGAAGCTAAACGATAAAGATCTAACCGTACAGAGAACCATGCTAAACAATAAGATTAATCGTACCTCTCGCTACTCACAGGCATATCTGAGTTAAGCCATAGCCAATTTTTTTTTTCAACCGAATTCAGTGGCTCGGAAGCGAATTGAACTGTACCGTGGCCTTTTACAGATAGAAACGTTGATACCTAACACATTTTTGTCCATGATTCTCGAGCACATCATGCCTTAATTATATTGGTTTCGAGGGCCACCACTGGAAAAACCGGCACTGCGGTCGGCGTGACGTGAAATGAGGGATCACGTGGCCGCGTCCTCTGCTTCAGAAACGGGAAGCCTAACTTAAAACCTCCGTGCGTGCGCGGCATTTCTGATTAATCGGGAAGGTTTTCTTGCTTCGTGTGTCTGCTTGACTACGCTTGAATGCACGAGAATAATGGCTGCCGTCGAAGCCGTCCAACATGATCAGCTGCTCGGTGCCAGACAAACGCGACGGAGTTCCCTGCATGCCGTTCCTCACGTGTACCCGCGGGACAAGAAACTTCGCGAAGTTTCGTGAGAACAGGCAAGCAGTCATCGGCTTCAACTCGCGTGTGCAGCAAAGTTCGACGAGGAAGACTTCTGCTATATACTGCAATATTGGGTTATAGTAGCAGACGCTCGCCCGCGCGCGCCGGCCCGGTTGCTGACACTTGCCTTTTACCAGGTGCGATACGATCTGAGAGCCGCCCAATTCGGCCTTTGTCACCCACTCCGAGCTCAGCGCCCACAAACCCGCAAGTGCTCAATACTTTGTCTGGATTCGCCGAATGCAATAGTCTATATATGCACGGCTCATGGATGCGCACAGCGAGTTTAGTGCTGCGGCTGGCTTATCGAAATGAGCGTTGCATTTATTTTAGCAATAATTGTTTTTGCTGACACAAACAAGATGCGCTAAAAAGCGGTGGTGTTCTCTGCATAGGTTTGACTGCAATGGAAGCTCAGCAGTGAATGTATATTGAATTAAGAAAAAGAAGCAACCGCAGAAATTCCTCGGTGGGAAGACTGGAATATACAGCCCAACGAAACATGAGAAATAATCAAGGTCGATACGTTTGAGTTGGTGATTGGAGATCAAACTGGACGAGAAAAGCAACGCACTTTCACGAAGGCAAAAAAAAAAAAAAGCATATGATTCCTCGTCTTTTTTTTTTTTTTTTCATCGTCAACGTGCGCTGCTTCATCCATACCGTACGAGAATTCTATGTTTTTTGAACCTCCAAGAATACAGAAGAAAAATGAAATATTGAATCGTTGCGAGGACACATCACAATTCGCGTAGGCATTGAAGTACCGGGCAAAATAAAATTAATTCCAAACGCCGTTTATAATATCGCCCACGCAACAGCGGTTGTTTGCATGCTGTCGAATGCTCGTATACCGCGGCCTAAAGCTCAAAAGCTCGCTCTAAGAAAGTGTTCGCAGCGAAAGCTAAGCATTGTCCGTTTACATACAAGTAGACGCGCAGTATATAGGTCGCGGCGGACCCGTGCGCTCGCTGCATGGAGGCTTTATTGTGCTATGATACATTTCGTTGAACAGACAGCCCGCTATGAGAACATGATTCACATGATTTCCTCTCAGTGACTGCCTATCTATCACGTATAGTAAGCGTGTTAAGAGCACACCGCAGCGACCGGGCTTGATGGCCGTTCACTGTACGTATTCTATAAGGATGGCGTCTCTTAGCCACGCTGCGCTTTGTGTTTGATCACAGAATTATTATTTTGACAGCAATATACTTCTTTCGTTTCGGGAATGCTAACAGAAATAGCCAGGAGGGTTTCCGCCTGGCGTCTTCAGTCCACGCCCGCAGCCAAACCTATTTTCCTCGCGAGGTGGCAGCATAATAACCGCGTTATATAGTGTGGATAGGCGGTCGGTGGCGCGCACTGAAGTGTACACGGTCATGCGTTTTCAGCGGTTTGAGGCAACTGTCGGCTAAACGAAACTGTTGACTGCAGTGAAATGGTTGTATAGACGTGCTCCAATGTCACGTTATTTCTCTAAGATACGCAGAACGTTCCTATTACATGTGAAGGAAGCGTAATATGCCATTACACGGGCCAATGACATCACCCAGCCTCACAGTCCGACTTCATCGGCGTTTCCGTCTTTCTTATCTTTGGCCATATTTAAGCTGTGTTTTGTCTGCATTGGCATTGACGTTACGTGAGTGAAGTATATAGTTCAGTATTGAGTTCTTGCTCATTTTTTATAATTGGCTGCACAAATAAAAATGCTGTTAATGCGCATTCAGTTAAAGTAGAAGCTTGCACACCCTATATACACTAGTTCCAAATAATTTAGGAAGCGAAAAAAATGCATTCTTTAAGCGCAAAGAAATATTGACGATGCTGGTTCGTTCGAAGTTTGACATGGTTTTGCTAGGCTTACTTGGCCTTGGTAGGTCATGCTAGGTTTGGCAAGGTCTCACTTGGCAACCTATTGACTTTCAGCCCAAATGGCCTTGCCTCAATTAATCGTAATTTAATTAGGATTATCTTAATTAGGTCCGTCAACTCAATCATAAATAACGTAATTGGTCTTAATTTAGGCTTAACCTAATTAGTATCAGCTTATTACGCGTGACTTAATATCATTAGTTTAGTCGGAGTTGACTTCATTAGTATTAGCCTAATTAGAATTTGCTTAATTAATGTTAGCCAGATTAGGCTTGGTTACCTTTAAGTTGATTAAGTTGGCATAATTAGTCCCAGCTTCGTTAGTCTTGGCTTAAGTAGTGTTAGCTTAATTATACTTCGCTTTGCCTAGTTAGCCTCAATTATTTTATTTGGCTATAATTAGCTCGGTATGGCTGCTATGGCGACACGCGGCTCGGCGAGTTTTCTACGGACGTAGATCAGTGCAAGGGCTATTTTCCATCACGCTAACGAAGCCACAGTAACGCTCAACTTATTTTAAACGCCGAGCTGCCGCGTCACGCACGACCCTCGTGTAATAGACTATTAATTCCTTTTTGCCGAACAACCGAAGTGGCTAAGTGCGAGAGAATTCACTTGTGAGGCGGATATACTTTCTCCGTATAGTGGTACCAGTACTGTAAGGTAGCGCGACGTCTTAAGCATAATGATGGCTCATCACGGAATCGCCAAGTGACAGTCAAGCTCTTATACGACAATTAACAAGTACGTCGTGACACAAATGCATGTGTCAGATTATTAATTTTTTCGACCACAGAGATATATTTGTGTCAGCTAATATCAGCTCATTTGTATTGCCATAAAACAACCACGTATCGCATGAGGATACCACTACCGCACAGCATTTACACGCTGACGATTCCAGCTTAATTTGTGAGAAGAACGGCAACTACACTTTGTCGCATGCTTGAAAGAAACGGCAGTAGCTAAACTGAAATAATTGTGCCGGATCGCTTTCAATGCACGCAGTCAGTGAGCTTAAAGGGGCCCTGCGACACTTTTTCAACTGCCGTCTGCAGTACTGCAGTGTGTGTAGAATCGAATGCTGAGATGAACGCAAAAAGAATTACGCAAATCGGTGGTCTAGAACTGGAGTTATTAGCCTTCGAAGTTCAAAACACGAGCAGACAGCATGAAACCAACATTTCCTTTCGTATTTCGCTCTCCCGCTGACGTCAATGGAGGCGTCCAATAGCAACGCGCGTCTTATAGAGCTACACCGGAAGACGCCGGGAGCAGAGCGCGCGCGCGCAGATAGCGTCCGCCCGTCAACACACCTGGTGTCGTTTTGCAAGTAATGTCAGATACTTTCTCTCTATCTTACGAAGCATAAAAACTATTTTAGTACATTTAGGTACTGAATAGCGTGATGAAACAGACACCACACGTGTGTAACAAGCACCTTGGAGCGTCAAGCCAATCAGAACGCCCGGCCTGGCCCCTCCTATGTCGTCACTCTATGTCACTTCCTGTAACAAAAATCTCCGTTATGTGTCGCCTCAGTTCAAACAGAAGGCGCTTTCGGGCGGTTTGTTCGCTGAAATAAAATTATAACCACTCTGCTTTCGGCGTTTCTACTCTCGCTGCGACATCCCCGCGTGCAACACTTCTAGAATCAGTGATAAAAACGGCCTACTCAATTTGTGTCGCAGGGCCCCTTTAAAGGGCCCATGACAGCTATCTTTTTGTTGGATACTTTTATGTTCTAATGAGTAGAACGGTGTCTTGTAATCACGACATGGAGTGGCAAATTCTCCAGCGTGAAGTCTAATTAGACACAGCATCGTTAATTTTGTTCAGTTTTAATGAAGCTTCGAAACGCGCGCCAAAAACTGCAAGAAACTAGCGCCGCGGGGCTAGCGCGGCGGCTGTCGGAAGTGAGCGCATGCACTGACCACTTGAGCTCAAGATTCGGTGACGTTGCGGAGAGCGCGAGCGCCAGACCAGCTCGCCACACTCGCTTTAAATCATAGCGTGTGTACAATGTACGCTTGAGGGACCAACACGGAGAGGAAGCAGAAAAATACGGCTTTTGGCGTGGCCTCCGCGATCGGCTGCGAGAGCCGATCTTGGAGGCCACGCTCGGAGGCCATAGCGCGGCGCGCCCGTGTCTCTGTGACGTCACGATATCAACTTACAAAAGTGAAACGTCACAGATGGCCCACAAACTACGTCATACTAGTGACGATGTCGCGAGGTGCCGCAAACCCAGATGAGCATTTCTGGTCACTTTAAATACATATTAAAATATCTTAACGACAACGTTCGCCGTTAATACTTGGCCACAAGTGCCTTCAGATGTTCGACAACCAAACAACACAAACATATCGGGTTTGAAATTTTGGTGTCATGGGTCCTTTAACAAATACGGAAGAGTACAGCGCAAGGCAAATACTTTCGTATAGTTGGATAAGAATACATGCAAGAATTTAACAGTGCTGCAGCAGAAGGAACGAACAACTATACATATTCGACATGGCGTTTCTTCTAGCTCGTACCTTCTCCATTCGCCTTGCTGGCCAACCAGCCGGAAAATTCGTCTCAAATCGAGGTGTTCCACAAGGATCCGTTCTAGCACCAGTCCTTTTTACCGTGGCTCTCCTCCCACTAGCTTGGAAGTTGGCGACGATACACGGTGCAAAATATATCATGTATGCAGATGACGTAACCGTTTGGTCAGTTCATCCAGACGTTTGCCTCCAAGAGCAAGCACTCCAAGAGGCCCTCAGTGTTACTCACGACTGGTGCACTAAGATAGGGCTTGAAACCTCTGAAGAAAAAACGGCCTACATATCGGTGGCAAACAAGCATGGGCATCGTCTGCTGGCGCGCCGACCTTCGCAGTTAACTGTGGATCAGCAGCCACACCATGAAGCCTCAACCCTCCGTGTGCTTGGTCTAGGTATTGCCGCCTGAGGATCTGCTGGACCTTGGCTCAAGAGGGCGAAACAACAGGCTGCAGAGACTCTACATTTGATACGACGGATTTCAAAGAAGTCTGGTGGTGCCAACGCCCACTTGGCTCGCCTCCTCGTCCGATGTATACTACAACAAAGACTCGTTTATAGCGCCCGATTTCATCACCTCACGGTGGCCGAATGGGCTCGCCTGGAGCCCATTAAAGACCCATGGGTGGCATCGGACCGCCCGACCTAGAATGAAAGTCACTCTATTTTTTTTCGTTTTTTTTTCTTTGTCCGTCAGCTGCAAGGCGCCGACTCTGTTCGATCTCGAGGCCAATGGCGGAGCGCGGCGCTTAATCCCTCGTATATGCAACCCAGAGGGCAACCTCGTACAGATGAAAGCATAGCGTTTCCTGCTAGAAAATCTGGATGATAGGACTCAAGAATAGCATACGCTCCGCAGGTACCGATCGCATAAATACGGCGTCATTTGGAAAAAGTCGCCAGACGACGATTTCGTTTGCTTGTGTGGTTGGCTGGCGGAGTAATACTATGGTCCCTAGAATACTTGCTAGTAATAATATGGTCCCTAGAATACTTGCTAGTCTGCCGTCTTCGCTCCGTCCGTCTGCTTGCAAGGCCGTGTCGAAGGTGGCGCTGTAATCGATCGGAGCGCCGGGGAAAGCGGCGCCTGCCCTCGTCGTGCTTTGTGATCGTATGTTTTGTGTGCATTTGTTGTGTTCTCTTTGTGAGGACGGCGACATGCATTCGACGTCGATTCTCTCCCGTATGATATCACGATACGCACACATTTCACAGAAGCTTTTGCGCCTTCGTAATATGTGTTAACTTGAAAAACTCGACATGCGATCCACAGAAACGAACGAAACGTGATGGTACTTGTTTCATGCCCATCTATGACAGCGGGTACGGATCGTGCACAACGGAATATTCGCTGTTTCGGGCACCTAAAGAGATTGACGGGTTGAAGCGGTGGGCCGGCAGCATAAAACGTCGTGAGAAGGAATTTAATAGAGCAAGCTTCGTGTGCGAGAAACACTTCGAGTCGCGCTTCAACGAGCGGAGTTTCAAGACTGTGGTAAAAAGTGAGTTAGTGGAAATTCCACGCCAGGCGCATCGTAAGGGTATTTTTAGGAAGGCGTGACTTCCATTTGCCATAGGGTTGCCGTCGTTTCTTCTGTCAGACCTATTAACCATGGCTTTCTCACTTTTAGGTGTGGGTACACACTTCTGGGATGTTTGCAGAGGACGATTAAAAACAAATGCCTTTGTACCCGCATGCTTTCGGGTACCTGACAATACAATATGAGGAGGAAGCGCCATATAGTGTAATATTGTTACGTGGCGATTAAGGAGGCTGGCCTGCAGTGGGGTGTACGGTTACAGGGATCTGGAAGACACCCAAGAAAGAAGACGATGATGTACCTTTGGTGAGCGGGGTGTGACTCCCAGCTTGGTCAGTGTAAAAGACTGGTTTTTCGCCGAACTCCGGGAAGACGCACGAGCACGAGCTACAGCTGCGAAGCTCTAGTGTTCCTTCGAGTGGGGATTGGCCACGTTTAACTGTTTCTAGTCTTCTTTTTTACTTAGATTTATCTGTTGCCTTTTCAGGTACATCTGCATGCCGGTTTCCGGTCCCGGCCAGGGCTCGCCCTGGTCGGCTAGTCTCCCTACCGAGTCGGTACCACTGCAGAGTTTCTTCCGGAACGGAGTAAGCTGCTTGCCTGTGGCGCTTGTACCAACCGATGGGGGAGCCATTCGGCTGAGTGAGTCGGAGCTTTTCCAGCAGGATCTGCGCAGAATAACCGGGCGGTACCTTGACATTGAGGAGATGAAACGTTTTGGCAAAACTGGTATTTTGTGCAGATCATCCAATGTAGAATGCTTAACCGACTTGCTTGCCTGCACAAGGTTTGCGCACACTTCAGTTCGTACATTTGTGCCACCACATCTCGCTTGCGTGAAAGGCATTGTTCGCGGTGTACCGACTAATAACTCGCCGGAGGCTTTCTTAAAGATGCTTGCACCGGCTGATGTCTTCTCAGTGTATAGATGTAATAGGTCTGTAGGCGATACACGGGTCCCAACTGAAAGCGTTATCGTCTCGTTTGCCGGTTTAACGCGCCCAACTGAAGTGAAGGCATGGCCGTATTTGTTCCATGTAGAGGCGTTGACTCCACGACTATTGCAGTGCCGGAACTGCTGGCGGTTTCGACACAGTGCTAACGCTTGCAGGTCCTCAACGCGATGTGTAAAATGTGGTGGATCGCATTCCACATCAGACTACGACGTGGAAACTCCCTTGTGCTGTTTATGTGAGGGAACTTACATCGCTTCAGGCAACAGTTGCCCTGCCCGAGGCCGCGAGTTGCAAATCATTGAGATCACCGAGAGACGGCATTGTTGCCGAGCAGAGGCTGTATCGTTGATAAAAGAGCGTGATAGTGGCTATGCAGCTGTTACATCGCGTCAATTTATGTCTCTAGAGGCTACAGTCTCTGCTGCTGTTGCTACAGCAATTGATAAGGCCACACCTATTGTCATGGAACGCCTGTTCAACACATTTGCTGAAGGCTTGACCGATATGTTAGCCGCTCGCTAGGTTAAACAGCCTATGTAACTATTTCCCGGTTGCAGCCGCTACTGCTGGTGGACCCGCGTGTCTTGAAAGCGATTCATACAGTGAAAATCAAGTGGAACTTGTACAAAATAAGCCCACTGTTGCCAGTTCATCATCACCTGTTAATGCCGAACCCAGTAATTCTTTCGGAGACATGAGGCTGGGACACCTTGCTAATAAGCGCAGGAGTACCCCATTATCTCCGACACATTCATCCTTGTTGAAGCCCAAGAAAGGCTCTAATGCTGATAAACAGAAGCAGGACGTGTTGCGTTCTGCAGTCGTTTATCAAATTAATCATAGCTCGTTTAAAGGTTCTGCAATGAAATTGCCGCTCTGTATTCTCTGGTTGCACTGACCTTCTTTATCTAGTACACAAAATAGCTCCTGATATTATTTTACTTCAAGAGTCGCGGCTTCATACACATCAGAAATTTACTATTAATAATTTCCGAACATTCCGCTTTGATCGCCCAGGCAGGGGTGGCGGGTTGATAATTTTAGTTTCGTCGAAAATATTTCCTAAAGCTTCCATTACTTTCGAACATGTTTGTTCGGACTGTGAAATTTTGGGATTAGATTTCTTGTTACCTGGATCCTCCACGTTTGCAGTGGTTAAGGCGTACTTCCCGAATGGAGTGAGAAATACAGATCATCTGGATTCAGTTACCCGTAATTTTCGTTCTAAGGCGGTTGTACTCGTAGGGGATTTAAACTCATACCATACTTCTTGGGGAATAAAAACAGATAGTTGTGGAAAGCGACTGTGGGATTGGACACAGAGTAACAACTTTTATTGCCACAACTCGGGTGAAATCACCTTTTTACGTCGGCGCTCCTCATCAGCGTTAGACCTGATTTTTCTTCAAATCAATTGGCTATGTCATCTTGGGCAACATTTGACAATGGAACTGGAAGTGACCACATTCCCATTACCTTTGATATCATGCTCTCTCACCACGCCGCTGTCACACGACGTTACTTTATTAATTACAAAGCATATGATACTGCGCTGAAGGAGGCTTTAACATCTCTTAGTAGATGTGATGAGCTACTGAGAGCTCCGTCAGTCATAACTTGTATGACTTCTGCTATTGAGACAGCAGAGTTTTCTTTAAGGGCTGGAGGTTCCCCGTCAAACTCTGCTTGGTGGAATGAGGCTTGCTCGCTTAATTATAGGCGACGGAAAGCAGCATGGAAACGTCTCCAACATAATTATGCGCCTAAAGTATGGATGGGCTATAAATTTTGTTCGTCAATATTCAAACGAACTGTTGCAGCAGCTGAAGAAGATCGCAAGAAAAATTTGCACTCGCTACTCTCGGGGCCTGATAGAAGAGCCTCTCTTTTTATATTTATTCGCAAGAGAAAATCACCTCAACAAGATACTTATTCTCTATCTGTTGTATTATCCCCTAAAGAAATAGCTGATTTGTTAGAAAATATAGGTAAGAGACTTGAAAATCAGTTCACTTCATTATATCGGGCAGCTATTGTGGTTAAAAGTTTATTATCCGATTTTCAGGAGGTGGCCATGGCCGTACTCGCAGATGTTATGCTGACTACACATCAAGCAGCTCCTGGTCCGGATCGTATTACTACTTCCATGCTTAAATTAATGTTCGATCAATATCCCAGTGAGCTACTGAATATAGTTAACTGTTCCCTACAGTATGCGTGGATTCCAATTTCATGGAAAATTGCAAAAGTTGTGCTCGTGCAGAAAAATAAAGGTCTGGGATACGATCTGGATAATATTCGGCCAATCTCACTTACTTATATTAGTAAAGGTAATTAAAAAAGTTGTATACGTTCGACTCAGTGAATTTGTTTCTCGTGAGAACATTCTTTCTTCGAGACATATAGGATTTAGGCAAGGTTGCTCTATATGGTCGGCTCATGCGGACCTTGAAAGCCGAATACGGCTTGCAAGACTATCGGGAGAAATTTCAGCATTAGTCACATTGGACATAGCAAAAGCCTATGATTCTGTCGAACATGGAATTTTAATTTCTAGATTAGTCGATTGCAATGTTCCAAACTATATTGTATCTTGGGTTCAGGAATTTCTTTCTGAAAGGCAGTTTTTTTGTTTCCAGGAAGGAGCTACATCTTCTCTATATAAACAAACAAGGGGCGTGCCGCAGGGATCAGTTTTGTCCCCTCTGTTATTTAATATTTTGTTATCATCTGTGCCGGTTCATCAGAATGTTCAGCTATATGTGTAGGCCGATGATATTGCATTTTTCTCATCGTCCCATGATGTTCACGAATTATATAAAATTTTTCAGGCTTATTTGTCTGAGTTTGAAGTGTGGCTTAATGGATTCTTTTTAACGCTTAACGTTAGTAAGTGCGTTTTACTGGTGTTCCCACAATCAAATAATGTATTCCTTTCTCTTCACGATGGCAATCAACAGATACCACAAGTATCGTCATTGAAATACCTGGGTATAATATATGAAGAGAATCTAAGCTGGCAACAGCAAATTGAAGTAAACAGATGCAAAGGAGAGCGGGCCATGGGCCTGTTGCGACGTTTCAGTAGCAAAAGTACCGAAATGCGAAGGTCAACTTAGCTGATCGTATACAAACTGTACGTGCGCCCCATTTTGGAATTCGGTTGCATTCTGTTTTCCGGCTGTACGGCCTATAAGCTACGACCTCTACTTTTGTTAGAAAGGCAAGCCCTACGTCTTTGTCTCGGCCTACCGAAATGTGCTACCAATAACGTGCTATATTTAGAAGCGCGTGTGATACCCCTGGAATAAAGGTTTAAACAACTGACAGTGCAAACATTTCTAAAGCTCTACGATACGCCACTCTCCCGTTCGCATTCAATCTTCGTTACTTCTCGTGATTCCTTTTTTAGGAATCGATGGCGGCGCTATCAGTGGCCTCAGGTCGTTTTCGTCCAATATACGATATTCGAGATTCAAGTTTCTCTGCAGAACATAACTCCCCTAAGGCCACACTCGTCCTTGAAGGATAATTTATATTTCGATCACATTTTCCCTAAAGATGCTAAGCTCCTTCTCTTGCGTATTCTTGAAGGTTGCCTTCAGGATCATCTCGCCCAGTTTCCTGAGCATTTTGTAATCGCTACGGATGCGACTCAAAGAGTGGAGAAGGCTGGAGCTGGTATATTTTCCTCTCAGTTGAATTGGTCGTTTGCGCTCCGACTGCCCGATTTTACCCCTATATTTCTAGCTGAATTTCTAGCTATTGCATTGGCGATTAGGAAATTGAGCCCGTGCCTGACTAAAGTAATCATTATTACAGATGCTTTGTCTGTCTGTTCGCATGTAACATCTCCAAAGCAGTCGCCCTTACTGAAGATTTTCTCGACGCTTGTACCGCCTTACATACCAGAGGTTCGCTTGGTCTGGGTCCCTGGTCACACTGGCATTTTTGTGAATGAATGAGCTGACTCGCTGGCAACGTCATCTTTAGATGGTTCAGTGTTAAATGTACTGCCGAATTTTTTGTTTATCTCAGCCGAGAGGTTTAAACGCTTCCTTCTACTGACATGCACTAAGACATCTCTTGTAGATTTGGATGATTATCGACACCTCCAGTTCGCATGGAATACGGACAAATGCCTTTCACGTCAGTGCGAAGTGACTGTAGCGAGTCTCAGATGTAAAGCGACAAATCTAAATTTCTATCTTAATAAATCTGGTTTCTGCTTAATTAACTTCTTTTTGGTGTGCAATGAGCCAGAAACGATTGATCACTTCCTTTTGTATTGCCGCCGATTTTCTTCACTCCGCCGAATGTATCTAAATTCAGTATTCGATTAACTGCGTTTACCTTTAACAACACCAAATCTTTTATCTTTTGGTGCCTATCAGGATGGTACAAGCCGTCATGCTGTTTTGTCAGCATTACATAAATTTATCGAAGCCTCCGGAAGATTACGCTGCTATATAGTACTGTCGACCACATGGTTTTGTTCCCTGCATTTCGATGGAGGCGAAATGTTGAGGCCCGTGTGCTGTGCGATGTTAGTGCGCGTTAAAGAACCCCAGGTGGTCGAAATCTCCGGAGACCTCTACTACGGCGTCTCCCATAATCAGAGGTGGTTTCGGGACGTAAAACCCCACAAATCAATCAATCCCCGTGTTCCTTTTTAGTAAATTCTAATTATTATTTTTAATTAGAACTCCTTCCTTCCTTTTTATTTTTCCTTAGATTATGTCCTTGACCTTTCAATTTTCCCGCTGTCTACATCATTTCCTGTAGTGTGGCCAATCCCCCTCGTGAGTATGTGCCAAGTATAGAGGCCAAAACAACAACAACAACAACAACAACAACAACAACAACAACAACAACAACAACAACAACAACAACAACAACAAGTGCTGTAAATAATTTCACCGTTTGTTCTATTCCGTTTCAATATTGCTAAGTAACGTGCACAGTACATATAGGGCGCTCATGGATGGCTACGTTCTGCTACGGCCTAGATAGAAGTCCTGGAATAACATGCTTTCTAAAAAGTATGGCTTGTTAATCACAAGTTAATGGAGTACGGTGTGCTCTGAATCGTTCATCATTTGTTCTAAACTCAAAACAATTAAATGTAGTTCATCGTGGATAACTTGAGCAGAGCCTCTGATTTCCATGGAAAAAATGAAATGACAGCCACAATCAGCTTCTGACATTAAGTGTTGGCATGTTTGAAATGCCAGTGTCTTCGTTTTGTGTATTTCAATTTATTCTGTACTCTCTTGGAGTGCGTTATAAAACCGGCAATAAATGTAAAAGTGAAAAACAGCGTGGCTCTGTCGTAAAGAACTTTCCTACAAGACTGGCGTTCGATTACGTGGAGAACAGAGTTTTTCGCTCTCTCTCTTTCTTTTCGCTATAACTGTGACGAAAAACATTGCGGCACCAAAATAGGCCCTGCCACAGGTGCTTACGCTGCAAAATCATCTCTGTAAGGAACCCATAAAGATTCGAAGCATACGTGCACATAAAACAAACAGAATTCCGTCCGTGAACTCATAGCCATAAACAAAGCGGACGTATTGAGGGAAGATGTTCATCTCCAGGAAACAGGTGATGGCATGCGTATATCACCCTCTTCTGCGCTCTTAGCTTGCACTCGAGAATTCCCTTCTCATAAGTACAAAGTGTTAACACTCGCCGTGAAACGAAACATCGCCGGCCTCCGACGCGAAAGCGAGAGCGTCCAGCACAGTTGTAAACGGCTGCGTCAGCACACCTGCAGTGCACTTGCATGGCCGAGGAGCGTCTGCTACAGCGCTCGGATAAAGCCCCTTACGCTCGGATTGCCAGCAGCGCCGCCGCTGCATACATTACGGAGGGGCCGCCGCGGAGAGCGGAAGATTAGGAAGTATCCGGCGCGCGCGGTCCGTCGGCCCTTGCTGCCAACTGCTGTTTCCTAAAGTTGCATACTAATATAGTTCCAGGAACGACGTTCCGTACAACACTGTTTGACCGTATGTTGGGATGAATACCCATGCGTAATTCAAAGCGGAATTCCGGCGTGTTTTAAGTTGAGACTGTGAGCGCCCTTGTCCTGAGATAAGAGAAGCTGAGAGCACTTCATCAAAATGGCGATGCTGTGTATTCATTTGTATCCGTGCGTGCGAATACCGAAACTACAGCATCAGCTGCATAGAACGACGAATATGTTATGGTGTTTTAAGCACAGTACACCTATCTATAACCAACTTAGAGAAGGGAAACTGTACCTTTGACAGTGCAACGAAAATAAGGGTAGCGGTGGCGTCCTGAACTAAAATATGGGGCAAAGGGATGGTGCTGCATGTACTGTCATCATCATTGTTTATATGCAATATGGCCGCTGCGTTCCTGGCGCCTACGCCTGGTCGCGGTGATCGCTCGCTGCCCTTTCGGGGCAGTATTCGCGCGTAGGGTGCTTCAACGTTCGTGGAAACATTCGTATAATGTCATCAGGTGACCGAGAGGCCTAACCGGCAGTAAAAACACCAAACAAGTAAGCATACAATGTTTATTGGCAGTCGCAAATGAAGCAGTGTGCAGTACATCATTGTAAGCAAGAAACCCAAATGGCTTTATATCCAATAAAATTGCAAGATGAAATTGAGCAAATGTATCTCGTCGTGTTCATGCAGAGTGCCGCTCAAGGCACTCGGAAATAAGTTGAGGCAATGTTGAAGTAGGGCTGGCCGTGTACTGCGTCGTGCATCGCACTACATATCTCCGTTGAACGGGCTCGGTTTTTATGCAAAAGAAAAAAAACATGAAAAATTCAAATGTAATGTCCGCAAGATAAGACAGCTTCAATGTCCTATTGTGACGGTATGCTGGCAAAGCATCATGAACAGCAAAAACAAACCCTTATGCTGAATTTCCCTATATATATATTGCGTGCTTTTGATATATCGGCTGTACACTTAGTGTTTAAGCGCGGCAGCAGATGTTTCAGGACAAGTGAAGTACTAGTCAAGCAAGCAAGGAAAAGTGCTTGGAGGGAACTATGCAAGGATTGCGTGTATACAACGAGGGCACCAAATAAACGTAAGCGAGGTGCAGAACCATCGTAGAAAAACTTAGGCGTGAAGGCAAGGTTAGAAGGGTTTGCAAACTACTGTCAGCGTCATTTTTATTGTCTCTTGCCCATCTTTTGTGTCGGTGTCGGCAAGCCTTTCTGGCCCCCCTCCCCCATCTTTTTTTTCCTTTTCCTTTCTTTCTTTTTTTTTCAACAAACTCCTATCAACCACCTCAACTTTGCGTTGTTCTAAGCATGCCCATCCTTGGAAAGCCCTATTTATGGTATAATGATGGAGTAACGCATTGCAGTAATATTGGCCCTTCAAATGAGTATCAGTTAATGAATAAGAGAAGACTCAGCCTGGAGATGGTGCTTCAGCAAGCAAACATATTTATGGAGGTCATGATCGAAGACAAAGTTTCAGGCCTCGGCTGCCCTTACTCGTTCACTGTTAATCAGCCTACACACGTAATAGAGGAAGTCTGAATGCATTGTTCAAAGCACTCAACTGCAATATGAAGTGACGGATCAGTGGATAGCACTAACAATACAGTGCACATGATACGTCTACACAGGAAGGGGATAATTAGGAAAGGAGTACACGAGGCACCTAGCGACTACGGTCATAGTACAAGTCATTTTATTTTAATTTTTCTGCCCACCTCAAGCTGTATGTCGCAGTAAGTCATTACTGATTCTACTCCGAATGGCAAGATAATTTGTATTTTTGCTTTGAATATAATTGTTCTTTCATTTAATACACATTGAAGATGAAAAGTCCATGCAGAGTGGATAAAATTAAAGAAAACGATGAACATAAGTGCATCAAAAGCACAACGGCACTGCAGAGCACAAGTGTTCCTAATCTAACCTAGCTTAGTAACTTAGTCCGAGTCATCACTTTGTATGCCTTGTAATGAGAAATAAATAACTTAGAACATTTTTCTAGCAATAGTTGCAGGGGTTTCATATGCGAAAACTGTAACATGATTATGAGGCACTTCTCGTAATCGTACTGGAGTGCTCTAGAAATTTTGATGACCTGTGGTTCTTCGATGTGCGTTGGCATCGCATGGCACACGGACCTCTAACATACGAGTACTACCTCCATTGAAACGTGACCACCACAACTGGGATCGAAACCACATCTTTCGGGTCAGCAGCTGAGCACTGTAACCTATATGTTGTACTATACCAAGTGGCGAGGAGTACATTTTTTTTTTCTGCTGCTGCGGGAGAGTAGCTATCTGATTTTGTGTGAGTGATGGACACTTAAACAAACTGATATTGCATATTTCAACACTGGCCAAACAATGTAATCTGATTCTACCACTACATTTACTGTATTGTTAAAAGTAAACATGCTTTTCAAAGTCGTGCTTTGGGTCTGCTACCTAGAGCCAATTTCATTATCTGCCATTTTTCTGTGGTTGAGCTTCATATTGAAAACAAACTGTTTGCACACAAACAACGGTGTTACCTTCTTCGTGGACAGAGTGTGCTGATGTCGTCCCTTTACTACAGTGCCAAAGTGCATTTCGCACGGCTAATTTGCTCAAATGCATTATGAAATATTACATTGTATTATATAGCCTGTTCAACAGAACACTGCCCGATATACCCAGACACACATGCCTCTATTCTCCTGCTCTCATCATCCACGATTTCCATTTCAGAGTAATGTCCCGGATATTTTGCCCCAGCTGATCACTACATGACATGTTTCCTTTAGTGAAGGGACAGGCCTTTTGCACACAGTATCCTGTTTAGAAAACGTTTACAGTGCCACTCACTGAAACAAAACAATGTGCATAGCCGGTTTTTTTAGCATTTCTTAGCTTTCTCTGCCGTTGCTGTGCAACAGACATACTCTTATTTACTGCACTTGGTGCAAAGAGGAAATGTTTCATGAAAGACACACCACTATTGGCTTATTTGGTACCCAGTTATATGCAAACATGGACATGTCGTTGAAGTATAGCAAATATATCCCATGAGAAGCACATAGGAAACGTGAAGCTTGCACACTCACTTTAAATTAGTCAAGTCACTAAGCATTTGTGCAGCTAGTCGACATAGCATAGACTGTATGCTTTTGTTCTTAGGGATGGTATTGGTCTGCCCTGCAAGCTTGTTCATGGTGATGCATGGAGCTCAGGAAGGCTGTTGCAAATGCGACTGTTGAGTTTCCTTCGGCATGGCATGGGTGTTTGCCCAAGCTTGGTTTGGGTGCTAGTCTATCTTCTGTGGCCCTGAAAAGTAAAATGAAGTGTTGAAAAAGATGTAAAGAGAAATGGTAAAACAATAATTGGTTGCAAGGAATAAAAAAATCACAACCATAAATTAGGTGCCCACAAACAAAATGTACCTTGCAGGGATATCAGCCCCCCAAGGTTACTTCCAGTGGTGACAGAAGACTTCAGGTAAGTGGCAACAGTGTTAAAATGCGTACACTCTTGAGACTGTGGCACGAAGAACAAAAGGCGGTCACGGTTACTATAATAGAATTTCGGTTATGCTATGATTCATATATGCCTAAGACTGCACATGAGAATGGCAAACATTCATGCACACAGCACTGTTTTCTTTGCACATTTATTTCTGTCATGCCTTTAGCATGCTGTGTGCGTCCAAGCTTCAATTAGGGGTGACAGTCATTTTTTTGATATGCTAGTAAGCAAACACTTGTGTAAATGTAATTTTTTCATGTATTTCCAAATGCACAAATGATCATATATACGTAAATGTAATATATATCTTTCCAAATTCTGTCCTAATGCATAAATTATATATATGCAAATGTAATATATATCTCTTATTTTTTTATTTTTTATTTACAGATACTGCCAGCCCTTTACACAGGGCCAGAGCAGGAGTGGAAAAAAAAATGTAACAGAACAAAGCGTTTGTAAATTGCAAGCACAAAACGAGGCTCTGAGTAATTAAATAAAATGGCACGATAAGGTATTTAAACAGCGCATAACAACATTAACCGTTGGAGTTCGCAAAGAGTCAAAAATATTTAAATGTATACATACACATGTGATTAGGTGTAACGAAGGATATGTGCAATGTTTTCAGTAAATGAAGCAATTGAAGATGAAACGGCTTTCTCCGACAGAGAGTTCCATTCACTGATAGCTCTCGAAAAAAAAAACTATACTTGAAGCAATCGGTATGAATAGCAGGAGGAAGAACGAACATTGAATGACGGTTCCTGGAGGTTTCACTGGAAATAATTGGAAAGAAGTCTGTATGTCTGATGTGAACATGATTATGAATTATTAGATAAAGATATTTAAGCCTTTCGTATTTTATTCTTGCCTGTAATGTCGGTATTTCTGCCAGAACGCACAGTTGAGAAGGGGAGTCCATCCTGCGATATTTACTGAATATAAACCCGACTGCCAGACGCTGTACTTTTTCAATTTTTGATATATTTGTAGCAGTGAAGGGATCCCAAACAATCTTTGCATATTCAATTATAGGCCTAATTAGTGTCTTATACGCTATGCATTTTGTTTCCTGCGTTGCGAGTGGCAAATTCCGCCTCAAACACCAGAGCGACTTGGTAGCCTTGGCGCACACAAAATCTATATGGTGGTTCCAGCGAAGATCACTCGTGAAGATCATACCAAGATAGTTATGCTGCTCAACTCTTGTAAGTTCGTGACTATTGATAAAATAAGAGTACTTTAAATAATTTAACTTTCTAGAGACTGTCATAACTACCGTTTTTAGCGGGTTCAGCACCATTTGCCACTCATCACACCATTTCTGTATCTTCTGTAAGTTGTCCTGTAATTTATCCTGGTGACCTACAGATTCTATTTTGCTGTATATAATGCAATAATCTGCAAACAGCCTGATGGAAACATCTATTTCATTTGGGAGATCATTGATAAATAATAGGAATAAAAGGGGACCCAAAACACTGCCATGGGGTACTCCCGACTTAACAGATGAAATCTGAGGCCTAGTGTGACCAATTTCGACATACTGCTCGCGAGAAAGAAAAAAGTCACAGTTTCGCCGTAAGGGTGAAGCAATGAATGCCATAGCAAGAAACTGTAATGCTATACGAAGTGAGGCTCGCAGCTTCAGGAGCAATATTAATTATAGCAAACATGCACTTGCAAAGTGAGCGCCTCCTGTGGGCAGCGCGTGCTGGTACGGACTTTATACGTTGTGTGCCACAAAGCTACACATACAAAGCTAGGGGAGGCCGCTAAATGAACAAACAAGATGAGCGCGAACTATCAACTGAAGCACGCACGAAACGAACGCACAGATATACACCGAACGAGCGCGAATAAGCTGTCACAATGGATACTCTCAGTTTGAACAGCGCTCCTGTTGCAAAGGCGGCCTCCGTGGCGCTGCTCGCGCCATCTCGCTGGTAATGAAGAAAGCTTATAAGCGCCTGCCGTCTCTGAGTCCTGCCAGCGGGAAAGGGTGTGTATATAAGGCTGGCCGTTAGCTCCCTGAAGGATCTGCTCTTTGTGGCGTAGTGGTTAGCGCCAAGCACTGTGGAGCGAGAGGTTTCTGGTTCGATTCCGCGCTTCGGAAGCATTTATCCGAATTATTTTTCTTTGGGACTTTTATATATATATATATATATATATATATATATATATATATATATATATATATATATATACTGTATATATACGGTTCATGACGACGGGGACGGCAAAAACCAGCCGATACTGTCCATATAATTGCTATCGCAATAAAATAAGATGAGAACCAGTCAGAAACAGTAGGATTTTTGAATGTAACATCAATTTTACTTAGCAGTTTACGGTGGGAGACTTTATCAAAAGGCTTTGCAAAATCCATAAAGATGATATCCATTTGTCCCCGAGAGTTTACAGCTTCCGAAAGATCATGAACTAATTCTATCAACTGAGACGTACGTTGTGGATAAGCCTTGACGAAAACCATGTTGGCAGCGAGATAATAGGTTGGGTTCGTTTATATAGGTTAAGAGATGTTTTGAGATAGTATGTTCGAGCAGCTTTCAACATGTACAGGTAATAGATACAGGGCGATAATTTGTTACCTTGTCAGCACTGCCACTTTTTGGGATAGGAACCACTTTAGCTTGCTTCCATACCTTTGGTACAGAACCATTATGGAGTGAAGATCAGAGCAATAATGCAAGATATTTCGAGATCCATTCGGCATATCGATAAGGAAATTCGTTAGGGATGCCATCAGGTGCAGGGCTTTTCTTTGTGTTCAAATGTAGCAGGAGGTTGAGAATATCTTGTTCAGAAATTGTAACATCAGCAATAGGCGGCCTGTCAGATGAAGATTCAATGCTCGGCAGAATACCATTATCTTCCGTGAACACAGATGCAAAATATTCATTGAAACTTTCAGCGGTAGGTTGCTCCGTAGACCGTGTCGTTAACCGAGCATTCGATGATGGATTTACATATCTCCAAAATTTGTCTGGCGCTTCATTGAGAAATTTCGGGATCGTGATACCATAGAACCTTTCTTTGGATTCTTTCACAAGTAACTTGAGGTCCTTTCCGAATTGTCTAATGGTGGATCGAAGCTGAGTGCTAGGATTCCTTTTATAATTCGTACGTTTTCTTTTTAGTTGCCTTTTTAAGTGAATTATTTCTCGTGTTATCCAGGGGCTCTTATTTCTAGTGTTTCTTATACGCTCAGGCACATAAAGCTTTATACAGGACATGACCAGATTATAAAAGTACTCCCAGAGACAGTCAGGGCTAAGATTTTGGATATAAAGTTCAGCAAAACTCGCATAAGAGTTCTCCAGCAATTCTAGTACACTAAAATCATCAGCTCGAGCAAAGTTTAAAACGACATTTTCATGTCCGCATACCGCTCCGGTAATTCTAAATAACACGCGGTTACATGTCTATTCGCCACTTCGCAGCAGTCATACTCGTGTAGCTGTTCCTAAAATCCCTTAATAAATAAAAGTAGCGACACTGCGCACGGCAAGCAGACTAGGCCGCCGTGCGGGCGACGGCCCTATGCGATGGCTGGCGCCCACGAGAGCGCCAACGTGAACGTTTTTTTTTTACGTTCTACTACAAAACAAGAACGCGTTAATATGGTGGGACAAGCTTGACACTACCATGAGCCCCCTTAATCATGCTCTCGTTTACGCAATGAAACGTTTGCGCTTGCAGCACGAACCCGCATATGGGCTTTTGTATTTTAATGCCAGTCGTATTTATAGAGCACAGTATTAATGGTTGAATATTTACGTCACGTATTTGTACGTTATTCACTATTTTTCAGCCCACTGGCGTTTGCTAAATGCAGTCTAGTGCAGGATTTTCGCATAAGTGCTGTTTATGAGATGCTCCTGAGCGGTTATAGAGGCAGGATAATTTCTTGGTGTGTTGGAGTGATTTCCATGCAAGTGTTTTATCACTTGTTGAATAAAAAATCACAGCTGTTTGAAAGACATTTTTCCACGACCTAGAGCGAAAAACAATTTTACAGACCATTTTGAGAATTAAGTGGCCTGGCCAAGGGTTTGACTTTAATCTATGGATGGTTACTGATACCGACGATTGTGAGATTAAGTTACGGACATACTGCGTTCTCTGAATGAAGTAGAGTTTGAATTTAATCTTTGTATTATTACTGACACGAACGGTTGTTAGATTAAATTATGGACATAGTACTACGTTCTCTGGATGAAGTATCTGGGCTAGTCTCTCGATGGCTCTTCGTAATTTTCCTGTGTCATTTCTAAATTTGCTTAGTCATCTCAGTTCTGCGGTGTCATTTTTTAAATTTTATTGAGCCATTCTTATTCATTACCATTTTTTCATGATCATTTTCAGTTTCGCTGTGTCATTGTGACTATAGCTAAGTCAGTCTTATTCAATCTCTATTTTCCGATGTAATTTTTTCGTTATTCTCAATTTCGCTTACTCATACGTGGTCGTTTTTTAAGTCAGTGATTATTAGTCAGTTATTATAGCGGAATCATTCTTAATTATTCTCAACTTAATCATTCCTAATCAACTCATTCTTACTTGTCATTGATAGTCACAGTAATTATTCCATAGTCAGTTTAGTTATAGTCACTGTTATTATTATACTACGAGTATTACACTAGAACCTTTACTACTAGTATTTCCCCTTTCTATGCACCTTGTGCATCTGCCAGACCTTGGCACTTTAGACAAACCGTTGATGGTTTGCACGTTCACGGCCCTCATAGTGCTTTTACATTAAAAATCACGTTTGCTATCCTGCGCCAAGCCAGAAGCCCACTTGCTAGCTAGAAAGAAAACAGACGTCTGCGTCGCAACCGTTTCCGAAAGAAATCCACATTGAGACTACGAAGTTGAAGAGCCTATTGTAGGCGAATTCCGCACACCAGCCGTCTTTATTACAGCGGCACGGGCAACGCCATCAAATGAAAAGAATAAGGTACGACGCAAAATGGTGAGCAAGTTAAAGAGGCATTGAAATCATATTTCACTCGCTGAGTTTTGCACCGAAACGGGTTCTTTGTATTGTACTGAGGTAAATGCAAAAAGAATTTTCGAGATCGATGCAGGCAAACGCAAGTTATTCAACTTAAACATTCGAAAGAAAAGCAGGCGACAGATATCAGCATCCCGAGACGTGCACAGTGCTTCCAATCAAAACGCGGCTTACACCTTGCAGAACCGGAACCGTGCTGCCCTCTGTGGTCTTCCTACCACACCAACTACATGGGCCGCACAGCGCTTCTTGTGTCAGTTACAAACAAAATAAAATTTTAATTCGCAAATTTGTACCTTTTAGTAGCTTTAACAAGCATAAAGTATGTTTACATTTTAAAATTGTTTACAGTCAGTACATTGTGAGCATGTGCGATGCATGTTTCTATTCCTACTGTTCCTGGCCAATCAGAGCCTGCAGCAAAGCCAGCATGATGATGTCATATCCACTCGGAGAAACTGTTGATGTATGGCGCTGCAGTCAGCGCGGAAACCGATTTCAGGTACAAATTAAAATATAATACGGTTCGATTTCGCCGCTTTCACTTTTGTTTCGGTCATCATCAAGTCCCACACAAAGCGAAGGTACAATAAAATCAGTGTACGTAAAATGCGCTTCAGGGCCCCCTTAAGTAATATTGTCGGCATTCTCATGTACTTGCAAGACGCTTCAAGTATACACAGTCGTTGAAGTGCAAAGAAATACACAGTACCTCACATAGCACACTATGCTAGGTCGGAACGAAGTCGTTAAAGGCCGTTGTTATGAATGAACTTCTTTCTAAGCTCTACGTCATTTTTTCTTGGAGGGATGGGAAACAGCGTGAAGCCGTTTTGTGCACAAACGCGCAGTACCTGGACGTAACAATCGGAGTCCCCAGGCCCACTAAATTCCCTAGATACGCGCACCGCACGGCCAATTAATGGCGCCGGCGAACTACGAAAACACAAGTATACAAGCAAAACAGTGTGCCTCGCGCGCCTTTCCCAGGCGACGGCCCGAGGGAGCCAATCATCACTCCGAAAAGCGCCGAGTCGAGAGACGGGAGAGGAGAGCACGCGAGGGTCTCCGGCACGGCGGCCTGGTTAAAGGAATGGCGGTTCTTTCTGAAAAATATCAAGAGAGTTTATGTGAAAAGCCGCAGCAGCGCCGCAAAAGCAAACAACGCGGCCTCTAATTTTGAGAGTCTGTATAGGCTTTGGGAACACGCCATCAGCGGACGTTGGGTTTGCATGTGAATTCCGGTGCTCGTTCGCAAGTAGTCGCGGATTCATGAGGAAAATGATTGAATCTTGCACTAGTGGCACAAGGCTAGCGAAGCTAATGGGCACTTGGCTGGTCTGGGTTTGTCTCCGGCACAGCCACATTTCGTCGTCGTCCAAGGCTTCGGGAAAGGCCGCGCAAAGCACTACGAGGCCCAAGGAACGCTTCTCAAAGTTTTGCACCGAGCTCAGCTTAAAGATGTTCGCGTCGAAACACAGACGGGGCAGTCGCAACGCATCCTCGACTAGACGCCGATTATTTGGAGTGGGTCCTCGAACATTTCTCTCAAACCGACCCCGTTCACAATCCTGTGTACACAGACTCCCAGGCTGCCCTTCGGGTGTGCGTTAATATTTCTTACACAGATCCCGTACTGCAGGAGATCCGGCACTAAGCATGCCTACTCCGCGAATGCGGTCACGGTGTTGCCGTCCACTGGGTTCCCGCGCACTGCGCTATCCCTGGAAACTAGAAAGCTCATTAACTGGCGTGCGCTCATCTCTTCACCGTGCTAGCAAGAGCTTCCGATACCCCTTACCCTCTCCTAGTTGTACCACCTGAGCTAGCAGACCCGATCGAGGACAAACATATGACCAAACAGCGTCGCGCACCCAACTTCAGAGCAGTGGGCAATCCACTCTCTATACCGTTGCTTTCCTCTAAAGTATTTGCGCAGCGAGAATCGGTCCTGCTTCGGCAAACTCACACAGACACTCTCCTTACTCCTTTCGTATTAAGCCGTTTTCACAGGGCTGATACACCACCACCCGTAACTCTGCCCCGCTTGCAGCCGGCGTGCTGATCTCAACTACTTGTGTTGGGAGTGCCCTTCTACCTCCAACCAACGCTTCGTGCCCTGGCCACCATAAGGCGGGGACCCCGGCCGTCTTCTCTCCTAGCTGGGGCCTGCCCGGATCCCACACCTCCGGATCGAGCGCTTCTCTTGCTCCTCCAGGACCCAGCGGCACCACCGGCGAGCGGATACGCGACCGCCACAAGAGTCGATCGACGCCCACTTAGCTGCCTCCAGGGCGTCGCTCAGTAAAACAGAGGCAGCGTCTCCCTTTCCGTTTTTGCAATAATGCCCCCTCCTCTTCTATTGCAGCTCCTTCGATGCAACACAACATGGAATAAACCTCCTTTCATTCATTCCCCTCTGCTATAGTATACACTATGCGTTTGTGCATATATAACTTCGCGCCATGAGAGGACGCATGCTCTCGTGGTGCAAAACTATGTGCAAACACATAGCTTTGCGAGACGCTGCATGTACTGGACAAATCGACGCACACTGTCTTTGTCTTTCTCTTATGCTTGAACGTGCAACACGTGCGCCCGCAAGCCGCAGTTTTGCCAGTGTATTAGTGGGCCGAGGTCATGTGTGCAAGAGAAGAGCGCGTGCGAACGCCGCACGTTGGGCATTGCATAGAAGTGCACGCGCACTCTTGGGGCCAGAACTAATGATAACGATAGTTTTTTGATAATCCCTGAACTTTAAGAGTATAGTCGGATGCAGCTTAAGAACACAAGCGAGGCCCCGCCCTGATGACCGAAGCGCGGCAACCCGCCGCGCTTCGGACTAAAGAATAAGTTCCACTCAAAAAATTGTTCCCAGGCTTCTAAAACGCGTGCTTCTCGGGGTATTATTACTTGATATCATGATTAGTACTTGAGTAGAGGCTGCCAAAATGTGAATGCTATACAACACGACCGTTCGCAAGAGAAAAACGACTCCGCGCTTTCTACAATGCGGCGCGTCTTCTGCTACGGTGCGAGATTGGTGGCCGCAGAAGTGTTCTTTTAACGTGAACATAAAATAAGTACACGAGTGTTCTTGTACACTCTTAGCACCGTAACATTCAGTTTATTTTATAGGTATACAAAAATGTGAAAATAATAAAGGTTAAAGTGACTTGACCTTTAGCAAAGGAGCATATTTTCACATTTTTGTGTACCTATAAAATTAACTAAAGGTTACCGTGCTAATGCTTTAACCTGTAGTAAAGGAGCATATTTTCACGTTTTTGTGCACCTATAAAATAAACTAAAAGTTACCGTGCTAAGAGTGTACTTCGCCTTAATCTAAATGCGACCTCCATGGCCGGGAATAGAGGTGGCGTCCTCGCAGCTCGACCCTTTGCCTGCTTTACCGCGGCCTGTACATGTGCTCAGTGGATGAAACGCGATTGAGTACGGCTGCCGATGGTTTCTGCGTCATCGCTTTGCGCTTGTCGGAACGTTAGCTCAGATACGAAAAAATGCTACCGAGGGCTATATGAGTCCTCAACAAAAGCTGCACGATCTTTTTATTCTTAGGCTCGCGCGCTCCTCCTCTCGCGCTGCTCCTCGGCTTCGTCGACTTCTGTCGTTACAGCGCTTCCCCTTGTAGTGAGCGTCGTCACCGGAGACGGCCGTATCCTCAACGCCGCGACTGTAAAAACTCCATCTACCGTGGAAGTGGAAGAGACTGCCATTGCTTTGGCCATCACACACCCCTTAGTAAAAAAAAAAAAATCCTATGCGGCTCCAAAAGGGCAATCGACAACTATTCTCGAGGCAGCATAGGCGTCTGCGTGGCGACTTCAAGATCGAAAAGTCTTTCGAGCTGGCATGGGTCCCTGCCCATTCTGGGAATTGAGGAAATGAGGCATACTGGATAGCCCGGGGTCTAATCAACCGGGAGATGTGCCCCTCAGACTCTAATTCCATGAATGATGCACTGACGACATACCACGAGATTACACGCATGGAGGACGCCGTCATTGTGTTGGCTGAAAACCTATTTACTGGTGACTACAGCAGGACTGGGCCCCTGCCGACGGATCTGAGACGACTCTTGTGGGGAACAGGGCGAAGCGCGTCCCGCGTGACGCCATGTTTTGCTTGGAATGTCCTTGCATCCCCCTCTCTCAGCTGGACGGGGCGGCGGCCCATCACTGTGGAGGGCTGCCACTTCGCCCACGTGGTTTTAGCTAGCGTGCCATTGGGCAGCTAGTACATTCTGACGTTTGCGCGTTTCCGGCCTTGGAGATGCTTGGGAGAACTCGCTGGGACTCGAAAGAGTGCCCACGTACTTTTGTGACCCTCCGGTCGACGTGGCCATCGGTCGGATTGCGCGCCTTTGCGGGCCCCAGCGTCGTCCATCTCTGTATGTTCTCTTGCTTCTATTTTCCTTTCCTGGGGGCGCGCGGTCGCGGGTACGCTGGCCGAGGGTTAGGTTGTTCCTTCCATGCATGGTATTTGTGTGTATTGTGTGTTCGCGCTGTACTAGTTATTGTTCTTTGTTTGTGTTATTGTGTTCGGGTGTTGTTGATTGTTATTGTTATCCTTTGTTTATATTTAATTCGATCTTAGATTCGGCCTTGTTTTGTTTGCTTTATTTAACGTGTTCATTAAATTACCATGGCTGGGAGAGTGACGCCTAATGTTCTCCTCTTTCGCAGCGTGCGCCGGTCCTTGCTGTCCCTCCTCGAGACGGGCCGCGGGCTGGCGCGCGCGGCAGCGCGGCGATGCATGGCTGAGATGAGTGAGCGCGCGGACGCAAAGGCCACACTCTATGCTCGTCGAGTGCTCGAACCCACGGCACGGGGTTGCTAGCGGCGATGCCGTTGCTAGTAGTAGTAGACCACCCCCCACACTCTTGAGTGTGGGGGGTGGTCTACTTCCCGGCTTCGGGGGGAATGATATTTGGCCGTCGAATTCGCCCATTCTCAACCTCATGGACTTCTCTCTTTGGGGGATCCTATATTCGGACATGGGTATCTCTTTAGTTTGTGTCGGAAGTGAGTTGATGTGTTTGAAGGTGTAGGGGAATATTAACGCGAAAGCGTTTCTTGGCTAGGTTGGCGAGAGCGCGCGCCCAGTGCCGTCCGCAAAAAGCGTCCGCAAAAGCCGTGCCCGGAAAGCACGTGACCTCTCCCACCGGAAGTGACGCCGGCGCCAACACTCGCCGCAGCGGCAGTCGGCTCGCGCTCCGCTCTGCTGCAGCTACCTGCAGCGGCGTGCGACCGCGTCGCCGCATTTCTTCGCTGGGTTGGCGAAAGCACTCTCCCAGCTGCGTGGCGTCGCCGCAAGCAGCACTAGGCACACGAACGCACCACCTAGCTCATCGTTCCTCGCCGCCATGCGTGCCGAGTTCAATCTAGAATTGAAGGCACCCACTGAGGCCATCACGACGTCGAGATGTGCGTCCATCGATCTTGCATTCACACCGACCCATACATTGTGCGAGATGTCATGTATGTATCCACCTACTACTCGGATCACAAGGTCATGGTAGCGTCTTGTACACCGGCCCAAGTATGCCGTCACCGGAACGATAAGAGGGTGACGACACCGGTGACTGTCTAATTACACCACCAACGACGCCGCGGCGGTGGTACTACTTCGACATGCCCGAGACCTGGCTCGAACATATCTGCGTACACTGCCTGGACGACAAAATACAAGAGGACATGGGAAGTATCGACAACACTTAGATGGCATCAAATCATCTAAATAAGCACAATCCGCCCTCCCGCATTGCCTCATTCTTTATAACACAGCTCGGCAACACCAGCTTGCAGCACCCCTCCGCAACAACAATCTAGCCAAAAGAAACGCTTTCGCATTGTCATCTCATAAGAATATGCTTAGGGATTGTCGAACTTTTTTTTTTAAGCCATGCAGAGATGTGCCCGCTGTTTTTATGAGTTTGAGACACTTCGACTCACTCGCACGTGAGTCTCACTTAACAGCTCCAAACTGTTAAAAGAGACCCACATGTGAGTGGAAGTGTTTCGGAACCTAGATAACCCGAGAAGAGGTATAGCAATGCTGCCTGACTCCTCTGCCATCAAGGAGGCGTTTTTTCCTTGATCATAACACGAACTCGTGCTCGTCTGCAGCTGTAGAGAGGCTTTTCTTGCTTGCGAGTCTTGTGTTGAGGCCGAAGAGACGCTGCCTAGAAGGTTTTAGAAGCTGCTGTTGCTTAAGCAGAACTAAGGAGCTTCTTAGCAAAACGGGTCTTGTGTGTAAAATAAACGTATACTGTTTCTTAATTAACTGGTGTTCGTCAGTAATTCCAGTGACATGCTTGACTTGTAAGTTCACACTGCCACATTATTTGTGATATTGTTACGGAGAGATAAAGGAAGGAGAAGAAAGAAGAAGGTCGGGAGAAGCTGCTGCTGTAGTTGTTTTCCTCAATTCTGGCACATACCCACCCTGGGGGATTGGCCAAGATGTGAGTTCAAAGAGTTAATTCAGAACTACTATGGAATATCAATCAGTATCGAATAATCAGGATGAAATTAACAGTGAATAGTACGAATTTATGAACAGAACCGGCCTGAATCAATATGAATTTTGCGAAAGTAGACTATACATCCCCGCGGCAATATCCTAATGAGGAGGTTCCCGAAGATAGCATATTGATGACGGAGAATTCTAACCCAACCCTATGAAGAGAATCTTTCAATGTGTGTTTTCTTAATGAGGATAACCGAGTGCATGTTAAGAAATAATGATCGATAGATTCGTCTTAGCCGCAATATAGGCACAAAAGTGACGGGGCCAGACCAACTCTGTGCATATAAAAGTTCAATTTAGGAATGCGACAACGTAACTGCGTAAAAATAACTTCTCGTTTTCTGGAGGTAACGCCATTTCTATTCCGAGGGAATAAGAGGTGTCACTAGTCATTTAAATTAGTTATTAAGGTATTACTAGATTCTTGCCTTATTGCTCTGCTTCTAAATCTTGCAACAGTGATGAGCGCTGATGCAGGAAGTAGTGAGACAATTGGACCACTAAGAGATGTCCTCGCCAAGCTGTCCGCCATTTCATTCATTATAATTCCTTTGTGACCTGGCACCCATACCAATCTAATGACCGTTACATGACTAGGGACAAGGAAATGAAAAGTACGTAAGATGCGTGAATCACTGTTAGCAGTAAGAGCTGTACACGGAGAAAAAGAATCAGTGACAATTACGACTGATGAGATCGCTGAATTTTAATTTTCGTAGGGCCATAACAACAGCCAGAAATTCTGCCAGAAATACAGGTAAGAAATCAGCAAGTCTTGTTGAAAATGCCCAGTTAAAGCTTTGAGAACAAATGCCAATTCCAGATGTTTCGTCTATCTGTGAAGCATCTGTAGCAATGACATCTTTAATGTGCAAGTCATCTAAATGATTTTGTAATAAACCATTTAAGATATTCTGCGACAGATGTCTAGCGTTGTTCGGATATATGTTATCAAAGGTAATTTCAAGGTTGTCTCTTTGACGAATTGGGGAAACATCGCATAACCGCACGTCTAGGGGGCCAATAAGTGCCTGCACGTATACTACCTGAGAAGTGCGAAATCGAAGCCAGTAGGACCGAAAAAATAATTGACGTCGATGCATGAAAACTATTTGGAGTTTTATAGGGTATTCGTAGATCCTCAAGAACGTCTGAACGGTAAGTAATCGGATCTGCATAGGAGCGAAGGCAACCGAGCTTCTAGGTAGAGAACATCAGTGGCAACTGATTTTGGTAATCCAAGGCATAGACGAAGAGCCTCCCTTTCCAGAAGAATTAGTGGATGCAATTTATAACTGGGAGCGCCTGAATAGAGCACGCACCCAAATTCTAACACAGGGCGCACGCACATCTTATATATCACGATAAGTGGGTCTCTCCGCATACCTGAACGATTGTTGCTAATTTTGGGCAGGACGCCAAGTGCGCGCACTTATTTTTTATTTATATAATCTATGTGAGCGCGCCAAATTACTCCTAGATATTTTACCGTGTCTAATTGTGGAATATACTGAAGGTTGCATGTAAGTGTTATATTAACAGTCATTTAATGGGAATACACTGATAGAGCTCTTGGCAACATTGAGGGACAAGTGAATTACTTTTAACCAGTCTTCTCTTGCGCACACGTAAGTTTGCAAACGATTATACAGAGAATGTAAGTCATTGTCTGATGCAAAGAACGCGATGTCATCTGCGTACACGTAGGTGAATATACCATCATGGCTGGGGATGGAACTTAGTACCACATTAAACAGCAGAGGGGAAGTCACAGCACCTTGAGGAACCCTGCGTGATTGCCGATGACGGGTAGAAGAATGACCTTTCATCATCATCATCATCATCATCATCATCATCATCATCATCATCATCATCAGCCAATTTTATGTCCACTGCAGGACGAAGGCCTCTCCCAATCCTCGCCATCCTTGCCTGTCCTGCGCGAGCTGATTCCATTTGATGCCTGCGAATTTCTTGATTTCGTCCCCCCATCTTACTCTCTGCCGCCCACGGCTGCGCTTACCCTCTCTTGGTATCCATTCCGTCGTTCTAACTGTTCATCGGTTATCTAGCCTTCTCATCACGTGGCCTGCCCATGTCCATTTTTTCTTCTTAATATCGTTCATTATGTCGGCGACCCCCGTTTGTTCTCTGACCCACTCGGCTGTCTTCCTATCCCTTAGTGTAACGCCTATCATTTTCCGTTCCATCGCCCGCTGCGCGGTTCTTAACTTCCTCTCTAGCTTCTTTGTAATTCTCCAGGTTTCTGATCCGTAAGTCAGTACTGGCAGGATGCAGTAGTTATACAGTTTCCGTTTGAGTGATAGTGGTAGGTTTCCGTTCATGAGTTGTGAATGTCTGCCATATGCGCGCCATCCCATGTTTATTCTACGGTGGATTTCTTTTATATGGGTGGGTTCTCCAGTAAGTAGCTGTCCTAGGTACACATATTCTTCTACGACTTCTAATGTATGGGTTTCGACCTTGAATAGACGTTTTTTCGCCGTGCCACTTACCATTATCTTTGTTTTCTGCATGTTCATCCTTAATCCTACCTTAGCGCTTTCTCGGCTTAAGTCTTCAATCATCTTTTGCAATTCGTCGCCATCATTGCTAAAGAGTACTATGTCATCTGCAAATCGCAGGTTACTCAGATATTCGCCGTTAATCCTGAGCCCTGTCTCTTCCCAGTCTAACCTTTTGAAGATTTCTTCCAAACATGCAGTAAATAGCATGGGAGAAATTGTATCTCCCTGTCTGACACCTTTCTGTATTGGGATTTTTCTGCTTTTCTTATGGAGGAGCAGGGTGGCTGTAGAATCTTTATAGATGTTGGCTATTGTGTTTATATAGCTATCACATATTCCTTGACGACGTAGTGCCTCCAGAACTGCTGGTATCTCTACCGAGTCGAAAGCCTTTTCGTAATCAATGAAAGCAATATAGAGGGGTTTGTTGTATTCAGCGGATTTCTCGATTACTTGATTGACCGCATGCAGGTGGTCCATGGTAGAGTATCCTTTTCTGAACCCTGCTTGCTCTCTCGGTTGATTAAATTCAAGTGTGGCCCTTATTCTGTTTGAGATAACCTTTGTGAATATTTTGTAAAGTGCTGAGAGTAGACTGATCGGCCTGTAGTTCCTCAAGTCTTTAACATCTCCCTTCTTATGTAATAATAGAATATTTGCGTTTTTCCAGCTTTCGGGTACATTTGAAGTTTTGAGGCATTGAGTGTATAGTGTCGCGAGCTTTCCGATAAGGAAGTCTCCGCCATCTTTGATCAAGTCGGTGGTTATGCCGTCATCTCCAGCCGCTTTTCCGCGGGACATGCCCTGTATTGCTTCCTAACTTCGTCCGCAGTGACGCATGGGATTTCGTAGTCCTGCTCGGCATTTAATACACTCATGGTGGGGAGACTCCTATTTGAGCTGTATAGTTCGGAATAGAAATCCTCGGCCACTTTGGTTATGCCACTAAAGTTAGTAACGATGTTGCCCTGCTTATCTTTCACTGCATGCATTATGTTCTTTCCCGCACAAAGCTTCCTTTTGGTTGTTTTGATGCTGACTCCTTTTCTGACGGCTGCTTCTATTTCTTTCCCGTTATGGTTACGTACGTCCCTGACTCTACTTTTACTGATGAGCTTAGATAGCTCGGCGTATTCTATCTTGTCTCTTGAGTTAGTTATTCTCATCTGTTGGCGTTGCTTGATTAGATTTTTAGTAGACTCCGAGAGTTTACTCACAACATGTCTTGGTGCTTTGCCCCCTACTTCGAACAATAAAATTCTGGGTCATTTAAAAACTTATGAAACCAGACCACCAGATAATTCGGGAAATTGCAACACTTTAGTTGGTGTAATAATATGTTATACTCGACACTATCATAGGCTTTTGATATATCTAGTGTTACCAGAGCAGCTACTTGTCTGCGGTAGCACGCTAATTTTATTCGGCTTTCTAAGTCCACATGACCATGCCAAATGGAACAGCCGGGTCTAAAGCCAATTTGGTGGGGGCTGAGAAGATCGTTATCATCTATAAATTTTGCCACACTAGCATAGATAATTCTTTCCATCAATTTTACTAGATTAGAAGTTACAGCAATCGGACGAATATTGCCAAGAGTATATCCTTTTCCGTTATTTTTAAGGATTGGAATTATCTTAGCTAGTTTCCAGTTAGAAGGAATCCAACAAAATTTCAACGAATGATTCACAATGGCTAATAGATCATCTGAGGCCTCATTGAAAGGGATATTTAACATATTTTACGTGATTCCATGGCCACTAGGGGCTGAATTTGGAATCTTTCCCATAGCCGTAGCCAGTTCGCTAAGCGTAACTCGAGTGAAATCATAAGTTGACATATTAAATCGGCTACACGTAGAATAAGGACGGGAAGCTGCCTTCTAGACCTTTCGCTATATCTTTTAACATCTGTTGTCTTTCTCCCTCAGATAAAGTTAATGAGTCAATATTATTTGGACGTGGAATTATTTTCCTTCTATGTACAGATCTGAAAAGTGCGTTCTTGTTTTTTTCTTTAGATAAATAATCCAAGTGTTTGTTGTCATAATCTTCTTTCGCTTTAGAACTAGTACGTTGAAGTGTGGCTCTAAAGAATTTGTAATCGCTCCAGTTTTTTGGGCACCGATTGTATAGTAAATTTTTCCAGGCTGCTTTTCGTTTTCTGTAATCGCGTGAGAAGTCATCATTCCACCACTGGCTGAAGGAATTATTTTTATTAGTGCGAATGATAAGTTCCGATTTTTTCCTGGAGTTTACAAGAGCTTTGGAAAGTATCTTTGGTTTTTGTTCGACAGAAGCCATAGAATGAAGCGATCTCAGACTTTAAGGAATTTTTGAATATGCTGTAGGTAACGAAAGTAGTACTTTGTTCACCAGCGTATGTTGCGTGACGGGAAATGTCAAAAATTACTGGCAGATGATCGCTATTGGTGGCGCATTCAACAGTAGACCATGAAGATAGAGAGAGGCTGCTGCTAGCGAATGTTAGATCTATTGTGGAGCGATGTTGTGCTCTGACAAAGGTGCAAGATCCGGAATTATGACACGAAAGCTTTTTATCTAAAGACCAATGCCACAACCGATTACCGCAGAAACCTGTCTTTAAACACCATGACGCATGATGCGAATAAATGTCCCCGGCAAGTAAAATGTCGCGCCTAGAATTACTTAAAGGGCAACTCCGGCGGTTTTTAAATTCGAAGCATTTCTTAGCGAACTTCGGCGACTTTGAATCTATCTATCTATCTATCTATCTATCTATCTATCTATCTATCTATCTATCTATCTATCTATCTATCTATCTATCTATCTATCTATCTATCTATCTATCTATCTATCTATCCGCCTACGACTTTGTGCTCTCCTGGCCGTTTCGTTAATGGGATGTATATGAAAAATTGGTATGCCACAACGCGACTGCATGACGAACATAAATAACAGGTCATAACATGAAAATCATGACATGCATGTCGTGAGGGGCATGATTTACATGCCACGGTCTTCGTGCTCTCCAGGCCGTTTCGCTAATGGGATGCATACGAAAATTGGTATGGCACAACGTGACTGCATGACGAACATAACTTACAGGTCATAACATGAAAATAATGACATGCATGTCATGAGCAGCATGATTTACATGCCACGGTCTTGATGCTCTCCTGGCCATTTCGTTAACGGGATGTATGCGAAAATTGTTATGGCACAACATGACTGCACGACGAACATAAATGCCAGGTCGCAACATCAAAATCATGACATGCATGTCATGAGTGGCATGATTTACATGCCACGGCCTTGGTGCTCTCCTGGCTGTTTCGTTAATGGGATGTATACGAAAATTGGTATGGGACAACATGAAACCATGAAGAACATAAATGACAGGTCATAACACGAAAAGCATGATATGCATGTCATGAGCGGCATGACTTACATGCCACGGTCTTGGTGCTCTTGTTGCCGTTTCGTGAACTTCATTTTACGTTCTTGATGCGTGCTTCGCATTTCCTTGATTCCCACTGCACGTGGGATCTGCCATTTTTTCACCATGTTCTGATATCAATGTTTTCGAATAGTACTGGTAGTCCTGTAGGCCAGGGTGGTTCAATTTGCTCAGAAACGCACCAATAATTTTAAATAACCGACGGAAAGGTGTGTTCAAACCGAAACCAAAACGGGTATACGCTTCTTGCAGCGTATGCGACGACGTCACAGCCTTCCCGCCGTCAGAAATATGGAGAAAAATGACAGTGGCGAGGTCATCCGACGATGTATTGAGTTATGCCAGCTTTTCTGAACTTGACAGCGACAGTTTGAACGCTGAAGTACCGCCGTTTTGCTTTTGATGTCCCGCAGGCTCGGGTAGCCAGCGTTGAAGGTGATGGCGTCAAAAACACAGGGTGGCCCGCAGGGGAATCCGCTAAACAAATTTACAATTCGTTTCCAGGAAAAATAAATGACTTGCAACCGCCTGGTTTGGCTTATATTATTACAGTGCCGAGGAGAATACATATTGAAGATTTCATTAATATCAGTAAACACTGAAAAATCGTCGGAGTTGGCCTTTAAAGGGTCCCTGAAACGTTTTTTTGACATTGCGTCACTGATTAGGCAACACAATTGCGAAATCATTCACACCATAAATAAAGCGAAGCACAATGCGCTAAGGCAGCTATGGGCTTATTTCTGTCGCCTTCCTCCTTACCAATGCTGTTCCTCCTCAACTCGATCTGCTGCGGAGTGCGCGCTAGCGACGACAGCGTCTCCCGCGTCAGCCGCTCTGCCGAGCCTCCCGTAGTGACATAGCGCCCCGATATCCTCACTGAGGTCGCCCGCCTCGGCAGTGCTAGCCCTCTGTAATAGAGCGCCGGCGACTCGTGTGACGCCGCCAGATGCCGCGATGATACCGTTGGCTGAAACGAAGGAGTACCTTGTAGAAGCACGTTGTTCGCAGCTAGGTTTTGAAAATTACGCGCACGTCACTTGGGTCGGGGCCAATCAGCGACCTCCCATTCGATCGCTCGATGGCGGGGGCGTTTGAAAACGCTTTTTGGCGAGCCGCTGCGACCTTTTGCGATACGCGTGTTCAAAACCTTATTGTAAATTACACACTTTACGCACAGCGCTAAAATCTGTCCTGTAATGGTCCTAGTGACCCGCTCTACCGGATCACCATGTTTGCACAAAATCGTCAAAACCGTTTCAGGGTCCCTTTAAGGCCCTGTCTAAACAATGGTGTCCTGAACACCATGAGGAAAATAAGCGTTAATAATATACCGTGGATCACCGATATTTATTTATTTATTTATTTATTTATTTATTACAAATACTTTCAAAGGCAGAGGGCATTACAGAAAGGAGTGTTTATACATATACAAATGTGCAGAAATACATTTTTAAAACGTAAGTTAACAAGATATCATGTCTTGAATGGCACTTTTAAAGTTTATATCAGTAATTGCTGCAATCGAGGCGGGAAGGTGGTTCCATTCTCTGCTGGTCTGGGGGATAAAAGAATCGTTATATAGGTTTATTCAGCAAAGTGGGATGCCAACCTTAAAGCTGTGGTCCACGCGTGATGAAATGTACTCAGGTTGAAGAAAAAGGTGGTTTTTTAACGCTTCATTTTGATGATTAATTTTGTGAAAGAGACGAAGACGAAGACATTTACGACGTAAGGACAGATCAGGCAGTTGTAGTGTGTTCTTCATTGTAGATACAGAAGCGGTGCAGGAGTAATTGGACAAAATAAACCGGGCAGCACGGTTCTGAACAGATTCGAGTGTGTTGATGAGTACGGTTTGACTGGGGTCCCAGATGCTGCATGCGTATTCTAATTTTGGGCCTCCTAAAGTTTTATACAGAATTGATTTTAAAGAAAAAGGTGTTTTGGAAAAATTGCGGCGCAAGTAGCCAAGAGTGCGGTTAGCATTGCAGGTTACATAATCAACGTGCATTTTCCAAGAGAGGTCGTTAGTGATATTAATTCCAAGATGTTTGTAGGAATTGACGGAATTCAAGGGGACTCCTTTAAGGTGATAACTGTAGTGTGCACTGTGAAGGCGTTGGGTCATTCTCATGACCTTGCATTTACTGATGTTTAGTTGCATAAGCCATTTATCGCACCATAGGGACAATTGGTTAAGATCATTTTGAATATTTAGGGAATCAGAGGAATTCGTTATTTTGTGATAAATAACGCAGTCATCTGCGAAAAGTTTAACTGATGAAAAACAATAGTGTTGGGGAAGTCATTGATGTAAATAAGAAATAACAATGGACCCAGCACAGAGCCCTGTGGTACACCGGAAGTAACAGAGGAAAGTGCAGAAGAATAATTTTTAGCAGTGACATATTGTGTTCGGTTTGAAAGAAAATCTTTAAGCCAGTTAAATACGTTGGTGTCGATATTACGCTTACTTAGTTTGAAAAGGAGCAATTCATGTGATACAGAGTCTAATGCCTTTGCGAAATCGAGAAAAATTCAATCTACATCGAAACCAAGATCAGCAGCTACAAACAGATCATTAGTAAATGGTAGTAGTTGGGTCTCACATGAAAATATTTTCTAAATCCATGCTGTGAATCATTGAAGAAAGAATTGTCCTCCAAAAATCCTACTAGGTGCGAATATATGATGTCTTCTATGATTTCGCATGGGATGCTTGTTAATGAAATCGGTCGATAGTTATCAGCTGAATGAGCATTACCCGATTTAAAGATGGGGACCGCCTTCCCCACCTTCCAGTCAATGGGCAATGTCGAGTACTGTAAAGATTGTTCAAAAAGTTTCGAGAGGATTATTGCTGAGTACATTCCGGTTATTTTTAATATCTTTGAGTTCACTAGGTCAGCACCAGAGGAAGAGGAGATCTTCAGATTACCAATGAGCTCGGCGACGCCAACCCCATCTATAACAATAGGATCCATGGGCAAAAAGATTCGGTCTGGTAATAAAATGGTAACAAAGCAGGAGCAGTTGTACTGAAGAAGGAAACAAATGCGTTGTTTAACACAGTACATGACTGGCTGAGCGGGAGCATAGTGTTATCGCTATGAGATAACTGTACGGGCCGTGTTGTTGAACCTGGAGTTTACAAGAGCCTTGGAAAGTATCTTTGGTTTTCGTTCGACAGAAGTCATAGATAATGAAGCGATCTCAGACTTTAAGGAATTTTTGAATATGCTGTAGTTAACGAAAGTAGTACTTTGTTCACCAGCGTATGTTACGTGACGGGAAATCTAAAAAAATTATTGGCAGATGATCGCTATTGGTGGCGCATTCAACAGTAGACCTGATATAGATGCAACTCCATGACCAAGATTTCACATTGAGGTTCCATGAGTCGGAATGTGATTTTAGCCTTATGGCATACTTGAGCGGAAATAAATGTAATTAGACCACCGCCTATGGTGGGACGGCCTAACCTAAAAGCTCTGTATTTGTTCAAATTAAAGTATTTTCAGCTGATAACCAAGTTTCTTGTAATAGAATTATATCCGGATTAAACTGATTGGCAAGACAAGAGAGATCTCCAGATGCTGAAAAAAATTGAGTGTTAATTCTACTGCAGAACTTTCAAGTCTCCTATGTTCAAGGAACTACTTTATAGCTGAAATAGCTTTCCTGAAATACTTCTTTTTTCAAAATAGAGTTAGAAGAACTTTTCTTTGATTTCGAATGGGGTCGAGTGTACTTTTTGTCACTAGACGACGGCATAGCTCGCTTTTGGGCACGAGCAATATATTCTGCATCTGTCATTTTTAAATCTTGGGCTGACTGGTCATCAGAAATAGAGGGAGCTACAGCTGTGCTCATTGACGCAGAGGCGTTTTCGGGACTATGCGTAACTCTTTGATCATCCTTTCCATTTTAACACGAAAGCGTTTCTTGGCTAGGTTGGGGACAGCGCGCGCCCAGCTGCCGTCCGCAAAAGCCGTGCCCGGTAAGCACGTGACCTCTCCCGCCGGAAATGATGCCAGTGCCAACACTCTCCACAGCGGCAGTCGGCGCGCCCTCTGCTCCACTCCGGCAGCGGCGTGCGGCCGCGTCGCCGCGTTTCTTCAGTGGGTTGGCGAAAGCGCGCGCACTTGCCCCGCCACGGTGGTCTAGTGGCTATGGTACTCGGCTGCTGATCCGAGGGTCGCGGGATCAAATCCCGGCCGCGGCGGCTGCATTTTGATGGAGGCGAAATGTTGAGGCCCGTGTGCTGTGCGATGTCAGTGCACTTTAAAGAACCCCAGGTGGTCGAAACTTCCGGAGACCTCCACTACGGCGTCTCCCATAATCAGAACTGGTTTTGGGACGCTAAACCCCACAAGACAACAACAACAAAGCGCGCACCCAGCTACGTGGCGTCGCCGTAGCAACACTCGGCGCGCGAACGCGCCAGCTACTCTATCGTTCCTCGCCGCCATGCGTGCCGAGTTCAATCTCGAATTGAAGACGCCCACTGAGGCCACCACGACGTCGAGATGTACTACGTACATCAATCTCGCATTCACCAACGACCCATACATTGTCCAAGATGTGATGTGTGCCTCCACCTAATACTCGAATCACAAGGCCATAGTAGTTTCTATGTATCCTGGCCCAAGTACGTCGTCACGGGAATGAGAAGAGGGTGACGACACCGGTGACTGTCTAAAGACACCATCAACAACGCCGTGGCGGTCGTACTACTTCGATATGCCCGAAACCTGCCTCGGGCATATCTACATGCATATACTGCCAGGGCGACGAAATAGAAGACGACATGTGAAATGTCGACACCACGTGCTATATCTAGCTGGTTATTCTAGCTGGGTGCACTGATGAAACGTGTGGCAGTATCGTCGCGTTTCACCGTGCGTTTTAACACAACGACTACCATCGTTGTGACATCACAGTAATCATGTAAATAAACGCAATCTGGCCTCCCACATTGCCTCATTCTTTATAACACAACTCGGCAATACCAGTTTGCAGCACCCCTCCGCAACAACAATCTAACCAAAAGAAACGCTTTCGCGTTCTCATGTCATAAGAATATGCTTAGGGATTGTCGAACTTTTTTTAGCAGAAACATTAGGTAGGATCTATGAGAGGCCTGGAGAGCACAAACTTGAAGTTTGTATGATGTTTTTGATCTTGTCGGAAATGGCCTGCGAAATGCTTACTCCCAGATTTGCCAATAACTGTTCCATTGCTATCGCAACTGCTTTTTGCACGGCTGCTTCCATAATTGCATTGAGAGATAAGTCGGGACCCAAGTTATTTTTAGCGGCTACTCCTGCATATCCATAAGCCCTTTCCTTAACGATGTTGATAGCCTCCCTCCTGGAAGAACGTCGTTTCTCTGTAATGTCAAGAACCTGCTCTTCTTAGGCGCGAGCTAAGCAGTTCGAGAAGTTAGCTGGATGTTCTCCACCACAGAGGCAGTATCGTGCGTCATTTGAAGTACAGTCTTTCTGGGCATGGGCTTCCCCGCATGTGCAGCAGCGCTGGTTTGATTTACAGCCAGCCTGAGCTGTGACCAAATCGCCATCAGTTATTACACTGGAGCAGGCGAGGTGCTAGAGGATCTACTCTGAATATAAGCGGCCATACTTTAATTTCAGATGGACATGTAGTGCCTGCAAAAGTAGCAATAACTGATTCATTTGGCACCCTAGTATTTTCTACAATTGCAGCGGTATACCGCAATGACGCGGGCCGCAGAAAATTTCTCCAATGCACTCACCGGAGTATTCGCAAATGTCGTGCACTTGAGCAAATCCGCGACACAGTTCTGGTCTGGCGATCTGCACACGATACCCCCGCGACCAAATTGGCTCACATTCATTATGGCCTGATACAAGGGAGTGACAGCATGGACAGATTCTTGAGTAGCCTGGGGGTTATTCATCGGAATGGAGCCTCCGTTGGAAGGTGCCAGAGCCACAGGGATGCTGGACAGTCCTCTGCGAAGAAAGACTTCCAAAGGTAGATCACAAGACGGCAGAGAAGCCATCCAAGGGGAAAATCCCCTTCCAGGAGAATTTTTGGACATCAGTCTAGGCCGAGACCTTCAACCTGAGAAAGAAAAAATTCACAGCATATCCACAGGGTGAATGATGATGAGTGGGCGAAGCTCCGGAGGGAATCATCGGTAAACCGTGAATCTTCCGTGCAATTCGCCCAGTACATCATGAAAGACGTGAGAAACAATGTGTGTATATATACAAATCAACTTTTATTTTCTTCTTGTTTTGTTCTTGGTTAGACGATGCATGGCTTGCGTTGTCCCTTCTTTATCACGGCTTTGTGGTCCGTGAAATGAAGGGAGAGCGGTTCCTGTATGGGTTGCAGTGGAAAATTTGCAAATACTAGGTCTATGCATGTTCCTCGGATTGTGGTAGGTTTCATATGATCAAACGATATACATCTGAGAGCATATCTAGAAGCCATATGTTGGATAAGCCAATTATTGTCTATGATATCCACGTTAAAGTCCTCAACTAGTACAAATGGTCCATTCTTGTATTTGTTCTCATAATTTCGTAACGCAGTGTCTATGAATGTCTTGATGTTCCCGGTAGACAGGTTGGGTGCGAGGTAGATGGTCATGAGGACGATTCCAGAGTCAAAGAGTTTGATGGCTGCATATTCTCCGTTGTGGCTTTGACTCGTGAGTGCATGGTAGTGATCTTCGCAGGCTCTGAGCTCGGGATCCGCTTCGCGGCGTCTCCGTGCAGCTTCGGCTTCGCGGGCTCTCACCGCCGGGTCCTGTCGGCGAGCGAGCGCTGCAGCCGCTTTCCGTGTCCTCCGCTCGGCCGCCTTGTCTTCGCTGTTCATGGCGCAGCGTCGAAAGAGGAAGCCCGCCAAGAGCGAGCGCCTTTAATGGCACTCACCCCCATCTAGCGCTCTCCTATCACACTAACCCCCACACGCAGCGCGCGCCTCCACGCCATCTAGTGATCAATTCACGTACTGTCACAGTGCAGCGCCATCTAGTGAACATTGTGAGAAGCAGCCGGGGGTGGCTACAACGAACAACGATGGAGGGACTGAGCCACAGCGTAAGGAGCTTCCCCCTAAAAGTAAAGAACACGCTATACGCTACCAAGAGTTGGCCAATCCACCAGAGCCTCTCAATCCGCCTCTCATCATCTGTGGCTTCTGGCCCCACCCTTTCGGAAAACTAAGAAATGCAGCCCTTAGAGGTGGTAGTGCATTGGCGACTACTGCAGCAAATCCTCTTCCCGCGTCCACAAAGAGAACTGTAATTGACGTTAAAGTAGATGGCGTACTTGTCCAAGCACTGGTCGACATTGGAACCCACGTATCTGTGATCAGTTCTAGCTTACGCACACGTTTAAAGAAGGTCCTCACACCAGCAGCTGTACTAGTGCTTTGTGTAGCCGACGGCTGTGCCGGTTGTCCTTGGCATGTGTACTGCGCATTTAACTATAGCTGGCCGCGCTACTTCTGTACTCTTTGCTGTGATCGACAACTTCCCCCACAATGTTATCCTTGGGTTCGACATCTTGTGCAATCATTCGGCTCTTATCGACTGTGCAAGCAGCGTCCTTCAGCTGGAGCTGTCCCAACTGGCCGATGCTCCAGGAACTTCCCCACCGCGCTTGTGCTCGCATCAATACGCGCGTCTGTCCTCCGAGGCAGTCACTTTCGTCGCTTTTATCGCACAGCCACCGGTTCCTGACGGTGACTATGTGCTTTTTCCAGTAGTCCACGTCCTTTTGAACCGGAACGTTGCTGCTACGCATAGGCTGGTGACAATCACAAATAACAATGTCGCTCTTCTGCTCCTGAATTTTAGTTTGTGCCTTCAGGTGCTTCCGGGATACATGTTCTTGGCCAGCGTTTCTAATGCCCCCGGATTTAACACTGAGACCCTGCACGCCGACACAAGTTCATTAGCGCCTTTTGCGGCTTCCTGCTCTGGTTCTACAACCGATGAAATGTCAGAAATGATTGCAGCTGGCCTATCTTCTGCACAGGCTAGAGACATCCGTCTCCTCCTGGAATCGTACCGGGACATCTTCGACTTTGGCGACAGGCCGTTCAAATATCTGTTGTTCAACACCGTGCACACACTGGAGACGCGAGTCCCATTCGTCGGCGTCCCTACCGTGTGTCGCATGCTGAACGGGCAGTCATCCAATCTGAAGTGGACAAAATGCTCAGCAAAGATGTCATCGAACCTTCAGGCAGTCCTTGGGCTTCACCTGTGGTCCTTGTGAAGAAAAAAGACGGTAGCTGGCGTTTCTGCATCGGCTATCGCCACTTAAACAAGATCACGCGAAAAGGTGTATATATCCGCTACCACGCATCGATGATGTCTTGGGCTGCTTGCACGTATAGCTAACTACTTCTCTTCCATCGATCTTTGGTCCGGCTACTGGCAGATATCTGTCGACGAAATGGACCTTGTGAAAACCGCCTTCATCCCGCCTGATGGCTTTTATCAGTTCAAAGTAATGCCCTTTGGCATATGCAATGTTCCTGCGACATTTGGACGATTGATGGATTCTCTTCTGCGAAGCTACGAATGGACCACCTGTCTATGTTACCTTGACGACGTCATTGTTTTTCTCTCATGTTGAGCAGCCGCCTTACCCACCTCGCCACAATTATTGCACTCTTCCGCAAAGCCGGCCTCCAACTGAACTCCACCAAATGTCAATTTGGGCGCCGTCAAATTACCGTCTTGGGCCATCTCGTTGACCCATCCGGTATACAACCAGATCCCGAAAAGGTTCGCGTCGTTCGCAACTTCCCTGTACCACGTTCTGCTTGTGAGTGCGCAGCTTCGTCGGCCTCTGTTCGTACTTTCGCCGTTTCGTCAAAAACTTCGCCAACGTCGCTAGGCCTTTGACAGATATTCTAAAGAACACAATATTAAATGGGGGCTGGAGAAGGCTCACGCATTCACTGCTCTCATTGGCCTTCTGACTACTCTTCCAATACTTGCCCACTTTGATCCATCTGCACCGACCGAACTACACAGACGTAAGCGGCCACGGCATCGGCGCTGTTTTCGCCCAGCCGCCGCACATTATAGAGTCCATGATCGCTTACGCCAGCCGCCTGCGGTCACCTTCTAAGAGAAATTACTCCATCATGCTTGGTATTAGCTTGGGCCATCGATAAATTCCGACCTTATTGGTACGGACGTACGTTTTCAGTCGTTACAGACCACCATGCCCTCTGCTGGCTCTCATCTCTCAAGTACCCGAAAGGACGGCTTGGTCGCTGGGTTTTGCGGCTCCAGGAACTTTTCTTTGTTGTCATCCACAAGTCTGGACGTTTACACAAAGATGCCGACTGTCTCTCTCGTCACCCCGTGGTTCCCCCTGATATTGTTGCGCATCAGGCCCGTAGCCAGGGAGGGGGGGGGTGCCCTAGAGGCCCGGGCCCCTCCCGAAATTTTGGTTGGGGGGTAGTGTTGATAATATAGGGTAGTGATAATAACATAAAATTTAAGCCTGTTAATAACTTTGCATTTAAAAAGTCACGATCATACTGCAATTTTTACGGAAAATAATTAAAACACGTGTTTTTTCTCGCATAGTCAATGTGTTCAGCAAGTCGGCCCCTCCTGAAAAAGATTCCTGCCTACGGGCCTGCTGCGCATGATCCGGATACCTTCGTGGTGGTGTTTACTGACATACGCAACACGCGCTATGAACAAAAACGCGACGAATCCTTGCGGCTCATCATCGACGGAGTGCAGTCTGGCAGCACAGACGCTGAGTTCCGCATGTTCGTGCTGCACGACGGCATCCTCTGTCGCCAAAATATCAGCGCTGAGGGCCCTGAGCTTCTCCTTGTACTTCCTCGTCATCTGCGCTCCGTAGTTCTCCTGCAACTTCACGATGCACCGACGGCAGGGCACCTTGGAGCTTTGCGTATACCTACGATCGTGTGCAACGTCGCTTCTTCTGGACGGGCCTGTACCGCTCCGTGCGTCGTTGTGCCGCAACTTGTGACCAGTGTCTGCGCCGCAAGAAACCTCCCCTGTCACCTGCCGGGCGACTCCATCGAATTGATGTCCCCTCAGAGCACTTCTATCAGAGCCGTTCCTTGACCTGCTTGGCCGTTTTCCAACGACAAATCGAGGGAATAAGTAGATCGCTGTCGCTACCGATTACGCGACTCTACGCGATAACGGAGGCTTTGCCGACTAGTTGCGCGACAGACGTCGCAGTCTTTATTCTCCATGACGTCATCCTCCATCTTGGTGCGTTTCCACAGTTACTCACTCACAGACAGCGGCCGCTTGTTCTTGTCTCGAGTTGCCGAATACCTTCTCCGCTATTGTACCGCAGAACATAAGCTGTCCACCGCCTACCACCCACAAACAAACGGTCTTACCGAACGTCTCAACCTCACTTTCACAGAAATGTTTTCGATGTACGTTTCCAACGATCACCGCGACTGGGACGCCAGGCTGGCTTGCGTGACGTTCGCATATAACTCGTCACGACACGACACTGCGGGACATTAGCCTTTTATACCTTGTGTATGGTCGCGATCACACATTGTCATTCGACCCCATCCTCCCTTCTGTGCGGCATGTTTCAACCTGGCTCGCCAAGTCGCCCATTCTCCTCTATCCGCTTCGCAGGACACACGAAAAGATAGATACGATCGCAGGCACCGCGATGTTAAGTTCGCCACAGGTGCTCGGGTCCTTTTCTAAAGGGTCCCCATGTCGTCGTGTGGGCCTCTCTCAGAAACTTCTGTCCCGCTACACAGTACGTTATGAAATCTTGCGCCGAGTCAACGACGTCAACTACGAGATTGCACCTTTACCGTTTGATTCGGTCTCCGATCCGACTCCCGTTGACGTTGTGCACGTTTCGCGGCTGAAGCCATACTTCACTTGCAGTCTCTCGGGCGCAGAAGCGCCTAGACGGCGCTTCTGCGCCTGAGGGTTTTGTTACGGAGAGATAAAGGAAGAAGAAGGAAGAAGATCGGGAGAAACCGCCTGCGACGTGCTGTTGTTGGTCAGCCATCTTGGCCAGATTGACTACGTCTGGATATATATATATATATATATATATATACATATATATATATATATATATATATATATATATATATATATATATATATATATATATATATATATCCTGTAAATACATTCTATATTTACCTTCAACGTCCCCGTAACCGTAACAATATTATGCTCCACATTAATAAATGCCCTTGCTGAACATCAGCACCTCCGAAATTTAAATTTATCTGTTATCTGTATTCTTGTGGCTGCATTCTGGGATCGGGATATTTTTCGCCTTTTGTGAAAGTATTTCCCAAATAGCCCGTTACATGAGAGACAAATATGTATCTCGGTATCTGTATTTTAGGCTTCCAGAACATGTGTTTCGATATGTGTATTCAGCAATACTTTTCCGAGTATTTCTGCCCACCCCTGCGTCTGGATCAGCCCACAGAGCGCAAACGTTGACGCGCGCTTTCCATTGATTCTCCCTTTTCGCCGAGCCTCACTGTGGCCCCTATCTGCTCGTCGCTGCTCTTTCCGCCGCTGAGCCACGCTCCTGCTAGGGCTGCAGACCCACACATGCTTTCTGCGTCTTAACTACTACTTTTTCGCCAGTCTAGTCCCCAGGCCACATGACCAGCATGACCCCAAGCGCAACGCTGGCACAAGGTCGACCAAGAACAGGGTCGACCAAAATCATGCATAGAGAAACTCCACCGGCAGTTTTGTAAAGAGTGCCTCCAGCACACCTTGCGTCTATTTCCTTTTGTAATCTGATGCCCAAGTTATAATTTGTTGTTTTTATCAGCAGCAGATGACAAAAGAAGTCAGCCTATGCCACCACAGAAAGTGGCAATGCGTTCTCAGATTTGTTAGACTCAAAAGTGCAGTTCCGTTTCTCGTACCGAAGCACTGGCCACAGGCGGATATTGCCTGTCTAAGTCATTTGCGTTATGAAAGTTCCACTGGTACAAAATTTTATTCTCGTGTATCCGCAGATATTGAACACTATCCGCGCGTTTCGCGCTACAGACACGTTGCACACGCCAGGAAGTTGTATCATGGCGTACCCTACATCGCGTACCCCCCTCCCCAGCGCCATTGTGGCCGCTTTTCTGTTAGCACTGGGAGAGCCTCGCGGGCTGCCCCCGAAGGTGGTGCGCCCGTTGAGCGACGTGCCGTTGGATCGAAAAGCAGATTTTTGACTCTAGATGAAATTCTACGCCCATTCTGAAAAAGCTGGATGGTCGACCCTTTTGGTAGACCAAGCAAGCAAGCAAACGGGCAGATTTCGCACATTGTGGGAATCGATATCATGCATAGTATAGTCAGCGAGGAAACTGCTTGTGCCGAATGGTTTGGCATTGAGCCAAGTGTTGCAAGTAGGATCAACGTCTTTGTGCATGTTGAGTGCTAGTTGTGTGCGTATGGGCTTACCAGGCATGTCGACAGCCCTGTGCCGACTAAAGGGTATCTTATGGTTCGACGTAACGTCGGCACTCACGTGTGCACAAACGCCAGTTTGGTCTAATATAAGGGTGCGCTACAGTGCGCTAGTGTGCATATCATGAGTGTAGTTCGTTGGAATATTCCTACGGGTTCGAGTAAAGATGGGCGGAAACATGTGTATTGCTTGTTACATTGCTACAGGAGCGGGTAAAACACCACAACCACAGTCGACGTTAGACAAGCACCAACACTACGACTTGTGTTGTACAGTGATCCGCACAACTGCCAATGCAATACGTTTACTCCAATATTACCGCGCGGGAAGAGCCGCCACGGACGAGTGGTAACGCACTTACTTGGTACCTCGGGGGCCGGGGTTGGATTCCCACCTCCGTACCGCGTGATTGGTTGCCTTTGGAAGTTGTGTCACGTTTGGTTCTCTCTTCTTCTTATGTACGCATTTCAATCGCAAGCTGGGACAAACGGTATGTCATGTAAGTAAACCACGAAAAGTGTATTCGCATCAAATTTCCAATGTTTATTTTGTTTTCTCCTTGAATGAGTTGTAAAACTTAACATTTGCTCCCATGTAGCGCGTACCCCGGGGCGAGCACTTTGGGCGTCAGCCGCACGAGATCGCATTATCGTTAATCTTGACGTACGTAACAAGCATGTCATGTTAGTGATGTTAAGGGCTATCATTCATGTTCGTCGCACATTACCGTACCATCCAAATTTTGGTGAGTCGTAAGTGAACGAGACGACCGAGAGAGCACCGAGACGTATACGTAGGCACCAGCCACACCTAAGAGCCACCGCGAACGAATGGTGGCGTGCTTGCTTGGCAGGTCGCGGGGCCCGGGCCCGATTCCTGCCCAAACCGGGAAATTTTGTTTTGAAAACCAGGGATCTCCTGTGAAATTTGACATCAGTTAGAGCTTTTTTTTTCTTTTCTTCATGTTAATGTGTCATCGCGAAGTCATTATTTAGTCTCACATTATTGCGACATGATTATGAACCCGTGTGACGCTATCACACAGCCACACTGTATCATTCGTGTTCACCCCGACGGACGCCTGGTTTTGTGACTCGTGAGACAAGTAGTGCTTTCTAATTAACAAGAAAAGCCACCTGTTCCTTTGTATGGTGCCATCTGAGCAGCCCTGATATTGTGCCGCGATCGAAGAGCCCACAGTCCTTTTCCGAAGCTCATGCGTACCCTGTTGAGGTGACGACGCTAAATCTCGTGCTGGCGCATCCCTCCTCCTCCTCCTCCTCCTCCTCCTCCTCCTCCTCCTCCTCCTCCTTCTTCTTCTTCTTCTTCTTCTTCTTCTTCTTCTTCCTCCTCCTCCTCCTCCTCCTCCTCCAGCATATCATGCGTTGCACCCGGTACCAGACATTTTGTGCGCAGCAGCCATTTCTTTTTGGGCGGGAGTGGGGTCTTTTGGACTGGCGGAGGATTGCGAAAGCCGAGAAAGGCTTCCACCCTTATTCCTCGTAAAACACGGGTCATTGTTTTACTGACCCTTTGGTTGTAAGGTATGGCGACACAGGAGGGCTAACTGCCGCCGCCAACTTACACAGTGGATGAATGCCAGTGCGTCACCGTTTTTCTTGCGGCCACTGATTACGGTGTTCTTTTTGTCCTGATAAGGCCCGGGAAAGAGTATATTAGTTTTGCCCTTTTGCTGCGAGTGCAAACACATGGGCAAGCAGAGATGGCTGGTGGTTTCGTGTGTGCTGTTTTCTCGCATGCCGATTGTTGTACGCCACGCTTTATCGAATTTTCTGAGGTGCTATATGCATTGCGATGCGTTTTATGACCTTTGCTGGCGCCGTTGCTCACGCCTGAGCCGTGACAGCGTGAGTTCGTGGCCATAAAGTGAGGCCTGTTCGTTCCGGGCGCGCGAGTGACACCTTGTTCTCTACTTTAGTCCTAAGCTGATTGATCTTCGCTGCATTATTTATGAATATGCCAAGTATAATAACCCAATCAAAGGTTCATCCAAAATTTCGATTTTTTAGAGGGGGGGGGGGGAGAGGATACTACTGGGGGGGGGGGGAGGGGGGTATAAATCCCTGAATCCAATTACTTTCTGTATTTTTCTTACACATTGTTATTGTTATCAGTACGTCTCATTTCCGGCGAAATTACGCCATTTTGAAGATGTTAACAGGACCTTCTCCTTTTGCCTTTTTCAGGGGAAAAGCACCGGTTGCATACACAAAGATCTCTCTGATATGGATCACTCAAAGAGGCAGACTTAGACTGAAATTTAAATTGTATAATCGACGAATTAACAATATTTTACTCAACAGCTGATTACACATATTTCAGTATCGAATCCATTACTCCGCGGGGGCGCCTGCTTCTGCAGGCGTTTGGTTTTGCACATGTGCACCATGCACATGTGTCCTCTTCTATAGAAAAAGAGGCTTGCACCTTTTCCCCGAAATCGAGTTAGGGGGTGCGTGTTTACCTGTAAACATGGAGCAGAAACTTTTATGCGTGGTCCTGGGCACAAAATTAACATTCGTCCACCACATAACACATCTACATAATAAGTGCATCTTAAAGGTGTTGTCACGTACTACATCGGGTATCGGCACAAAGTGTCTGCTGAATTAGTTATATGAGAGCCTCATAAGGTCACGTCTAGATTACGGGGCCATAGTTTACCAGTCAGCAACATCGCGCGCCTTGAATATGTTGGACCCTGCCCCCCATCTAGGGATAGGTTCCCTGCAACTGTAGCGATGACTTGTTCGATTCTACGTTGCCACGGGGCTTGTTCTAAATGATCCCTAGATGGTGGACACCGTATACCATCTAAGGATTCGGTGAGGTGCCCAGGGATGAGTTTAATTATTTCGCTGTTCGACAGATATCGTGGCAAATCATCATAAATTGCTTTCTAGTGACAACGGATCTCTTATGGAAGGATCCTGTCGTTTCGATCGACCGTTGAAGGCCAGTAAAGTGCGTTTTTCTTAATCCTAATCGGCCCTTAGAACATTCTATTTGGATTTCCATGTTGCAGGAAGGCCTTTTGTTGTCTAAGGTAACATGGAGTCGCCGACAACTCGTCGTGATTCCATGAGCATAAGAAACCACAGGTAGATATAATTTGTTTAAGCTAATGATTTCACCAGGACCCTCTGATTTGAAGAATTCCACGCATTTCGCGTACAGGTGACCTCGTTTTCTCTTACGTTCCACTTTGACTAGCATGACTCGGCTGCTTTATCTTGGATTTTAAATTTTTTATCATTCTGTCAACAATTTACAGTTATTAATAATCGTGCTTCTTCTCTGTCTGATGTAACTTAGGAGTCCCTCAGGGCAGCGTCCTATGCCCTCTACTTTTCCTAATTTAGCCCCGCCACGGTGGTCTAGTGGTTATGGCACTCGGCTGCAGATCCGAAGGTCGCGGGATTGAATCCCGGCCGCGGCGGCTGCATTTCGATGGAGGCGAAATGTTGAGGCCCGTGTGCTGTGCGATGTCAGTGCACGTTAAAGAACCCGAGGTGGTCGAAATTTCCGGAGCCCTCCACTACGGCGTCGCTCATAATCAGAACTGGTTTTGGGACGTTAAACCCCACAAATCAATCAATCAACTTTTCCTAATTTACATAAATGATCTGCCCCATAACATTTCTTCAAGTATAAGACTATTCGCTGATGATTATATTGTTTACAGAAAAATAAGTTCTCCAGATTATCACGTTAATCTGCAAAATGACATTAACTTAATAAGTATGTGGTGTAGTAAATGGCAGATGGTTCTAAACTCGGGCTAATGCAAACTGGTTTCCTTCAGTCGCAAGAAATCCAACTCAGATTTTTCCTACTATATTAAAAACTCTGCTATAAATCGGGTTCAGTCATACAAGTATCTAGGAATACTCCTGACTGCAAAACCTTTCATGGTCCCCCCACATTACTGCTATCTGTGCTAAAGCGTCCGAAACACTTGGCTACCTCGACGCAGTCTGCGTGAATCGCCACTAACATTCACAAATTGGCGTACCTCATTCGCCCTCAGGTGGAATTTGCGTCATCGATCTGGTCCGCCCCCCACCAAGATTACTGAATATCTAACTTAGAATGCATACAAAACAGAGATGCTCGGTTCATTTCTGGAAATTGTGACCGCAAGTCTAGCGTAACGAAAATTAAACTTGACAATTCACTGCACCCTCTTCAAATTCGTCGTTCAGCTTCTCTTTTATGCTTGCTTCATGGATACATTAACCCCACCAGGCCACCTGTCTTACCCTTGGAAACTCCAGTGCGCATGCCTCGACGGCTCCATAATCACGTCAGCATCAAGCGTATCTTTGATAAAACACAAGCGTTTAATTCATCGGTGTTGCCGCGTGCCATTTCATTTTGGAACGATCTTCCTGACGATATCGCCTCCATTACAGATCACCGAGCATTCCATAGCCGTCTGCTGAACATTTCATGCCTGCGTCCCAACTGTTAAATACTTGTCGAATACCATATTCACTTGTTTCGGACATGTTCTCACCTGTTTTTCTTGTTGAAATTAATTTTATATTAAGCATTGTATAACTTGTTTTAATCTATCTGTATTCTGAATTGCGAATGAGCATTGTGATTCCAATAAGCACTGTTCGTACACACTTTAGCTTATGTTCCTATTTTTCGCGTGTTATGATGCCTTGTAGTTCCACGGCCACTTTGCTATTTGCCGGACATATCTATATCATATTTTTCTGTATTTGTCATATATGTTATGTTAAAATTAACCATGGAAAGCCCCCCTTACACCATGCTCCGATGAGGGGCCTGTAAGATACTGTGAATAAATAAATAAATAAATAAATAAATAAATAAATAAATAAATAAATGCAGGATTTTGTACATTTCCTTCTATGCTTGCAGATTTGTCACCGTAATGGTCCGCACTTACGTGGCTGTTTTGAGCACGTATCTTATAGCATTGCAAGGGAGTCGGAGAGGAGGTGAGGGTGAAGAGGAGGAAAAGGGCGAGGAGAGAGGCAGAACATAGGATAGTCTTATGCAGTATACATTTTTTCACAGAAGGCTCCCTGGGCGCCGCCATAGCGCCCGCTAGGCTCTGCGAAATATGCATGGCCCCCCAAAAAAGCACTGCCGTGGGTTTGTAGTGGCAATCTTGGTGACTTGGTAGGCCTTCTTTATCAAACAGTGCACACACTAAGACAAGGTGACACAATCTCTCCAATGTTATTCACAGCATGTTTACAAGAAGTATTTAGAACGCTGGATTGGGAACAGGTGGGTGTAAGGGTTAATGGGGAATATCTCAGTAACCTCCGATTTGCTGATGACATTGCCTTGCTAAGTAACTCGGGAGATGAATTACAAAGCATGATTACTGACCTTAATAGGCAAAGTATAACAGTGGGCCTGAAAATTAATATGCAGAAAACTAAAGCAATGTTCAATAGCCTTGGGCGAGTACAGCGATTTCAGATAGCTGGCGAGGCACTGGAAGTAGTAAGTGAATATGTCTACTTAGGCCAGGTAGTGACCCCTGATCCGAATCATGAGGCTGAGGTGATTAGGAGGATTAGAATGGGGTGGAGTTCATTCGGCAAGCATTGTCAGATAATGAATGGTAGCTTACCATTGTCTCTGAAGAGGAAAGTGTATAGCAGCTGCATCTAACCGGTACTCAACTACGGGGCAGAAACTTGGAGGCTAACTAAGAGGGTTCAGCTTAAATTGAGGACGACGCAGCGAGCTATGGAACGGAAAATGGTAGGTGTAACCTTAAGGGACAAGAAGAGAGGGTGTGGGTTAGGGAACAAACGCGTGTTAGGGACATAATAATAGAAATAAAGAAGGAGAAATGGGCCTGGGCGGGCCATGTAATGCGAAGACAAGACAACCGTTGGTCATTAAGGGTAACAGAGTGGATTCCTAGGGAAGGCAAGCGTAGCAGGGGGCGGCAGAAAGTTAGGTGGGCAGATGAGATCAGGAAGTATGCGGGGATAAATTGGGCCCAGTTAGCACAGGACAGGGATAATTGGAGATCCATGGGAGAGGCCTTTGCCCTGCAGTGGGCGTAGACAGGCTGATGATGATGATGATGATGATGATGATGATGATGATGATGATGATGATGATGATGCACAAACACGAAGATAAAGGGGACGAAACAGACGACACGAGCCTCTACTGCCATGCACAGCCCAGTGTAGCGGCGCTCCATGCCTCCTGTGAAAAGGTCTATAGTGTACCGAGGATTGGGAAAGGGAGGTGAGCTAGAGGAGGAACGATGTGAAGGTGAGAAGGAGGGAGATGAGGAGGGGAGAGGGTAGAGTGTAGCACAGTATTGTGCAGTATAGTGTACCGAGAAGCGGGGAAGAGAAGTAAGGGTGTGGAGGAGGGAAAGGTCGAGGGGAACGCCACCACCATGCTGTATCCTCAACCTTGTCAAACTTCAAATGGACCACCTTCGCTGTGTTTGTGCCTTGCGCGACTTAGCGAAAGCTTCGCGACTTCTTGCTTTTTTTTTGTGCTTGCATGTCTCGCTTTCGTCGGTAACAGTATGTCGTTCTAACCCTCATCCTGTACCCTGCTAACGAGAATCCAACTCACTAAATCGTTTGCTGACAGCAATATTATATTCAGAAGTGTTGTAGGCCTCAAGGTCCACAGTCTACGATGGTGCCCTTTTATAAAACGACGAAAGAAAAAGATCATATTCGTGCCATCCAGCGAATGGAATCTCGTCAGAAGAAAAATAATGATCTATCTATCTATCTATCTATCTATCTATCTATCTATCTATCTATCTATCTATCTATCTATCTATCTATCTATCTATCTATCTATCTATCTATCTATCTGGCTGCGTGTGCTTACCCGCCCACCTGCTTTCCCACTCGCCTGCCCGCCTGCCCGCCTGCCTGCCTGCCGGCCTAATGCCAATGAAGCAAAATAAAAAGAAAAGCAGTTATGGAACTGTGGGGATACTGATCCATGTTAAGGACACTTAGTAGTTAAAATGGATACTAAGTCCTTCACTTGCAACGCGTTTTCATGCATTACCGTCGAAGCTTCATCATACACAGCTTAAAGCAAATAATACCGTTAGTTAGCAAATCGAGGGCTACATAGCGCGCGACGACCACTCGAAAGATTTGAAGCGGACTGCAAACGCTCCGGGTAAGCATGCAATGTTTACACCCGGTATTCCGATCTACGCAAAGTGCTTTGCGCATTGGGGTTATGCGTAGACGCTAAAATTCCCTATTCCCACTTCTATGCTTCCATGTCCGCGCGTTTAGCTGAACAACCCGTGAAGAACGTTGCACAGTATGGTCGTATTCGCCGGCCCCTCTTGATGGTCTTGGCGGCGAGTTTAGAGACGACGGCACTTGCCTTGGAGTGTCGTTACACGGAACGACTCGTAAAGCCTCGGTTCGAAGCAGAAGTGCCCGCTCTAACTCTGACAAGTCGGAGCGGTCAGAAAAGCTCATAACTGACAGTGCGGCCCGCTCTCGCTCCACGTTGTTTGTTGACATGGCAACGGCGTCATCACTACACTGGAGCGAACAAGCAGCCATGGCGTACGAAATTCCCCTACGTAGGCGCCTAATGCCAATTCCATTGGCCGAGCCCTATGATGCTTGTGGAGAGCGAAATGCGTTGACCTGACCCCGCGAAACTCGAGTTGAGGGTCCGCATTTTTTTGCTTGTATGTTGAACTTTGTCTGCTTAATAACTTCGCACTGCCTGCTCCTGTCGCTGTCATTCTTGTAGCATTTTTCTGTCCACCCTCCAGTCTACGCAACACGCACATGAAAACGGGTGCGAGAAAGGTGTTAGAGGGTCCCCTTAAAGGGGCACCAAAGTGAACACTAATTTACTTTAACTCGGTCAGTTATTCTCCGAGAAGCCTATCGTTAATTTCATTGTGATACTTTTATTATTTGAAGAGATAACGAAGGTGAGAATTTCGTTCTTAAATTTTACCCCAAGACTTGACACCTGAATGTCGCTCCGACTTCTTGGATATCCATTCCTTTCCTTTGCATATATTGGCTCAATGAAATCTATTCGTACCTGCTATAGCGAGTCTCTGGCTCTTTTACAACATAATTTAATATATTTTTCCCAATAAGGATTGCGACGCGCTTCTAAATTCGTCAAAATTTATGACTTCACTGCGCCTGAAATGCAAGGTTGCATCGTCATCTGTATTTATGCTTACGCGTTCTTTCGCGTACCAAGCGCCCTTTTCGAGGCAGGGATTTTGCTCTTGTCATTGTGAAAGAGTAACTTAATTAACACACACACACACACACACACACACACACACACACACACACACACACACACACACACACACACACACACACACACACACACACACACACACACACACACACACACACACACACACACACACACACACACACACACACACACACACACACACACACACACAATGCGACAGCAGTCACTGAAGTCAGTTCCTCCTCGGTAAGACAGCTCTTGTGGAGAAACCAGCTTCTAGGAAAAGTAGGGGTTATGCTGGCACACGTCCTCTCAACACATTTCCTCGACAGCACACAAAACCTATGTTAGTCTTTACGAAGCGAGACTCGAATTTACTCCTGCAGCGCCACAGTTTCTGAATGCAGCTTTTTTAATGATTTTGGTTGCTGTTGGTCGGATCTTGGCCTCTTGCGTCGAACTTCCTACTTCAAGAGATTGGACGGCAACAAAATTCTGGCTGCATGTTGCGTGTGTCATGCTCTTGAGACTGTACACGACATGCTCTGCGTCCGCCCTCAATATGCGCCTGAGCAAAGGACGCTTAAATCAGCGCTACAGATTTTTTCGATTGCCAGCACTTTTTGAAGGAGTACCATCTGGCCGCATAAAGATGTGTTATTGTACCCAGGCACTTTAATTCTTTGGAAATCCGCGTTGAGACACGCTTAGGCACTCGTCTACGCAGTGTCTGCTATGTGAATACACCTGCACGTTGCGTATAGAGCACATTAACGCACAGGACAACGTGTGTACAGGGATAAATTGTATGACAGCAGAGTCAACTGCGTCTATCTGCCTCTCTTTGCCTCTCTTACTTGCCCTCTCTGTTTCTTTGCATTAATTTATTTCGCACTCACCCCCTTTCTCGCTAGCAGCGCCGTTACAAATTAGCGCGAGAAGCCGGCCTTCCTGTGACAATAGTCGCTGTTTGCAAGGTGAGCTTGTCATTTTAATGAGAGGGGGCAAAGTCCACGCACTGACAAATTTGCATTCACCGTACATGGTCTGATGCTGTCGTGATGGAACGCGAAAGCAGGTTTGCTCTCGTGTCCCAGCTGACAGTGTTCACGAATCGCACAAAACGCAGCCGTTCTCGGATTAACAGGGGAAAGATAAATGATCAGGAGTTGCGTAACTGTCTACAGAACGCGATTAGGCGACCATATTTGCGACGTCTATTCAATGCAGAATGCGTTCTCTTTTTTTTTTCAGGGTTCTTACCACCACAGAAGATAAAACAGCGCCCGGAAATCATTCTAATGGGAGTCATTTCAGACCTCAGGACGTGAAGGGGATCACTTCCGGAAAAAGAAAACTGCAACAGAACGGCGCATCGCGAAGCGAAGGTTTCTCTGGCAGAGGTACGCACAGGCAGTCTCATGCTGTACGCCGAAGGTAGATTTACGGAGTACTCTGAAAAGTACTCGCTTTTTTTCATTTTCATGAAAAGTACTCGCATTTCCATTTATGTGGCTTGTTATTTATTTAGATTTCTCTTTCTCGACAGCCGGAATGGCGATCATTTTTGGCGTGCTCCCTTCGAGAATAAAATAGAAGAGTAAGCGACAGGGCGCTGTGCCGTGGACGCAGGCCACCAAACGTCAGACAGGAAGACTGGCACGTCGCCGTTTCTCACTGATGCGTCTGATGGCTAAGGCTGCGTCGGGGTCTGAAGCAGAGCTTTTGTAGCATTTTCAAACGTGTACCGTTCTTAGTCCTGGGCTTATCTCTTTCGCGTCTTTTTAAATATGCAGCTTCTTCTGCGAAGAGGTCGGAGTTGGTATATACCGGTGAATGAAGCCCTTGGCAATGCAAGGAAAGCGCGCGGGTCAGCATTGCAAGCGCTCGCGCTCCAGGACTGTTGTGCTAGCCGAACGGCGCTTCTACTGTTTCTATCACCCGGGGACAGCCGCTTGCGACTGTCCCAATGAGGGTGAAGACGACAGCGCAGTTCCTGTAAAAGCAACGAGTAATGTATTCACCATGCTCTGTTATAGCTGTGGGTTTACGGTTAAAAATGTGCACCTCGCAAAGTTGTAATAGGCGACACGAGCTCGACCTTATACTTTATGAAAGGTCGCGGTGGCTAAGTTGCCTGCTTCTGAGCGTCGCACGTTCGATTTTCCACCGTGGTGGGGCGAAACGAAAAAGAAAAGGCGTTTATACATCGTCTTTTGGGCGTGCATACGTTACCGTCTCAGGTGGCCGGAATTCTCCGCCATAACATCTTTCATTAGCAGTGAAAAGACAAGTCATAAGAAAGACTGGCAGTAGGGGCGAAAAAGAGTGGCACCTCAAAGATTCGCAAAAGGCGCTGAAGGCTAAAAGTGGCCCGTCAGATACTACTCGGGTCGGGTAGGTCGCAACATAGTATAACTACAGCCAGGATTTTTTAGCCTCGCCCCACGGGAGAAATCTGCAGGTGAATGGGACGTTCCAGGTGCCAAGCAAATAACTGTCGCATTTAATGTTGACATCGTTGTTCTTGAAAAGATCAAGCGGTGTCCGCTGTAAAAGTTTGCTGCTTCCTAAGCAAGCTTGTCCTTATGATTTTTTTAGTTCTTAGTGAGGACCACAAGAAAATTCTAAATACGGCTTGGCACATGGTACGCGTTACAGCGTGTTATATATTCGCGCAATAGGTGACTGGTGAAAGAGTGAGGGATTGTGGGGCACGCTGTCTGCTTACGGCTTCCGGTTCGAAGCAAGCCAACGACAAGCCGCTCGGGCATATGTCTGCGCTTGTAATGCAGCTTTACGCGCGTCGTCGCCCTGTTGCTGGCACCTTGAAGCATTTCTTAGCGAAGTTCGGCGACATTGAGCGTATCTATCTATCTATCTATCTATCTATCTATCTATCTATCTATCTATCTATCTATCTATCTATCTATCTATCTATCTATCTATCTATCTATCTATCTATCCGCCTACGATTTTGTGCTCTCCTGGCCGTTTGGCTAGTGGGATGTTTACGAAAATTGGTATGTCACAACATGACTGCATGATGAACATAAGTGACAAGTCAAAACATGAAAATCATGACATGCACGTCATGAGCGGCATGATTTACATGCCACGGTCTTGGTGCTCTCCTGGCCGTTCCGCTAATGGGATGCCCCGCCGCGGTGGTCTAGTGGTTATGGCCGAAGGTCGCGGGATCGAATGGTCTAGTGGTTAGATCCGAAGGTCGCGGGATCGAATCCCGGCCGCGGCGGCTGCATTTCGATGGAGGCGAAATGTTGAGGCCCGTGTGCATGTGCGATTGTCAGTGCACGTTAAGGAGCCCCAGGTGGTCGAAATTTCCGGAGACCTTCACTACGGCGTCTCTCATAATCAGAGCTGGTTTTGGGACGTTAAACCCCAAAAATCAATCAATCATAATGGGATGTATGCGAAAATTGGTATGGCACAATATGACTGCCTGACGAACATAAATGGCAGGTCATGACATGAAAACCGTGACATGCATGTCATGAGCGGCATAATTTACATGCCACGGTCTTAGTGCTCTACTGGCCGTTTCGTTAATGGGATGTATACAAAAATTGGTATGCCACAACATGACTGCATAGCGAACATAAATTGCGAACTGCATAGCGAACATTTGTCGCTGAATAGCGAACTGCATAGGGAACATTTGTCGTGAGAGTATTCCTGCGCGAAAAGCTGGACCAAAGCGTGGTGAGTGAAAGTAGTACATCTGTAGTGTTTATTACATTGCTTTAAGAGGGGTTAACACAAACCACAACAGCAATTCGCGTTAGACAAGCACCACCACCGCAACCGCTGATGCAATAAGTTTATTTACAATATGTACCGCGTGGGACGAGCGGTAGCGTGCTTAGCTGGCCCGGGCTCGATTGGCGAACGTTGGGCTCTTGGGAATCGACATTTGTACGTGTGTGTTGCCCTGACCACATGTACTACGACGTCACCCTGTATTACCGTCTCACGAGACAGGCGATCGAAACCCGCCCCGCATCATAAGTTAACGAAACGGCAGGAAGTCGCCCGGCCTCTTTCGCAAACACGTTCCTTTCCAAACCCACATATTTACTCCCACATCTATCCGGGCACAATTCGTTCGCACTGGCACCTCTGCGGCGCGCTCGCCACATTACATCACATCCTCTGGAACTGCGAGGAAGGCCCATTTCAACCGATTTCTTGGTCGCTCCCTCACTTCCATAGTGGGAGCAAGTGCTGCTTAACAGTGAGCGGAACGTCCCAACTCCGTGCCATTGCATGGGCTGAAGAAGCAGCCTGCCACACACGGACTGCCGGACGCGTGCCATTGTAAATCCCCACGCGCCCTCTTTTGAGTTGACGAATAACCTTGTTACTCACTCACTGCTATATCTTCGGTCATTGCAGCACGTTTCTCTGCATCTGCAAGCGTGTTACATTTACATTGCATCGCGGGATCGAATCCCGGCCGCGGCGGCTGCATTTCGATGGAGGCGAAATGTTGAGGCCCGTGTGCTGTGCGATGTCAGTGCACGTTAAAGAACTCCAGGTGGTCGAAATTTCCGGAGACCTCCACTACGGCGTCTCTCATAATCAGAGCTGGTTTTGGGACGTTAAACCCCACAAATCAATCAATCAATTGCAATCGCAAGCCATGACAAATGATATCTCGTTCTCTTCTTTAACCAACGTAAAGTGCATTATCACCAAAATTTCAGTGTCTCTCTTTATTGGCCACTGATTGACATAAGCTGTAATGTTAACATTTTATCACCTGTTGCGCATACCCTTATTCCCCGGGCCTAGCACTGTGGGTATGAGCCACATATGATCGTATCGTCGTTAATCGTGACGTGTATGATAATTATATTTTGTTAGTAATGTGAAGATTAATCATTCATGTTCGTAATATGCCCATTCCATACCATGCCAATTTTCTTTATATACCAAGTGATGTGACGACGAGGAGAGCAAAGAGACGTAGGCGGCTAGGCAGGCAGGCAGGCAGGCAGGCAGGCAGGCAGGCAGGCGGGCAGATAGATAGATAGATAGATAGATAGATAGATAGATAGATAGATAGATAGATAGATAGATAGATAGATAGATAGATAGATAGATAGATAGATAGATACGATCAAAGTTGCTGGAGTTCTGTCAAGAAATCTTACGCAATGAAAAAGTAGTGACGTTCCACCTGGCGAGCGCGGGCGCTACGCGCAAGCGCATGGCTACTACCTCCATCTTGCTGCGTGTTGCACCTGGAATGTTTTAAAACGCTTTTCAACGCGACGCGATGGCATTCTTTTTTGAGATCATATCGCAGAAAATCCAGTGTCGTCGTCATAGAGTTTCCTACTAACATACTAGAGAGAAAACTGTCGCTGCGATCGTGAAGATGCCATGGGAATGATGGGTATGACAGGGATTTGTCTAGCCTTCGTGCCTGCGGCTTCAAACGTTCTGGTGGATTTGTTTATTCCTGTTCTTTAGCGTCAATGACGCGAGTTACATTACTACACTTTTTCATTACGCGACGAAGGCAGCGGCTGTAGTGTACGTTTTACCGCTAGAGATCATCAGACTATCGCATGTACTAAAGCCGTTTGCAATGTCAGGTGCCGTGCGGTCTGTTTCGTTGTTGTGTCCGTGGTTGTGTTCGTGGCTACACATATTATTTGCAGTAGTATTTTACCCAACTTTAGAAATATTTGCGCAGCGCCTTGCGCACCTTATCGATGCGATTTTGCTGTTCTTTTTTTTTTCTTCTTTTGTATCAGGTGCGACATAATCTGTAAGTGTAGGGTCGCTTTCACGGCTGACATACACCCCTTGTGACAACGCTGGTCGCATATCTTGTACTACAGCAATTAAATTAGACGCAGTAGTAGACGCCCAGTTGGCGATAGGCAGACGCGCCTGCTGACGACGTTCGTACGGTCAGCTCAAACCAAAGCTCAGGCGCAGTTTCCGACGGAGTTAAGCGGCACGGCTGCTTATTTAACATCACGTTTTTCCCCGAAACTAACCACCATACGATGGGCGATACTGCGCTATGGATAACTGCGCTTCTGTAACGGCCTCGCGCAGCGGCTTGACCGATATAGTTTGTAAGAAGGCAGTAGAGTACTTGCACTGTGCTTAAAGAAGAGAGTGAAAGAGCGTTTGTTAGATTTAGCAGACACACCTACCTTTCACATACTTGAAAACGTTAGCACGTCACTTACAAGAGCAAAAATCTTTAAGTCCGAACACAACTATCTCTGGAGCTTGAACATCCATGGACGCCGCTAAATCTGGGCACAAGTAGAGGAGGCAACATTGCCATATTGCACAATATTGCTAAATTTCTGAGGGGTCAGTATTTTTATAACCGCGAAAAAACAACTAGTGCCTGCGCACGCACATAGTTATTCCAACATCTTCCGTACTATTTTGTAGTAAAACGATTTATTTTTTGAAGTGGCATAGCCATATGAAGCCAGAAGAACGAAGACTAGGCAAATCCACGTCATACCCATCGTTCCCATGCTGGCTCACCTGCCTTGTTTGAAACTCCCACAGACACTAGCGCCACATTTCCCTCTAGTATTTTAGTAGGAAACTCTATGGTCGGCGTAGATGTCCGGTGGAAATAATTAGAGTTGCTGTATATGTTCCCCTTGGTCCCGTATGGAGCATATACAGTAACTCTAGAAATAATCATCTCGACCTCCCTCTAGCGCCACCGCCGTAGCAACCAGCAACACACCACGCAAGCCCTCCACCAAGGCGCGGGTACCTCAGTGAACAAATTTCAATTTCTCTAAGTAAAATCCATAAAAGAAATTGTAAAATACGATTCCACTAACACTTACGCACATGATAGCTCGAACTTTATATCTATTACGATGAAACTGTTACTTAATTTCGGTACTAAGAGACAAAGGGTAACTCCGGCGATTTCTCAGTGTCTACTGATCTGCACGAAATTTTCAACGTATAGAAACGGGCACAGGGACACGCTTCTAATGGTAGTGCATTTTACAGCGGGGAGATTAGCTGATGCAGCCCCAATGGCGGACCGTCAGCCTACGCCCCACTCCTGCGTCTCCTTTGTTCCCCTCGAGATCGTCGTCTTCGTCGCTATTCTTGCACCGTGACAGTATGTTCTCCTCGGTACTGTAATAATATATGCCAAGCCAAGCGGTTGAAAGTCATTCAGAATTTTAGGGGCGAAGCTCCTCTTAGTCTAACCTTGTCACGCGTCAGGCGTCAGTCGTCAGGCGTCAGGCGTAACCCGCGTGCTGGGAGGCACGCGCTCGCCCTCGGCGTTCGCCTCGGCGCGTGCCTCCCGGCGCATGCCTCTGCTGTCTTGTGAGATAGAGAGAGAGACAGAGAGAGAGCGAAAGGCGCGCGTTGGCTATGGAAACGCTCTTTCTTAGAGGAACGCTGTACCAGCTCGCAAAGAAGGAGAACGCGCTCTCACCCGCGAGAGACAACGTTGGCGCAGGCAGCGTCTCCTAGCGAGTTTCTTGATTGAGAAATACCGACTGCTCGCGTTGGAGAAGCGTTCACCGGCAACCCATATACCTATATGTATATATATAGGCACTGGATCTTGACTTGCAATGAAATGCCGGTGGGAGATTTCACTTGTGCATAGTTGAACCATGAGGATTCGTAGCGTGCGCGTTAACTAAATTAATCCGGAACTCGGCACGACCTACGATGAACCTCCCGAGCTTCGCCCACTCACCATCATTCACTCCGTGGATATGCTGTAATTTTTTTCTGAAAACGAATTTTAAAAATTTTTAGCGGGTTCTTACGCGGGCCACCATGTGTTTTTGAAGTCATTAGATTCCCAACAGGCGGGCGTTCAAAACCAAAACAGTGATACTTCAGCGCTTAAAACGACGCTGTCAAGTTCTGAAGTGCTGGCATAACTTATTACACCGGATTGCATTAACAGACAGGCAGGCAGGCAGGCAGACAGACAGACAGACAGACAGACAGACAGAGAGACAGACAGACAGACAGACAGACAGACAGACAGACAGACAATGAACTATATTGAATCCTGAGGCGCCACTATTAGGACTCCTTAACGGGAGGCCGTTGATTCCTCGCTGGACGCACCCACGTGGGAGACAGATGCCACTCCGCCCTTTAATGGGCCCTCAGGATAGCTTGGGATTGCTTTTGGAGCTTCGGGCTTCTTATGGACTCCTCCTATTCGACTTCGCTGGAGAAAAGGTCGTTAGGCAACGATGGAACTTCGCCAGAACATGTGAGCCATAGAGCAAAATGTCCCAGTACAGTCGGGACAACCAGTATCTGAGCAAACTTAACCACTTTGCCTGCTACAGGACTATCAAGACCATGGGAAAACAGTGCTATCACAATATCGTGAAAAAAACCACCGGAGTTCCCATTCAATTATGTTACGAAGGAACAGAAACAATTCCAGCGCTTTTTAGAAAAGGCTCTGCAAATGTCACGCCTGTGCGCGTGACATTTGCAGAGGCTTGGAAAGCTTCCACCACTCGTGGATGCCTACAGAAGGAGCTGCGCGACGGCATGTTGCCCTGCTATATACACGCACTCGCTCTCCACACTCATGTGATGGATTCGGTACCCTGTTCTGGTGCCTGGCGCACGGTGGAGCCTTCTTCATCGGCAAGTACTGATGGGGCGTCTACGCCAATTTATATCCGACTCCGATGGAGGCCACGCAAGACGGAGGCAGTGTGTGAATAAAGGAATGTTGTGCCATATGATACTTACGCACTTATGTTACTCAGTAGCATGGCAAGCGATGAGGAGGTGATTGGAACGGAGCACGCAACACTATCGCGTTCCATTCTTAAAGGCAAAGCTTAAGCTGTCCCTCAATCCTTTTTTTTTTTGGTGTTGGTGCCGCGTTTTCCTCAGGTGTTCAATTTTCCTGCATGTCTGGTGTGTGTTTTTATTTTTGTAAAGTGTAAGGTTCCATAAGGAACGACATAGCGAGTCATTGTAAACAAATGCACAGTGTTTATTATTTGGCACCCGTTCGGCGGACAGTCTTTTCGCCACGTTATACACTGAAGATCGCCAACAGGTCGAGAACCTGTGTCCTCGGTGCTGCTTTGCCATCAGGTACTGAACTTTCTCGGGGTGTTGTGGAGATAGACTTTGCTAGCCGTAATTAGTGGCACATGACCGGCCAAAAAGCTTTTCGTTAGTGCTTATACAAAAAAAAAAAACAGCAAGAAGTTTTTGGCGCGAATGTCTAATCTATTTTAAATTCAGCCCGTTATTCTTCGAGAATGGTTAGCAATGACTAGATTGGGCTAGTCGTTTTCACAAACTACGATTTTACGGGAGGCGTACACGTTCGAGAATTCGGGGCCGTCGTCTCCACGTACTTCTACTTAAATTATGCGTCTCATGCCGAGCTTCTGCTCTGAATAATAGAGACCCATTTGCAATTTGAAGAATGCTGCAGAGCTAACTAGAATGACTCGATATTATCCTTTGTGACCTGTTGTTGGCCGCGCGCGTACGTCAATTCCTCGAAATTGCCTTCGGGCGCACTTCGTTGTATAGCGACCCGCTGAATTTTTGCGCGGCAGAAGCCTTTAATAATAATACTTTGCACCACCGAAACTCACGCCTAGCGACAGTGCACTCCCACCCGGAAACAGTGGCTCGCGCTGTGCTGCGGTGCAGGATATAGAAAGAGGGAGGAATAGATAACAGAGAAATAAATAATAAAGAAGAAACGCGCCCGTGTGCACTACTTGCCCCGCGGCGTGTCATTTATTCTCGCCATGGTCATTTTTCTGCGGTGGAATCGAGCGTCGCCCTCGTCAGGCATGCAGCTATAGTCGCAGAAACGCTAGCTTTGTTCGAGGCGTGAAAGGGGCAGTACTTCAGGAATTGCTAAACATTCCGTATGTGTCCAGCGAATTCTTCATATGTACGGTGGGTTCTGCCGCACGTAAGGAATCTGCCATCACTAAGCCATTCATGATGTGCGCGCGTTCACCAGCCTGGCAAACTCCCAACATCTCGGTTCCAGCACATACAAGCGGAGCTGTGCTCCACTTATCGTGCATATGCTGACCCTACCGTTACTCCAGCAGAAGCAACCAAATTTTAATGATTCGTCGCAATTCTTGCTTCGCAACACTCAGCACGCATATAGAAATAAATAATACATTCGTGGAAGGAGTGTCTGTTGGAGGCGTCGAATTGAAGTTTTTTTTTTCTTTTTGCGTGTCTGTGTTGTGGTGTGTTAAGCGACTTTGGTATCGACGCAATACTGAGGTTGACAAGTGGGCAATTTCTATACGAATGCGTTGACACTCGCCTAATACAATTATCGGAAGGTAGGCTTTGTTCTGTGTCCTACGTTGCCACGAAGTCTTGCAGTACGAAAAATGGCGTTTCTAGGAAAACTCGCTACAAATTAAGATTAAAATAATTATTTGGAACATTCTGTTCTCATCTGAATGTTGTGTGGGTACAAAATTCATATAATAACAAAGACCCACAAGGCAGAGCAACTGCATGTATTATAAGAATTAGACAATAACTTAGTTCAACTGGGGCTCTCTTAGCAAAGGTTTGAAATTTTACTGCGATCAGCAATGCCAGGGCACTTCGCCTAACTTTTGGATGTAGGACTAGCTCTAATCACTTTCCTACAAACTAGGGTCACTGGACGGTCTGATTCGAACAACATTCAGCTGCTCTGCCGAGTGGCTACAACTTGGGTCGATGGGCTGGTGCCGTTTGTTATGCGCTGTTTCTCAAGGCACAGAAATAATTTTGCATTTATTCACTGATGAATCAAATAAACGCCGCTTTCTGCATATTTAGGCAATATTATTTTACACAAGTACTCACATATACCGCAGCCCTGCTACAGTCTAGTGGCTATGGCGCTTAATTGGCTCCTCATCCGAAGGTCGCGGGATCGCTCGGCCGCGGCGTCTGCATTTTGATCTATAGGCGAAATGTTGAGGCCCGTGAACTGTGCGAAACCAGAGCACGTTAAAGAACTCTAAGTGGTCCAAATTTCCGGAACCTTCCACTACGGCGTCTCTCATAATCATATCGTGGTTTTGAGATGTAAAACACTAGAAATTAAATCGCGTATGTCCCACGCGCAGGCTTGCGGCTGGCGCCGCTAGGTGGCGCAGGGTGTTTGGAGAGAGTAGAGTTACTGTATATGCTCCCTACGGGAGCAGAGTTGCGCATAGGTCCGCCATCTTGCACATCCATTCGCGTTAAGCAGGAAATCCGCTCCTCTCTAACGTAGGAGACGGCGCTAAGCGGCGGCGTGCGCTTTCTCGCTCGTTCATTGCGCGTCGCTGGCGGGAAGATTTTCGCTTACAGCTACGGAAGGTGACTCGAACAAACAATTGATTTATCAGTTTAGACATAAGTGGTGTTATAAATTGTTCGATGACCCTCACTGTCGGTAGAAGCTTTTTTTTAATATAAAATGAAAACGCCACCTTGGACAAGATAAGTTGAACAAATCGATAGTTTCATGCCGTTCTTGATGCAGCGCTTTAAAAGATAAAATAAATACTCTGAAAAACGACAAGCAGACATAAAACAAGTAAGGAAGATTATCCTTACGGAGAATCCTACGCATATCTACGAATACCTTGCGTAGCAGAAACTGGATACGGCTTCAAAATTTTGTGCTGCGTAGCGCCCAGCGCTACATGTACGTGAATCGTTATACATATTCACACGCGCACAATTTTTTCTCTCCGGTCTATTTTTGTCACCGGCTAGCCAGCTGTTACTATGTGGGCGTGAAGCTCTACATATCCTAAACATTTACGCCTACTCTATCGCAAAAATATTGCTTATTAGTTATAATTGCTCATATAATCAGATTTTGTGCATGGCTTGGGGTAGGGATGTGCATTCTGAAACGTAGAATTAAGCTAAAATAAGTACAGGGTTGCATTGAGCTGCCGCCATAACCAGCTGTACCCATTACGACGCCCGGCCACGACGACTTAATCATTTTGCGTCGAGCGTCTCTCACAGTTATAGCTGGTTTTGGGACGTAAAACCCCAGAAATCAGTCAATCATTTTGCGTCGAGTGTCATTGTTTTTTTTTATTATTTTTTTAACGGTTGACAAGACAGAGTTTATTCTGAGCCTTGAAAACGGAAGCGGGTGAAAAGAAAAGCTGGCCACTAACCACAGCGAAATCCATTTTAGCGAATCGCAGATTTGCCAAAATATACAACACACCACGCTGCCACAAGTGAACCAGCTGAGCTCTGCCAACGTCGGACGCGCCGGACTCGTGACAGCGGCGGTAAAGTGTACTAGAATAGCGGCGGCGCGGCCGTGGTGGCGCGGCGAGCGTCAGAGCATGCGCGTCCGTGAAGTTTGCTTTCCCTCAAAAGGATGCAATTTGCGCACGTGAGCGCTCTCGGCGAATGGGGGCGCGAGCGGCGCGTTCTGTCAGAGACGCATCTCTGATCCCCAAGGGGAACATATACAGTAACTCTAGGAGAGATGTGCTACTGGAGCGCTGGCTGCAGTACATTCCTCATAGCTGACTCGATCCGGCGGTGGCAGTACGATATACAGTGCTTCATTGCTGAGCGCATTAGCGTCTATATTCAGGATGGGTTCTGTTGGCCGCCTTCACTAATAATTGGTACGAAATAGCGCGCGGACGGCAGCCAGTCTTATGAACAATATTAGCCTAAGAACCTGTTGTGAAGACGGATCCTGCCTGTTCCTTGCCTCGGAATTGTTTGGGTGTCCTGATTGGGCTAGACAGTTATATTCACACACCACGGCAGAATTTATTTATTTATTTATTTATTTATTTATTTATTTATTTACACATACCTTACATGCCTCAACAGAGGCATTGCATAATAGGGTGAAATACAAAAGTAAAAGAAAAACAAACAAACTATACAACAGTCAAGCGAATCAATTTCACATCCGAAACGCATGTAAAGCTTGTATTCCTTCCCTACCCGTCGGCATGTCCTCAATTATTTTTAAAAGATGATCCGACATAGCGACTAATGTTGCTGTTTATAGGTTCAACATAGTGAAGTATTAACACTTATTACAATTATTAACACGCGTGTATGGTGCCTTTAAAATCACGCCTGCTAAAGGGACGCTAAAGTGGAAACAGTACATCAATTGCTACTGATAGAGCGTTCTTAAAAGGGGTTGTCTACCGTCCTTCATCGACTTGCTGTTTTTTATCTCGCGCAATAGCAAGCGTACGACTCGAAGTGCACAAGCTTGGAGTGGCTTCGCTGGGAAGTCAACAGAAATTGTTTAAACGGTGTTTTCCGATCTTCGTGGTCATCCCTTTTGTATGTGTAGAACGCTGGCAACACTGGTTACTAGGTTCCTGCAATATCAATTTAAATGTGAACGTTACTCTCTGTCGTGAAAGAACGCCACCAGATGTGTATCAAATACAATTGAAAATAATAAATTTTTGCTTTCAAGCAGGATAATAGGGAGGAGGAGGAGGAGGAGGAGGAGGAGGAGGAGGAGGAAAGACAGGGAGGTTAGCCAAGGATAATAGGGGATATTCAAAATGTAGAGCGGCATCTGTTGACATTCCCGTTGACAGGGAGGTTAGCCAAGGATAATAGGGGATATTGAAAATGTAGAGCGGCATCTGTTGACATTCCCGTAAGCGTCATCCGCCATGTTCTTGTGTTAACCTGTATCGCCTGCTTCTTGCCGCTTTGTCGCTGTCGCTCCGCGATGGTTTCCCACAGATACCTTCCGCTGTGCACGCAGCACGTATCCACGACACGCCGTCAACAACATAAACCGAATACCTTGATTATTTGAACAGCGAAAAAAAAAAAAACATGCTGTCACTGCCGCGCAGGTGGTCTCATCAATTATATTAGCATTGCGTGTATTCGGAACTGTGGTCTACGCACGTGGAATCGACGTTTGGCTTCGTTTCTCTTTTGCCCGTGAATAGGAGTTGCTTTACCAACGACAAAAGCGCGGACATGTTTAAGACACACGCATTTGTAACAGATTTTTAACGGACTGCTACATCGCGCACGCGCGATCGAGAGAGCATGATAGGATGCTTTTAGGTTGTCGTATTGCTTTGCATGGGCAAAAGCGAATGTTGATTGATTTGTGGGGTTTCCCAAAACTAGATCTAAATATGAGAGTCGCTGTAATGGAGGTCTCCGAAAATTTCGACCAATTGGGGTACTTTAACCTGCAATGACATCGCACAGCACACGGGCCTCAACATTTCGCCTCCATCAAAACGCAGCCGCCGCGGCCGGGATTCGATCCCGCGACCTGCAGATCAGCGGCCGAGTGCCATAACCACTAGACCACCGTGGCGGGGCCAAAGCGAATGGTCGCGACAATAAATATACCTAAGTCTACGGCGTGGTTTGGGCATCCACATTAATTGTTTCAAAGCAGGGCGCATGTAGTGTGCTTATCCGGAAAATTGTCCGACGTGCACCTTTAACAACATCACGCTATTATAGCACAATAAACATGTGCCGCAGTTTGCAAGTTTTCTGACGCTGCACCACGAATAAACACTAAATGAAAACTAGGACCAGTATTCGCAAAAGGTACCCACGCAAGAATTGTTCGTAAGAGAGAATTTCGGCCAACCCTGATGGCGGACATACAATAAACGATGACAGTTAGCCAATGACAAGATGTGCTTGTCATTGGCATTGTTACGTTTTGTGAATTCGGTCCTGGATTTTGCACATGCCATCTAAAACTTCACGTACGTAATGCGCGCATCAATGTTGCATGATTATTGACTAATTTACAAAATTGTGCGCTTCGTTTCTCACCTCTGTGTTCTTATTGGTTGCTTAAATAATTTAAATATATGTGATAGGGAGCTCTAAATATTTGCGGCCAAGCTTCGGCCATCAATTGGCGTGCCCATGGCTTACAGCTGCAGCAGGACGTCGTTGCCAATTCACAGCTGCATGTGTATTGCAATCGTCAATGATCTTCCGCACCCCTAACCAACTGCTTCGCGCTCGTAAGATTAAAGCAAAACTGATATGCAGTGCACTTGCGCATAGGATGACCCGACATGCGGTCCTGTTGTACCGCCCAAGTGCCCCGCCGCGGTGGTCTAGTGGCTATGGTTCTCGGCTGCTGATCCGAGGGTCGCGGGATCGAATCCCGGCTGCGACGGCTGCATTTCGATGGAGGCGAAATGTTGAGGCCCGTGTGTTGAGGCCCGGCTGCGGCGGCTGCATTTCGATGGAGGCGAAATGTTGAGGCCCGTGTGCTGTGCGATGTCAGTGCCCGTTAAAGATCCCCAGGTGGTCAATATTTCCGGAGCCCTCCACTACGGCGTCTCTCATAATCAGAGCTGGTTTTAGGACGTTAAACCCCACATAACAACAACCTGCCCAAGTCCCCCATTTTCCACTCTACACTACCCTTCCTCGCGAAAGAATGCTGCAGAGAGAAATAGCGGTTGAGGTGACTTTGTCGAAACTCGAGCGTCATTTTTTCTTATTTGCTCAAGAACCAAGTGGGTGCCTTCACTACTAAGCGACCCTCCACACTTTACTGAAGAAAATACAGGCGAACCAGGCGGCACTTGAAGTAAGTCTTCGTCTTTTGGCGCACGTATCTTCTAAATACACTTATCGTTTCAGTGGACCTTCGGCTCACACCAACGAATGTATAGCGTGCTTGAAGTGCATCAGCGGTGAAATAACACCGGCCGCACGTGCGAACTCCAAAACGCGGTAGTTAAATTTTTTCGAGACGAGCGCACCGCTCATGTGTCCACGCATCGCTTCTTTCGAGGAAACATCAAGCACGCAACTGCGAAGGGTAGATATGCCCACGGCAGGGGAAATCACAGGTGGAAATCAGCACAGCGTCGCTCAGAAACAACGTGGTTTTGGTATCTGGCGTGCGTTTCTAATCGCATTGGTAAGTAATCTGGAACATTGTATTCTTAGACATGCTACACTCGGACCTCCTTAACAACCAAGGATTTCATCGTGCGCTTACCACAGGTCAGAAGTAAGCGTCGCGAAAGGAGAAATTTAGGCGTAGTAATTCCGTTGCGAAGCAGTATACCCCTGTAGTGGCTGCCTTCCGGGAGGGTACTTAAGAGTGTAAGACTTCATCATTGTGTTCTCGTCGACTTTTGATAGCACGGTAAGCTCCACCGACTTTTCGTAGGTGGATGTCGCAGTGAACTGCTGCGTTTTTTGGCCCGAAAGCACCATCAGCGGCAGTCTGCCAGCCTCTGTGCTAGCGCTAGCAGACGATTTCGCGACTGCGCCCCGAAGAACATGGTGGACGCGCCCAATGTTACCAGAGCACAATGCATTATGAAAGTCTCTTGTTCAACCTGCGCAGGTATTTCTTGGTTTTTTGTCACACTTGGCGACTGACACTCATCACCAAGGGTGGCGCCGCTGGTCATCTTTTTTTTCACGACTTTCAGGGCCAAGTTGAAAATATTATTCCTTTTTTATGGGGTACAAGCATGCTCGTTTTCATCCATGTAAGTAACGACCTTCTCACCACAAGTGAAAAAAAAATTTCTGAGTGATGTGATATACAGTCCTTTTAAGAATTGTACTACCTGTTATTTGGCATCATGGGTGTAATGTTAGAATAGCAAATGAAGGTCAAAGTTAATTTTTCTTTCAATTTCGCGCCGAAACCTCTGCTCCTCAACACGAACATGACGTCACGGACTTCAAAATTATTCTTCGTATTTTGTTCACCTAGACTCAATGAAATTCGCTATGTTAGTTCTCTGGTCACCTAAGAGCACAATTCAATCCATTTTACTATTTATAATCATGTGGATCCTAGCAGGCGCCTTCGAAACGTACGTCATCATCGCAAGTTGGCGCGGGTACTTGAAGTTGGCGTCGTCATCTGTGTTTTCTTTTTGTGCGTTTTCACGCTCACGGAGAGCTTTTCGCGGCAGAAGCAGTGTTTTTGGCACTATGAAACAGTGGTTTACTCCTACGAAAAAAATGTTAACACGAAGGTGTTTTATGCCGGGGTCCACCACGACCCCATACGTGACTACCGTAACGGATATGATGCAGTATAGTAAACAAGTAAGAACAATACAGATAATCTCTCAGAAAACTTGTGATGATACGGTGGGAATCGAACTCACGGCCCCAGCTCTACAACGGAAGGTGCCCGGTGCGCTACCACTGCGTTAACGCGGCACATGCTCGGAGCGGTATGAACGCGTCTTCTTGTCTCGTCCGGCTCAGCACGCGCGCATTTAGGCGCCCATTGTCTGGAACGATGCTGCCATCCAGGAGAGGCAAAGTGAATTACTGCAGCTTTGCCTCGTCTCTCCTGGATGGTGGCATCATTCCAGGCGCGTTCAAAACTCCGCCTCGATGAACGCGTTCAGAGCCACGCGCATAGCCGCGTTCATAGAGCTTCGAGCGTATATGCGCGATAGCGCACTCTAGGGCACCGGTCACGTTTCTTCGTGTGCAGCACCCCCCCCCACCCCGCCCCCTCCCCCAGCCGACCGCTCTTCGAGCATGATGGGAACAAGAAAACTGATGCGTTAGGTGCCAGAGCCTAACGTTGACGGGCCAACGTGGCGCAAGTAAATGTGACTGATACCTTTGTCACGCGGCATTTACTATAGATTGTGCCCAGTTATTAGGTAAACTACTTCAATTATCCCACATGGTTGGCCCTTCATGTTATGGAGGCAATGTGTGAACGTGGGTTCATCCACGTCAAACTGTGCCGTACCAGCGAAATACCGGTAGTAATGGGCAGATTCACCTCGATGTAACATGATAAGCATTCAACTGCTTCTGCGGAAAGATATTTCAATTTTGTGTTATACGGATTCCTTTGACAGAGTGATCAGCCACATTTTTTTCCCCATCTTTATTGTTCCTTTAAGTGCTGCTTGCAATGTTCTAATGGTCTTGGTATAGATAGGGTTATGGCCTCAGTTACTGCTGCAGATAGAAATAAATTGCTATCCATTTTCTTTCCTTACGCTGCTTACGCTTTTGCACAACCCATCGTTTAGGCAGCAACCTTTCTGTACCAAGTAAGCTCTCTCTCTACACACACACACACACACACACACACACACACACACACACACACACACACACACACACACACACACACACACACACACCTCACTACGCGCAGATTGACCCCTCACTGCTTTGGCCTCCTACAACCTCCCCCACCTTTTTTGTTAGATAATTGGCTCTCCCTCGAAATTCACCTTTCGGGAATATTTCCCTTCTTTTTTTATTTTACAATTGGCTGTAAGCCCGATATACCTTCGGGTGATGCGGGCTACCCCCACATTATTTTAATTTGTTTTCGATCGCAGGGGGACAAATTTAAAACACACACACACGCACGCTATGCGACAAACTCACAAGAAACACTAACGTACTTGTTAGCTGTTTCTTTTTCTGTGCTGTTTATTCGTATTTACCTATTGATTAGTGGTCTTAACAACTTTTTAAGTCTGCCTGGTACCGGTAACGCATGCAGGGTAACCGTTTTTTTTTTTGTTGTTGTTGTTGCTTAATATATCCATGAATACACCATAACGGTCTCTTTCTCATACCTTCCGAATAAAACCAAGAACTATATATTACCAGTATGGTGCCCTTCGTGTTTTATTAAGTAATCTTCCGACTACGGCCATCAGTGAAAATGAAAACCCGCAGCACTCCGCCGGCTGAGCCTAGTAAGTATCGCGTATAAGCATTGGAAACACTTAGAGTCAAACTCCACGGCTTTCTGCAAGCAAACTCTTGCGATCCTCCTTTTACCCACCTTTGCAATACCGTCCACAGTTAAGTGCGTCCAGATCCTTTTGCAGTTCATTGTTGTTTATTTTGAACGCCCTGTGCTTTTCCTTTGGTGGCTTAACCCAAAGACGCGTGCTCGATCCTTCAATCGCATTTTCGACGTAGGCGAAAGTACTACAAGCCCATATGCTGACCGTTGTCAGTGCACTTTATTGGGTATTTATGTACACGTATAATCCTGGCAGGCAGCGGCACTCGCAGCCATGGCAACGATATATATATATATATATATATATATATATATATATATATATATATATATATATATATATATATATGTGTGTGTGTGTGTGTGTGTGTGTGTGTGTGTGTGTGTGTGTGTGTGTGTGTGTAGCAGTTCACTGCGACATCCACCTACGAAAAGTCGGTGGAGCTTACCGGGCTACCAAAAGTCGACGAGAACACAATGATAAAGTCTTACACTCTTAAGTACCCTACAGGCGAAGGGATGAAGTCTTACACTCTTAAGCCACTACAGGCGTATACTGCTTCGCAACGGAATTAGTACGCCTAAATTTCTCCTTTCGCGACGCGTACTTCTGACCTGTGGTAAGCGTTCGATGAAATCCTTGGTTGTTAAGGAGGTCCGAGCGTAGCATGTCTAAGAATACAATGTTCCAGATTACTTACCAATGCGATTAGAAACGCACGCCAGATACCAAAACCACGTTGTTTCTGAGCGACGCTGTGCTGATTTCCACCTGTGATTTCCCCTGCCGTGGGCATATCTACCCTTCGCAGTTGCGTGCTTGATGTTTTCTCGAAAGAAGCGATCAAAGTGAAAGCGAACAAGCGAACAAAGTGAAATACGTCCTTTCGGACGTGTTTCACTTTGTTCCGCCTGAGCAAAAAGGCCTGTATTACACGCTCCTCTGCCACAACGGTTCGCCCCCTGCACTTTATGACCTAACGAAAATTCATAAACCGGATGGCCCTCTTCGGTCCACCGTTGACTTCACCCGTTCTCCCCTGCCCAAACTGTCTGGTTACCTTCACAAAATTTTAGTGCCCCTCGTCGGAAAAGACAACACCCACGTGCACAACTCCGCCCATTTTGTTGAAAAAGTGAGTGGTTTGGTCCTCGAAGAACACGGGGGTGATGGTTTCATTTGACGTGCTTCCCCTGTTCACTTCGATTCCCATTGATCTCGCCGTAGAGTCGTGTGTTGCTGCTCTTAACGCTGATCCGCATCTAGCGGAAAGGAAGCCGTTTGATGTCCTCGATTTGAGCAAGCTGTTCAGTTTTTGCCTTGCCAACACATACTTCTGCTTCGATGACGTCATCTAAAGCAAGTTAATGGTGCACCTATGGGTGCCTCTGTCTCGGTTACTGCGGCAAACCTCACAGTGGAATGGCTGGAAAATCGGGCTCTCGCTTTTTTTTCAGCCCCTCTCCAAGAATTTTCCTACGCTATGTTGATGATTGTATTTGTGTCATTAAGCGCTCTGCTCTGGATGCATTCACGACACATCTAAACAATCAGATTGACTGCATTCAGTTCACCGTGGAATTGGAAGCTAACCGGAGGCCACCTTTTTTCAGATGTTCTCGCTAAAAGGAACAATGAGGCTCTACCTTTCAGCGTTTCCTGGAAAGACACGCATACTTGCAGGTACCTGAACTTCAGGTCTGTCCATCCTGATAAGAGGCCAGCGGTTGCCTCACTGTTAGGTCGTGCGAATCGCATTTGCACGAATCCGGAGGATCTGACCGCTGATATGAAGACACTTCAGGAGGACCCTTAGAAGTGCAGTTGCCCGCCAGCGTTCATTAAGGCGGTGGAACATCGTTGGTCTGTTTCCTCTCAGCCTGCCTGTGTCAGACAGAAGAAACGCGCTCGTGTTCCTTACGTGCCCGAGATAAGCGAGGCCTTATCATGCGTGTTGCGTAGCTACGACGTTGAAGTTTCCCACGTGCCTGTAGGCATGTTGCACACCACACCTTTCCTGGTGTGGTTTGCAAAATCCCCTGTGAGGATGGCGAATGTGTTTATATCGGGGAAGCCGGCAACTTCAGACAGCGCATGCGCCAGCATCAGAACGATGTCGAAAAGAAGAAAGTGGCGTCTTTTCATAGGGTTGGGTTGCAGTTCACCGCGTCTAATGTTCTGTCTTTGGGAGCCTCCTCATTAGGACATTGCCACGGGGATGTGTGCTCTACTGTTTCAAAATTCATAATTGATTCAGGCCGGTTCTTTTCATAAATTTGTACACTTCACTGTTAATTTCATCTTGATTATTCGATTCTGATTGGTATTCCATAGTACCTCAGCTTAACTATTTCAACTTCTACATCTTGGCCAATCCCCCAGGGTGGGTATGTGCCAGACTTGAAGGAAACAACAACAACAACAACTGCACTGGCCGGACATGCTGCTATGACTGATCACACCATTGACAGGATAAACGTGAACATCATCGGGAAAGAAAGGCACTTTATCTCGAATAACTAGAGATACAATCTGCAAGGCACTGAATCTCAATGACGGAAACCTTTCCTCATCCTACGCGCTGTGCTTGCGTGACATGCTGAAACCTATATAACAGAGTTGTTTGGCCTCATTGTGAACAAGGCTTCCGTAGGGAAACCGAAACGTCCTTTTCTTTTAAGCTTTTATTTGATCGGTATACTTCGTTTCATTCAGGCTTCTGGACTGCATGGGAAAAAGATCGTGTTGAACTGCTCGTCGCCCCCCCCCCCCCCCCTTCCCTTTTTTCTTGTATCGTTTTCCTCCTAAAAAAAGAAAAAAGAACATGCATAGTGCGCATGGAAGTGTCGTACATTGACATTTCTTCGAGAGATTGGCCTGAGTGAATCAAGGAAACGCAGTTGACGCGAAAGTCCAGGCTGAGGCCGCAGCGTCCTGTGTAATTTTCTAGGCAGATTTATCACCTGCCAGGTTTGCCTCGCTAACACTACGTGCACATCATCGTCATCATCACCGCCACATACCTTGTTTTGTTGACCTCCCGGCACCCATTTTCCGTGGCATCCTGTCGATGCTTTTCAGCATGCCTCCACTGTGCGAGCTGTCCTCGCTGCACGAGCGCGTAGGCTTCTTCTGCGGCAACCAACTGCACGCACTTGTTAGACGCCGACAAAATTCCCTTTATTATTTTCAGCTCGCGGGCTGAAGTATTATGTTGCATGCCACAACACCAATCGCAGCTTCGATTTGTGATCTAAATGACGGCTGTGACTGAATGTGGGCGAACAAGAAAGGTGCACAGTGTAGCCAGCTTTTCATACCAGCCGTATTCGGAATAAGTTCCGTCGCATCGGGCTCATTTTGGGACGCTAGACTCTGCGAACTCGGGGTGTGTAAGCATATATATTCCGCGTCCAGTGAGAGCGAAGCAGTGTCGAGGAAATGGGATACACATGCGACGCGTGCGAATGTTCAGTGTGAGGAAGGGAGAGAAAGGTTGCACGGCACCCGGACGTCCGCGTATTCCAACGGCGAGACTGGCTTGATATCGACTCTGCAAACAGAGAGGGTCATGGCAATCGATTCTGATGCCCGTAGGGTGTGAAACTGGCAGCCCACTCGCTCGGCCGTGCCGTGGCCTTGTCTCTACCTCTAACGGCAAGGAAAACAGGGAAAAAAAAGAGTGGGTGCACATTCGGTAAACTAGGACGCTGCTGCATCCCCAAAGCTTCCTTTTCTGCTTAATATATAAAGAAAGAATCTGCACCGAAAGTGCCAGCTTCGCGTATTTAAATCAAGCAGTCATGCACAATGCTGGCGTCACCAGCCGAAGAGCGGAAGCTCGCCTGTCTCGCGCTGTATTTCTGTTTTAGACAGTCGGAAGGAGCCTCGCGCGTAAAATAAGAACTGCGTTGCTGAACGCCAGCATAAACGTCTTTGTGCGTGAGTGAGACTTCTCAGGGAGCTGAACAAATTAGCAAGAGAGAAAAAAAAGGTGAATAGGTCGAAAGAGACCACACATCTGTATAAATTTGGAGAGTGATTTTAATATGCCCTGAGAAAAAAATGAATACACCCCCCGCCCCCCCCCCACATATATATATATATATATATAAATACACCCCCCGCCCCCCCCATATATATATATATATATATATATATATATATATATATATATATATATATATATATATATATATATATATATATATACACCACGGCTTTCGTGGTGTATGCCTTGAATCCTCCAGAAGCCATTTGACCAATGCCCCGCCACGGTGGTCTAGTGGTTATGGCACTCGGCTGCTGATACGAAGGTCGCGGGATCGAATCCCGGCCGCGGCGGCTGCATTTCGATGGGGCAAAATGTTGAGGCCCGTGTGATGTGTGATGTCAGTGCACGTTAAAGAACCCCAGGTGGTCGAAATTTCCGGAGCCCTCCACTACGGTGTCTCTCATAATCAGAGCTAGTTCTACGGAGTCTCACCTAATCAGAGATAGTTATGGGACGTTAAACCCCACATGTCAATCTTCTCGGTTCCGAGCAAGAGGCTGCGAGGCCGGCAACTTCTTGCAGCCACTTGTCAAAATGTGTGTGTCAAAAGGCGGATTTCTAGCGCTGGTCGGCTCATGTGTGCTTCAGGTAAAGGAAGAACCCATTCATCGTGTATCTATAGCACACGATGTTGTACTTGTGGAGCATTGTTCTTGTACAAATAAAACAAAGTCAGCACTTTGATGTAAAACTAGAATAACATTACAAAGACCTGTATTAAAGTTGATGTCAGCCGCTACCTGTTTATTGAACATATAAGAATTGTTAAAATTATTATTGTGTGCATGCATATGAGTTTTATTCTTACGTATGGATACAAACTAGCTTTATGCTAAGGATCCAGATGCTTCACATGTATTTCGCTTTTGTATCATTCTGGCTTAATATAATTTAATTCAAATTCAAATTGAAACAGCTCGAAGTTCCTGAAGATTCCAAAAATTAGCAGAGCTGTAATTCGTGTTGTGATCGGCGACCTATTTGTTGTCCCAGCTGTTAAAACTCAACCAAGCAGGTTGTATAACGTTATTCTGTGCCCTTATCCTCTAAAATCGAGGGCCCACCTCCGTTACAACTTACTCTACGACGGCAAATTCTGCCACCCCGACGTCTCACTTTCGGCCAAGGAATATGCAGCTTTGGACCTTCATTCACAGATCTTTTGTAATAACAGGTTCCGTACAATGGCGGTACGTATAGTCAAGAGTGCACCAATTAAGAACAAAAAACTTCGCGAATTATAGGCCTCTCGCTGCGCAAATCCTTAATGGCTTGCCTCGTAACGTCCACTCACACGAACTTCCAAGTGTTTGAGCCCGTTTCACGCGCTGCGATTTCGCTCAATCACCATGGGGTGCAGCTCGGTGTCGTAGTCGGATTGCGTGTGCCTCGCTTCCCGGATGATTTCGTGCACACGCGATGCTACTGAATGTGGATACATTGGCGCATTGTCACACACACAGGACTGCGACAAAGCTTCACTCTCCGATTTGCGATGTTCGCCACCGCAAGGGTCGCCATCGCTGTCCGCGAACCGAGCGGGCAACCCGCGGTGACAGACGCACGCTGTCCCCTCGCTGTCATTTATCAGACGGAACGGCGCTGCGAGAAATTTCCGGCCTGTCCAAACCACGTCGGTGGTCACTGCGCTGCCGCTGGGGACAGGTTTCTGTTGCTCCCACCTTAAAAAGAGGTTGGGCGTCTCCTGACGTTTCATGGTCATTTACTTGCGACTTGGTTTAGCGCAGCGTAGAAGTGGGCTGTCATAACAGCATCCTGAATGTAGCCTGCTGTTGCTGCGTAGGAAACGTATTCGTCGGACACACGACGTCCACATTATGAGGCTACTTCTGGTGTACATGAGCATGAAAGGCGCACTATTGTTCCACTAGTCGCACTCACTCAGGAATGCTTGTTCTGGCCTGCCTATATTGTGCTGGGACTGGAGCACTTAATCTGCACTAAAGATGCGCTTTCTTTTCTATATACCTGCTACCATCGTGCAGTGTCACAGATTTCACAATTTAAATTGCGTTTAGAATTGGTCGACACGCAATTTCCGAGAGTATACCAGTGCTCCCCGGGGAGTTCTTTAACATAAACTCGTATACTGTCACTAGACTACACGCTTTCTACACACATGGAATTGCGTTTTTTAATCCCCTTCTCTTTTACACTGTGCCAACGTTCTCGCAACGTATCTCCACTTTCCATCTAAACAGCTTCCTTCTTTGCAGCGTTTCTTGGTAATGCGGTGTGGTGTTTTTCATCACTGTGCATCACTCGCTCTTCTTCCTTCCCTGCCAATTCTCTGCTTCCTATTTCTCCTCCCTCAACGAAGGGTAGCCAATTGGGCGGATATATGTTATATCCCCTGCACTTCCCTGCGCACATCTCTGTCTCTTGCGAGCACAGTAGCACAATTTCTGCCGCATATTATTATTATTATTATTATTATTATTATTATTATTATTATTATTATTATTATTATTATTGGCTTTTTAATTGTTAGACTTCGCAGAAACCTGTATTAGCGTTTTTGAAGGGAGACTCCTCAGTCCTTAATATTCCAGACGTTTAATGGATGTAACTGGGTGTATGGCTGAAGAAGTGAATCACAGAAACCAGTCATTCAGCATAACACATATCGTTTATATCATGGCTTCTACAGATCCCGCGGTAAAAAGTAGACACACAACCTCAAGAAAGGTTCATGGTTGGCACATGGGGACACTTGACAACCAAATATCGTTTCTTGAGAATCTGTTGTGAACAACAAGCATGTTCTGCGAGCACAAGCCTCACGTGCAGATATATTTGCATAACAAGCATGCTCAAGCTTTCACGCATCACACGACAGCAACACCAGGAACATTTTGCTGCTATAACTGGGAGAGGGGGGGGGGGGACAAGGGGGTGGTAGCATCTTAAGCAGGAGTTTCACTTACAGTGGCCTCCTCAATGCAGAGGAAACCTACTGAACTACAGGAGCATAATTTAGCCTAAAGATCTGTCAACTACGAGGCATCGTACCAGAGTATAAGTTTTCTGTTGGCTGTAATAGCAGAAACCTTGTTGCAGGGGAGTGAATACTCCAATAGTTTGTACGTGCTGCGTTAGTGACGCAGCAGCACTGTGTTGCATCAAAAGGCAAAATATTAAGAAAACACACAAAGGCAGATGAAACAATGCAGCGCGGAAAGAGGGCAAATTTTTCACTTTATATCAGTGCCTTATCAAAAGCACAATTTTGTGTGTTCCTAGTACGCACTATTGTTATCTAAGACCGTGGCTGAATCGCTCAAACTAGCTTCAAGAGGGCGGTATAGGCACAAAAAAAATAGGCCTTGGAATCGATTGTTAGCGTATAAGTACGCCCCGTCGCGTTCGCTTCATACACTCAAAAGAAAAGAAATCTGTTTTGACTTAGGCGTGCGTTTCGGAAACTCTATGCGGTCAAAAATAATTCGCTGTGGCGCTTCATATAGCAGTGTTGCTTCAGGACGTTAAATCCAACCGGGAAAACATTATCAGTCTATGCTACATTTACGAGGCTTGTCCTTAAACGGTGTGGTGATCAAATGTACCCTGTTGTTGTACATTCCCATTAATTTTTTTACTTGGTATACCCCACGTTAAGCCGGCAAGCTTGTACGTGTGCTCGTCGGCATATTCGTTAAACAAGGCGTTCTTCCGAAAAAGATTTATTGCGCGGAAAATTACCGCAAAACAGAGCTTGCTGCTGTCTTTCTCATTTACGAACAAACAAAAACAAACACAATAAAAAAATCAATCATGAGGCCTTGCGCGGGCCCTTTTTTTACCATGGCTCGGTCGATGTTTCTTTCTTTTTTTTCTTCTTGTCAACACATGCTCACTGATGATTATTCCGCTTTCTAACTTGTGGGTGTGCCTTCGAACGTATCTGTTTGAAATGACGTGACAGTTGACTGCTTCCGGAAGGCGTATGAAATATATTGTGCCAGTGTAAACCAAGCACCGCAGATAGGGCATCCTTTAAAAGCATGATCATAACGACTTCAAAGTTAATACTATGGTGGCCACGCACGGAAAACAAAAACCTGGCTATTTAATACGCAAGTGCGTCTTGAACATGCCCGAGGGTAAGTTTATGGGTCTCATTAAGTTTATCCCATTTCCCTTACTTATTCGTAGATTCCTACAATTTGTACGCCTGCCGTTCTCAGTGAATTATCTTTTTCAGACTAGCGCGATTTTGATTAACTCATAGCGGTGAGCTACCTAGCTCTACTGGTGACACAGTAGTTGCGTTTAACAGAGCGATAATCCAGCTGCGACCTTCCTCGAATTACGGAATGGTATGTGACGAGACTTTCGTTCACCTACCTTTTATACATAATAAAAACAAGAGCAAGATTTCATGGCTTTATTATTCATATTTTTTTTTTGAAAAAATTGGCGCGAGAATATCTACTACGAGCGACGCAGATAGACGTGGACCGATGAAAGACGACGCTCATAAGGACCCAGGACACGGTACACTCTTAGCACGGTAACCTTTAGTTTATTTTATAGGTACTCAAAAATGTGAACATATGCTCCTTTACTGAAGATTAAAGTGCTTTAACCTTTAGTAAAGGAGCATATTTTCACATTTTTGAGTACCTATAAAACAAACTGCCCCGCCACGGTGGTCTAGTGGCTATGGTACTCGGCTACAGATCCGAGGGTCGCGGAACCGAATCCCGGCCGAGGCGGCTGCATTTCGGTGGAGGCGAAATGTTGAGGCCCGTGTGCTGTGCGATGTGAGTGCACGTTAAAGAACCCCAGGTGGTCAAAATTTCCGGAGCCCTCCACTACGGCGTTTCTCATAATCAGAGCTGGTTTTGGGACGTTAAACCCCACACAACAATATAAAACAAACGAAAGGTTACCGTGCTAAGAGTGTAGGCTCCGCCTTAAAAACAAGGGAGAACGAACGACATTCTTCCCCGGCGGCGGCAATTTCGAATTGAACTCGGCTGTCACGCCACACGGAGAACGTTCGAGAATGCATCCGCAAATAAAACTGGGAGCATGCAACGCTCGCAGCTTTCGAGTTGCGTACTACTCGACGAATTCCACGTGAATTCGGGAAGGCTGTTGCCGACCGCGGCTGCCACATTTCGATGGAGGCGAAATGTTGAGGCCCGTGTGCTGTGCGATGCCAGTGCTCGTCAAAGATCCCCGGGTGGTCGAAATTTCCGGAACCCCCCACTACGGCGCCTCTTATAACCATATCGTCGTACTGGGACGTAAAATCCCAGAAATATCAATTATTCTTATCTTGAATGGCGGTGGCAAAACAATAGACCACGGGCATCTCGCCACGCTGCTATTGCCGGTGATCGGAATCACTATTTGCTTTTGCGCACGGAACACGCATTCGCAAAAGATGACATAACGACTTTACGTCATCACTCTTTTTGTCTTTTGTTTCATTCTAAGTGTGCATTTCTTGCCATGTATTCGCGGTTTCTTTTACGTTGACCGATGTCGCGCGATATGCTCGTGTAAATGAGCACTAGAAGGATTCGTTAGCAGCGAGTGGTGTTTAGCTGCTCGCGAGCAAACAATATTTGCGCAAACCACACGCCCGCACACACACACGCAAACACAAACATACACACGCACAAGCACGCAGGTGTTGAGGTAAATGAGCAAGCTTGACGTTGAAAGCATTGGAGCATTCTGTCTGGTGCAGAATTTCAAATTTACAGTGGACGATGTTACGAGAACGATCTCGGTGTCTCTCCGCAGCAAAAACAAATAAATAAATAAATAAATAAATAAATAAATAAATAAATAAATAAATAAATAAATAAATAAATAAAGCAGGACTGATGTTGATAGCTGCATATGAATATCGCATAAACGGGGACGGTCCTTTGTTCATGCCTTGTGAAAGGAGGCGTTCCGGACTAGCGAGATGTGATAGTGGGAAGGGTTAGGCGAGATACAAGGATCCACTTTTCGGGGGATTAGACGCGTGTCGGTAGAGATGCCACACAAAGGTGGCAAGCAGGGCGAGGATGGTCAAACACATAGCCCAACTGTCACACAATTATCTATCCTCAGAAACAGAAAATCGCGCTTCCTATTATACGAGCGTTTCTGCCACGAAAGGGGAAAAAAAGAAAGCAGTTCCTGGAAGGCAAACGGTCTAAGAAAACTTATTTCTCGGATCCCGATGTTAAGCACCGCAAGCGGAAGGCAAAAAGGAACGTGAGATGAGGATGAAAGTTTCCTAAATCATTAGGAAACTTTAAAAACTAAAGTCACCCCGGCAAAAAAAAATTCGAGCTAATTGCGTAGGCTGGGATAAACTGCAGATAAATTAAAGCAGCACCCACGCGGACTCATGGCCTGAAACATTGAATGGCAAGCTTCGTGTAATAATTCGCGTCATCTCGTACGCTTTCTCAACAACGGCCACAAACTCCCAACGAGAATAGAATTCGCGTACATGTCAGGCTGGAATTTTGCGTCAGGTTCTTCCATCGTCAAGTTATGCTCACGTTGCACAGTAATATAAAGCAAAGCGAGGATCACGTGTTTTATGTATATTTTTTAATCAGGATTTGCGAAACAGGATATACAGCTCTTGAGAGGAAGGGAGCGCCCTCGCAAGATGCTAGGCACCATATTTGTCTAATACGCAGAGAGCGCCGGACGCCAAATGGAACGAACTGCAAACCCGCCGCCCCTTGCCCTACACTGCACGTCAGAAACGCAAACGTATTTAACTGTGACTTCGATGTTGTAGAAGCAATGTCAGGCTGACCTTGAACGCCAGCGCTGTAGCTGTGTTCTCGTGACTACGCATTTGAATGCCGTTCGTTGTGGCCCTGCGGGAAAATGTCGCCTGTTCTTCCTTCGATGTACGCTTTATACACAACGTTGCAGCACCACATTGAACAACTGAATGTAACAGCGCGAGAGTAAACTACGACACAATTTCACTTCTTCTTTTTCTTTTTTTTTTTACCATTTAGCACAATATACTCAGACCATCCTATGGCATATACCACTGCTCTTCTAAAGTGGCACAACGCATGCAACTGTAATTATGAATATTTGGTACCAAAGAATGCTCAAATCTTTAGAACAACCTTAGTTCAACGGATACTAAGTTTTCACATTTGGCGCAGGGTGCCCATGTGCTGCAGCATAAAAAAAACAAAAAAAAAGGAAAATACGGAAAATAAGAGAGAGAGAGAGGAAGGGAAACGCGAGGTGGTGGTTATAACCATCCTGGGTATTCAGTTCCACATTAACAACCGACGCCAGAGGGAACCAAAGATTTGAGGCTGTTTAACCCACCCCCTTTCTCTCTCTCTCTCTCTCTTATTACGCGTCAAGGCAGGATCACTTCATATAAACAACGAGAAAAGCTAACAGCTACGCCACAGGGCCAGAAGGATGCTGTCCAAATACACACAGATGTGTCCATGGCCTCTGACGCCGAAAAACGGTGATTTTCTGCGGACAACCGCCGAAAATAAACGGAGGTTTAGCATTTACACTATACTGTGGCAGCTCGTCTTGGGAGCGTACAAGTTGCACACTGATGCGGCTTGTAAATAAACGAGGCGCCCAGTCCAACTGCCTGCTTTTGAATAACTGAAGAGGAAAAGCGGAGCCGTTCGCGAGAAATAGAGCGAAACAGAATCAATCGCCTCGTTAGCTACGTCCAGCAAACAGCGCTATAGGACATCGGCTGGAAGGAGAAAATGAGCTAGAACACAAATACGGCAAAGTGAGATACTGGCCTAGTTGGTTCTTCATTGCGCTTGGGATGTCGTCCTCGTTAAGTACGTGCCACCTAACACGATGTGCCCGGTAGCTTTAACGCAGTGTAGAGACAACAAATACAGCGTTTGAAAAGTCGAGAATGCCCAAGGAATAACGTAGCAAGAGTAGACGACGAACTTTGGGAAGAGCAACCAGGCAGCTGAGGTTAAATGACCGACGCATTGATGAAGGTGAACGCACTTTTTGTACCCATTAAATCTTCTGAGCTCGTATTCACAAAAACAACTTACGACAAAAGAGTTCGAAAGAGGAAATGTCAGCCAATATCGATGTTGGACATATGATTACAGAAGCGGACCGACCAATGTCAAAAAGCACTTACGAAAGACAAGTTTTGTGAATTCGGCCCCTGAAGTCTTTTGACATATGCGCCACCAAGTTACGGCTTATCAGCAGAGTCATTGGCCAGCGTGTAAGACGAGACTTGATGCGCTTGATATACGGCTGTCGATTAACGTTAGTTTTTCCCGGGTCAAATATATGTACAAATATTGGCGATTCTTCATGCTACTGCGCCTGTATTTAGGGGTCTCGAATAACCTTTAACATCCCGAATGTGAGAAAGACTGCAAGTGCATTGACATTTAATTGTCTACAAGGGGGCGCATTACTGTCTCTGCTGTTCTGATTTGTGCCCGAAGTACTTTTGCGAGTATTTTAGACGCGCCTGTGCAGGAGCATCAGCATTCTTTCTCTGCGACTACACCGCGCGTGCGTTGGTGTGCTCACGTTATTCTCTAAGTGGAGCGACTGATCTCTCTGCGCTATGCGGCTGCACTGACGAGACAATCACTCAGCAACCCCGCTGCTTTGCTTGAAAGTGTTTTTGATGCTGGCCTCTCGAGCTTTCAAATGTAAGGGCGTCTGTTGAAGGACCGTGAGAAAGCGGAAACGCTTGCATCGCTCGCATGGTTATTGCTTCGTGCAAATTTCAGAGCCTGCCTTCGAGAAGAGCATCTCGCGTTGATGTGTTCGCTGTCTCCTTTTGTAATTTCTCGTCCCTGAGAAAAAGAACAAGGCCATAGAGGCAGGGTACCCGTAAGCCAGCACGGAGTATGCGCAGAGCGCTATAGCAGCATGGTGCGGGCAGTATATATTATATATATATATATATCCTGGGAAAGCGGTCGGTGCACAAAGGATGCGCGTGCATGCGAGCACTGACCGCAAGCAGCAGGCGTTGGCGAGCGAGCAATCTGCCGATGGGCGAACGTCCGCGCTTAGACCACTTTTCTCCGGGAACGCACCAACGCAGGCAACAAACTGTAGCGCTGGCTCTAGTTTCGCGTCTCAGCTTTCACCGGTTTGACCTCGACGTAGACGCTATATACCGGAGGCAGTGCTTTTACTAACGCGAGGCTGGCATGCCTAGATAGTCCGCACATAGGCGCACTGCGCAAACTGAAAAAAAAAAAACCAATAGCACGCGCGAACGAAGCTGCACATTGTGCTCCTCTGTGCTAGGCCGTGTGCTCTCTTCGACTGGCCGAGTGTCACTCGCTTTAATCTGCGTGCGCGTGCGATAGAGGAGGCGAATTTTCCTTCAGTTATAGTGTTATTTAATTTAAAAAGAACGAACTAAAGAAGCCAAGCCTCGCTGCCTATCGATATACAGTTGAAGGGGAAAAAAAAAAAAAAAGCTGAGCGGAGTATTCAGCGACCAGGTTTCCGCTGGCTCGCCTGCGGTACGCAAGGCTGTATGGACACGCTAGTATATACCTAAGAGGAGCGTCCTCTATACGCACACGTACTACATGGGTGTTAAATACTACGGCTAAACATATAGTGGTCCTGGGTGCGCGGCATGCGGATGGCAAGGTTATACGGAATGCGGGGATACGCCATTCTCATCAGCACCGCCGTGATTTGGGTTGGGAGCGCGGTCAGAAGGAAGAGGACGGGGTTTTTTAAACGCGAGGTATTCGCGTTCAAGAAACTGGCGCCTGCTGAAAAAAAAAAAAAAAAAGCATGTCGAATGCGAACAACGCCACTGAACGAAACGGGGCTTGGCCGCTGAAAATTCGAGAGATACAACGCTCGAAGGCGGCGACAATGCTTGTACGGCACATTATGGACAGTAGAACGTCAGGCACAAGTTTGAACGTAATGCAACGCGTTCGTGAAGCCCCAATAATTTTTTTCTTCCAAGTTTGTTCGCTTTATGTTCACGTAAGGCATCTCAGTCTGAGAGGGTTTATACTTGTGTGTTCTTTGGGTAAAGACAACGCCGTCTTATTCTTCTTCCTCTTTTTTTTTTTAGCTAGAACTTAAGGCGGATCTTTATCTAGCGCAAGAAAAGAAATACAGAGAAAGAGAAAGAAAAATGCGACAAGCTCGCACGGGTTATTATGAGAGCAATACTGGCTGTTTAACGTGTAGTCTTAAAGAAAGCCAACGACTGCCGGAAAGCAACACCTAAGTGGACGAGCACTACACGTGTTCACTGTAACACATTGAACAGAGGACACCAAGAGGAAGAGTAATTGCAAGTGCGCACTAAAGCTATTCATACTACGCAGCTATGCGAGAACACACATCTAGGAGATTACGCTATTGAAAGAGTATACATAAAAACACAACTAGCATCGTCAACAACAAATATCGATGTCTTCATGTGCTGTCTCATGTGCCGGCGTGTCGGTCATGTACGGAATTCATTGGCTGTGCTGGCTGTTTGAAAGTGTGAGCTGTCACGTGTGGTAATGTGTCTTATGAGCACGTGTGCTGAATCACAGACAAAGTAACGGTACGTCACGGTCACTTCCTCACTCATAGTAAAACGATAAGAGAACCGACTCCCAAGTGAATTTATATAGAACCCAGCATTACGCACTGGTAGCACTCGCAAGTACATCGCAGGTCAACCTTCATTTGCCACATAAATAAGCGCGGACAATGTCCAACCAGTATGCTCACACGTTATGGTTAAACCGTATTGTTAGACATATTATTAACTCATATCTGCTGTCCTGTATAACTTGATAATGTAAGCAAGCTCTCAAGCACAAATTGGTTTACGATGTATGTGAAAAAAAAAAAAAGGGTTTTTTAAACATATTTGTTTTTGTATGTGTTAGGGACTGTCACTATTTCTGCGCTACCAGATTTTTTTTCTTAGTATAATTTTTGTCAAGCAGTTTTTTCTGCCTTTAGCCTACTTGCCCTTGGCATGTGATGTGTCGAAACAGTGCATGAAATGAAATGTGTTCGCGAGATTCTTTAAAAGAAAGCCATAAGTGCATGCATTTGGGCGGTTTTATTGGTTCATGACCGCGATCTAAAAGCAGCGCTAGACGACGAGATGAAAGAAGTGACACAGACCACGGCGCCGTGGTCTGTGTGGTCCCGTCATTTAGCGGCGTCTTCTGCTCTTAATTACACGGGTCTCACAATGGGCGCCTAAAGTTCTTGCTTTCTTTTGAATCTTGGAACAACTTACGCCTCAGGGTTCATTGCGTGAAGTGAGTTAGCTGCAGTACAACTTTAGTTATTACTCTCTTTAACCTATTGAAATTATCCATAAGCTGGCTCGCACTGATTATTTTGTGCATTGAATATACTCAGCGGTGTTGTCCTGAAACCGCTTATTCGTGACAGCTATAACGAGCGCAGCGAGAAGTCGAGTTGCTTCTTTGATGCTACCCTCGTGGCAGCAGGCCGCCGTGCTGGGTGCATAACGCGGCGAAACACCTTCTTTCACCGAATGTCGCAAGTGGTTTGCCAACTAACGCAAACAAAGCTTTTTTTTTTTTAGTTCATTTTTTGAGTTTCTAGTCCAGCTTCGTCCTGTGCGCCTTTTTCTTCTGTGTCCGTGTGCTTTTAGGGCTTTTCTTCAAAAATTGTGCACCAACTGGCCCAACTGTCGACGCTCTTGCAAACAAAGCGCCACCAGAACGGCTCGTCGTTTTGTTGGACTAATTTTCACGCGAGCATATTTTGCATTGATCCGTACATCACACCTACCGGAGCACGTTTTCTGCACGGCTATCGTCTCCTTTTGAGTCCCATACACGTACTACAGCTCTAGGAAATGTCAAAGGCCCGCGCTCGCGCAGGCCTAGAGCGCAAGCGCTTCAGCAGCAAACAACCCCACAGGCGTGGCGCTCAGCCTTGACGGCTGCAGTTTTGGGAGCCGAAGTTTGGCCAGATGGTGCGCGCGCTCGACAATGCAGGAATCGCGTCCTAAGAGTGTGCATAGAACAAATACAGTCGTTAGAGTCGCACACAAACGGGAGCGGGGAGTTCCGACTGTGCTCGGCAGTGTGCTGACCCTCTCTTTGTGTGCATTTCAGGGGGCAAGCACGCGTTCACGTTAGTATTTGCTAGGGGCGTGCCGGTCCTTCGTTAAGTTTATACGGCCACGGAATGCCGCGCTTCCAAAACACGACACACTTCGCTGATCGCCATTAGGAAACGCGCGTTCGTCGGCGGCGTGACGTGTCCACGTGAAAGGCGCCTTCCTTGCAGCAGCGTCGTCGGCGAAATTTGGCGGGCTTTCCGGGTCGCCGGTGGGCTACACACTGTCTAGTAGCGGCGAACTTCCATTTCTCCTGGTTTCGATTTCAACTGCGCAAACCTGTAGCCGAGCGCTGCGCTACGCTGCCGCGGGACAGCTACTTTCTCGACGTATACCTATTCAGTGCTGCCAAGGGGACACGAATGACCTGGGCTATAAACAGTGCGCCCGTCTAGTCTGCTTCACCTTTTTCCATTTCACATACACGTCGCCGACGATGGCAATCTGTCGCGGCACCGATCGAAGAAGGCGGCAGTGGGACAAAAATAACCGCTCATCTTGTCGATCGAATCTCAATCGAATTACATGAGGCGGTGACACCTAGAGCATAAAAAAAAAGCAAAAAAAGAAGCGAGGAATAGAAAGAAACAGTGTTCTGCGTTGTCGTCCGCACCATTGCTGGTTGGCGGAATCAATCTGCACTGCACGCACTCGCCGCGGTTCCGGCAGCAACCGCCTCGCTTTTGGTCGGCCGAGGGGCGTCGTCTTCCCCGCTTTCGTTACAGAGCGCCACGAAAGCACAACAGTGGCGTGCATTGAAATGAAGGCCGTCAACATCGCCGGCGGCGACAACCAACTCTGAACGGTGACGACGGAGAAAGCCGCAGCACCGAAAGGGCCGCCCTGCGAGAGTAGGAAAATAACGCTTAACTCCTTTTTTTTCTTTTCCTAAATCAAGACGAGGAACGGGCTCGGTAAGTGAACAGTATTAAGGCAACGTTTCAATGTCTGTGTTGTCGATGGGCGCTGTCAACTTGCGTGCATATTTACACTCAGCGTGTGCAAAATACGCCTCGGTGGAAAATAACACAAAAAGGAAATCCAGCGCCTCTTCTCAGTATATATATATATATATATATATATATATATATATATATATATATATATATATATATATAATGGTCAAACACCGAATATGCCTGCATTCTGGAATTGCTGACCTTTGAGGAAACATCGGACCCTGACTAAACGGAACAAAATAACACCGGCTGAGAGTCAACACAGTTGTAAACGGAGAAGGACGAGGCGTAGTAACGTAGCATATGTATGTATGTATGTATGTATGTATGTATGTATGTATGTATGTATGTATGTATGTATGTATGTATGTATGTATGTATGTATGTATGTATGTATGTATTGTGTGCGACATGCCCAGTTTACGCGGTGTTCGTGAGTTTCGCAAGGCCCATAGTGGCCAGAAGCGCGCCTAGCGTGCGTCGTGAAATGCACGGCAACCCAGTGGTTGCTCAGCCGTGTCCCTAGCTCAACGTGCAACGATTACAAAAATCACAATCCGGCTCACCGGCGAACACATATGTTACAAGAAGCCTTGTAAGCCTGGTATCACATGGAGACATCAACGTATGTATACAAACAGCGTGACAAGGCATGCCATGCAAACTGCGCTCTCCTCGTGTTTTAAAACAGCGCTCGTTGACACGTTGTGATATGTACGTACGACACACAGACAGCGCTTATAGAGGAACGAAAACCGTTGTTCGTCTCTCTGCACCTTATGCATACATACACATCGTACCAGAAACAAAACGACAACAAACTCCGTATATGCAGTACATCTAATGCCAACAACGCGACTTCTACACGATCGGTTCAAAGTGGATCCAATGCGGTAGACTAACGGCAAAAAGCTAAACAAACTTTTTTATTCTTGCGTTGTACTGGTAACTAGAGCAGCGGCAGCACAGACGTTAGTCGCTAAGACTATAGCACGTAAGATCTTTGCGCGTGGTTAGGAGCACCCATTTCAAACCAACGTTTCTCTACGGTTGCAGGTTTGCGATGACGTCGCAGTTCTACGAGGCTATGTTCCGTTTTTGAGAACCCGACACCGCCGATTAGATTTGGTAGCGCATGCCTACATGTTGGGCAGCTAGCTAGATCGTTTATTCTTACGAAAGCGATTCACTGCATGGTGGAACGTACGAGTTCATATAGACTAACACCGTTTAGGTAACCTGGCGGTGGGGTCTACAACCAATGGCTTATAGACCGGGTGCTATCCTCCGGACCGTGCCGCATTGCGGCTCGAGAAAAAAATATATAGAGAGAGATAACTGTTCATCTCAACTCTCTCTATCGTCTTATTTCGTCGAATGGCTGAGAACACATTAAGACTCGAATCGTGATCTAAAGCCATGCTCACTAGCGCCCGCGTCAAATTTAGAGATATGCTATAACTCCCCGTCGCAACACACGCCTCCTGTAGCGCCTTGTTGCCTGAATAACCTTAACTGGCAGTTTTGTTCTTGGCTACAGCTCGCCGAAATGTGAGAATGTCACTTTCTGGCGCCCTTTCTCGTGCGTATTTTTTTTTCTTTTTTGCACAAGCATTTTAAAGACAGCCTGGCCCACCATATGACGCCTTTTCGCTAACCCGGTCAGCTTCTGCAAAAGGTTGCCGACCCCTGTCTCTCAGAGCGACGCCGCCTGTTTATACGGCCCCACCCTAGCGCCTCTGCACGCCAGCGTGACACCACATTTTTCTTTTTTCCGCGGAGCAGACCATGGATGACACAGCCAAGAGAAGAAAAAAAAGGGGCCCTGCCCTTAGAAACCTGCAGCGGCAGTCTAGCAACATCGCGCAGCTATGCGCGACAAGACAACGCAGTCGCTTCGCCACTCCTAAAGCACGCCTTTGCTACCAGTTCGCCTAGGGCGCGGATCCGTATATACCACACAACCCAAACGCCTCCAAAGTGAAACGACGAGGAAAAGGAAAGTCGTCGTCTTCTTCCCTGTGCATTCGTTAATGCCCGCCCTCTTCGCACATTTCTGTCCCCATGGGCGTGCAGTATATGGTGAAGTTGAATATGCCCGCGACAAACTGGTCGCGTGCCCAAGGTACGCTAAAATTGGCCCTCGAGTAAGTTAATTTGCGCGCATTACACAGGACGCGTAAGCTCATCGTTGCTGAGAAGCGCTGAAGCGACAGTGAGTCTTCGTGTGTGTACGTTAAGCGGCACCGTGTATACAGTAAGCGAGTTCACAGACAGGCGAGGAAGTTTTTCCAAACGCCGAGTTCGGTCGTCCGAGTCGTCGTCACCCGAGCGGTCTTGGTGATCGCTGCGCAAGACGAGCAACGTCCGCCGATGGAGAGAAAAAAGACGAGACGGTTCGCGCGTGGCCACAAGTGCTCTTTGATGGGGTAAGCTGATTAAAAGGAAGGCGGGAGGGGTTGCTATTGGATGTCTTAATGACCGCGGTAACGACGGACCAGGTGTGCGCCTCTTTGGTCGCCAGTCAGTTTTCCCCTTTTGCCCCAAGAAACGAGGCCCGGACGCCACGCCGCCTATGCCCGGCAAACCTGGCGCTGCTCGTGTTTACATCGGCGCCGTTCAGCAAATAACGACCGAACCACGACAACAAGCACAAACAAAGGACGAGGAATCTGCCAGAAGAAATAAACGTGGTTTCGGAAGGGTTACTTGTCAGTCCAGCAGTTAACTCGTACAGGTGTGCTGCGCTCACGGTTGAGCGTTGCAGTGAACCTGTTTCTCTGACATGGCATGTCTCACCGGTAGCGATGGTCTTGTTTGCCGTGCAGACGCGAATTGCGCCGTGTTATTACCAGTCGGCTATCCAGTGACACGCCACTCTGCGCGTTCTGTGCACGCCCAGATATGTACACCACTAAACTGACGGCTGTTCGTTGGAGCTAATTTCTTTGCGCGAGCGTTTCTTGATAGCGTTCGATGCAAAATAAGCACGAAGCGTCAGCAAAGCCGAACCGGGGAAAAAGAATGAGGTGCCGACTTAAGGCCAATGCATTATTTTTTTTTCTTTAGCCCTGGCAACTGTAACGTTTGCGCTTAGGCTGGGCGTGACAGGAAGGCGCAGCAGCAGCAAAGCGGCACGACGTGACCACGGGCCCCTCACAGCGAGCAGCGTGCGACGCGGCCGAGGGGCGTTCGCTGCGTTTGGTGCCGTTTCGCGCGAATCAGCAGCAGTGTTAAGATAGAGCGAGATGCGACAGAGCGCGGCAGCAGCGATAGGCTGGTGCAACCAGCGGCAAGCGGGCGGGGCCACTAGGTCCGGGAGATATCTTCGTGGCAGACCTCCATGTAGCTCGGGTCCCGGAGCACGCACTTGATCATATCCTTGAGCATGTTGTAGCGCGGTATGAATGGGTACACCTTAGCGTCCGTGTAGGCAATCTGCAGTCCGTGCACGATGCCCCGGAGGTTGCTGTACTTCTTCAGCAGGCGGTATAGGTCGTTGATGGTTTGTGCGTTTTCTTCCTCGATCTCCTGCACCGTCATACCTGCGAGAGTAAGGAACACGGCTTCACACATGTGTCACGCGTCGACACTGTAAATGAATATTTCAAAGGCACACGCCGCACCCTCGGTGACAGCCTACGGAAACGGGTACTGACTCACTGTTAGGGTGGCTATACTAGCACTGTTGGAAAAGGGCTGCGAAAGCAAGCCTCGCGCAAGGTAAGCTAAAAGAGGGACCTGTGCAGTGCGCGACACAATTTTAAATCAATTTAATATCACGAGAAATCAGTTACTAGAAGTCGTAAAAATATGAAGATAATAATAATAATAATAATAATAATAATAATAATAATAATAATAATAATAATAATAATAATAATTCACTCTCTTCGTTATGTAATCGTACATTGTGCCGTCATCACGACGTAATGCGAACACGTCCACGACTTGATCACACGACCTTTAGTATCGTACGTCGTCTCGCCGGTCGGCAGACGCCGGATATTTCGACCTATGAGGCGCACAATGATTTCCCAGTAATAAAAACAGCGCGCGCATTTGTGTATGTGTATGTGTGTGTCGCCGCTCAAATGCGTTCGTAGAATTCTGTATCACCTCTGTATCGCGTGCTACACAGCTCCGCTATAGTCATCCACCTTCACACATTGTAATGGCTTACAGTTTTTGTTTTCTTTTCTGCTGCTGTGGGAGGGGGAGCTGTGTAAACGCACGAAAGGTGGCCAAAAAGATTTGCAACTCGCGCATATATATATATATATATATATATATATATATATATATCGCGCTGAGAGGTTCTGCGGTTCTGCGATGATCCAAGTAAACAAAAAAAAAGAAGTACAGCCTATTCCACACCTCTGAAATCTGAGTAAACAGCGGAGCTGGAGCAGGAGTGTCAAGTTAACTATCATTAACATGCAGCACTATCACTGTCACTGTCATGTATAACAGTGAGCTGAGGGCAAGGGTGCGAGTCGAGGGGAAGCGCGGGTCCGCCCTTCCCTACAGAACAAGCCCAGACTTTCTTTCTACATTGTCTTTCGCATGTCATATGTAGTAGTGTGGGTAGTGAGCAAAGGGCAAGAGCACGTCCGCTTTTCCCTTCTGTGACAGCTCCGCTGTTAACTGCGAGCGCCAAACCATACGCTTTTACCTCGACCTTGAGCAGCTCCGCTGTTAATATTATTACGCTTTATATCGGGCTCCTGCTCGACCAAACGCGTGAAATAATCAGAGTTTGTCCGTAAAGTGTCGAGAATGCCTGCCACACCGTCGGCGGATTCGCCTGCACTGCGTGGTCCCCGGAGGCGGGGTTTGCCTCGGCGGCTCTAAGCTTAGTAACGCACCTGGCGGCAGTCGCGTCCGAGCTGTGACGCCGTGAGAATCGGAAGTGGCGCAAGAGCTGCTTCTGGATTTTTTTTTTTTTTGTCACGTAAGATCTAAAGAAAAGTAAAAATAAAAAATGAAGCATGCGCTGGAACAGTGACACATGGTTAAATTTTGCTTTCGCCTGGGCACAACCGCTTCCGAGACGCTTGCGTTGGTTAAGGAGGTTTGCAAGGACGACGGTTTTGCGCTGGTTGTGTCATTTAAAATCGGACGGCATTCCGTTGAAGAAATGGAACGATCCGGGCGCCCTCGAACGAGTGGCAATTGAGTGAAATTGTGGCCAGAGTAAAAAAAAAAATCTTCTGGACTCTGACCGTCGTTTGTTTAAGAGAATAATTGCTGGGGACCTCTGAGACGAATCATCGACGCTGTGTTCCACAATGAAGCCCTTGAGTGCTTTACGAAAATCGCCAAACAGAAACGGCTGGAGACTGATGACCGCCGGAAGCTGCGCCCGACAACGTTCCAAGCGCACACTGCCCTTCTTGCAACCAGCTTTTGGGCAGGGTAGGAGTTTCAACATTGAGCAGCCACCGCATAGCCCAGATGCGAGCACGGCCCACTTTTTCCTCCAATACTAAAGCTCAAGAGAAGCTCCAAAAATAACTGTTTCAACGATTTTCCCGTCAACCAGTGGGCTGTCACAATTTCTCTGAAGAAGGTTACGGCAGCTGACTGAGCCTATGTGAACCACATTGGTAGCTGTGCATCGTTGCCAAAGGAGACTATCTTGAAGCATCTTAAAGGGACACTAAACAAAAATATTAAGTTTGCCTAGATCGATTTTTTTTATTTTTGTTGGAACCTAGCATTGATTTTCGCGCGCCAATAAACCATCTTTTTTGCGTCGAAAACTGCGCCTCAATGCTGTCATCGCTGAATTTAAATCGCCCGCGCAGAAAAGAGTACTCGACGCCATGATCCCGGCTGCCGACACTACGTGCAGTGAGCTCCACGGCCACATTGTGTAGCAAGAACTGTGGCTTACTGCACATTTACTTTCTGTCGAAGCTCGTTTAATACATATTTTACAGCGTAAGCTGTTATGGGCGCGTTACAGTGAGCGAAATTGGTGGCGATAGTGTCCGCCGCCACCGCCGCCACCAGTGTTTGTAACTACTGTCAGCTTTAGTGTCAAAAAGAGTTCCATGCTTGTGTGGACTTGAACCCAGCTCAAAGGGGGTGGTGCCACTACAACGCTCCCAGTCTCTCACCACTTGGTTGGGCATCGTGCATTCTCAGCCATGGCTCTGCTATTTCAGGACAGGAAGTGGCATCCAGCCCCGCTCTCACTACATGACTGAAAATTTTGTGCGCTCAGCCTCGACTCCGATCTATGTCTTTCATGTCACTGCATGTTGCCAGCAGTCGGCTGTACTGTCACGATCGAGCACGAGGAAAAAGACGACGACGACGACGACGATGACGACGACGACGAATCCCGGCCATCGCAGTCGGATTTCGATGGAGGCGAAATGCTAAAGGCCCGTGTACTGAAATTCAGGCGCGCATCAGAGAACCTCATGTATGCGAAATCTCCGGAGCCCTCCATCACTACGTGCCCCATAGCCATGTTGCGGTATTGGCACGTAAAACCCTAGCAGTTAAAGTACGTCAAAAAAATCCAGTCTCAGATACCGAAGTACATAGCCGGAAACGATGCTGACCAAGGCGGACGTCGAAACTACATCGGGTACAAAGTGCAGGTATTTCAAGAGGTTTTTATGAAACATTCGAGCCACGATGGAAAAGGTCATTCAACGAGTAATCCATCGAAAAACGGCCACTATCTTTGAAAACAAGATCGCGATAAACGATAAAAGGGGGTGGATCGCGGCACAGCTTAGCCCTTTTACCGTAGAGAAACATACTACGTAAAGAGTGGCCACAAGGGCCGTTTCGCGGCCGAGCAATTGAGGGTCTGACCACCCGCCAGAAGGCGTAACGATGGCCGCTTCCACTTCGCTTCAAAGATAGACAGCTTATCATGCCTCCGGTGGGCTGCATCGACGTGTCACATATTCCTCTATGACGTCCCTTCTGTGGCGTCCCTTCATTCCCGTCTCCACAAAATCGTTGATGCTGCGCCGGCGCTCCGGTCATGTGCCGCTGGTTACGCCTAATGTCCCTAGATTTTTCCAAGAAAAGCGATCTAGGGACTTTAGTTACGCCCACCTCGACGCTCTTTTCAACACGCCGATTCGCTGCTGCGGTAAGTTGCTTCCTTTTGTCTGCAAGAATAATTTGAAGTTTCTTGCGTTCAACATTGGTAAAGAGGTGGTTATTGACGCTGGTGGAGTGCATTTTGCGTGCGCAGCGTACAATACGTGCTTCGGCGCCCGCCGGGGCTTGTTCGTGAGCGTGGGTTGTACTTGACGCGTTGCTGTCATTGCTAAACTATTCTTGTTGTGGCTCTCACGGACGTTTTAGACCAAGTAGATGCAGCGCCTATCCGCTTTTTTCTGTTGTTTTTGACTTGGTGTTCTGCGCTTTACCAATCATATTTCTTGCTCCCCTTTGTAATATGATGCGCATCATCAAGTGTGTGATGAAGCATGTTTTTTTTGTGCAATTTCCCATGTAAACAATGACAAACAAAATATTTTGTACCGTGCCACCATTGCTTCCTATTGTGTGTAATTCAGAAAAGCAGTTTAGGCTAAATAGTGAAAACAATTACAACAACAGCCCTGATCGCATAATTTTATCGTGTTCGCATGAGCAAGTTCTGTTTTGCATGAATACATCGAAGATCATGGTGTGTGTTTTTTTTTTAGTAAGAAGATTGCGATCCACTAGTTTATATGTAGGCCCCGCCACGGTGGTCTAGTGGCTATGGTACTCGGCTACTGATCCGAGGGTCGCGGGATCGAATCCCGGCTGCGGCGGCTGCATTTTGATGGAGGCGAAATGTTGAGGCCCGTGTGCTGTGCGATGTCAGTGCACGTTAAAGAACCCCAGGTGGTCGAAATTTCCGGAGCCCTCCACTACGGCGTCTCTCATAATCAGAGCTGGTTTTGGGACGTTAAACCCCGGAAAACAACAAAGTTTATACGTATGTATATGCTAAATATGCAGCATTGAAGCTTCACTAAATACGACGTAGTTGATTATTTTAACAGCCAGGTAAACCAGGTTCAAAAGCGCTGCTGTCAAAACCGAAAGGAAAACAGAGTTAAACCGGGCGTCCCAAATATTGCCGGTCTGACAAGCCGCTAGTCGTAGCTGGGCCGCAGGGCCCTACGGCATGTGTCCGCTCTTTACGTAAGTATGTTTCTCTAAGGTTTTACCGCGTATACATGTCACTGAGGCACAGTTACACAGCCTCGCCAATTCATTCTAAAGAAGGCGACGACGAAGAGCCACAGCGCCTATCACTCCGTCTCACCCATTCACGATCGCTGACACGATATCAAATCGATACAAGGTGGAGAACCTCAACCACAAGGCAAAAAAAATCAGTTTTCAACCTTATCATATTGCAGCAAAAGTGTCGATCGTGCTGCTCTCGATACGCCAACCTACAATAATTGGTCAGGCCTAATAAACCCGAGAATGCCCCGCGACGGTGGTCTTGCGGTTATGGCACTCGGCTGCTTATCCGAAGGTCGCGGGATCGAATCCCGGCTGCGGCGGCTGCATTTGATCATCAGCCTGTCTACGTCTACTGAAGGGCAAAGGACTTTCCCATAGATTTCCGATTGTCTCGGTCCTATGCCAACGGTGCCCACTTTATCCCCGCGAACTTCTTTATCTCATTTGTCTACCCAACTTTCTGCCGCCCCCTGCCACGCTTGCCTTTTCTAGGAATCCACTTTGTTACCCTCAATGACCAACGGTTGTCTTGCCTTCGCATTACGTGACCCGCCAACGCCCATTTCTTCTTCTTAATTTCTATTAATGTGTCCTTAACATGCGTTTGCTCCCTAACTCACTCCGCTCTCCCCTTGTCCCTTAATGTTACACGTACCATTCTATGTTCCATTGCTCGCTGTGTCGCCTTCAATTCAAGCTGCACCCACTTAGCTTCCAAGTTTCTGCTCCGTAGGTGAGTACTGGTTACATGCAGCTGTTATACACTTTCCTCTTCAGTGACAATGATAAGACAATGATTCATTATCTGACAATGCCTGCCGAATGCACTCCACCCCATTCTTATCCTCCTAATTATCTCCGCCTCATGGTTCGGATCAGGGGTCACTCCCTGGCCTAAGTAGACATATTCGTTTACCACTTTCATTGCCTCACCGCCCATCTCAAACCGCTGCGCTCGCTCAAGGCTATTGAACATTAGTTTCCTGCATATTAATTTTCAGGCCTACTTTGCCTGTTTAGGTCAGTAATCACGCATTGTAATTCGTTTCCCGAATTATTTGGCAAGGCAATGTCATCAGCAAATCTGAGGTTACTGAGGTATTCCCCATTAACCGTTACACCCACCTCTTCCAGATCCAGTGTTCTAAATACTTCTTGTAAACATGCTGTGAATAACATTGGATCGAGAGATTCTGTCCCCTTGTCTTACGCCCTTCCTTATAGGTATTTTGCTGCTCTCCTTAAGGGACTATGGTGGCTGTGGAGCCGTTGTAGATGTCTTCCAGTAGTCTTACGTAGTGCTAGTCTACGCCCTATTCCACAATGCCTGCATGACTGCTGAGGTATCGACCGAGTGAAATGCTTTCTCGTAATATATGAAGGCTATATATAGGGGTTGGTTATACTCCGCGCATTTCTAGATCACCTGATTGATAGTGCGAATATGGTCTAGTACTGAATAGCCGTTACGAAACCCTGCTTGTTCGTAAGGTTGACTGAAATCTAAGGTGGCACGAATTCTGTTAGCGATTACCTTGGCAAATACCTTGTAGAGGACTTACAGTAAGCTGATCGGCCTGCAATTTTTCAAGTCCTTTGTGTCCCCTTTCTTATGGATTAGGATGGTGTCCGCATTCTTCCAAGATTTCGGTATGCTCGCAGTCATTAGGCATTGCATACACAGGCTTGTCAGTTTTTCTAGTATAATCTGCCCACCATCCTTTAAGAGATCTGTTGTTATCCTCACCAGGTGACTTTCCCGCTTGCATCTCTTTCAAAGCTTTGATTACTTCCTCTGTCATTACTGGTGAAATGTCAAACTCTTCTAAACTACTTCCCCGTTTACTATTATCGTGGTTATCGCGGCTATATACTGCAGAGATCTCTGTAAAACTCATCGGCTATTGTAACTATCTCATCCCTATTCGTGATGATATTGCTTTGCTTCTCCCTTAAAGGGCAACTCCGGCGGTTTTTTCACCATGTTCTGATATCAATGTTTTCTAATAGCACTGATAGTCCTGTAGCAGCCAGGGTGGTTCAATTTGCTCAGAAACGCACCAATAATTTTTTTTAAATAACCGACCGAAAGGCGTGTTCAAACCGAAACCGAAACGGGTAGACGCTTCTTGCAGCGTATGCGATGACGTCACAACCTTCCCGCGTTCAGAAATACGGAGAAACATGACAGTGGCGAGGTCATCCGACGATGTATTGAGTTATGCAAGCTTTTCCGAACTTCACAGTGACGATTTGAACGCTGAAGTACCGCCGTTTTGCTTTTGATGTCCCGCAGGCTCGGGTATGCAGCATTGAAGGTGATGACGTCAAAAACACAGGGTGGCCCGCAGTGGAATCCGCTAAAAAATTTTAAAATTCGTTTCCAGGAAAACTAAATGACTTGCAACCGCCTGGTTTGGCATATATTAGTACAGTGCCGAGGAGAATACATACTGAAAATTTCATTAAGATCAGTGGACACTGAAAAATCGCCGGAGTTGCCCTTTAATGCAAGCGTCTGATTTTTGCATATGCCTATACATTTTTTCACCGCTTTCAGGCTCCCTCCGTTCTTTAGAGCATGCTCAATCCTCTCAATATTATGCTTTCGTATGTCGGCTGTCTTACGCTTATTGACCCTTTCACGATTCACGCGCCTCTTTAAGAGGATCGCAAAGCAAAGAAAGGGGCTCAAGAATCAGGACACGCTAAGAATAATGCAAGCATTGCCCACCAGCTACATCACATACGGCACGCCGCACCCGACTTTAAAGACAACAGCGGGAACTACAGCGTCAAGTTTGGGGGGAATGTCGCCCGAGCTCATTCGCTCTCCTTTCGTCGCAACGAGCGGGCTGGAAGCTACACGAAAAAGGGACAAGAAGCCATGCTAGTGCGCGTCATGACCTTGAACACTTCTCTTTGAACGCATTTGCGTTTCCGCAGTGACGACAGGGTCACTGCGGGGACTTGTTGCCACCCCACGGCATCCGCGGTTACTGCCACTGGGGATCAGCCAGTGGTAGTTCTCAAACCTATTTCGTAGTCCCTGAAACTCATGACGAGTTTCGTTGAAAGAAGAGCGAGTGCTTTTCAGGTATATTCTGAAAGCAAAAAATTCCCTGCTCCATGTAACGCAATAATATTCGGCTGACATGTTCATAGGAGCCTCCACGTCTGAGTGGCAGCATTTTATGGCCATGTTCGAAAAGTGTTGCGGGTTGAGAGTTTACAACATGTTGCAAGGTCTAGACGAAGCGAAGGACAGATTTAACGTCGCGCCCACTGAATTATTGGTAGTCCGACACCTGAATACAGGCTGGAGCTGATTCCATCAGATGAACGTTAAAATAAAGATCCAGACGTCCGCTACACACACGAGGCTAAGTATTCACATCAAAACACGTACGCCATCAACGTCGCAGACTCCCGGGGCAGTGAGTTAGCATCGGCAATCATGGAGGTTCGCAACCTAGCACCGGCAGTCGTGATGGTTCGCAACGTAGAAGCAAAAAAAAAAAAAAAGCGGCGATAACTCTCGCCACCACCACGTGCACAGACTCGGCGATAATCTTCAGTGAAGGTTACCTGTAGGAGCTCCTCGAGGGGCCGCGTCTAAACCGCCGTACGCAAGATTCTGACACGACGAAGCACTGTGCTTCCATGCATCTGCATAGCATGGGTACCAGGACAAGAGAGACTATATGCGCTGCTTGAGTAGTTCCGTGCTGCACTGTGGTAGATACAGGCCTATTTGACCTTAAATGCGTCCTTCCGCGCACTGCCAGTGGTGAGCGCTGAAGTGACAGCGGCAGCCTCGAAAGGAGGAGGAGATGGACCCTCTATTGACACGAGTGGCTTCGGCAAGTGTGCCTCCAAACACTGGCACCGCACCTCGCTTCGCAAGAATCTGTCTGCACTAGATGGCTTCGTAGCTTTGGCTCTGCTGCACGGAATTAGTCACACAGAGTATACATAGATGATGGTGGTGATGATGATAGTGGTTTGGTTTAGGACGCTAATTTCTGCAGCCCATGTCGGGAGCACGGCTAAGCGTGCATAGAGAAACGAGGCGGCGCCAGGCGAGCTCGTCATCGTGCCTCTCCGCGCCCCACGCGATATCAAACCCACAGCAGTAGAACGGGGCCCGTCCTACTCCGGCGATCACTACAGGCTTGAGCGCCGTGTCTATCTTCCACTTAACCCAAAGCTGACCAAAACAGAAAGCGCGATCGCCAGCCCCCTGCAAAGCAGCACGTACACTCAAGTAACACCATTTCGTTCAGGACACCACTTCGATATATATACGTTCATGTCTTCCTCTCTTTGCGAAAAGTTTTTTCTCTAAGCCCCTTCCTCCTCCCCCCTTTCCCCTGAAGAGCAACATAATTTGCGCTACTGTAGTCAAGTTTCGCATTTCCATTCGCTTAATTTGACTACTAATCTTACCTTAGTTTTAGCCCATTCCCATTTCTTTATTTTGTTGTCTTCATCGTTATCGATATGTCCCTGAGCACTGCTATTAACGAAACAGCTCTTGATACTTCCAGAATTCACCGTGGGGCTACGATCACGCTGAAAAAAAATCCTAACGAGGGTTGGTTCGTAGTCGGTGCACGTTTCGGTCAGCGCCCACCTTTGGCTTGGTACAGACGCATCGTTAATCTGAAGCTACGCTGCATATGATATATGATCACCCGATGTGCAGCTCCCTCGTCTTCATACGCTTTATTTCTGAACAAGACAGATGGTCTACGATCTTCTTAATGCTCCTACCGCCGCTTGGTTTCTGTTCCTCCAATTTCTGGAAGCCAAACTCAAAACATTACGTTCCTTGTCGCTGCTGGCACATATCGGCTTAATTATACGCACTCGTTGCGTGCTCTACTTTTGGGGGCCCGTGTAGGAACGGAAAATATTTGGCGCCTTTCGTGTCTTATGTTCTGTTAGCGTCACGTGGGCGTCAAGCTGGTATCGGCCAGTTTTAGGGGCATAAATCGTATAATTAATAACTGACACAGAAATTATTGATTGCTTCTATTCTGGGGTTTTACGTCCCAAAACCACGCTATGATCAACAATTATTGTCCGTTGGCTTCCTATTATGCACTGCTGTAATGTGCTGGCAATAATTTAATGACTAACAATTGTTACCAGGGGAGAAAGTTAGCAGGAGAACTGCTAACAGGGGAGCCTTCTCCTGGAAAAGGAATTCTCTGGAGAATAAGGCTGGGCTCGAAGCGCATACGGCCGCCATTCCCGAGTTATGCTGCATTTTCCCGGTACTAATATAAGGTACAGAAACCTGGAGGGTAGCAAAAAAAAAAAAAAAAAACACGCCCATATCCACAAAGTGAATGCGGTTAGAGGAGCTCGCTGGGAGATGATCGGGTAACCCGCGAATCCTCCGTACACATCTCCTACCATCATATATAGACGTGACAACGTTGATATACACGACGCTTTGGAGAGGGGAGAGTTTGCGTCTTTCGAAGACCCCTACGTCAGGTGGCGACCGCTTTTGGCGTTTGGCCGCGGCATCCCGCGCCCGCACTTCTTCGGGGTTCTCTTGCCGCCGCTTCCGTTTTGCTTATGCTTCGCGACCTGTGACAGCAAGGTCCGCTTCACGGCGCGCCCGCTTCGCTTCTGCTTCGATGGCCCGCAGCTCCGGGTTTGCTTGACGGCGAGCCCTCTTCGCTTCTGCTTCGCTGGCCCGCAGCTCCGGGTTTGCTTGACGGCGAGCCCTCTTCTCTTCGGCCTCCCGGGCTGTCACCGCAGGGTCTTGGCGGCGAGCCCACCGCGCTGCTGCCTCGGCTTGTGCGGTGTTCATGCGGCCTAGCGGTAACGAAGAGTGTTAACTGCGTGAACTCCCGGCGAAGAGAAAGGAAGCGCACGTGCTGAGAGTGGTGTGCGTCACCTTGAGCGGCACCGCCATCTAGTGAGGATTCTTGAAATCACCGGAAAGCCGGCGCCTTGAGCGGCGTGTACACGCCGCCGCCGCCGGACAAGGCGCGAGCATAAGAAGCTTGCCGAGCAAGCTCCTAAAATATATATGAGAAGCCGTTTTTCTACCGGTAAAATAGGGGGCAAGGGAATCTTGGCGTATGGTATGGTGTCATAAACTTTATTGAGTCCTGAGGAATCAGTCTGAGACTGATGCGGGCCGCTCCCACGTCGGGACAAAGAGGCCGAGCCCCTCTGCCACCTCCCGGGCCCTCTGGACAGCCCTGAGTTGGTCCGCAAGCACTTCACTGTGCAGTATCCGCTGCCACCCCTGTTCACCTTGAGAACCATCCCCGTCCAAAGGCGAGCAGCGCCAGAGCATGTGGTCTAGGAAACCACCACACTTGCTACAATAGACTGAAACCCCGCAATCCGGATTAATTTTATTCATGACGACCGGGTTAGGTTACCTCCGTGTCTGCAGAAGTCTTAATGTAACCGCCTGTGGCCTGTTTAATTTATAATGTGCGTGTCTTTTTCTTTCTTACTCTTGTTGCTTTCCTTTCCCTCTTTCTTTCTCTCTCTTTTGTTACTTTCTTTCTGTCCGTCGTTCCTTCTTTCCTTGTTTTCCAACTTCATTATTCCTTATTTCGTTCTTTCTCGTTCTTTCCTTTCTTCTTCTCTTTCTTCCTTTTTTTTTGTAAAAAATTTTAAGGTGTTCATACGGCTCAGATATTTTCACACCTGCGTTAGCGTGTACTGAAAGCGTGCACGAGTATCGGATGCGCGCCTTGCGCTGCGTCCACTTCATAATGCATGAACCCACAGTGGCTGAATCGTTTAAGCGTGCTGATCTTGCAGCCCACCGGTTGGCGGCTTGAACCTGCAGCCTGACGACCAATTTTTATGTTCGCGTGGTTTGAGTTTGAGTACAGTGCGAACTGAAAGCGGAATAGGTAATAAAATAAGTGATCCTCTGTCATAAACGTCTGCGTTGGCTAGGAAAAAAACCAAACGCGGAAATATAACACATGGCATGTAATGAAGATATTCGCTTTACTTAAATATCATAATTTATTTAGTTACGCTGAAATAGCAAGTACACAGCACGAATATAAAGTGCAAAGTGCTTAAGTTTCTTTAACTATATACAGGGTATGTATCCCACTTTAAATAGTTAACCAAGTTTTTAAAGATGAAGGAGCGTACTAGCGAGTTGCAACAAACTGAGGAGTGTTCAGAATCAAGTGCCCTATATATATATAGTGCGATGCATTAATTTTTCGTTTAGCAAAATTAATTATTTAGCACAAGCTAATTATCTAACCTTTTAATTATTTGCTTCAACAAGAAATTGTCAATACGAAAGTTGTAGATGAAATTTAAAAATGATCGACTGAATGCTTCCAATTGGGTGCCATTGGTGGATCTTCTGATACGTGCTGGCCTTACTAGTGGGTATGGTACTCCCATACTGATTCGAGGGTCACGGGATCGAACCCCGGTCGCGGCGGCTGCATTCTGATGCAGGCGAAATAGTATTAGAGGCCCGTGTACTGCGCGATGTCAGCGCACGTTAAAGAACCCCAGGTGGTCAAAATTTCCGGAACCCTCCACTACGTCGTCTCTGATAATCGCAGCTGATTTTGGGATATAGAACCCCAGAAATCAATCTCATATGTGCCGCCAAAGCCGGCGAAATGTAAAGATAATCACGGCATAGCGCCACCAATTCTGGATCCCCAGACAATCGATCATGGAACAATGTTGTCTTGTCGGCTTGTCTCTGCAGCGCTGTCCTAGACGCGCTTTTCATTTACGGTGGCCGCAAGGTACGCGCCGGCAACAATCACTCTTTATTTTTTTTTTTTGTTTGTTTTTTCTTGTGTGCGCGCGCTCGTGTGCGTCCGTGTGAGTGCTTGAAGTTGCTTTGAGTGTTCGGGCTTCATTCCACGAGGCGAAACGAATGATATCTTTATGCCACGTCACTTTGAAGCGCGACGCACCTTCCCAGTGTGTGCCCGAACGCGACAGCGCTGCAGATACATGTGCACGTATAGCTTTTTTTTCAGTCGTCTGGGGCGCTGAATTAGTGGCACTATCACGTGCTTATTTTTCTATTTCGCAGGCTTCCTTTGACGGCGCGTATCATATGATCCATCAATGAGTTGCAAATACTTCAGACAATGAGTTTTAAATTTCATCTACAACTCTCGTATTGGCAACTTAGTGCTGAAGCGAATTATCAATAAGTTAGCTAAATAATTGATGCTAAATAATTGGTTTTGCTAAACGAAAATGTTGCGTCACACTAGGGCACTTGATGCTCAACACGGCCCAGTTTGTTGCAACTCGCCAGCATGCTCCGTCACTTTTAAAAACTTGGCTGCATTTCAGTGGGACACCCTACACATATTGTTACGTGTACGTGGGGCTCATTACTCGAGACGACGTCCCGGATCGCTTGAGCGCTCACGGAGATACCCGCCGTCGCAAGGCTCACCTCGTCCTCTATACTCTACTTCCACGTGCCCCACTGCAACAAAGGGCACATACCCAATCCGCACAAGATTGTCTGCCAAGCATGTAACGATATCAATGTGACTTGGATAGGGTTTATACAGCTGCATATCTTGAGGGGAAATTGTTTGCGTGCCCTATAGATTATGCGCAGATTTTCTACCACTATAGCGACGTTTTGACGGGAGAACGCAGTAGATATTTCTGTATAAATAGCGAATTACAGCTTCAGTGAGCATGAGAACAGACAATTTAAATTTTCTGTGCAATCGTCCCGGCATACAGGGTGCGAGGTGCGATAAGGTGTTGTCGCAGATGAACTTTATATGCAACGTGATGGTGATGGCAAAAGCTCCGGGTAGCCAAAAGATTATCAGTGAAATAAATGTAAGAACAGCAAGGATCATTGCGTTCCAGTGACATTCGTTTACAAGCGCCGTCTAAGCAGTCTACCGATATATATCTCTACATATTTTTGAAAGGTAAAAAAAAATGGTTGAAGCTTAACCTAGTTATGCCTGGGTGTGCGTAGCGAGAGTTACGGTTAATCTTATTGTTTAGCTTGGTTGTCACCTCTCGTTAATTTATGCTTACATTAAAGACTAGACATTTTTATTGAAAGTGTAACGCGTTTGTTTTGGAAGTCCTAATTTTGTTGTTTCTCATTTGCCACAAAGACGGCCCGATGGTCGGTGAAGTAGCAAGCAGGCGTCTCAACGGCTCCGACACAGTACTTTGAGGCCAAGGCTTGTCTCTGGTAAACCAGGTCGATCGTGGTTCCCGATTGTGTAGACTGCATGTTAGGGTCGCTTGCGAGATCCAGGTTGAAGTTATCTTTAAGTGGAACGTTACGCGAGTACCCTTCCTGGCCTACTTTTGTATGTACTAAGTAAACGATACGGGAGTTTTAAAATTTTTTTCGCCGATCTATACGATATTCCTGATTTCTCCTGAAGGTTGCAAATAAAAAAAAGAGAGAGAAGACGGGAAGGCTATATATATGCCTTGGGCAAGCCGACTACCAAAGGGGCCAGGGAGATTTATCCTGCGAGGATTCCGCGGCCAGAGCGCCTAGTATTGATCTGTATTCATCCTGTGTTTATTCTGACAACAAGTGCCTTTCGCGCATGTTCGCTCGCGAAGACGAGCACGTGTGTTTTTGGAGCGAAGTACAGAGAGAGAGAGAATGCCGATACCTATACTGCCCTAATCGGGTTTGATGCAGGGCAAAGCGGCTGCGCACCACTGTAAACCACCAAAAATAAGTGCGCTGGTGAGTGTTCACTTCTTTTAAAGTAAAAGCGAGCGGGTCAAGTATACCAAATTCCTGCACGTCATAAACAATGCTTTCTGGGTGGGCATGTTACCGTAGCCGGGTGCAAGTAACTGAAAAGAAAAAAAAAAAAGCCTACCGCGTTATCGAGTCGATATCTGAGACGCATCGAACAGCATGTCAGAAACAGCAGAGACAGACGTGGTTGTCGTAAATCGAAGGCGCACTTTAGCGTTCGTTTTGTCATTTGCAGTGCGCGAAAGCAATGAAGCGATTACTATTTGTTCTATCCCGCTGCCCCCGACAAATCACTCTGCCTGCGGGCGCCCGACTAACAGAGTTCAGTTGTTAATCTCCTCCTGGCGTGATCGCGCTTGACTGGGACAACACTGCACATATGTACTTAATTATTACTGTTACCTTTGAGGGGGTACCACGCATCACGTGTGACCAGAGCCAATGCCTGTATATGCTGCTACTGTGTAGTTAGCTGCGAAGTACCCCTCCGAGTGCCGCTTCGTGACCCTTTCCCTCACCAGCTGCACGTAAAAAATAAAAACAAAGAATACGTGCGACTGACCTGCAAGTGCAGTAAGAATTTGCACCGCAAACTGAATTCACTATAAAGTATATCCTAGGGGATTACGTGCCACACACAGACAGATAGAGAGAGAGAGAGAGAGAGAAGAGAGAGAGTGAAGAAACAATATGATCGTAGGAAATTAGCTTCTGTGGCGTTAAGAGAGCAGCCTTATTCGCTTGTACCGTATTGTATTCTGGCAGTGCAAATCAGCTACGTAATCAGGGGCCCGTAGAAAGTTCCTTCTAGTACAGCGGCAATAATTAGGGAACTTTCGTTTATCGGGGCGCAAGTGCGCGCGTTCTTTTCTTGCCGAGGGCGAAGGTGCGCTACTGGTTGCCGGCAGCAGCAGACATAATGGTCGCTCATCCGCTGCATGCGACAGCACAGCTGCTAGCCGCAGTGATTGCCTTCTTGCGCACCAGGGGGCCTTTTGATGGCTTCGCTCATGCTCTCTTTCTCCTTACTTCTTGTTCATTTCGTTTGCCCGCGAGTGATCTGTAGCAGAGTGAGCCCCAGCAGCGTCTCATCATTCCGGCTGCTCCCTAACAAAGGCGCCACCCCCGCAGGCTCGCATCCGCACGCGAGACAGTTTGAGCGGTCCACGTGTCCGGCAATATTGCCAACTATATTCAGATCGGGAGATGCACAGTCGGCAGGCTTTGTCGGTGCGTATGTTCGCTGTGGCCGGCGTGCATTCGCGAGATGCAGAGTCGAGATTGTGTGCACAAGCGCGTGCTGTCTTCCGTCTCTCTCTCTGCATCGCCGTCTGTTCTTGATCCAGAGATGAGCGATTCGCCGGCTCTTTCCTGCCACTGCTGCAACATGTTTGCGCGGGTCGCGGTGCAGCGCATCAGAGCGATTTCTTCGCCGTCGTCGGCGAGAAAACCGCGCGAGGAGGGGCCCGCAAGTTAAACAACAGAAAGTGCGCGCGTTTAGTTCCAGCAGCGTTTCGGGAAAGGGAGGAGCGGCCTCTGTCACGGGAAGCGCTTTCTGCCCGACCACCGAGTGTGAAAGATATATCGCTCTTCATGACTTTCTGAGCGCGTTTTGTCTCTCGCCGTTATTGTTCGTGGCACCGTGATCCACTTCTCTCGGACCGACCTTTCTTCGGCACGCTCTTCTCAGCTGTTCCCGTTTACTTTTCGAAAGGGTAAGACAGGCTAGAGTTGAGGTTCCATTAAGGGGCGGTCTTGCGTGTTTCAGCGCGGGACATGAAGTAAACGAAGACGTGCCTGTTGAAAAAACGCACGCATCAAGGAGGTCGGCGACGGCTGCGCAATGAGCGCAGCCACACGCGAGATCTCGGGCTCGGAGGTTGGCGGCCTGAGCACTGAGGCTGGAGAAGAAAGAAGGCGCTCACGAAACAAGTGCGAGCAAACCCGAGGAGGCAGCTTCATCCTGCTTATTCTCCACATGCCTTGTTTGTGCCCGCGCTGCATCCGTCCTGCCTCTGGAGAGGCCACTATACGTGGTGTACGGACAGCACGTGAAAAAAAAAAAAAAAAAAAGCACTTCGCTCGGCAGATCCCTTCATTCAGGTGTCTTTACCAGTATGTCCGGTTTTATTTCGATAGCAATAAAATCGGCACTTGAACGCTGTTCTCGCGGTCGCCGTGTATATATATATATATATATATATATATATATATATATATATATATATATATATATATATATCGCTAAGACGTAACAACCTTAAAGAAATTTTTGCGACGCACTCGAACGGGGATTCGAACCAACAACCGCTCGGCTGCCAGCGCCTCATACAACTACGCCACGGATTAGCCTTGCCAACGACGCTAGCGGCGTGCATTTTACATGTAGTACTTGGAGCGGCCCCGGGACCCGCCACGGTGGTCTAGTGTCTATGGTACCCGGCTGCAGATCCGAGGGTCTCGAGGTCGAATCTCGGCCGCGGCAGCTGCATTTCGATGGAGGCGAAATGTTGAGGACCGTGTACTGTGCGATATCAGTGCACGTTAAAGAACCCCAGGTGGTCAAAATTTTTGGAGCTTTTCACTACGGCGTCTCATAATCACAGCTGGATTTGGGAAGTAAAACCCCAAAAATCAAATCATTGGAGCAGCCCCGGAGGCTTGTTTGGACTTGCATCACGAGATGCTGCAAGGTTATCAGTGCGAGCGGAGAAATATTCATGCGGTGCCCTTGAAGCTTGCAACGTGCCGGAATCTCGAGCTGGCTTCAGCCGAGGAGGCCCGTGTTTGCAATTAGTGCGTTGTTCGCGTGGATCGCCGTGGCAGACGTGGATGTTGTTGGAGCTGCCTTCCGCCGAACAGGCCCGCCCATTCTTACACGTAGTTCCGCCAGAGAGGGCACGGTGCTCTCGCCGGCTAGCCGACTACATCGCGTGGGCGTGCGGCGGTGTTTCTACATCATTATACTGCGTAGGAGCGTGGTTGATCACGTGCTTCGCTCCAGGTGCCTCGCATATCGTCGCAACGTCAGCAAAGTCCTCGCCACGTAGCGCTCACGCGAATGCATCTGCGAGTGTCGGAAAGAACACGCTCGCTTGATGCCGCTGTGCTGGGCGAATATTCTCGACGGCGCGAAGTGGGCAAAGTTCCCGCCACTTAGCGCGGTCTCGCGGTGTGAAGCACGTGCCAGAAGAAATCAAAGAAACATGACATCTCTCAGCTCCGCAGGGCCGTTGTCTCTGCTGCTCGACCGTCACACGCTACTTCGTGCCATCACGCCACCGCGTCTCACCAGAACGCTTAAGCGCTCCAGCAGAATGCTACTCGCGCTGAAGATAGGCGCGCTTTGCTTCTCATGTCATCATTGCAACGCTCCTTCAAAGCACATTCGAGCCCGCACCCGCAACAGCTGCTCCCATATGTGCCTCGGTCTGCGAGTCCTCAGCTGCGTGCAGTGTGATCTACTGTTCGCATCAAGGCTATACGAGGTCGACAGCGAGCCGAGGCCGCTGCTCGTGTACTCTCTTTACGTACGCTATCTTCCCCTGTGCTGTAAAGTGAACGCCTTCTCATCTGCCCAATTACCACAGCAGCAATATGGAACGTAAATAACCTTTGACGACATGCCCACAGGCGCCGTTTCTCCTCTCTACCCCTCTTCTGCAAGCGGCATGTCGTGGTCATTGATTCCCTTCGTGCCAGTCTGGTCACGCCTAAGCACACCTGCATGCTTACTCAATAAGCCAACGTTCACTACAATTCAGATTGCCCCTAAAGCTGGTAGTCTTACTTCGTATATTGTGTCATGTATTGCCGTCACATACACTGTTTCGCCCTTCTGGTGAAACTGAGACTTTCTTTACTGCATCGCAGTTTTGCTACACGCCGCTCGCTGCTACTATACCCGACCTTCGTCTTCAGACAACATCCAAACCTGCTTAAGGAGTACTGAAACTGGCGTGTCTCTCTCTTGTGCATCATTGGTGACAACTTCGTTTTATTTTGCTCCGAGTCTAGATTTATCGTTAGTGCGATGGTAGAATTTTGCTTTTTGGACGGTAGGACGAGCTGGGAATCCCTTTCGTCAACTTCCATTTTACACACTGAATTTACGAGGAGAAGGAGGTGCATCGAATATTTGCATTTCGTTTTTCTTTTTCTATTGCCCTTCGGCCTAGTAAAGAAAAAAATCTCGTGTACAAAACAAACAAACAAACAAACAAACGAACGACGGCGCATTCAGGCGCGTTCAGAAGCGTTTCTCCATTTCGAAGGCTCTTTGTTTTTTTTTTTTTTTCCCATTCCACTCTGCCGGATATCTTTGCGCGCAGGTTACTTGTCTCCACGTAGTTGTCTTTTCTGTCCGGGTTGTGATTGTCGGCGGCGGCCACTTGACTCGATTGAATATAGATGCGCTCCGGGCGCGTCAACTCCCGGGCTTTGGCGCATAAATGCATGCGAGCGTGGGCGCCGGCGCACGCCCATAAGGAAACTGCTCCGGGCGCTGCTGCACAAGTCGGGTGTGCGATCTGGCGAGGAACACCGCGCGCTGCGATCGCGATGGGCGCGCGCACGCCTCGTATGGTCTCATTGTTCACTCTCTCTCTGTTTTATTTTATTTATCTTTTTTTTGGAATAAGGTGAGTGCTACCGCTCGCAGAAACTAGGCGCTGCCCGGCAGTGGCGGCGGTGTTTTTGTGCGCGCGCGACACGGCGGTCGTGCCCGCACTGCCAAGCAGGATCGGCGCAGAGGAAGGCACTGCGGGCGGCCCCCAACGACTTGACACCCGCGCAGCAGCAGGAAACGACGCCTCGAGGAAAATGCCTCGCAGGAAGTGTTTCCGCCTTGCGCGGCAGTTTGGTCGCAACTCCCTCCTTTTCTTTTATCCCAACGCGCACCTTCACATTCGTTTTCTGTTTTTGTCCCGCAAGAAACTGTCCTTTCGGGAGGAAGCTCCTTTATGGCACGACTGTTCGTTGGCTATACGGTCATTGTCTTTCGGCTGGCGACAGCGCACGTACCAGGCAACATTGAGAGCTATACCCGATCCGACGGCCCCAGTAGAAGAGCGTGACGAGATTAGCTCTCCACTGTCGGCTGGTTGATGCCGACCTTGCTGCTATTAGCACCGAGCCAACTCGCTACAACCACGTCGTCGAGTGGCCCACCCTCCAGCTCTCGCGACGTAGCATGCTTCTCGCTTCTCTGAGGCCAGCCCGACATGTGCACGTCGTGGACTCCCATAAATAAGCTCCACAGGTCGCCCTCAACATGCTGTCGACGGAACACGTACAGGGTCGTCCACTCTTAGGGTGAACACGACGCAACGTGGCTCCCTTTTTGGAACGCCAGTGTTTGCGACGTGGGCACGCATCGAAGCTAATAATGTGCAGGCGCACAGAGTGATCCAAGCCCCTCTACGCCTGCACTATATTAGCGTCGATGCGCCGTCCGATCGCGAGCGCTGGCGTTCTAAAGAAGGCAGCCACACTGCGCCGTGTTCACCCTAAGAGTGGACGACCTTGTACATTACCCGTAACTGGGCGCAATACATATTTAAATATCAAGCCACGAGACTGCAAATGCTGGGCCCATGCATATTCACGAAAAGCCTTGTCGATAGCACTGTGCTCAACAGAAAATTTCAGTCAATCCTGACGAAAGAGACATCATTAGCGAAGGCAGCTGACCCATCGCTAGGGGCACCTACGTTGGGATGTGACTTATGCCCTTAGTGCTTAAAGCAGTTATTAGTGGTGCGGGTGCTTGACCCACGCTTTGAAAATAAAATAATATAGCTGGGCACTCTAGCATGCGAGGAAAGGGGGCGTGTGGATCAATGTGGGATACAGCTCATTCCATTTTCTTTCTCTGCTTCCACTTTGCTACGTGAGGGCACCTCGGTGCGAGAAAGCCTGCAATTACGGAAGATGACGACCCACGGGCCGTGCGGAGCTTGCGGAGTCTTGAACTTAACTGCTTAAAAAAAATTTCTCAGGTTGTGAATATTTAAAAAAAATGGCATACTAAATCATTTTGAAGAAAGAAGTTATGCGCTCGCACTATTTCTAGATTTCCATAAAATATTCGACATCGTGTGTAACAGTGCTATTCTAGAAAAACTACATGAAATCGGCGTCCGTGGCGCTGGCAATAGGTTACTACAAAATTATTTCAAGTGTCGTAATCAACACGTAACTACTAACCGGGTGACATCCTCGCGCACCAACGTCAACAAAAGTGTCCCAGAAGGATCCATACTAGGTTAACTATTACTTGTAATTTATGCAAGGGAACTGCGTTCTATTACGAATAGTTCGAAGTTGTGTATGTATGTCCATGACATCTTTTTGTTGTTGTTGTTGTTGGGGCCTTAACTTCCAATCTAGAGTGGAGCGTAAATACACATATAAAAAAGTTCTTTTGTTGGCTCAAAATAAGCAAGTTGCAAATAAACGCGAATTAGACTAATAAAAATGGTTTTCTCCGGTTAACAAGCCAAAGAATATAAGCCTAGATGTTTCCTTTGAAGGCCACATGTTAGAACAGGTCTAGCTCCAAAAATCTCTGTACGCATGGTTCCAGAAAGTCCTGAGTTTAATGAACATATATACGTGACTTAGCAGCATAATTAAGGAGAAGTGTTTGATGTGTGTACGAAATAAATCCGTCATTACCACATTTAGAAGGATTTAACGCTGGGCGAGTTGGTAATCCATGACAGAGACGAACTGCGCGAAATAAACAGGGACAAGGTGCGTGCGTCTTCCTTGTCCCTGTTTATTTCGCGCAGTTCGTCTCTGTCATTACCACATTGGCTCAAGAAAGCGTTATATTAAATGCAAATAATTTCTTGGCAAACTTAAGTCGCTTTGACTATCTATCTATCTATCTATCTATCTATCTATCTATCTATCTATCTATCTATCTATCTATCTATCTATCTATCTATCTATCTATCTATCTATCTATCTGCCCACGTCTCCGTGTTATCCTGGTCGCCTCGTTCACCTGGTATACCCAAATATACGGAAGGTAGGGTATAAATGTATCACGAACATGAATGACTTATCTTTACATCACCGACGTGATATACTCGTCATGTATGTCACGATTAACGACACTGCACTCACGTGTGACTCATACCCGTAGTGTTCGACCCACGGTATGCGCCACAGGTGTTTGAAATTACAGAGCCTGTATATCAATCAAGGACCAACTGAATGGACACATTGTGTTAGGCGTCACGTAACAATATGAAAAGCCGCAGACGCGGGGAAATAGACGCACGAAACGCCGTGGCAGCAGGGATCGAACCCGCAACTTGCAGCGGCTTCTCAACTTTTCTGCACCTCACACAGTGCACTGCCCCAGGATCGGCCCACATTTGTCTCTTCGGAATAGACAGCGGATGACCGGTGTCTACACGGAAACAGACGCCGTCTGACCCCGTTTCACATTGAAATGTAGATATGACAAGCACACAGACAAACGTGCAACTTACCCAACGGCAGGGGGTATCGAACATGGGCTCTCGAGGTGTGAAGCAAGCACGCTACCAATAGAATACGGCGGCTCGTGCCGCACCTTATATAACTTAAATAAACCTAGCTATTGCATCAGCAGTTGTAATGATGGTGATTGTGTAACCTGAATTGCGCTTCTAATGCGTGATGTGCACTCTCATAACTAGAAGAGAAACTCAGGGGAAGGCGGAGGCTTGAATCGATGAACAGATCACTAAAAACGGTGGAGAAATGGCGATGTCGCTGGATCCGCCGTTCCGACAAGTGGACAATCGTCTCCGTCAGAACGGAAGTTGCCATCCTAACGAAGACAAGTCCTCTTGTCGAAACCTCAGCTCCAGCGACATTCCCTGTTCTCCGCCGTTTTTAGCGATTTGTTCATCGATTCAAGCCCTATCATCATCATCATCATCAGCCTGTCTACGCCCACTGCAGGGCTAAGGCCTCTCCCATGGATCTCCAATTATCCCTGTCCTGTGCTAACTGGGCCCAATTTATCCCCGCAAACTTCCTGATCTCATCTGCCCACCTAACTTTCTGCCGCCCCCTGCTACGCTTGCCTTCTCTAGGAACCCACTCTGTTACCCTTCATGACCAACGGTTGTCTTGCCTTCGCCTTACATGGCCCGCCCAGGCCCATTTCTTCTTCTTAATTTCTAATAGTATGTCCCTAACACGCGTTTGTTCCCTAACCCACACCGCTCTCTTCTTGTCCCTTAAGGTTACACCTACCATTTTCCGTTCCATAGCTCGCTGCGTCGTCCTCAATTTAAGCTGAACCCTCTTAGTTAGCCTCCAAGTTTCTGCCCCGTAGGTGAGTACCGGTTAGATGCAGATATTATACACTTTCCTCTTCAGAGATAATGGTAAGCTACCATTCATTATCTGAGAATGCTTGCCGAATGCACTCCACCCCATTCTAATCCTCCTAATCACCTCAGCCTCATGATTCGGATCAGGGGTCACTACCTGGCCTAAGTAGACATATTCACTTACTACTTCCAGTGCCTCGCCGGCTATCTGAAATTGCTGTACTCGCCCAAGGCTATTCAACGTTACTTTAGTTTTCTGCATATTAATTTTCAGGCCCACTGCTATACTTTGCCTGTTAAGGTCAGTAATCTTGCTTTGTAATTCATCTCCCGAGTTACTTAGCAAGGCAATGTCATCAGCAAATCGGAGGTTACTAAGGTATTCCCCATTAACCCTTATACCCACGTGTTCCCAATACAGCGTTCTAAATACCTCTTGTAAACATGCTGTGAATAACATTGGAGAGATTGTGTCACCTTGCCTTACGCCCTTCCTTATAGGTATCTTGCTGCTCTCCTTATGGAGGACTATGGTGGCTGTGGAGCCGTTGTAGATGTCTTCCAGTAGTCTTACGTAGTGCTCGTCTACGCCCTGATTCCGCAATGCCTGCATGACTGCTGAGGTATCGACCGAGTCAAATGCCTTCTCGTAATCTATGAAGGCTATATATAGGGGTTGATTATACTCCGCGCATTTCTCTATCACCTGATTGATAGTGTGAATATGGTCTACTGTTGAGTAGCCTTTACGAAACCCTGCTTGTTCCTTAGGTTGACTGAAATCTAAGGTGGCACTAATTCTGTTAGTGATCACCTTGGTAAATACCTTGTAAACGACTGACAGTAAGCTAATCGGCCTGTAATTTTTCAAGTCCTTTGTGTCGCCTTTCTTATGGATTAGGATTATGTTAGCATTCTTCCAAGATTCCGGTATGCTCGCAGTCATTAGGCATTGCGTATATAGGCTTGCAAGCCCTATCATAGCAATACATATCTCGTTCTACCATTCCGCATGCTTTTGTGCAACTTTGCTCGAACCCGTAGGAATGCTTCCATGAACGACGCTTATGATAGGACATCAACGCACCGTTTAGTGCATTTCTCTTCAACAAAACAGATTTCTGCTCATTTGACTAACTTCAGTGCCAACGTTACGTTGTACCGTGAGCTACGATTAAATCGTCGCTGTGTTGGTTAGCCCAGCCGCCGCTGTGTTGGTAGCACTTCGCTGAATGCCAAATAATTGGTCATAGGCACTTTCCTCGCTGAGTGCTTAGTATGTGGGATCTGCAAGATTTTTATATGCTATTTTATTCCGGCCTCAGTTATTGCTTCTTGATCTGAAGCACAACGACAGTACAGTTATACAACATTGCTCATATTAAAACAAAAGTGCCACGAATATTTGAGGGATACCAAGGTTTCAGCACACGTACGCTGTTCTAAAAATGTTTGATATTGTAAGTTAAGGAAATTTATTATCGTTACTTGTTTTTTATACCCAAAATAGTAAGCTGTATCCACGTACAGTTTTTCTAGACGTGTTCAGTACTTCCTCGGTACACACGATGTTACCAAAAATAAAGACTACATATGGTCGGCAGCATATTCAATATCAAATGCGTAATTTCTAAATAAAATTGAATAAGTTCTTTTAGAAAGCAGTACTGAAAATGTTTAGCTAAAGTTTCTTTTTATTGATCAGTACCTCCACGTGTTTCGACTTCTCTTCCTGCAACTAAGATGTTTCCAGATAGTTCCGTTTCTGAGAGCGCGTTCTGTCTTCTTCTTCGTGCTGCCTGTGGATATACATGTCTACAGAGTCGCCTATTTTTTCTTCGATCAGTGTATTTATTACATTAGTGTTCGTCATGTTTTTACAATAATGTTTACTGTATTGCTTTTGTTGTGTTTTTGTATCTATGAAGGCAATACTCATTTTTAGAACATTAGCTGTTGCATAATACGTGCTGTTTGCTAAATGATGTTGTCTGTGTGCAGAACTGTATTCCAGAGTGCAAGCCCTCGTCAGGCTCTGTAGCCTTTTGTTTCAATTACTGCAGATGTACAGAAAAGAAAAAAAGTCAATAAAGAAGAAATGTAAGCAAAACCAAAGGCCCTCCCCGGAAGGCGAATAAATTGGCTGCGACAAATGGGGAAAAGGGAGGCGGAGGGGTGAAGGGGATCTTCTTGCCACCCTTCTCGTTATGGTGCACATTAGCATTCGCACGCCTGATTAGGTAAATTGCCAATTTGGCTGTCATTTGCAGGGTGAAGGCTTTTATACTTTGCGTTCATGACACGTTACGGCCTGTGCCTATACGAACGTGGCTATGATGACGTTAAGAGACCTCGTATATGCGTATTCTGCACACCACAGAGTTTTTCTTTATCTTTTAGTAGCACGCTGTGTGCCGGCAATTAACGAGGTCTATATCCCTTTTCGCCTAGGCTGCGCATAGGCCCTTAAGAAAAATGACGATGGTCGAGGTGTTTAGGGCTTCGAAGTTCCGTGTATCGTTTTTCGAATTTATCGTCAAAAACAAGAGGAGGGAAAATGGGCCAAGGCGGGTATGTTGCGTAAATAATGATTCTAAATACATAAATAAATAAGTAAATAAATTCAAGATAGCTTATAGACACTATGACACTGCAAAAAAAAAAGAAAAGGCACTGATGCGCCTGGTCATGCTCTGTAGTTGGAGCACTGTAGAGGCGAGTATATAAACCATTAATAATACGCACACAGACAGCAATTGCTGTTATGAAACCGGTTGATACTAATCTATAATGCGCCAGAAGGGAAACTCTAGCGAGTTGGTAAAATTTACCTTTCACAACCAACGGTACTAATTAGACTAGGAAGGACGAAGGAAGGTCATGGTTCTCAGTGATTTAGTTGAGAGTCAGAGCTTGTGTAATGACATTCTTCCCTACGTCCTCTAATTAGCGCCACTGTTTGTAAAAAATTTACTGGTATAAGTAATGAGTGAAGCTGAGGACAAAGTAAAATTGAAGTCGGGGCTTTGTCAGTTTCTGTCAAAACATGTCGGATCAAAATTCATTTCCATACTAGGGGATAGATAATATACATATGCTAAGTAAGGAGCACGCGCCCATAAATGTGAGGAGTCTGACTTACGCCCAGCTCTCAGACTTGAGGATCGGATTAGTCCAACCCTCAATATAACAAAGTCATACTTTCAACAGAAAACTTCATTATCCCGAATTTCGTCTAGTCGATATTTCTGCATTTCACCAGTAAGTATATAACCTCAGCCCATCGCAATACAAAGCCTACGCAAAAGCAGCAGCGCAATAGCAGAGAGGAGAAGCTTGTTCGTTGTACAGCACCTACTACGCCCTTGCTGTGCGCGGCCGCTTGCTGTACCGTACGCACTGCATGCACGTTTGCCGTGGAAGTGTATGTGTAGAGGAGTTTTCCTGTGCGCGCATTGCCCTGGGGCGTGCACTTGCGCGGCACATATATATATTGTTGCACGAATACCGTGACAGAGATGCTTGTTTTCATTTTTACAGACGATGCCCACTTCAATCGGTCCAGCAGAAAAACAAAAAAACAAACAAACCAAGAACCCACTTAGCAGCCACCGACGAGTGCCTGTGTTACCGCCATTTAAAAGCGGCATGGCTGCTTCACCTGCACCATAGAGTTTCCTACTAAAATACTAGAGGGAAAACTAGCGCTGCGGTCGTGAAGCTGCCATGGGAATGATGGGCATGACATGGATTTGTCTAGTCTTCGTGCCTGCGGCTTCAAACGTATTGGTGGATTTGTTTATTCCTGTTTAACTTCAGTGACGCGAGTGACGTTACTACGCTTTTTCATTGCGCGACGAAAGCAGGGGCTGTAGTGTACGCTTTACTGGCTTTTACTGCTAGAGGTCATCAGCCTGTCGCATGTACCAAAGTCGTTTGCAATGATGAGGTGCCATGCAGTGTTTCGTTGTTGTGTTTGTTGATGGATGGCTACACATATTATTTGCAGCGGTATTTTACCCAACTTTAGAAATATTCGCACTGCGTCTCGCGAACCTTATCGATGCGGTTTGGCTGCTTTTTTTTCTTGCTTTTGTATCAGATGCGATAGAATCTGTAATTGTAGGGTCGCCTTCACGGCTGGCATACATCCCATGTCAGAAGGCTGTTCGTATATCTTGTACTACGGAATTTCAATTCCGCTGTCTGATTAATTCAACGCCGACCGAACGCACCAAGCAGGCGCATAGTTATCGTGCGTAGTAGATGCCCAGTGGGCGATATGCAGACGCGCCTGCGGACGACGCACAAAAAGTCAGCTCAGATCAAAGCTCAGGCGCAGTTTCCGATGGATTTTAACGGCACGGTTGGTTATTAAACATAATGTTTTTTCACAAAACCAACCACCAAGCGATGGGCGATATTGCGCTCCTGCTACGGCCTCGAGCAGCGGCTTGACTCATGTAGTTTGTATAGATTCAGTTGAGCACCTGCCCTGCACTAAAGGAAGCGAGCGAAAGCCCGTTTGTTATATTTAGAGGACACGTCTATCTTTTACATACTTGAAAAAGGCAGCACGTCATTTGCAAGATCAAAAATCTTTATTTTAAGTTCGAACACAACTACATCTGGAACTTAAGCCTGTATGGACGCTGCTAAATCTGGGCACAAGCAGAGGAGGCAATTGTTAACATTGCCATATCGCCCAATATTACTAAATTTCTGAGCGTTCAGTATTTTTCTAAGCGCGAAAAAGCAACTAGTACTTGCACGCGCACATAGTTATTCCAAAATCTTCCATTTAAGTGCAATATTTTGTCGTAAACGACCTATTTTATTGAAGTCGCAAAGCGATATGAAGCCAGAAGAACGAAGACTAGGCAAATCCATGTCATACCCATCATTCCGATGCTGGTTCAACCGCCTTGTTTAAAACTTCTGTAGACACTAGCGCCACATTTCCCTCTAGTATTTTAGTAGGAAACTCTATGACCTGCACTACCAAGCGGATGACTGAAGGTGCTTGTCGCGATAGATCTGTCGGTGATAATTCATGCTCTCGTTATTCTCGCTGACTATTTTGATTAACATTCGGAGTTGACTTTTCTTGCATACATAGAATGAATCCAACCGGAGTTTCGGTAAGCTAAGGACTGCGGTGTTTTTGCTGCTCGAACATCTCGCGGGAAGGGACGTTTACAGGCGATTCTTGGTTGGGTCAAACTTTGTTTTCTTAATTTATTACCCATGGAGACTCCAAGTACATGCTTGGAATCGCCAAGAACGTGGTTTAATCGAGACCATACGAGACATTATTTTGTTAAATAACGTACAAAAATACGTGGTCTCTAAAGCAGCTAAGAACGGGAAACTAATAATTTGTTACTCAGAGGATTTAGTTAAAACGAAGTTTTTTATACCAAGGTATGACTACTGGTGGCTTCTACGACGATATTAGATAATATTCAGTGGTAGCCATTTTGAAAATCTACGCCAGTTCCACTGCAGTGAAAGCTGTACGAAGTGCGGAGCAGTGATCCGCCTGTGTTTCCCTTGTGTTTATCTTCGGTGTTTTCGAATTGTTCTTCCTTAATTTGATCTCATTAGGCGGGTAATTACCCTTAATATTTATCTTTTATTTCATTATACTAATCCGGTTTATTTTAACCATTCTTAGTATGCATCGCTTTTAATCTGTTTTGGTCAGTTATTAGCAAGTGCTGGCAGTTTTGAACTGCTGTTTCTTAAAAGTGAGTTCATCAGATCTCAGGACACGTGGACAGCCCGGGTCCCTAAGGGCTCCGCACTTAAAGGGACACGAAAGTGAAAAGGTGAAGTTGTGTGGAACGATAACTTATATTTCGAGAACTCAATTGTCTTTAATTTCGAGACATTACGTTCAATATTAAAATAGATAATGAATACCAGTTTCACTTTTGAAATTCGCGCAGGAACTTCGAAACCTAATGACATCAGAGGGCCATTTCTTTTTTTCGTATTCCCGCCAAATTCGCTCCATTGAATGTTCTGAAACTCCTTGTGCTAAGTCTCTGGCTTCCTTAGAACACAACGTATAGGTCTTTCTTACCGTAAACAGTTATGTAGGCCTTAGCAGGCGCCGTCAAATATCCTTGACGTCACGCATTTTAGTGCTGCAACTTCAAAGCGGCGTCGCCCCCCGTGTTTTCTCACTGCGATTTTCTTAGTTTAGCGAAGGTCTCCTCGCAAGATTGGTGTTTTTGGTATTGTGAAAAGCTAACTTACAATTACGAGAAATATTGTTTTTCACTTTAGTGTACCTTTAATAAAAGAGTTTCCGATAGATTTCTGCGGTAGATTTGTGAGCCACCAGCTGCCCATGGGACAGCTGGTGGCTCATTGCAATTAGTACCTAATAAGCAAAATAGTCAATATCCGTTAGGGTTGACCTCGCATAGTACTTAGGACCTCGCTGTACCAGCCCCACTCACAAAAAAGGAAAAAAAAAAGTATCGCGTTGTGCCATTTTAGAACGAAAGTAGGTGCAGCCATGCTACTGAATGACCTTTTGGGAATGACTCGATGCGTACCATGCCAGAAGTGCATGACTGTTCGATAGTGGGCGGCAAATCGCGTGTTTCATTGTGGACACAATATAGCAGGAAAGCGTCGCGAAAGAAAAAAAAAGGGGTGGGGGGGGAGCATAAAAAGACAAGCTTCGTGGTGAAAAAAAATTGAGTTGTGCTGTCGTGAGACGATCACGTAAACACATTACCCGTACATTCAGCAGTGCTCGGTGGAAGTTCTCGACGCTATCAGCCCGTCTATTAGGCCCTCCACGAGGGTCGGTGCGACAGACTGAATCGAAAGTGCGCACAATGGGCAGAGGCCGCTTCGTAGCCACTTCGCTCCCTTTCAGAACAGGGCACTGAGATAAAAACAGCACATTAAATCGATTTTAGCATAAGTAACAAAAACCGAGAACAAGAAATACAGAGTCAGGAAAAGCACCTCTGGCCTTGTCTTTTTTTTTTCTTCTTTCCTCTAATGGCAGTCGCTGTAGGCACTTCACTTTTCAGCAGTACTTAAGGCTCCACCATCGCTTTTGTCGCAAGAGCGTTGTCCCAGAAACTTCGGGACGACTTCCCTTCTATCGAGTGCAAAATGTTCCTTCTTATGTTGTCGAATTCGCTCTTTGTATTACGAAGAGTTGTTTTCGCGAGGGTCTGCACCGAAGAGAAATAGCTTTGTCAACTAGCAGAGCGAATATCTTAGATTTTTTTTTTAGATTATTTAGAATATTTCTTAGATTTGCTAAGAAAATGCGACAGAAGTACGATGTCTGTGTCATCCGAGCACCGCGGTGGTCACGCCAGACGCTATCTAAGAACGCTGCCGCACGACAGCCTTGCAGCTGGCGTTCGGCGCACATAACCGCTCAGCTCACGCCCACACTCCCGCGCGAGCTCGACTGATTGCAGTTTATTTTGTTCTGACCTGTAGCCTCGGGGGAAAAAAAAGCATAGAACTTTAGGGGGCGCCTTGGTAGTACATGCGGAAACTATAACTTTAGCGCGATAGTGGCATGCAAAATGTTTTCTGCTGAACATTATTACCCGCGGCATCTAGAGTATAATATTACGCTCTATAAATCGGTGCCTAAATTTTCTTCGCACTCGGACGACAGTGCATAGTTGCTTTCCAACCTCTACTTTTTTTCTAAAGATACCTCTCGCGGAGCTCTTCCCCTTGAACAGCATTCGCCGAGTCGATGTCCTGGCCTCCCTTCCAAGACATCTCGGAGTTGTTTCGAGCGCCTCCCGTCAACGCGTCGTGCAGCTCGCTTCTTCGGCTCTGCGCTGCCGAGAATTCTAAGCATTTTTGCGGCGCTCGCCGGGCAGGGGACGAAAAGCCTGCGGCGCATTCGTCCGAGCCCCGCTGCCTGATTGGAGAGCGAACGTTCTCGAGATGCTTCAGCTCAGCGAGCTCGCCGGGGAAGTTCCCCTCGGGGCGCGTGTGTGGCCGCATCGCTACGAAGGCCGACGCACATTCCCCGGTCCTGGCTTGTAACGAAGCGCGGGCGACTCCCCCCTCGGGGCTGCGCCGCCGAGCGAGGCCTTCCTATGGCCCTGTTCGAGGCAGCCGCGATCGCTACAACTGTTGCGTTCCCCGACTCGAGTGAGTGTCACTCCGATAGAAATGGAACAAACGAAAATTGATGAAAAAAACAAAAAAAACAAGAGAACTTCCAAGTTTTGGGACAGAACACACGTGTCTGGCGATAGTGCGCGCAGGCCACATCTTATTAGACGCATGTATCTGCCGTCGTTTGGAGATCGGCGTATATATATATATATATATATATATATATATATATATATATATATATATATATATATATATATATATATATATATATATAGAGAGAGAGAGAGAGAGAGAGAGAGAGAGACCAGCCTTTTTCAAACCTTTGAAAAAGTCTGGCCTCCAGCCGAAACGTCAGAATAAATACGAAATAATATATTTGTCACTGCAACTCTCTGATCGCACACACACACAAACACACACACACACACACATATATATATATATATAATTCACACACACAGAGAGAGTTTCTAGCAAATGAGTAGGGACTTGGGCAAAGTGATTTTTGAGATTTCAGATTTTGAGGCCAAATGTAATGCGAATCGAAGCGTGACAACGGCGAATCGACTAGAATACCGAATGGCTTTCGAGTAATTTACGAGTATTGAACAGCCATTTTTACACCTGATGTAAATCGATGTTCACGTCGCCGTAATCAAAACTTTAGCGTTAAAAGCGCAAATGGAGCATCTGGAGGAAATAAGCGGATCCTTAATTGTGTACACAGGAGTCTACAAGAAGCGCGGATGACCGCGTTGTAGCCCGCAAAGTCACGCTTTTCGAGAAGATTAGGTGCAGTTACCATTTTGAAACGTTCGTAAGTTATTGAATCGTATTGGATCGATTAGTACACTATTACATTCAGTATCACATTGTTGAATAGATTACATTGTTTAATATTACATTGTAGAATTCGATTCAATATTCACAATTTTCGGATATTCGCACATCTCTGCACATCAGTATTTCAAAATCCTACAAAGTAGAGGAAGACCTATGAAATGCCAAAAAAGTTGGTAGAACTGCAACCCCTGGTGTATCTTTAAGTACACTTCGCGACAGAACCACCACTACATACGAAAAGAAAATGAAGGGCGCGACAGGAAAGGGAACATTTAAAATTTCAGTTCAAGAACCAACGAGCTTCCAAAAATGTTCTCCGTGATATATGTTAGTTCCGGTTCTGGAACCTGGACAGAGACGAATTTCTCTTGAATGGGGAAGCTTTCTAAGAAATTCATACGAATTTCCTGGTGGCTTGGTGCTCGCGTAGTTGGCAGTTTTTCGTTTCTTTCTTTTTGTAGGTGCGATGAGAATACGAATGCGACAAAAGCATGAAGTCTTGTTTGTTCTGTCTGAGCGACAGCCAAATTGCGACCGAGTGAGCGATTGCGATCAAGTACGAACAAAGGAGCAGCTAACGCTGTTGAAGATGACGTTGAAGAGGCGACATATATTCAAGCAATTCACGCGTGGTGTAGGGCTGTGATCTAATCCAACTTACGTGCTCGTGAGGAAAACTTCATCTGCTAAAGGCAAAAGAAGGAATCCTATGCACAATCTGCTGCTCTACAGACAATTTAGAACATTGTAATGAATTTGGGAGATAAAGAAGAAAACCGCAAAACATACAGTGTGCGTCTGAGTGTAACAAAATGTTACATGTGTTAAGCGAGCTTAACGCTTTTGACATGCGGTGCCAATCAGTCGCCGCTACGGTAAGATGAGCCACAGCATTCGCTATGAAAAGACCAATCTGGCTCAGCATTGCGATGCCTGTAATTGTGAGCCCCTGATTGGTGAGGAATTATATCGGTAGAAGTAATACGCATGCGCGGTTAGCGCTAGAGGCTTTCGAAATATCAAAGAAGGCGAGTGTTTGCATTAGTGGCATATCAGTGAGTATGTAACAGAGAAAACACGCATGTAGATGCATTTTGGTTTCATTATCTTTACGCGTGCACTTTGTGTGTGTGGTTTTCCTGTATGTTCCCTGACTTTTGCTGATGAATAAAGTGTGGGTTTGCGCTTGCATACGCAGGCATTTTGCGCTTGTGGGTATCTGCGCTCCCTATCAGCTTGAACAACACCACATATTCGTTAATGAGAAGAATCGCTGGGCGGTTGTTTTTGTTTTCTTTTCTTTTATGTTTTCTTTTCTTTCTTTTTTTTTTGGGGGGGGGGGGGGAACTGACCGCAACACAACACAAACGCTTCATGAACAAAAGTGGGCGCAGAGCTGTCGGTGGTCAATTGAAGTCAGGGCTGGCGCGAGATCGCTGCGCTCTTGAGCGTGTGTCGCAGTGGCAGAATAGGCGCATGTGCGTACTCAGATGAACGGGGATGGCACGAATAATTGTGTCGAGTACGAGCGGTAGGTGCCTACAGCACAGTTAAAAAAAAATAACTAGTGGTACTCTGTGTAGCGGTGCACGCGTATGCTGAAGAGAGACATATTGAGAGCTTGGAGCAAACATTTAGATGTTTTCTTTTCTGGTCGGTTGCTGATATGAAGCGACTATTTCGAATACGCTTTCAAGTTCGTGTACGAGTTCAGTATGAACGCCACAGTGCGTGAAACAGAGGAAACGAAAATAACGAATCACGTTAGTTAAATTGCTGCCTATAAGAAACTCTCATAAAGTTGTCAAGGCACATCTTTCTTTATTGGAACATGACAATGTCCCAAGTACTTTCACAATAGCGAAAATTACGTTTCTTCAGATTGCTTACCTTGAAAGTGAGCTAGCTCTTGGCTATATTGCGGGCAGTTCATAATCAAGCGATCTACAAAAATTTACGGGGTGTCACAGTAGGTGCCGTTGGAGGGTATATTCTTTCTCACCCGGTGAGGAATCCGAGCTGTGTGGGCCCCGTGAAATCGTAAATGGTACAATAGTTCGTAAGTGAACATTGCATAAACAACTTATTTAGTCTCTTTGTACGGCCGTACGCAGAAATCGTTTCCATTTTTAAACTGTCTCTTCTACATGTGCTTTTTATTAATCTGCGGCGTTGATCACGGCAAAATGTTGCAATAGTCTGTCATCCCATGGAACTGGAGTCGAATTTCCAAAACCTTTTGTCCATAGGTGCTCTTTGCTGCACATCAGCCGGCCTTCGCTAATCATAGGTCTACAACCTACAACTCCTCCCCTTCTCCCCTCAGTGTATGGCAGCGTACCGGGTACTTCGAACTAGTTCATCTCCCTGCCTTTCGGCTCTTTCAATCCTTTTTCCTCGCCAAGGCTCAGGACTGGCTGAGATTTTCTGTTACGAGCAATCCTAGCGTAAGACGTGTTTCTCAACATGGGCACTGGGCCACTATTACCAAAATATTGCTCATACCAACAATGTTCGTAAGGTAATATTACAGCGAATCCTGATGCTGCACATATCATTGGCTGTGGCAATACAATTGTAAAGAGCGATTGCACGCCAGCGCCCGTATTCACAAAGGCGCCTTACGCTCAAATTGCCCGTAAGGAGAAAAATTCCAGTGAATCGTGACCCTATAGCCATATGATTAACGAAGGCAGCCGGCCAAGGGCATAGGGCATGCACTCATAAGAATGAAAGGCTTTGTGACTTTAGCTTCAGAAGCGTTGCGAAGCAGCGCAAGGATTTCCCTCGCCCTTGCTGTCGTGTTCCTTTGACCGCGCTTCGTGCTGGTACGAGCCAGTCAGTCTCAGCGGCGCGCAATAAGAAAAAAAAAACGGATAACAATAAGCATTGAGCCGCAAAGAGTCAGTCGTGTGCTCGGACATGTATTGCGCTGACAAGGTAGAAAAGTGACGCGAACAGTTCCACTCACCGTCGAGCCTCTGCTTGCGTTCGCGGGCTTCCTCGTCTGCTGTGGCTCTGGCGGCGGCGTCTTGCGTCCTCGACTCGGACGCCTTCTCGAGCGTGGCGCAGGCGCGCAACACGTACGCGTTCACCTGCTCCTGCTTCTCCTGGCGGGGAAGCTCCAACAGTACCCAGTACTGCGTGTCCAGGCAGGTTACATCCTTCACCATCGCCTGCGAAACACGGTAGACAAAATATTTGCCGACGATCTTCGTATTGGCGCTCTCGCGACGCGGAAAGCCGCACGAACTAATGATGGCACAGATACGATGAACAAAGAGAGTTCTTAAGAAGGTCCGCGTGGGCATTGCGCGATGGATGAAATCTGTGTATCTCTGGACATTACTGATATGCTTGTGGTATAGCGCCGACGAGCTCCTCAGTACTAGATATAGTGACGACTTATACACTAGAATAAGATTAGAATGAGATGCGAACAAAATAAAAAGCATACATACATACATACATACATACATACATACATACATACATACATACATACATACATACATACATACATACATACATACATACATACATACATACATACATACATACATACTGGAACAATGCACACTCTTAGTGACTTGTAATCGATATGCATCACCACGACGTAATCGCAAGCGTGCGCGCCAACTTACACAATGATTTTTAGCTAGACTGCCAGTTGGGCATGTTGGCGTATGTTGATGATGTTGGAACGCTCCTAAAACAGAAACCGTTCAGCGCCTTGTCCTGTGTTCTTCTGAAGTCTACGTTCGTAGTAAAACTTTATCGTGACCTGAAAGCGATCGTTGCCGCCGCGGTATAGTGCAGTGGTTACGGTGCTCGGCTGCCGACCCGAAAAGCGCGGCTTAGATCCCGCCCACCGCAGTCGCACTTTCGATGAAGGCGAAAATGCTAGAGGCCAGCGTGCTGAGCCGTTACAGTTCACATTTTAAAGTATCCCAGGTGGTCGACGGAGCCCTCCACCACAGCGTACCTCATACTCATATACGAAGGTTATTCAAAACAAAAAGCAAAGTCCATTTGCTGAAGAGAAATATTTTTATTAGCAAATCTTTTTCGTTCGAGATTTAGTTTTGTTCGCTCCTTCTTCACTTTCCCTTATGATCGTGCACAGCTTCCAGCACTCTCAATAACGCTGCACAAGCTTATTCAATCTAACTGTATAGCAGGACTCCGCCTGCGAATCGCCAGCTCACAGTAATTCCAATTCACAGCGACGGTCTTCATTCTGGGGAGCCTCGGTGAAGAAGAATGACCTCAATGCATTGACTGTTTTGTTTCTGCCTTATAGCTTAGGTTATAAATGTCTTGACACCCGTAACAAATGGTTAAAGCAATGCATGTCCGTCTTGTCGATAGCAGTTCGAAAAGGCTCGTTCACTTCACCTTCTGCCTTCTTTGTACTGGCAGGTGAACACTTCTGCCACCCACTTGCTCATAGTTAGTGGTATCACGACCTTTTCTTTCCAATTGTTCAAGCAGAGGAGAGCCGCAGAAGAGTGAATTTGTGTGTCACATTACTAATATTATTTCCTCTTATAACTCACACTTCTTGGTCCGCTTAAACAATTTCATCGGTTCAAACAACGGGGCTATACCACCCATCTGTTCATCAGATGCATTGGCGCCGCCATTATTGAACTCCTCGCAACGTTCTTTAGCTTTCCCTTTACACAATGCTGAGTGACTGTAAAGTCGGCATACCTCTCCATGAATCCCGGCATGTTATGATCTTTGAGCACACCAAATGCGAATCCCACCAGACACTTCGCGAGTGGCAGTATAGTGACCATTTTCGCGCGCATTGTTTTATGCGTTTTCGTTCAAGAAAATAATTGCTGGGTCTTATCAGAACCTCCAGAAATTATTATTATTATTATTATTATTATTATTATTATTATTATTATTATTATTATTATTATTATTATTATTAATCATTTGTGAATGAACCACACCACCTGTGCCACGCACACTAGCGAATGTGGAAAGGATAACGCTCCTATTAGCTTGTGTTCTCGCTATCGACCGCCTCTCATGTTATCGCAAGAGTACATGCTCTTCGGTACACTGTACTGCAGTACTACACGCCGTAATGAGGGCACATATATGTACTCCCGGAGTTTTTTTTTTGTGTGTGTGTGGATAATCTTACGTTAGGGAAGCAAGAAATGTTATTTCCTTTCTTTTCTGATCTGTTGAATGAGAAAATATGTCGGTTTTTTGGGCAGCGTACGAATGCTAGCCTTGGGGAATGGTGTCGCCTCCCTTGCGCGGCAAAATAAAAAAAAATCAATTTTTTACGATATCCGCTGGACCTAGGCAGCATTCGCAGGGGAATTGTTCAGCTAGAAAAACTACATTGCACAGGGTAGAGAAAGATAAATTAAAAACTGCAGCTTTCTGCCTTTACTTTCTTTTTGTCTGCTGTTGCCCTTTGCATAGTCACCAAATGCAGCTCGCTGTAAAAAAAAAAAACAAAAAAAACTATGTGCACATTTTATCCGAGGCCGCACATATCAAAGTCGTTTCGAGCTGGACCATACGTGTCCAAGTGGAGCGAAAGCTAAATAAAAAAAAAAGAAAACGACTCGCTACACGGCCAACGAACGAAATAAAGCTTAATGGAAGTGTCTGCCGCTTAAAGTATGTACAGAAAGGCTGGGGCTACACCCGAGCTGGCAGAGATTGGCTTTCGGGGCAGCTTCCGCGGCTGGACGCGTCCGCACCCGAACAATGAACGGCCGCGGGTCTCGCGTTTCTCGTGTTTGCATGCCGAGCGGTGACACACACGCACACACTACACGAGTAACGCGAGCCCAGCGCATCCCGCTGCTCCTCGGAGCGAGCGGGAAAGGACGCAGGACACACGATGCCCCCTTCCGTTGTCACACTAAGAAGCTGTCGCCAGCGAAGAAGAAGACGAGAAAACGAGCGCCGGGATGAGAGGCTCCACCAGACTCCCCTCCCCAGAGTGGACCAAGAGGAGCGCGCGGAGTAAGCCGGACAGGCCATCGATTGGCTGTGGCCCTGGCTGCCCGTCGAGATGGCGCCGGCGCTAAGTACGCGCAGCTCAAGTGGGGGTCCCCTGACCGGCATCGGGTATGCCGCTGCGTCCCACTGCAAAACCCGTTCTTCGGAGCGGGACGAGCGTCCGGAAGAAGGGAGCCTCGCAGCTGAGAAAGATTACGACTCCGGCGGCTGTGCGCCTCGCGAGCTCTCCTGTAAAGCTAGCTTTTTTTGCTGCAAGGTAGTTATGTGGCTTGGCCGCCTTTTAAGGTCAGATAGGAAGGAGGCGGGAAATGATGCCATGTATATGAGGCAGCGCGTACGTTTCCTTCTCCAAGTTGACGGCCCGCGTCAGAACAGCCTTCTCGCGTTTTCGTGGGTATGCCACGAGCAGGCGTTCCTGCTTCACTTAGGAAGCGCCACCTACCACTCATTCTGGGGTGTCCCAGTCCATTTGGGAACAACTCAGTAGTCCCGTAACAAACCACCTCTTTCCAGACTTTCATGTTTTCTCTTTGCGCTTTTGGCAAATACGGCAGCGTCGTGGCTCAGTTTATAAATCATCACACGCTAAACGTGTAGACAGCGGTCCGTTTGCCACCTGCGGGCACTTGTTCATTCGGTTGGCTTGCGGTTGTCTACGTGCACTGTCCGGGTCCACTTTTTAACTGTGACAAGGATATTAGACTACTCCTGTTTCTTCTCTGATCCACTGAGCTCACTTCCCGTCTCTGTGCTACGCCTATAGTTTTTCGTTCCACTGTGCTCTGAGTAATTCTTCACTTCTTCTCGAATATTTTTGTTATCCTTCAGATTGCTGCACTGTATGTTAGTACTGGGACAATGCATTAGTTGTATACTTCTTATTTAGGGACAGCGGTAAGTTCTTATGGACCCCTATTTGACAGGGAAGCATTCGTGTCGACAAAATAAAACTAGTTTTGCATATGCCGCAATGCAGGGTGCTAAATCCGAGAAGAAATATACACCGTGGAAGATAAATGAACAAAGTATGCACGTCAGTACACAAAGTAAGGGCCTTATTTGCACTCCATAATGACCAATCTGCTCTACTATGCTTCACTGCAGCGTATTTCGGCAGTTCGGTGAAGGTTACAGTCATAGTGAAGCGTATTGCCTGTGCTTAGTACCTCTGGTGCTGAATAATCAATATATCAAATTATTTTGTTGTCTTCTAGACGTGGTACTATCAAGTTCGATTGTATCAACGTTTCCGGAATTGGGTGTCTGCTGCTTCCACTCTGGTGTACCATAGAAAGTGAGGCATGTAATTATAAAACCACTTTTCAGAAATTCAAGGGTATTCAAGGGGGAATGATAATTACAGGACGTGTCTCAAGAGCCCTGAAAACAGTTCTCAAATTCGAGAGCTTTCAATGGCTTGAAGAACGTGTACCTGCCCTGTTTATATGGCAAAGCAAGTTGACGTTCAATTAGTTCCGGTACATGGAACCTCTGCCTAGAGCGGTAAGATGTGCTCGCGCGGCCGCTGTATGCATGTACATACACCTTCGATCTTCTTCCGGGACACTGGCTTCAACCAGACACACCACAGTTACACAAAGGAAACGCCCTTCACTTAGGAACACTGAACACTGCTTGAAAACACACACGCTCCTATCCAAGGAAAAACTTGGAATGTGCGTGGTTTAACATCTTAGCTGTTGAGGGCCGAGGCTGTGCCGTGCGTCCGGTCTAATGCTTGTCACGCAGTAGGGAAAAGCGGATCCACTCTTGCCCTTGACCCAGTCTTGCCCTCAGCCCACTGCTACATTGTAGTGATTATGCGGAGGCCAGTGTGCGATAAAGGGTAGAAAACGTTTAGCTCGAAGTTGCGGGTTCGATCTACGGAGCTGCGGGGACACAGCTTGACAACCTTGCTAAGTTACGTCACGATTAGCTATAGAAGAACAGCTTCACTGTTCCATTACTTATCACGGCATGGAACTCTATTAAGAATGGGTTTTTCGTTCCTATGAGAATGCGTATAGGCGCAAGGAAAGTACATCGGCACATCGATGGCTTCGATTTTCCACTGAGTGTTTTTGTTCTGGAGATCTATTTGCGACGACCAATATAGGGGTAATTAAAGTTTAGTGTGAAAATTTTGAATTTAAACCGTCGATAACTATGCCCTCCGCTCATAGGTCTTGTTTCTCTATGAACAGCAGTTGCCGTCAAATGCATTTACAGGATGCATTTTTATGATCGTTATTTTTGTGCGATTACAGTTATATGTCAGTGTGTGCTTGTGGAGCTTTCGTTACGGACTGCTGTATTGACCTGCGCCGTCCGCGGAGCTTGAATGCGAGTCCTTTATAACGCCAGTATAAAACGTCTGATCGAGTGTAGTCTCTGCATTCGTTCTCAATAGTGGAACTGAAACGCGTTTTTCGTGGCTATGGGCAGAACGGCCGAATTGATCGCTGCAATCATTTCCACTGACCAAGTGGTATGCCGGCCGCCACTGATCCTCGATGCCAATTCTTGATGAGGAAAATGTAGTTAAATAGAGATTGTACAAGCGGCTATCCCATTCTGAGATTATCACTTTTGGCGATATCGCCAAAACACCGTCTCAAATGCGCGTTGATTGGCTCATTGAGGTAACGCTTCGTCATGCGAAATTCCAAGTCATACAAAGCGTCACTGCCGCCGAAAGCGATCGCCTGATAACCCCTGTGTGGCAAATGTAGCCTCGGATGAGTATTGAGATGCGTGTTTCCAAGCGTCAAGGGGCACTATGTCGCAGACATGGCATAACCAAATACCCAAGGGGCTTTTATTCACACATTGCTAAACTTGCACGCACAAGTTATGACACGACCAGCGGGGCCTCTACGATACATTTTTGTAGCAGCGCTCATTTCTTGGTCGTAGTGGGATCCCTGCGATCAAAGTTGGCATAGACGCGAATACGCCTTTATGCATCCTTCAGCCTTCCTAATTGGGTATCCTCATGTCGTATCTGGCAATACGGGGCGTCGGTATTCAACAGCAAGTTCGGACTGTTTGGACTGGGGCGCTCTGAAGTGTCCGGATATTCGTCGCCGAAGTGTTGCTTAGCGTATGTGTACTGTACCTCAAGAAACTCAGAAGGAAAGTGGATTGCGCAGCTGCAAAAGCAATTGCATAGATGCAGCACACAACTTCCAACTGAGAAACGGGAAGATATGAGCAATCGTCGTTGGCTCGTTTATTTCTGATATACACATATGTATATGTGGGGGCTCAGCGGGAGGCCTATATCGATCATCTTTCCTGGAGCTCGGTGTGTCTTTAGCAGCGAAGCTCTTCGTGGTCGACCCTGTGCCGTAGTCGGCGTAGTAACGCAAGAGGAAAACAACCGACTTACACTCGCCCTCTGCCCCTGCTACATCAGTGTGATGGTTATGACAAGTCCAATGTGCGGCATTTGCGCGCGCATTTCTTTCATCCCTTGCGTTCGACCCGCTCTTGCACTCAGCCCACTACTACATGGTGGTGATGATGCGAAGCCTATCCCCTAACCGCGGCTGTATTTTTATAGCGCGAAATGCAAAGAAAAATAGAAGGAAGGAAAGAAAGAAATGAAAAAAGAAGTGCATGGTGAAGGATCAAGTACGGTCATTAGAAAATGATGAAGGGTGGAGTATCGAGACACCCCCAGTCGATGAAGGACACACCGTTTTGGCGGGGTACGAATGCGCGACCAACATAACTGATAGCTCATAGCATCAATGACTTGATACCCTTGCCAGTTGCTTAACAATTAACGATAACAGAACAGCTTCGCTGTTCTCACTGCGTGGAAATGGCTTCAATTTTTGTTTCTGGAATTTTTAAACTATCCATCTGAAAGGTGCTACCTATTTACGCGTGGACGCAACCAAAGAACTTATTTTTGATGAACGCTGCAGTCTTTTGTGCTGCGAAATTTTGAAGCCCCCCCCCCCCCCCTCCCGTTCGGATCTGGAGGTGTGTTGAGTCAGACGCCCATATGCACGCGTCTGTATTATAAAGGTGCGTATCCATCTATCAGCATCGTCAACGCTCTTATCTCTCTGCTAGCGCCGCTAGTGCCTTTTCAAGACGCTGCATGAAACCTCTACACTAAGCTTCCTTATCGGGTCGCACAGCCAGTAAGCCTGTCCGCAGCATATACAAAATGTTTTAGACCCTAAAATATTGCACGGTCGAATATCGTTCTTACTAATTTCAAACTACACAAGTGATATGGCGATATTCAGGAATTTTAAAATGTTGTCAGGAAGCGTAGTGACGAGACAGAATATAGCATTATGAGGCGGAAACATGGCGTGGACTAGCAAATCGGTGAATAAAGGCAGACCGATGCGTCGTCTGATCTATTTCGCATGTGCACCTGCGTTTTACGGCGCCTGTCCACAGCCATGTCGCGTCGCCATCGCCTTCAAATGAATCCGACAATGAGCGTGCTCCCGGACGCGGCCAAGTCGACGTCGTAGTTGCTTATCGTACAAGTCTACAACTTCACACTTTTTGGCGTTGAAAACACATTTTTTCCTGATAGTCATCGCAACAAGTCTTCAAGAGGGAGCCACACGTGAATTACACGTAAGGTGTGCTCTGTGAAACATCGTCATAGCGTCCCTTGTAAGCAATAAAACTTATGCTGTAATGAATTTATAGTCTGATTTCAGCGTCTATTCAACTTTAGCAGTCGTGCACATAACAGCAAGCGCTGAAAGAGGCCAGGGAATGTGAGATGCCCACGTGTAGAGCCCTGTACCTCGCCATTCAGCACAACAGGGATAGTGTGATGATAAGGTGGTCCAAACAACCTTATCATCATAAATTAAGACGGTCATCTTCATTCATGAAGAATACAGGCATTCGAGCATGCACAGCGAACCCTTTCAAGCGGCTGCAATGTTCAGCGTATAGCGCTCTACTCATTCGGATGCTGTTTTTCGTTTTGTTGCTGTAACGCAGCACACGGCACAACTTAAGCTGCACAGGTAAATCCGAGGCATAGAAGTTACTGGGCGTTTTACAACCACCGCCTTTGGCCAGCGCCGGATGAAGGGATTAGGTAGCTTGAGCATGACATTTACGGTGGATTATGCTGAGGCGGTTGGATGTTCCACGACTACTCAAATGTGCACACAGCTGCTCAAATGGAAGGCTGGTATGTGCGCGCACAATACAAGCCACTAGTATATTCAGGAGAAATGTGAGATACTTAAGGTATTAATTACAGAATAATTAAGGGGGTCTCACGTGCCAAAATCGCGATATGATTATGAGGCATGCCGTAGTGGAGGACGCCGGGAGTTTTTACTACCTGGGATTCTTAGACGTGCACTGACAACACAGAGCACACGGACCTCTAGCATTTTCACCTCCACCTAAAATTCTACTGCCGCTGGTATCGAACCCGCGTCCTTCGGGTCAGCGGCCGAGTACCATAAGCGCTGTACCACCGCGGCGTACCACATGTTCAAAGAAATCTGTTTAATATCGTACACCTTTTAGTTAAGGTTAGATGTGCACTGGTAGGGTAACTCTCAGGGCGATAGTACGTACATCAACATGTATTACATTATGATTCATGGAGCGTTAAATGTTTGAAAAAAAAATTCCTTACCTATAATGCGAACTCTTACGTATACAGGTTTACACTTCCCTCATGCTTTCTGCGTGGACGCTACTGCAACTCTCGAAAGCACGCTTCCCGGACACTGCATTAATAAAATACAGTGTCCGGGAAGCGTGATTTCGGTCGCGTACGCTAAACTAAAGCAATAATAAATTGTTTTAGTTTAGCGTACGCAATCACACATGATTTTGCCTTTCGTTTCCCTGCACAAACTATAGACGAGAACGGTGCTGTGGACCACAGATATACTTCTGTAGACCTGGTGGCCTGTAGGTGTGCAGCGTAGATGGCGTTGACGATGTGCCTGCAGGTCAGGGCATGTCTATATGAGGTGGTGCGAGTCATTTCGCACTGGCGCAGCACGACCGAACGGGTAGCTCAAAGAGGCGTTGAGCAGCCTTTCGCGCTGTGTGCACGCGCCTGACGTTGGTGCCTTGGTGGAGATGCATACTAGACGTCACTCATACGGAAATTAGGTACCTTTATTACTCGGCGGAGCACCAAACTTTCTTGAATGACGCGCCTTTATTATTGCTCAACCCTGAAGAAATGCTTTTTTTTTCGACGCTGCGCTTCTCTTTATATCTGGTCTATGTGTTCCTTAGTTTGCGCTGTCTATACGCTTTGTTATTCCAAAGGTGTGAAATGTAAATTTAATTGTAATATTCAATATAAGAATTATTCGCTTGTGAAGTGTAAATGCTATTCTTTAAATGAGTCTGTAAATTCTCTGCTAACTCCATTTGCAACTTCTTGAGCAGTGCCGCGGCTATATTCTGCTCAGCGGGCATAAGATAGTTCTCGTGCAGCTGTAATATCGTACTCCATAAGGACCAACGTAAACATTTCGCCAAAAAATTTCATTTTTAGCACAATAACATGCAGCTTATAAGTCTACTCTCTGAGCTGTGTTACTCGAAGAGGGGTGGACATTACATGCAATGGAAATCAAAATGAACATTTGTGTAAATGCCTAATCACCATAAGTCAATTCTTGACTAATTACGTTATCACATATATTGCCATATACGAAATGAAGCCAGAAATTTCACAAGGCGCGTCTACAAAAAATGAATTTTGAAACTAGTTTTGATTCTAGGGGGGGTTTCACACATACTATAAAAATACACCACTGTCTCATCAACCTTTTTTTTTCTTCTCGGACACGAATAGTGCTCTGAGTCGCATATGCTTTTCAAATAGGTTGTCAATGCAGAATATGTCATTGCAAACGTGAGGAACCATCTTTGTTAAGATGTACGAGGTAGACGCTAAAGGAGGCCCGTCCTCAGGGGCGGAAAAAATTAGCCGTCTCTCCGTAAAATTTTATTCCCCGAAACATGGACACTATGGAGAAAGAAAGAGAAAAACAAGAATTTGCTACCCTGCACTAGGAGAAGGGAAAATAGCGGATACACAAAAGGAAAGTTAACACGACATGGTAGGCTGACCTTTCGGAGCTACATCCCGAATTATTCCGATAACTCTCGGTGTTCGAAGTTCCCTTTACCGATACTTTTCATTGCTTGCGACGATGAAATGTTTCGCAAGAAATTAATGTCAAGTTTTCTGAGAAGCTGGCGGCAATAATGGTTGTAACTTCATGCACGCACTTCCTCATGCACTTAAATTTATGCGCAATAATTAGCGGAATACCAATATATTTCGTCTAAAGCGATGGGCTTTGGCGAAACAATTTTATGGTGCATTTTGGTTTGGCCTCAAGACTTCCTGAGATATCTCGGCATCATCCCCAGCATCGTAATTCAACGGCGGAGATGATCCCGATGTTCGCGCTGAGCTACGTGTAGGTCTTTGTAAATCACGAGAAGGCAACCCCTATGATACGGGACTGTATGAATGTGAAAGAAGGGGAAGGTCAAACTTACGTTTCCTTTTTTCTTTCTTTCTTTCTTTCTTTCTTTCTTTCTTTCTTTCTTTTGAGCTGGGGGTGCTAACCAATTAGCTGTCATGAAACGTGATACAAATTTGTCGTGCAAGTTGGGGAACTCTCCGTGCGGTGGCGCCCCGCCACGGTGGTCTAGTGGCTAAGGTACTCGGCTGCAGATCCGAGGGTCGCGGGATCGAATCCCGGTCGCGGCGGCTGCATTTCGATGGAGGCGAAATGTCGAGGCCCGTGTGCTGTGCGATGTCAGTGCACGTTAAAGAACCCCAGGTGGTCGAAATTTCCGGAGCCCTTCACTACGGCGTCTCTCATAATCACAGCTGGTTTTGGGACGTTAAACCCCACATAACAACAACAACAACAACATCTCCGTGCGGTGGCGCCTATGCGCGTGCATAGGAGGACGCAGCAGACGCTGCCGTGGCGAATGAAGACAACTCTGTACGCATTTCAAAGCGGTCTGCACACGACAAAAAGATGGCAATGTCAGCAGCGAGAGCGTGGGGCGACTTATTTTGTCCTCTTCACGCAACGCTAGCGTGGATGACATGGAGGCACCCAAGGATTGCCTGATACAATATGACAGTGGCAGATAATTAATTTGGTGCTTGAGTAAACGCTCAAGTTCGCAGGCTTTCTTTTTAGATGTCGTCGTCATCGTCATCATCATCGTCATGTCTACGCCCTCTACCGGGCAAAGGCCTTTCCAGTAGATCTTCTTCAGCAGTGCCGCGGCTATGGTATGCTCAGCGGGCATAAGATCGTTAAGTGATAGCGGTCCTGTGCCAACTGCGACCACATCACCTCCGCAAAGTTCTTGATCTCATCTGCCCACCTAAGTTTCTGCCGCCCTGTGCCACGCTTAACTTGTCTAGGGGTCCACTCTGTTATCTTCAATGACCAATGTTATCCTGCCTTCGCATTACGTGCCCTGCCCACACCCATTTCTTCTTCGGTTTCTACTAAGATGTGATCCATACACCTGTCCCAGTGACCCACTTCGCTCTTTTCATGTCCCTTAACGTTACACCAATCAGTTGCCGTTCTGTTTCTCGCTACGTCATCCTCAATTTAAGGTGAAACATTTCAATGAGCCTTCAAAGTCTCTGGCCCGTAGGAATAAAGGTGGAACTGTTATACACTTCCCTATTAAGGGACAATGGTAAGCTACAATTCATTATCTGGGAATGCCTACTGAATGCAGTCGACCCCATTTTTATTCTTAATTATTTCGAGCTGTCTCGAGCTCAGCGTTCGGATCAGGGATCAATACCTGGCCTGAGTAGATATATTTGCTTACCACCCTCCAGTGCCTCGCGAACTATCTCAGGCCACTGTGCTCTTACGAGGGTATTGAACGTTACTTTAGTTTTCTGCATGTTAATTTGCAGATCCACCATCCTCTTTAGTTCAGTAACGGTGCCCTGCAATTCGTCCCCCGAGTTACTAGGCAATGCAATGTCATCAGCAAATCTGAGGTTGTTGAGGTATTGTCCGTTCACCTTACACCCACCCGTTCCCAATCCAGGGTTTAAATGCCTACTGTTAACATGCTGTGAACAACATTGGGGAGATTATATCCCCTTGTCTTACATACTTCCTTACAGGCATTTTACTGCTCTCCTTGTGGGAGACTATGGCGGCTGTGGAGCCGTTGCAGGTGTCTTCCAGTATTCTTACGTAATGCTCGTCTACGCCCTTATTCAGCAAGGCCTGCATAACTGCTGAGGTTTCGACCGAGTCAAATGTTTTCTCATTATCTATTAAGGCTATATAGAGATTGGCTATACTCCGCGCATTTCTCTACCACCTGACTGATCGTGTGAATAAAGTCTATTGTTCAACAGCCTTTACAAAACCCCGCCAGTTCGTTACACTGACTGAAATCTAGGGTGGCACAGATCCTGTTAGCGATTAGCTTGCTGAATACTTTTTAGCAAAAGAGAGTAAATCGACCGGACCGCAATTTTTAAAGTCGTTCAGGTCACTGCTCTAATGGATTAGTACAATGTTCGTGTCCTATCCTCCCTTGCCATCTGTTCCGAACTACGACCGTAAATCCGCGCTTCTGGCTGAACAGTAGTGCATGGAAGCATAATTGGTTCGCTGGAGAAGAGCTGTCGGGGACAGCTTTCGTTCTATGGAAGTGTCACGCGTTTAGTCTGCTCAGGCACTGCCAACAGCACGATGCCTTGGTTGTGTATAGTCGATCGCTGTCACGAGGCCATGGCGCATCTTTGAAACAGAAATTGCTCCGCTATACGATCTCGAGCCCAGGGAACGATCTCGATGATGTGGCGCCCCTCTAGATTTTTCCCCCTTGTTGATACATACCACGTGGCGCTTCGGCTTCATTCTGGCACGAATGATAAAAAAGAAGGCGAGACTCTTTAGGCATCGACTATCATCAGCGCCAGCATTCAGCTCACGTCGGTGCATCCCTAAAACTTGCATATGCAAGCACATGCAAAACGCGCGACGGGGAGAACGCGACCACAAACTTTACATTTTTGGCGTTCGTTTGTCTTCACCACTTAATGGCTTCGCGCAAAAATGAAAAAGGAAGCAAGAAGGGAAGCGGAGCACGAAGGTGGGAAGAGGCCGATGAAACGAAATACCGCCGCCGAGAGCGAGTTCAAAGCAGTCAAAATGGCTCGGTTTTCCGGAGCAAAGTGCTTCCGGTTTCGTGATTGGCCACGACAGCTTTATTCGTGCTCCTTCCTCCCCACCGAGTGCTTTTTTTTTTGTTTTTTTTTCTTGCCTCCGTATGCGGAAAGCCGCGGGAATAACGAGGGCAACGTTAAGACCGCGTGTTGGTCGGTGGAAGGAGGGGGCCGCTGCGATTGAGCGGAGAGGGGGGGATCCAATTATGGGCGACGTTAAAGCTGCCGCTTTCAAAGTTAGTTTTCTGGCTCGCAGGGTTCCTTCGCGGCGGCTTCGAACGCAGAGTGATGCGCCATTACGATCCCGTCCGCCATCCCGTCTTCTTTACGTAGTGGCGACGGCCGCGTTAGTGGCTGCGCGCACCCTGTCAGGCCCGGTTGGCCGCTGACGCGACGGCCCGCCTGCAAAATGAATACCCCACGTGCCATTAGGAAGGTGGGCGGAGTTATGATCCTATGACGAAAACGTGATGAAGACGTGGTTGGCGGCGTATCTATCGCCGCTGCAGCGCTTGAATTATTGGGCGAGCGGAGAAGGCGAGAAACAACTTGCGCGCCACTTAAAACCCCAGAGGAATACACTTGTCGCATAGAGAAAAAAATACTGTGGCTCTTATACTCCAAGTGCGTCGTGTTACAGCCGATGTGCTTGCAAACTTCACCAGAACAAACCCTTTAAAAAGAGGTAGGCATATTCACTAAGAACTTACTAAGCATATACTATCCCTGAAAAACAACAGAATTCTAAGTATTTGCTGGTAAAAGTGCCGGTAGCGGAATTCACTACCTGCACTGCACTGCCATGTTAGTGAAAAGTGCTAACTGAAGTTCACCGTATTAGTAAAGATTGATTGATTTGTGGGGTTTAACGTCCCAAAACCCGCTCTGATTGTGACAGACGCCGTAGTGGAGGACTCCGGAAATTTCGACCACGTGGGGTTCTTTAACGTGCGCTGACATCGCACAGCACATAGGCCTCAACATTTCGCCTTCATCGAAATCGGATCAGCAGCCGAGTGCCATAACCACTAGACCACCGTGGCGGGGCATATTAGGGAAAAAAAAAAAAATGCTAGTTGAAAGTACTAACTACATGTTAATACGCCTTCGTAGTAATATACCCTGTTTTGGCAGTTTGGTTTGCGCATATTGTTAGAACCTGCCATGACACGCCGTTGCTATTACAATAGAAAAGAAAGTATCATACGGCTGGGCCTCCTTACATTAATCAACACTCGCTAATTAGTTGATGCAATTACAGTGCTAAATGCACAACACTGATATTCTCGAGTAAGAATACACAAAGAGACATCAACAAACGATATACGACAAAAGGCAGACATGCACAGATACCACGGCTTGTACGCGACACCTAGTCTAACAGCAACCTCAAAGGCATATATGGCCTTAGTTTAGGGTAGGTCACGTTTTACGGGTGAGCAGTCACGAATATAAAGAAATAAAGCATACACCGGATTAAGATTCTTAGTTTACTCTTTGCATATCCATGCGTCATGATGTCGCACAAGACAGTTATTCAAGCATAATCAACCAATTACAATTGTAACTACCAACTATGGTGGTGCAGTCATCTACGAAGATCTGGCAACACAGGAGTGGCTTACTAGTTACCTAGCTAAAAACGCTAAGTAACATCTCTGGGTAGTAAATACAGCAAATACTAGCTTCCGAAATCTCCTTCCTGGTTAGTAAAATGTTACTAAGAATGTAGTGAAGTGCCCGAGAAGTTAGTAAATGCATAAATTTTTTCCTATTTACTAACTTTATTTTGAAGAGTGTGCACTTGACACGGCTATTCTGGAATGTGCGTCACATGCTCACCATCATAACCTCATAACGTAGTACATATAATGACTAGAAAATTGCTCAACACAGCCAGGTAACAGCACCAGGTTTTAATGCCAAGCTGGCTTCATTTTCACTGCATGATTCTGCGGCATTCCCTGGGCATTATTTTATTGCTGACATTCATCAAGGTAAGTGTTGTCAACTATTTGGCGTTGAAATAACAACATTGCATAAATTATAATTTACCGGCTTAATAGCACTAAACAGCACAAAGAAAAGTTAACGAATTAAACGAAAAGGTATACAGTTCCTGCAAAAGCGCTCTGGAAGTTTCTTTTTTGCGAGTGCCATTGGGGCATGCACATATATAGCGCTGAAACGCGTTGTCGGCGTACAATGAAAGCCTACATGAAGGTACACGAAACATGGCGTGCTATACACTGAAGAATAGTCAATACGCCCAAAATATGGAAACGGAGCGTGAAACGGCGTGCGAAAACGGGACAACTAAGCAGAACACGCAGATCCGTTTTCAGCGCTATTTCACGCTCACGTAGGTGGACACAGGCGCGCCTACAACCAGTGGAAACAATCTCCCCGGAAGAAAACAGCGTTGATAACCGATGTGTGACACTCGCAGTTACTGCGTATACTACCAGTAAGAACGCACGCCATGCACATGCGCGAGAACCCATTCGTGTGTGCGTTGCGAGCATGATTGCGGTGTCTTTCCGGAGGAAAAGAAAAATAAAATAGGAAATGCTGGCAGCGTGTTTTGTCCGCGTGCTGCTGACTGCGCACTGCGCTGTGGAGCGGGAGACGCTAAGAGCTGCCGGCGTATGGCGCGCCCACAGCTTGCCGAATGGGCTCCCGGGGCTTCTTCCGGCGCCTTCATTAGACTGCAGGACCCGCTTATGAAAGGCGACACCGCGCCTTCCGAAAGCGCCCACCTCTGGCGCGACGATGCGCATTTCGACGTGTTTTAGAGCTGACGAGGCTAATGGCGAGACTTCAGTGCCTGCCTCGATTTCGCTCGCGAAGTGTTTGAGGACGCTGATTGCGGTCGATCTCGACGCACTTGCACCTGTATGCGTGAGCAGTTTCTCTTTGGCCATTTCAACTTTTGTTGTTTGTTTCTTTCCTACATTGCTTCCGCAGCTTTGTGCTAGCTTCCTCGTTGGTGGATAGAATAACGTGAGTGGTGCTACTGGAAAACCCTTGGGCATTTTTTGGGCATTACAATAGCAAAAAATTAAAAATATGAACAAAATGAACTGTTATTTGTGACTACAGTTAATAAGGAGAAAGTTTAAGTGCCTAGTGAGATGCGTTGACAACACATGTGGTACCAATAAATTCGCTGTGGCTAACTCATTTATATGCGTGGGTGTGCGTAGCGAGAGGTGCGGTTAATCTTATTGTTTAGCTTGTTCTCTGTACGGTTGTCATTTAGCTGTACTTTATCATTTAGCTTCGTACATCTGAGTGTTTACGTTTCGTTGTCCCCTCTTGTTAAGTTATGGTTACACTAAATAATAGACATTTTTACTTAAAGGGTAACACATTTGTTAAAGTGTAATGCATTCGTACTTTTGTTGTTTATCAATTGCCACAAAGACGGGCCTGATGGTCGGTGAAGTAGCAATTAGCCGTCTAAATGGTTCCGACCATAGAGTTTCCTACTAAAACACTAGAGGGAAAACTGGCGCTGCGATCGTGAAGCTGCCATGGGAATGATGGGCATGACATGGATTTGTCTAATCTTCGTGCCTGCGGCTTCAAACGTTTTGGTGGACTTGTTTATTCCTGTTTAACTTCAGTGACGCGAGTGACGTTACTTCACTTTTTCATCACGCGACGAAGGCAGCGGCTGTAGTGTACGCTTTACTGGCTTTTACTGCTAGAGATCATCAGACTGTCGCATGTACCAAAGTCGTTTGCAATGATGAGGTGATATGAAGTGTTTCGTTGTTGTGTTTGTTGATGGATGGCTACACATATTATTTGCAGCGGTATTTTACCCAACTTTAGAAATATTCGCGCTGCGTCTCGCAAACCTTATTGATGCGGTTTTGCTGTTTTTTTCTATTCTTTTGTATCAGATGCGATAGAATCTATAACCGTAGAGTCACTTTCACGGCTGACATACACGCCTTGCCAGAAGGCTGTTTGTATATCTTGTACTACGGCATTTCAATTCCGCTGTCTGATTAATTCAACGCATACCGAACGGCCGAGCAGGCGCACAGTTATCGCGCGTAGTAGACGCCCAGTGGACGACAGACAGACGCACCTGCGGACGACGCTCAAAACGTCAGCTCACATCAAAGCTCAGGCGCAGTTTCGGATGGAGTTTAACGGCACGGTTGTTTATTTAACATCACGTTTTTTCACAAAACCAACCACCAAGCGATGAGCAATACTCCGCTCCTGCTACGGCCTCGCGCAGGGGCTTGACCCATGTATATAGTTTGCAAAAATCCTGTGGAGCACTTGCCCTGCACTAAAAGAAGCGAGCGAAAGCCCATTTGTTATATTTAGAAGACACATCTACCTTTTACATACTTGAAAATCCCAGCGCGTCACTTACAAGAGCAAATATCTTTATTTTAAGTGCGAACACAACTCCATCTCCTGTATGGACGCTGCTAAATCTGGGCACAAGCAGAGGAGGCAACATTGCGATATCGCACAATATTGCTAAATTTCTGAGCGCTCAGTATATTTCTAACCGCGAAAAAGCAACTTGTACGTAAGCACGCACATAGTTATTCCGTTTTATTGCAATATGTTGTCGTAAAAGACCCATTTTTTTTTTTTTTTTTGAAGTGGCAAAGCCATATGAAGCCAGAAGAACGAAGACTAGGCAAAACCATGTCATACTCATCATTCCCATGCTGGCTCAACCGCCTTGTTTGAAACTCCAATAGACACTAGCGTCAGTTTTCCCTCTAGTAGGAAACTCTATGGTTCCGACACAGTTCGGCTCGGTGTGACGTATCTCACCGAGCTGCCCCTTCTATATATGCGATGCAACGCTGGCTCGTCCTCTGTTGTTGCAACGCGCTTTCACCGGCTCCTCCTTTGACGTCATGCCAGATGGCGCGGCGAGCGGCGCTGCCAGCTGCGGCGGTTGCTAGGCAACGGCTCAGCTCGCGGTGTGGCCACTGGCCACAGCGAAACGCTGAGGATACGGCCAATGTAGCTCTCGCTACAAAATCGAAACTCGCATGTCGCTCACGTATACGCCAAAATTGGCATGGTAAGCTACCGATCTATAGTTAACCTGCTAATAGGTCACTACATGAATAGCATGACATGCTTCGAATGACCTTCATGATTAAGGATAATGGAATCACGTGTGGAGCACACCCGCACTCATCGGCCAGGGATATGCGGGTATGTGCCAAGCGTGACTGAATGCTAACCTTTACTATCAATCTGCCAAGTTACATTCACGTGATGCCAAATGAATTTAGTTATGAATTAAGGCAATTCACATAAGAGAATCTTTGTGACAATGCGGAATCGCTTTCGCCGTCAGGTGGTCTTACATGCGTAACGGGCCAGTGAAGTTTTGCTTTGTTGTTGTGGTCAAATGCGAAGCATTTCTCGGCAAACCTAAGTCACTTTGACCGTATCTATCTATCTATCTATCTATCTATCTATCTATCTATCTATCTATCTATCTATCTATCTATCTATCTATCTATCTATCTACGTCTCGGTGATCGCCAGGTCGCTTCATTCACATGCAATACGCAAATATTTGGGAGGTAGGGTATAAATGTACGACGAACATGAATGCTTGATCTTTACATCACTAATATGGTATACTCCTCATGTACATCGCGACTATCGATGCTGCAATCGCGCGTTGTTTTCTGCACGTCACACGGTGCACTGCATCCGGGATCGGCCCGCACACCAGACGGGCGGCTTAAAGAGCTCCGCTCTTAAAATAGGGAGGGAATGCCGTTTGTCCTCGCCTGCGATTGAAATAGACACAACAAGCACACAGCAACTGGAACTTACCATCCAGGCCTGTTAAGTTACAGCAAATGTGACTTAATAGTAGCGAGTTTTAGTATATCGGAAAGCAGCAAACGTAAAGATTTAGCGTTAACGTTACCGTGCAACACACCGCGCATGCGCAGAACGTAAACGTAGACGAAACCCTTACGTGCGTACGCTATTTTCGGAATATGGCGTTCAACGCTAACGATCACAAAGGGACCCGTTTGTTTGGCAACATGGCGGCGTCAGTAGAAGTGAGACTGCTCGCTTCAGATCTGTCGAGACATCGGCCTGCGCTGTTAAGCTCATTGATTACCCACTAATGTTCGCATTTGCTTTAGGTTTGGCTAATTAAGCTTCGCCAGCCGTGTATTGGCGACAATATAGTGCCATTTTCAAGATATGCTATCAGTAAGTGGCGCACAAGGCTTAAAATGTGAGTGTACTCACTTTCACGGCCTCCGAGAAAGCGCGCGCAGGCGTGCGGGATCGCGGAGGCCATGTCGCTTGGCTCACGTTTACGGTAGTCGCGTCGAGACGGCGGCACTACCACCGGTGCGTTTTTCTTTTTGTACATCGGCTGTACAGCCAAAGTAAAGCCGCGACGAGTAGCGTACTGCATTACTGTATTTATAATGCTTGAAATGACAGTGTAATGTTTGTCGAAGTGTTCCTTCAGTCAGAAAGGCGATTTGGATAAGGCAGCCTTCGCCGGCACATGCACAGAGATGCGCACAACCTGCAGGCACTCGAGTAATGTTGTGGAAGCTCCAAGGCACTGATGACAAGCGGAAAATCCGCCTTCTCAAAGCGGAATTGTCGGCGAAATGTCTCGTCGGGCATACCCTCGACGTTAAGGAGGCCTCCCCTCGAGGACATGGACTGCCTGCGTTGCTTCTCTGGTTTCCAAAGCATAAATTAAGCGCTCCTATGTAATCGCAACTTCGAAATGACAGGCAGTACGGGTCAGAAAGGAGACTCGATGGCGGCATTTTGAAATGAAGCGATGTTTTTCAGGTCTGCTGACACCACACTAACAACACCTACACGATAGTGGCTCAATGACTTTGTGGCGCGCTCAAGGATTCAATAGTCGTTTTAAGGTGTAGGTGTCGCCGTATATGCCCTTGCGTTAGCGTTAGCATTTCGCTCTCTTCCGCCATACTAAAGGTCTAGTTTGTGCCACGAAGTGCACCCTGTTTTGCCGTAACACGAACGCTAACGCTAAATTTTTACGTTTGCTGCTTTCCGATATACTGAAGCTCGCTAGTAACATGCAACCTACCAAGCGGTAGGGCGGTATCGAACACAGGCCCTCGAGGAAGCCACGACGAAGCATGCTACCACACACAGTATATGGAGTATACTGTGTGCGGTGGCATGCTTTTGTACCTGCAGTTGTAAAGGTGGTGCTTGTGTAACGTGAATTGCGCTTCTAATGTGTGATAACCACTATCATTGCAATACATACCTGCTTCTACCATTCAGTATGCTTTTGTGCAACTCCGTTCTATCACGTAGAAACAATTCAGCAAGCGATAATTATGATAGCACATCGACACACCTATAGTGCATTTTCTGCGACAAAGGAGGCGTCTGTGCTTTGTACTAACATGAATGCCAACGTTACGTCGATTCTGTTGCCACTGTCGATGTTCCAGGATTAGCCCATGTTAAGCATACTCATGAGCAGGTACTCATGCGCTCTGCACAAAGACAGTGATCCCACTAGTCACAGATGGCTGAATGCCAAACAGGCATTTCTCAAGCAATCCCAGAGCACCGCGCGGGGCATTATGGGGAAAGTGTGTACGCCGACTCGAGCGAGCTGGGTGCGGCGGTCCGGTCGCCCGCTTCCCGTTGGCACCGCGGGGCACAAAAGCAAGAGAGCACGCCGCTCTTTTTTTTTCATATTTTTATTTTCACTACTCGGCCCACCATAAGCGCTTCAAGTACCCGAAAACGTCTCGATGTAACTGTGCAAGTGAATGTTCGAAGTATTAATGCAGTCAGTGTAGACATGTTACGGAACGGTCATCGCATAGATGCTCCGCCGTAAACATATTGACACGTACGATGTTTTGGTTTAAGTTGAAAGCCGTTATCACTTTCCTGTGAGACGCGCGCTTGTTGTTTGCGGCGAGTGTCGTTATTACTTTCTGTTACGCGCAGCGCAGGCCGCGTTTACCTTGCATGTCGTTACGGGGACCGTATTGACTGTTTTTGAAGCTGCGTGCCTGACGCGCAAACTTGAGTGTCTTCTAGAATCTTAGAGATAGTGCGAGAACGCGTTATGACGTGTGTATAAAAGCCGGCGCATTTAGCCGTTTGTCAGCGTTTCCGTCTGCCGACGACTGTTCATGCTGCTATTGCAGCGCGCTGTGATTGGCTTTGTTTTGCTGGGCACAAGTTCGCCCAATAAACAGTTCACCTGACATCGTCTTGAGTTCTGCGTGCGTCACGACCACGTGACAATATCACCTGCATTGTTCGAACGGTTCCCTCCATAGCGCGACACATTGTGAGTCCAAGAATTAAAATCCAGTAGAAACACGGGGTTGCTCAAATAGGTGTTCATCGCTTTTCCGATGCGGCACTGATGTCATATGGGAAGTCACTAAACGGTGCGGAATTCCAGAAACGGTTAAATTGCACGCCGGAGAGTTCGAAGATAGGCCGCTACATATATGGTCATTTCTCGGGAAAAAAATGTCAAAAATAATGTTCGTTTATTCTTATTATCAACCATGTACCCTCAAGCACACTTGGCTATGGTAACTATAGGAAGCATCACGGAATATTTTGATTGCCACGCATTACTCAAGAGTCAGTTAAGGTGTTGCTTCGTTTAAGTTCTTTTCAAGTCATTCCTATCATTTATTATTATGAACAGTTAGTCTTTCCCTTATGTTTTCCGGTGAATACATCGTTGACAGCTTTGTCTAGACAGTGAACGCCTATTGCAGCTTGAGCGGCGTTGCGCAACTCCCAAGGGCACATTCAGGTATTTTACACCTTCGCTCTTCGGTGTCTCGGTGTGTTGGAGATAATTAGGAAATACAGCGCTTTATATTGCTATGTGCAAACAAAAAGGGGAGAATTCGATTTTGTTCAGCTGTTAGAGAAATTGAAGCAAGCATACTACCTCGCAATAAAGAGGGGAACAGAAGTCACTCGTTAAAGAAAGCTCCATGAGACAAAGCACAGGTGCGAAAGCCCGATAATTTTAAAACATGCAATGAACTTATTGTTTAATCCGTGCCGTGTCTAATCAGATATATGTTACGCTTAATTCTGGTTTTCTTTTGTCTTTTTTTTTTTTGCTACGCAGCTCACTTTTGGCCACCACCAAGAATTTTTAGTGTTGAATTGTGCGTCGGCTAAAGAAATGAACATTCCTACAAATATTAAAGCGCGTGTCGTGGCATATTTCCCGCCTCACCGAGACACACAAAAAGCTTGTCCACTTCTTCCTCTTGTTGTGCCATAAAAGCGTACCAAATGTCGCAGATAATCACAATTAATTGACTTACTAATAACTGACAGCTGGCTTGCGAAACCCCGTACGTCACCCGCGCAACGTTACATTCGCACAGACGCAAATAACAGCCAGGAATAGATATTGCACAGGACGTGCTGCACAACGCTCGCTCGAGTTGGCCTCGATACCTCTAGCTAAATCAGATGTCACAGCGAATCAGCGTGAGGGCTAGTACGTAGTGATGCAGTCAAGGCATGGCCAGCCGTAAGACAACACGCCAAAGCATATAGCCTTGGCTTGTAAAATTCTACGCGGGCAATCAATGCCAAGAAAAGTTGGCAACGATTCATCGCCCTCTGTCCACATTGCGAATGATGCGCTCGCTGTCTAATCAACGCATCCATTTTTTTTAAATGGCCGCTATATTCTCTCGTTTATACATTAGTATAAAAACCTCAGCTTGTGCCCTTTGTCATTGTCGGTGGACATCGATTCTCAGGAATAGACGGAAAACTCTGACGCGTTCGAGCTATTCACCTGGCCCAACCGCGGCTCGCGGATGCGCTAGACGGATGTAAATCGTAAATCCATCGCGGGCAAACAAACAACGCGTTCATGATTGAATTACGCAGTAATGTGTTCCCCCCTGCCAAATTTACGTGCGCGGTAAAGCGCTGCGTAAGTACTAAAGCGTGACACCCGTGCCGCCATTCTCGATAGGCAGCAGCTGCGGCGTGCACAAATTTCCCATGAGCGCTTGCGTGGCCCTTGGTAGCGAGCACGTGCTAGAGAGAGGTCTATTCGTCATAGGCAATTTTCTCGCTGGCTGCTTTGCATGAAATCGATTCACACAGTGCGTGGGATCTGCAGGATTTTTTTTTATTGTTCTGTTTGCTTATTCCTAGCATGAACGTTCCGTGGGCATTGGTAAAAGTGAATTAGACGTGATGTGGAACGCGCCGGCGACACGTAGAAACTCCGTGCACTTTAGACCAGCGTATACACTGGCGCCCGCAATCTGCTGTAATAATCTCTATAAATGTAGATGTATATTCAATAATATTTCGAAATATAGACGATTGTTGTTGGGCTCGGAAGCGAGTATAAATCCTTCTTCTTGAAACGAAGCCAGGAAATAGACGAAAAGATGAAGCCATAGAGCAAGCGAAAGATGAGACAAATGCAAGGAACTGGGCTACCTATATAGCGCGGCAACAGATGGAAATTGAAAGAGACACTTCTATGAACCTGTTTTGCAATTCAAACGCAACGGTTCCCTCTTTCTCCATGTGTGGTGTTTGTGCGTGCGCGTGCAAGCCTGCGCGTGGCAATCCATTTTGTTGAGCACCTTTGGGCTAGGACGCTTCTGTAACATCACACAGGTGGAAACCCCTTCTTTTCCTAGCATGCATACTGCTGATGGTGGGGTGTGAGTAGTGGGAGCGTTGGCGCACGCCTCACTAGGGCCAACTCATATAGCGTCGTGGAGCGGGGCGGACTAGAATGAACGGTGCCGGTTGGTATTCATCTATGAAGATTTTAGTTTTGTCGGTAGACTTCTTTATGCTTGAGGATACCGGTTTGCCGAAAAAGCATACGTGATCGATACCAGTCGGAACGCGCTAGAACAAGCGATTTGTTACGGTTCAGTGCATGCGGCAGACACAGAGGAAGCACCGGTAGGCCAACGGGGTGAATTCTCGGATAACGCCCACATACTGTGGGATTGTACGGGTGGCCATGTAACCATGTGCGGGAACCTCAGGCACATACTTGCTACACGAAAACCTGCGAGCCTGGAGAACTCCCCCTGGACATCATGAAAACACTGCTCGAGCACCTGAGAGGGACACTAAAGTGAAACATTAAATCAGTTTATAACGATAGATTTTTCTTTGAGGACTATATTGAGATGATTGATTTTGACAACGTATGATGTCTCCTAATAGGTAATGAAGGTGAAAATTTCATTTCTGATTTTCGTGCCAAAACGTTTGCACCTGAACTTAAGTGTGACGTCATGGATTTCACTCTTTTCGAATTCATTTTTCATATTTTTGGCCACATAGGCTCAGAGAAATTTCGTGAAAACTGATATGTTAAATATGTGGCCCTCCTAGAACAACTTGTCATTCATATTTACTGCTAAAGAATTATGTGGGCCCTAGAAGGTGCATTTCAACTTTGTGACGTGGCAGCGAGTTGGTGAAAAAAGCTCAAGGTGACTTCACCACCTGCGTGATTATTTTGCGCGTTTCTTTGCTTACCAAGTGTCTTCTGGCGGTAAGAATGGTGGTTTTGATATCGCGAAAGGATAATTTACTATTGCGAAATAGGTTAGTTTGCTCCTTAGTGCACTTGTAAACTTCTAGACCTGTCTGACGAATAGGCCTCGCCCTTTTTAGTGGACTGTGGTTTGTATTAAATAAATTTGTTCGCTCTGTCTTTCTATTTCTTCGTAACAGCTATCTCGAAGGGCATGAAACGAAAACGACTTACGAAAAGCACAGAAAGTGGGCGGATCCCGCGCGCCATCGACGTCAATTGAAGCTTTACGTACGCACCGGGATATATACGCGAACCCCCTTGCAAAGATGTCTGTCAGTAATTATCATCTTATATCATAATATAGTCCCCAGAGATTTTTCAATAAGAGATAAAGAATTGAATGCGTTATATTCTCTATGGCTTTCTCGCTTGTCCTGTTTACGCACCCTCTTCGTATCAACCAGTGCACGGGTGTTGCGCCCCTTTTTGGCAGCAGTTCGTGATCACAGTTTTATTATAGGTGCCATTTCAGCCGTCTACAGTAAAAAGAAATGTTAGCTTGTCGTGCAAGCACGTGGTATTTGTAGCGAGAACAAAAGATTTAAAAAAAGAACACAGGAACACAAAGTCACATGAAAGCTAGCACATTTGTTAACTTAAATATAGCATAAGGGAAGTGAAGCTTTCTTTCCTTGGGGCTTAAGGGAGGCCTTTCATGTACCTTTGTGCTCACGAAGCAGAAAAAAAAGGAGAAAAAAGATGGAGTTTAAGCTCCTTCTCGCATTCAACCTATGTACTGGCCAAGAAAATAGCGAGTTTTGGGGTATACTGCACTTGGCCGAGTGGTTTCAAAGGGTCACGAAGCCGGAAAATGCGAGAACGTTTCCCTCTGCCTATTTACATTTTGCCATAAAGGTATTCTCGGACAGATTTAGCAATGAATAGCGTGACGCGTCGCTTTCCTTTATCTATTCGTCCTAGACTGCCTGGCTGCCAATTCATCAAGGCGGAAATTGGGCCCTTAATTCTCACGAACGACCGTCGTGTTCGAGATCATTTCATACCTTATTATGTGTTTTTCAATCAAAAACGTTATATTTTTTCAACAATATAGGCCCCCTCTTTTATTATTACTCGCGAAATATCCCCAGTGATTAATTGGTTTTTCTTCTTTTTCTTCCCTTCCCTTTCCTTTTTTTTTTTTTTTTGTTGCAAACTTTCTCTCGTACCCAACCAAGTCGTTTAGCCGCAGAACTATGGCCTATGCTTCGTAAAGTGTCACTGACACTGAATCATCGGGCCGAGCAAATAAGTAGACAACATTACGTAGTAATTTTGTCTACTTATTTATTACGGCCAATTGCTAATAGATAAAATTACTACGCAATTCTGTCTATTAGCTCTGGCCGTAAAACTACTTTGTTAATAGACAAAAAAAAACTATTAGAAAAGTAGTTTTAGCGGGCCACACTCGAAGGAAATGCCACGGCAAGCGAAAGTGTTAACAAAATGAAACCTGAAACAGAACTAGCAATGAGGAACCGCCGTAAATTCGACAACGGGAAAGAAAGCCAACTTAGACGGCTTCACGTATATATGTCAACCCGTCGTCTTCCAAGCTCCCGTTTAGTTCATATGAAGCGGGCAGACACAGCCAGCCTCCGTTCAAACCGACCACACTTCAGAAACGTCGTCGCATCGAACATTTGAAATTTTGCTTAATTGTACAAATTTGCCGTTATGCTTGTCACTTGACCCCATTTCTTTTCCAACACCCCGTCAATGACTAGGCAGTATCATAGCGTCAATATAGTGCCTCACATTTCTCGTACATATATGTAAATCCATAGTTTTTTTTTTTTCCACGTGCGATTCAGTGCAATGTTCTGCTTGTAATGTTCGCGAACAGAATGAATTTCTAAATTCGCCGATAGCATTATAGTGGTTGTTCAGCTAGATTATTCCAAGCGGTGGACTTTCCTCGCATGGGAATTGCAAATTCCTAATCAACAAATCAGCAAAAATTCTCTAGTTACACATTTTCTTAAATATTGAAATTCCCCGCTTGTAACCGGTGAGCTCACAAGGCAAATCCATTTTAAACTGATTTTGAGGGTGACTCCAGTTTCAGGATACTCATTCCGAGAGTATGCGATGACATAGACGGGCTTTCCGGTTACATTTTTGCATCAATAATGAACAAAAGCAACTGGAACTGCAGTACCTGTAAACAGGCGCTTTGTGCAGCGACGCTCCAAATGCCTATCTGATAAAAAAAAATGTAGCTGCAGCAACAGCTGATTTTTACTGCAAGTTTGGTGACGCACATAGTATAAATACGCGTCACCATAGGGACCATTTCGAACTGTCTTGCGAACTCATCAATTATATTTCATAAATTTAAGATGCTTTAATGTAATCAATAAATTTCGGATAGGTAGTCGATTGTGTGTTTCAATTTTTTATGAGGTAGACAATAAGTAGACAATAAGTAGACAAGATTACGTAGTAATTTTGTCTACTTACTTATTACGGCCAAATGCTAATAGATAAAATTACTACGGCTTCACGTAAATTAATACCCACCTCTTCGAGTAATCGAGCTCAAGGACTAAACGAAGCTGTATGACACGGCCGCATTCTCAAAATTCTATACTGTATAGAAGAAACAGAAAGCCCGTATGATATCCTTCGCTCGTTTCGCGGTCAAAGTGTTACGCCGTTGGAGCAGTTCTTGACCCCTACACCTGACGGGTCGGAAAAGTGTACATTTCACTGTTTCACTCATAACCCGAACCAAACTTTAGTGTGCTTGCAGGGACACGAACAGGAACCAATCAATTACTGAGCCCTGCACACTTCGAGAGAAGACCAGTCTCGAGCGTCGCTTATATGCAAGCGTTCGTTTGGCTGCATGATAGCGTTGCACGACAGTTGAAGTCGACCTTGGTAGTGCAGTCTTCGAATGTATATGAGCTGGGAAACCTTTGGTCTTGTGCATTTCTCTAACGATGTAGGTCGCGGGATCGAATCCCGGCCGCGGCGGCTGCATTTCGATGGAGGCGAAATGTTGAGGCCCGTGTGCTGTGCGATGTCAGTGCACGTTAAAGAACCCCAGGTGGTCGAAATTTCCGGAGACCTCCACTACGGCGTCACTCATAATCAGAGCTGGTTTTGGGACGTTAAACCCCACAAATCAATCAATCAATCTAACGATGTAGGCTACTGGAGGCATGCGCGTAATAATATCTACTTCGTCATGTCTTATCAAGCCGACGCGGTATCAGGGATATTATTGACCCAAAATGGAAACGAAGGCTTAAACTAAAGCGCAGTATAGAAAGATAGAAACGAAAATGGAAGGAACGTACGCTTATTCAGATAATAACAACGAGCCCTCTCCCCCCGCCTTGAAGCTATGTAATAATACGCCAACAGTGACGTACTGCGTGACGAAAACCGTGGCATCATCTATCCGTTCGAGGGTAAGCACACGAGTGCGTGTGCTTACCCCCGAAACTCAATAGTAATCTTGACATCTTCTCTACGTTTGGTCAACGCCATTAAGAAATTGTGATACATCCGCATTCGAAATACGTCTCAACTGGGAGCCAAGCGAATTTTAGCTTTTGCCAGTTCGCCGCTGCTGATCGAGAGTAAAATCGTGATAGTTTTTCAGCTTTTTGTCATACATTAGTATTGCTCTTGCAAGGCTCATCCTGACGTCAGGCGATAAAAGTAAGTTGTTACAGGCATAAGGTTTCATTTGAGGACGTGAAATATGCCACAAGACATGTTGCTTCCTAGAAACATCCGAAGTCTGCTAAGAAGCACGAACGTGGGCTATACTTGTGCAAGTTTCTGTGCTCGTATTCCTCTCGCCGTTCCCGTCCCTCTTTTTAGCGGTAAACATGCCATGCGGTAAATTTATATTAACTCGGCCACGTTAAAGTTCTTATGAATGAAATATGCCCGTGGCGCCAGCATTTCCATTAAAACTTGATTTCATAACTGAACGCTGTGGCTTAATTGCGTCAGCAAGCATTGACTCTTGCTTTATATTTTGCTTAATTTAGGGCACTCTTTTTGACGACGACAGCAATTAAAAAAAATGCAGATGTCTTATATATATATATATATATATATAGCGTCGAGCCGATATAAACAAAGAGCGATTTTAAGAGAAAAAGTGGTGTGCTAGTCTGTGCGATGGCCCTCCTCTGTGCAGTCACATAAATATTTCCTTGCGGGTAACAGGTATGCCAGAAAACGTCGGCTTACGCTCAACACGAGTGCATTCTTTCCTTAGCAGTGCTGTTTAAGAGAAATATCAAGAAAATGAAGGACACAAGGTAATTTTTTTTTTTGCGGGTAGAAGTGGAGGAGTGCGTATAATCTCATAACACGAAGTACATGTTAAAATATCCATCGATAGCATCAAGGTACAGCGCCCGTCAGAAATAGCTCCTACGGAGTTTTGTGCTCTTATAGTCTTCCGGACACCTTTTGCGCACTTTTGTATTTTTCGCGCGCTAAGCTGGTTGTAAACGCTCGTGTTTTTTTTTTGTTTGTTTTTTTCCACACCAGCGAATCAAACCAATGCCCCGTTGACAGGTAAAGCACGTCACGTGTCTCATATTTTATCCTATACGAAGCGACCACGTTTTAATACGCGACCATACATGCGGTTGACCGCCGCTTTAATACTTTGCTTTTGTTTTAGATTTGTTTTTTTTCCCTCTGGTTGGTAGCGCGCCACAATCATACGCTTTCTCTTGCTTAATTTTAAACATTAACTCTGTAATCAGCCATTGCTCCTCGAATTTATTTACGCTTACCTCTCACGCTTTAAGTGCAAAAACATTGATTCTGCAAGCTCTAAAAAACTTGCGGACAGGCGGACTAAACTAACCAAAAAAAGAAAAGGGACTGTGGTATAACTGCTGCTCCAGACATGTGGATAGTAGCTATTTCATACGGCCGAGCTTGGCGCCAAATATTTCGCGTGACTGACACGTGATGCACTCGACAAGTTTAGCCTGACGGTGGTCTGTGTTGTTTCCGCGCCGTTTACTGTAACTTAAGCACGCTGAACAGAACTACGTTACTTATATTCTTAATATAAATAGAGCGTGCTGCGTACAAGATTTCTGTTTGTTTGGGCTTGCATTTTCTGATTGCAAATTCCTATAACGCCAAATCTGGAGCACACGTAACATCAAGAATAAAGTACAATAGATTAACAATGCAGCCAGTGTAATATAACGCAATCGAATAGTAAAATAAACAGCTTACAATGATGACTGCAATAACACTTAGAAAATTGTTCCTAATTGGGGCAATATCTATGAAACGCGCGTTATGTAGGTACATTTACGAATGCATCTATGTGTTTGTGCCTGTGTGTTGATCATCTTTTCTTTTTTTCCTTTTCTATCTGCAATTTCAGCCTCGTCGACAAAAGAAGCTACAGTTGGAGGTTTTCCGAGAACGGCGATCCATCATTACGCTCTTGCGGTGAGCGCGCATCGTGAGGGGGTATTGTACCCCTTCCACCCCCCCCCCCCCCCTCCAAGCACACCAAGACACGCACACACAGCAGGCTGGTGGCCTTTTACTGTGTGAGCGATGTTGGGCAACCATGAGAAAACTGTTTCATATCATATCATAGCACATTTGACTGCCGCCAACATCCTTTTTTATTTCCAACAGAGGACTTCATTGTACGAGCACGTCCACATGAGTTCTACGCTCCGTATTCACTAAGAGCTCTTGCTCTGTACAATTGCCAGAGAGAAGAAACTGCAACTATGCAGATGCTGGGCATATTATTCGCGAAGGCGACAAGGCAATGTCACGGAACGCTATACCAAGAAAGAGTTTTGTGAATTCCGCTCAACATAGGGCTCGTTTTACCGGCATGCAGCAATGACCGAAGCGTCCAGGAAAACGGCAGCTAAGTGGCATGCCTCTCTCTAGATCAGGGGCCTCAAACGCGCTGTCCGCGGGCCTTCCTTTAGGAGCCCGGCCCACACTTAACTGTGTTCGTCCTATGTATTTTGTTTAATTTTTTAATAAGTATGTTCATGAGCCTTCAGCACGCAGCCACACCACGAAGGAATCGGGCGGGCAAGGCCGACAGGCAGGTTTGTTTTGGAATTCTTTTGGCTCGATAGGCGGTTTCGTAGTCGCGTGATTACAGTCATTCTGGAGATCTGTGTCGATAAACGACCCATATGTGAGATAGTGGAAAGGACGTAGTATGGTGCGCAACCACTAAAACTAACATACGTAGACTTCTAATGCTACAGAAGAAGATTATTCACTATAACTGGCAACATCGACTATTCAAGCACCAGAGAGGTGTTTCCTAAGTACAGCGTTACTCGAATTGACAACCTATATACTTCCCCTTTATTACATACTGCGCGATATGCCCCAGAAACCCTATGGAACTATAAAAAGCAAGTGGCATCTTTAGAGCGTCACCGAATTAATGCAAACACAAGGAACCCAGAGACATGGTTAGCTCCGTATTTCAGGACGCGCTACAAACATCAATCATTGGCATGTAACCTGCCATCTACTTTGAATAAATGTGAAAATATCGTCATTTTCAGTAAAAATGACTTGCGCTGATATTTCGGTCACTTGCAATGAGATATATTGTTATAAATGCATACTGTGTAACCTATTTCTTTTTTCTTGTAACATTGTTATTCTATGCTGCGCCATATAGCCAGTGTTTTACTTCTGTTCTGCATAGCTAGCATTGCTACAGTAGTACTGTATAATTCTTCTTGCTATGGCGGTATTTTATTGAACCATTTTTCATTTCTCCCCCTCTCTCTCTCTCTCTCTCTCTCTCTCTCTCTCTCTCTCAATATATATATATATATATATATATATATATATATATATATATATATATATATATATATATATATATATATATATATATATATATATATATATTTCTCTTCCTGCAGTTCGTATTTGTGTCCTTAAGCAGTTCCAGCCATTGTTGGAACGACTGTACTATCGTGAGCAATATGAAAGGGAACACAGGAACGTATGGAAAACATCCTGATCGGTGATACGTGGCGGTAGTCGTCGGAAACCTAGTGGGGAGGAGAAGGCTGTTGTAACCACTGTTGGCGCTCCTGCCATGCGTGTGTGCGCACAAAGTGCAGGGCTTGGCATTGCACCATGCGCTTGTGTGAAGAAAAAAAAAAGAATGAAAGAAAAAGAAACCAATCGCCGCATATCGCTGCGACAATTACAGCGCCTTATCGAATGCCCCGCCACGGTGGTCTAGTGGCTAAGGTACTCGGCTGCTGATCCGAGGGTCGCGGGATCGAATCCCAGCCGCGGCGGCTGCATTTCGATGGAGGCGAAATGTTGAGGCCCGTGTGCTGTGCGATGTCAGTGCACGTTAAAGAACCCCAGGTGGTCGAAATTTCCGGAGACCTCCACTACGGCGTCTCTCATAATCAGAACTCGTTTTGGGACGTAAAACCCCACAAAACAACAAGCTTTATCGAATATCGGACGATACCGTGTTATCGGTAAAACATACTCCAGTAAGTTGCTCCTTTGTAGAAACGCCAGCGTCGTGGAAGTGCCAACAGTTAGTGGAAGAGCGCCCTCCTTTCCACTTGGTGTTTCGCAGCGCCATCCGCGTATCGCTCCGAGTCGATTTCGAGGCTCTTTGCCACGCGTTCCCTTTCATATTGCTCACGATAGTACAAGTACTTCGCATTTTCTGTGTTTCTTTTTTTTTTCTGATCGCTGCACCGGAGTGCTTCTTACTGCCTTGTATAGTCTGGTCGTTGGGTCCCGTCTAGCTACTTATGTGGCTTTTAACCCGACGCAACCATCCAGCATGTATATATACTGGAAAAATAAAAATTTAATTTAATTTAATTGACTTCTCTCTGGTAAACAACCCCCCTCGCTCTTGCCGTCCCTTTCCTTTCTGCTCTAATATTTTCCACTGTACCGGCCCTTGTGGGTCTATATTTCGTGACTGCCGCGTGATAGCTGAGGCGAGTTTCAGACCCCTGTTCTACATAATAACTTGGCGCTTTCCCCCTGAAAGTATCTCGGCTTCTTAAAGGGCCCTGCAACACTTTTCGAACTTAGCCCGAAAAGGGGTGCCCATCAGGCTTCGTGCCTCCTGTGAACATGTGCGCCAAATGGTATTGCAGTGCACGCACAAGGGAACTCGCAATTTGTTTTTAAATGCAGCTGGAAAGCAACCGCTCTTCTTCCAATGGGGTCACCGAATACGTCGCTCGACTTTTTCGGTTGCTCATTAAGAGAGATTTACGCCTCTTCATTGGATGAATTGAAAACGAACACACACACACACACACACACACACACACACACACACACACACACACACACACACACTATATATATATATATATATATATATATATATATATATATATATATATATATATATATATATATATATATATATATATATATATATATATATATTATAAGTACTTTGAAGTAAACTGCAATGTTAACAGATAAAAACTTTATTCCTAACGTTCCGGCTGGAGGACCAGCCTTCTTCGGAGGGTTAAGATTCGACTTAAACCTCCGAAGAAGGATGGTCCTCCAGCCGGAACGTTAGGAATAAAGTTTTTATCTGTTAACATTGCAGTTTACTTCAAGGTACTTATAATTCTTTCGCGGTAGCCAGAAGAAAATCTTGTTGACCTATATATATATATATATATATATATATATATATATATATATATATATATATATATATATATATACGGCCACGTGCATGTAATCATAATTCCCGAGAAATGATAATAGTGATAACACGGCTTTGTGATACGCCAGTATATGCCCTGCGTGGCAAGCAGTCTCTGTTACTCTGACGAAGGCAGGCCCACCTGCCGAAACGTTAGTAAAGGTTGTGTTTCGAAAGTTTGTTACCCCCTTCCTCACACACACGCACACACACACACACATATATATATATATATATGGGTGCCCCATAGTGACGCCATTTGTTGAAAGAATAGCGGGAGCTTTGCAGCAGTGTTTACAATGAGACTGCGAATACCGTGGTGCATACTGTTCAATACCACTTGGCTCGCATGTTTGCAGGAGCCTCCACGACTGATCTGCGCCAGTTTCCGACTTCTTTCAAAAAGGATTGCGGGGCCCCTTCAAGAACAAGGTGCGTGTGTGTGTGTGTGTGTGTGTGTGTGTGTGTGTGTGTGTGTGTGTGTGTGTGTGTGTGTGTGTGTGTGTGTGTGTGCGTGCGTGCGTGCGTGCGTGCGTGCGTGCGTGCGTGCGTGCGTGCGTGCGTGCTCCGTTTGATGTCTCCTTCCTACAAATCACGGAATTCGCGTATATGCGAAAAACTCTCATACGTCGCAATTGTTTGGAGGTGAAAATTGCCCCCAATTTGAAGTCTCCAAGTGTCCAGCCAGCCAGCGGTAAAGAGCAGTTCTGGGGAAAAACGCGATGAACTCGGCTCCGAGTATTTTATCGTCAAAAAGCAGTATATAACCGTCGCGGAGCGGCAGTTAAACAGCAGTATAATAAAGTTTACTCCTGAAGGTGGCGCAGCGTTGCAACATGACAGGCATGTACTTTTTGGTTGACAAGCAAGAATATTTTTGCTGACGTCGAATGCCGATAACTCTGACAGCATTATAGATCGTGCACGGAGAAGCATCCGCCAGCGCACTTTTGCGTAACTCGATTGATGTGAATCGCTTATTATATTGCAACGAATGACGTTTGCAGTATTATTTCCACTGCGTGCGGTGTGATAAAAAATCAATACGGGCATCATCTTGAAGTGGCTCAGGGCCAATATAGTTGCAAACAGGCAGTATAGAGAGCAATATAGAGTCAGAAGAAAGCACGGTAGAAGAACCAGAATAATTTCGTCTTGTTTACTATAGGGCATGTAGTGGAGAACCAACCGAACGAACGAAGATTCACTCAGAGATGTTTGTGAGTACCGGTATAATGTTCCCTTGAACTTCGAAAGAAGCATGTACAGCTAACGCTATTTCTTTCTCTCTCTCTCTTTTTCCTGATGTCGGTAGTGATATAGTATGCCAACGCACGGATGTACCTTTAACGCGATGATAAGTTTTGACAGCCTGAGACGGCAATTCGATTTGCCTGCCGGGCACGGCGGTTCACGCGGAAGTGCAGAATTGCTTTTTTTTTTTTTTTCATTCCTGCTTTGAGTGCCTGCAGACGGCCTGGCGTCTGTGAAGATTGCTAGTAGAAGGTTCCAGTAGAACTCTCGACGTCTTGTTAAAGAACTGCTTCGAGAAGTACAGAATGCACCCACATAAGCAAAACTTACGAATCAGTGCAGCAAGCAAAACATTTAATACGCTTTACCTGCGTCAATTATTAAACGCAATTACTACAGAAATAGAGGATTCTATCTTCAAGATTCTGAATAGAAGTTCACATCTCATATGGGTCACTGCGAATTCAGGATCGTTTCAATTTATTGTTCGGGAGTATAAGTTGGGAGTTAAGAAAGAACATATGTTTTCGTGCTGAGTTTATGCAAGTTTTGAAGACTCGGTGAGCTATATGTGCTTCTCCTGCTACAAGACTTACCAAGGGAACATTACACAGGAGAAAAACTAGAGCGCGATTCGGTCGCGGTTCCTTCTTGGGCGTTCCTTGCTTGAGCTCCAGAAACAGCGAGCTCAGTTTCTGAAGAATTACTGTTTTGGTAAGAGCTTGCATTATGTCGAACATATACTGCCATATACGCGAGAGAGCGCGAGTTGCCGACGTCCATGTTTGTTCTTGCGCGCGCGTACGCGTGAGTGTGCTTGTCCGCGTCCGACTCTAGATGCGCATCGCGCAGCTTGTGCGCGTGCCTGTGTATACGTCATGTACCACGTTCCAGAGGAGTGGTCTGCCGCATTGGGCCGCACTGAGATCCGCGCAAGTCAGTGGTTCAGGTGCGGCATTCGGCAGGAATGCGTTCCTCTGCCGAACGGTGCTCGCTGGAAAACTTGGCCGCCAGCGGTGGCACGCGCAACAGCTCCGGAATGCGCGGCGCAGCGGTATAGCTGTGGCAATCGTGCTTCCTTGGGCGTTGTCAAGCGCGTTGGCCTGCAGTCGGCGCGCATTCCGATGGCCGCGCGCGCGTTCTGCCGTTGTCGCTTTTGCCTGTCGTCTCCCCATGTTTGCTGCGAACGCAGTACGCAAGCGCGCATACCTTGTTGTTCTGTTGCCGCCGTTGGCTGAGAGGCGCACTTGCGGAATTGGGGTCGTCGCTATACAGGCGCACACAGAGACCGCGGCAGAGAAAACCCCGCGCGGGAAATATTGCTTGGAAAAACAAACTTTTGCGTGACCTGCCGACAGTCAGCGCGTCCGACTGCCGTCTTCTTTGGTACGGCATGCTATCAGACAAGCAGGCGAAAGAAATTGTGGCCTAATATACGCACCTAAAGGGAGTTTGCTTCATGTGTGTGGCTGCATCTGCAATTGGAATGTCTGACTTTGCCATCTGATTGCGTTTGCCACCGTCGTACCGCATTCGGCTTCACAAAGAATGGGGGATAATTATAGTAGCTGATAAAATGGATCGCGATGCGGGGAAGACAGGAGGGGGTGAGGAGAGAGTAACGAAAAACGCGCACGCTACCCTTGCACCCTGCTTGCGTTCTTATGTACGCCCGGGCGCTTGTGTCCTTTCATCGAACCAAAAATCGACATAACTGGTAAGCGCGACACCGAGACATGAGTTCTTGGCGCCGTCGGAAGATGACCACGGTAACAAAAGAAGGACATTCAGGTCTGACATAGTCCACATACTTTCCTTATTTTATCATATTGAGAAATGAAAGAGCAGCGATATTTTTTTATTAAGCGCGTTCTCAAGTATAACTTGAGTTTCTTGAGAAAGAGGAACAAAGGCGTAGAGCGGTGAGGTTGGCGCTTTTGCCTATTCCTGAAATACATTTGCCGATCTCATGTATTGCAGTTCCTTTCATGAAACATTTTATGTCTTGCCAGGGAAATAAGTGAGCCGGATGTTTTTCCTTTGTGAAGCGCACTACACACTTCGTTTCATGCACCATGTGCAACGCTGGGAAGCTGTACAGGCAGTCCGAAAAAAAGAAAAGAAAGAATAGAAGTGTATCGCTCCGACGAAGACAGGGCAGACATAAGGTACAAACTCGCATATTTAGTCTGCTTGCTCAGCAATACGGGCATGTTTTGTCAAGTTGACGATAACTGTATTATGATTTAGGGCTGCCAGCGAGGCATTCATTGTTTTTCGCTCACCGCAAGCAACGCACTACCTTTTGGTCGCGGATGTACACAGCGCAAATACGAGCACTAACTTTAATAGAGGAGCCTTACTAGCTTTGACGGTTCTGCACCTGACGTATGAACGGAGTACAGCTGCTTCTTTACTGTTATTTCTCTCTCTCTCGTTACATCGGTCTTGTTAACCTCTAGTTCGCCAGGGTTTTTGGTGGTCTCCTCATCAGTGGAAAAAAAATGGTTCACACGGCGTGGACCGATTTCACAATATCGGTAGTGAGTGAGTGAGTGAGTGAGTGAGTGAGTGAGTGAGTGAGTGAGTGAGTGAGTGAGTGAGTGAGTGAGTGAGTGAGTGAGTGTGGTTGAAACAACACTTTTGGGTGGGTGGCGTCGTGCTTAGGCAGAAATAAACCATGCGATCCCTCTGTGCTCCTTGCATGACGCACACGCGTATGCTCGGTTGGTTAGCTCACGTGCTGAGGCGTGGGCGGCATTGCTGCCAGCTAGCGGGCGAGTGCGCTAGGGCCAAAATAATTTGGATCGACCGTGTGTGATGTTTGGTGTTTTGTATATATGTCATAGAGGCCGAGACGGGTCACTTCATAAAATTGCGTACTGCTGTCTTCAAGTCACTAATAATGTAACGACAAAACACAAAACACATTCCGTGCCTGCCGTCTGACTCTGACCACTCATAAATTTACAGTACATTTACACCGAATGGCCCAGAAGAGGACTAGGGCTGTTATGTTGCAAATGTGTGAGAAAAGAAATCCACAGAACGGATTCCGTGCCTGCCGTCTGAATCTGACTACTCAGAAATTAACAGTATTTTACACCGACTGGCCCAGAACGCCACCATAGTGAACTAGGGCTAGCAATTTAGCGTTCGCCGTTTCTACTGGCTGCCCAAGGGCTTGTTTACATGCCGCCGGATAATTACCTCCGTGTTTCTCAGTCGCTTTCAGGCAGAGATGGTGTAGGTGGTTTGGCTGGCCAGGAAGGCTTGTACGTATATATATATATATATATATATATATATATATATATATATATATATATATATATATATATATATATATATATATATATATATATATATATATATATATATATAGTTGGCTTCCTTCATACCAAAGTGTCTCTTGCACTTTCTGGAAATCAGTCGCATCATCTGATCGATGCAGGCTTCCAGCTTTTTAAGAATGTCACCGTTGAGCCCGTGGGCCTGCACGAGTTGGCCCAGGACGGTGTTCACCTCCGGGGATCGGATTTCCTCGCGTTTGCAGAATGGTCTCTGATGATGTGGTGAGGTGAGCATTTTTGTGGTGAGCAAGAGAAGCCTTTGTCGGTAAGGTACTGTTCCACAGTATCCGCAGCTTGTTATACCAGAAAGCGAAGGTGAGCAAGGGCCTACCTAATAGATAGAGCGTTACCGAGAATCGAAGGAGACCGTGGGCCGATCCGGATATAGGGAAACCTCCACGCCGGAGGTTAAGCAGGCTGCAGTTGTTTTGTTTAATAATAATAATAATAATAATAATAATAATAATAATAATAATAATAATAATAATAATAATAATAATAATAATAATGTATATGTTATAAAAACCAACGACTGAAGTTACGTGGCTTTGAGAACTTCGCGCGAAAGCGCTTTGCATGGGAGAGGCAAGAACGAAACGCACCGGTGGGTTATCGCCGGCGATCTCAATATTGACATCGCGAAGCGCCACAAGGAAGACTGGTATCCTATCGCATGGAAGGTACAACTTTGCACTCGCATTGTGCAAAGGCCTCGATCCACCAACCACGAGCTAGACATATCGCGTTTAGATTTCGTCTTGGCCCCGGATGCAGCGAAAGGGGTCGCGGAATCCATCACGATGTTCCACAGTGAACTAAAAGCGATTGTCGGAACCATTACTCTAAAAGCATATCCCCCTCAGCATTTCTAGTGGCGGCTCTCAACAGCTTCTCTGCATATCCACTTTCGCATAGCCGGGATGGATAGTCAGCTTTTGTTCTCTCTTACAAATATGCGTACACGCGCAGTTGCTTGGTGGGTGCCACAGTAAGTACTCGAGACAGATGTGATCTTATGGAGCATTAGTTTTGCTATGCATAATTTGTGAGACTCTCTTTCGCTGGTTTCAGTACTTAAGGCGGCCAAGCGTATTTCTGCTTTTACTAGTTGGTGCACCGACACAGGTAAAAAGCAACAAGCTTTATTTATTGTTTTTATCGGCAGTGGAACAATGGAATGAGTCTTCACAAGAGTACGGCTGGCTAAAACACCCAAACTTGTTGCTGCGTGGCGGCTTGTCTCGCCAAGGAAGGCTTTGTCGAACTATGCTCCTCTCGCTGCAAGCGCACGCAAACATTTTTTTTTTTCTTTCACTCCTTTCTTTTTCATACAGGCGCAATGAAATACTTCAAAGGCTTTTTTAGAGCAAACTTCTAAGCCCGTCTTTGTTCAACGGGATAAATTTTGCGGCAAAGGGCCTGGGGACGTCTTAGGTAGTGGGAAGACAAGCGGCTGCTTCCTTCAATACCAGATCCGCTTTAGTAATCCTCGAAAACACGTCCGCGTCTGTAAGCTCACAGTTGGGTAAGCCTCCCGCCGCGCTAGCTTTTTGGAAGATCTCACGGCGCGTGCGTTTTTCTGCGTGTCATTGTTTCAGTGTCTCGGCACGTTTTCGATACACAGCGTCGCGCGGCCTGCCGCAAGGCTTTAAGTGTTTGCACTATTCTGTCCACTTTCGCTGTTCCGTTGCCCCCCCCCGCTCCCGGTAATCCCCGCTGTTCCCTGCTCGGTCCATGGGAGGAAAGCTGTTGTCCCAACGCCATTCTCTCATGTTTTATTTTGTTTGTTCGGTGCGCATCTTGTTTTTTTTCTTTTCTTTCTCCCCTATACGCACAAACACGAGCGGGCGTTCCGGGACAATGGCCACGCGGCGCGTCCCTTCGAAAAGCGGCATAGAGCGCCGTGCGCAGTCCATCGACTTGTGTGCCCGGCTGGCCAATTCAAGATGATGCGCCCGTTTTTCTCCGCATGTGCACGTTTCTCGCGCGGGTGCACGCAAGCGTGTCACGTCACTCTCTTTGTTCGGTTCATTGCTCGGGCTGCGCGCTATTCGAACCGCATCATTGAAAACTGCGCCGCCTTCCTTGGAATAATAATAATAATAATAATAATAATAATAATAATAATAATAATAATAATAATAATAATAATAAAGAATGGTAAGAAGGAACGCGCTCCTTTGTTTAGAACATACTAAGGCTCGTCTGTTCTGATCGCAGTAGTCAAATTTTAGATAACAGCAACGTAACGGCGCACGCAATGGTACGTGCTGAATTAATGTCGCAGTTAGGTAAATGCGACGCATTGCTACCTGATGGTCGTGTTTTTAGTCCTATTAGTTTCGGAATGCGCAAACCGAATCTTTAAGACCCGCGCATCTGTGTGCTTGAGACGAATATGTATAAGGAATAGAAAAGGGCAAGTTGGCTTTCGAAAAGAAGAGGAAACAACGGAGAGGACAGAATGAAAGAAAAAAGGGAAAAGAAACACGAAAGCAAGAGGGCGACTCACTTTGGCTTTCATTGCCACTTGAATACGTGCGAGCTGACCGTTGAATAATAAATGCATTACTACGAATGCCGGGACTAGGCACCTTTGCGATTGGAGGAGAGCAGTTGCTTTCCTTTTGTGATTGCGTTAATCGGTCCCGCTCTAATCTTTCCCACAAGCGAAGAGGGCGGACGGAGAAGTGAATTTAATGCAAATTCGATTTCGCCGGCCACAAAAGTTCGCCTGCAGAACTAATGGTAGCGAAAGCGGCTGTTTCCGCCGTCGATGCTGAATAGTACCGACGTGCTTTGCTCAGTACTGTGTGATAAGCGACACCAAAAAAGAAAAAGAGACACCATAGAGACTAAACGACTGAGGGCGACATGAGCAGGACCGGAATGGCTTTTGTGCACAGCTAAAATCAGAGAACAAAGCGGAAGCGAATGAATTCGTATCTTCTGACAATAGTATGCAGACTCGGTAGTTGTGAAATGAAATAAATGGAAGACGTTGCTTACTTAATAAGCCAACGAGTGTGTGTGTGTGTGTGTGTGTGTGTGTGTGTGTGTGTGTGTGTGTGTGTGTGTGTGTGTGTGTGTGTGTGTGTGTTGACCTAATATTCCAAATGCTCTGTATAGAGAGGGGCAAGCATACTTGAAAGAATTTCCAATGCCGTTTAACCTTCTCCTAATTGCTGCTTGGGCACTGAAGCTACTGCATCCTAACTCATTCAAAGAGTAGTGAACATGGAACGAGCGCTGAAAATTCAGTACAAGTTTCTTCTGCACAGCATCCTGTACGCGTAACGCAATGGTGGACAGGCACGAGAGAAAACAAGTAAAAAAAATCACCGCCCAAGCACTACGTACAAATGGTTAACCAGCGAAGCTGAAATGTGCGGCCCCGGTGTTTAGCAGTGGGTTCTACCCGACACACACGTCGCAGCTGAAGCCAAAGTGCCGCTGGAGAAACTCTCGCTGAAAGCGGGCGTTCGCCCCGGCGAACGCGCTCCCGAAATCATCACGTCGACGCTGTTCTGCCCGCAACGCCGCTTCTTCGGCGCGCCGTCGTTGCAAGCGTTTGACATCGCGAGCTAACATCCGTGGCTTACCCATGTGGAAGCTCTCACTCGAAGCTGCTGCTGCTGCTGCTGCTGCTGCTGCTGCTGCTGCTGTTGTTGTTGTTGTTGTTGTTGTTGTTGTTGTTGTTGTTGTTGTTGTTGTTGTTGTTGTTGTTGTTGTTAGTGACTTGTGAGGAAGAGACTCTTCTTTCTGCAGCCCATGAGGGAGCACGGCTAAGCGTCATGATGCGCGCGTGCTCGGCGCCACGGCTGCGACGGGATGGACGACGTCACTCACGGGCCAGCCAATGGCACACGCGCCTTGGTACGGCGCAGAGAACGACGTCACTGGAAGGCGCAGCCAATGGAGACCGCTCGTGACACAGATGCCGAACGGTTTTTCGTTTCTCCTAGCCATATACAGCTTTCGATGTAAAACGACGGATTGCACAAAACGAACGGCGAGAAAGAAAAAGAAAAACGCATTGGAATTGAGAGGCTTGATCACATTATCATGCGACCGCACAGCAGGCACAGGCAACAGCGTGAGCCACACAATGGGGATTGCTTTGCTACCCTTGCTCGCTATACTGACTCCAATGCGCCCCGTTCCGCTTTCTGTGCATGGCGCGCGAGACGCCGAACGTTGCAAATGTGTGTGTACGCAAGCACGCTGCTGCTCAGCGCTGTATCTTTTACATCGACTCTATCGTCGCTCATTGCCTGTTTACTTCTGCTCTAGTCGCCCCGCCACGGTGGTCTAGTGGTTATGGTACTCGGCTGCTGATCCGAGGGTCGCGGGATCGAATCCCGGCTGTGGCGGCTGCATTTCGATGGAGGCGAAATGTCGAGGCCCGTGTGCTGTGCGATGTCAGTGCACGTTAAAGAAACCCAGGTGGTCAAAATTTCCGGAGACCTCCACTACGGCGTCTCTCATAATGAGAGCTGGTTTTGGGACGTTAAACCCCACATAACAACAACAACAACTTCTGCTCTAGTCGTCTCTGCAAGGACCCTCGTCACACGCAGAAGGAATGACTTCGGCCACTTTCATCCTTGCCGTCTTTCTATTTTACGTCTGCCCTTCTTTCTCTCTCATTCACAGAACTGTTGTGTGTACGGCGCAGTAACTATATGGCACACACTTGCGATGCGTTCCTACACGCCCTCGTTTTTATTGCGAAGCTTTCTTTTTTTCTTTTTTTTTTTTTTGGTGAGCCAAAAGCCTCAATCTATATCATTCTACGTCTTGGTACCCTTGCCGCTGCATCATTAACTTGGCATGTACCAGAATTTGTACCGTGGCACGAGATGCAAAAACACGGTAAATGAAATGGCAAGTGTCATGATAATTACACGGTGGCCGTTCCATTACCTAGGTGTATACCAGAATCTTCACTGTACGACGTGCATGCGCGACATAATACGAACGAAGGTATTGACATCGCGTGACATGAGTGGCAAAATTACGTGATGCGTGCGTTGTGAAGTCGTAATGATACTTTCATTGACATGGCATCAGTACGTGCACTCATGCATGAAAAATTCGTAGTAATGAATGCCATATTGCGGCGCGATATGTAACAAACAGCGTGACATGCATGCCACGTCATGACATCAAATGTCACAGGTAAATGAGAAGTCGTTATTGTAGTCGTTGCTTTAGCAGGGATACCGGGAATAGCATGAAATAACGTTAGATGACACAACACACGTGCCGTGACGAACCGTAACTACTCACGTAATACCAGCATTGGTTATCCAGGTGCCGGCTAGTGTTAGCCTGCACTGGATCAAGTTTATTTATTTATTTATTTATTTATTTATTTATTTATTTATTTATTTATTTATTTGCCAGTGCCTTATAGGCGTCACGAAAGCACGATTAAGGAGGGCATCGTAGTTCAAAGATCAATAGAACCGACGCATTTTAGGCACTGAACTTTACAAAAAAACAAAACGGAGTGCAAGAACAGTGTAACAGATCTAGGAAGCGGGAAAGAAATATTAAATATACCGAGAAATAATATTTGCAAAGGCGGCCTTATTGTTCACTTAAGTAACGGCGCTAGCCCCTAGCGTTTGGGGCGCTTGGTTGACTGAGGTGGACTTTTAATAAAATGAGGCGGACTTTGCGTTAAGTTTGGGTGCATGGAATATGTAGGTACCGACTCGTACCCACATATGCCATGCAGGTATGATCCGCACGTGTTCCTTTTTTTTTCTGTTAGATATTGGCTAGCACCAGTTAACACTGGAACCGCTAAGTATTGTCGCCTGTGAGGGCTTGATAACATAGGCTGAAAGTGCATAGTGTTGGCTACCAGCTACTGTAGCAACGTAATAAATATTAGGTATGCGGGCTACCTTGTCTCTTCCACTTGTTGCCAAGCGTTCTTCTCTCCCTGTTGCAGCTGGCGCTCGATCGTGAGGGCCGACTTCATGTCTCATTATAAAGTAGCCTCTTGAGGTCGCCTCGTATAGTGTAGTTGGTCTCTGTGCTATACAGGCATCCCAGTGTAGTCGGGATTGTTGGTAAATCCTTGACACGTACACAGCTACTCGATTTACTTCAAGGCGTCGATCCGCCCGATACCGATTGGCTCAAAGACAAAAACCAGCTTCTCGCTTGCTGCTTGGCACAACAGTGACCCCCACATCGCGTTGTATCCGGCAGAATTTTGGGTTCTCGTTAACGTACGGGCATAACTTTGTGTGTACTCCTAGTTCTTTCCCGCAACCGCCTTCTCACGTCAAACAGCCAACGTTTGACCCATGGAAACCAATACCGCCAGTCTGTGTAACCTGGCATACACAGGCTGCCGTGCGTAAAGACAAAAAATGTCGTCGCCTAATTAAACCTCGATATTTTACGCGCCAGAACCACGATATTCAATTCAATTCAATTCAAATTTGTTCAACATCTGTTAGATGTTGAGTAAACAAGGCTAAAAGGCACTTCGTACTGGTTTGCTCTGAACTAATTTTGATCAGAAAGAGATTTTGAATCACTAGGTGTCCGGTTCGGCGGACGCACAGTAAGTACTGAAGAATCGAAACACGATATTCGGATGCCCGTGGCAGTCGGGGCAATTTCGCGGCGTCGCTGAGCGCGGGTCAAATACTGTCCCAATGCGGGACCAAGGCTGCTGTAGCGTTAAGCGTATCATAATGAGCCATCTTGGCGTCTCAAGCGTTCACCGTGTACGGAAAAAAAAAAAAAGGAAATTGTCAGCAGCCACGCGGGTCAGTTGAGCACTACACCGTACGGCCCCGACCTTTGGTGTTAGTATTTTACCCTAGGGTATTTTCTCCTTCTCCTCTTTTTTTTTTTTTTTGTATTCTGGCCACACACGGGAATGCGGTTGGGTTTGAGTTCGCGACCACGTTCTCCGTAGAGCGACGCCGTAACCACTGAGACGACAACACGACGGTTGAGTCCCCTACGTAGCATACTTTTTTTGTCTCTCTTCACGACTCAAGCAAAGATGTGGTTTAGTGGCTGCATGCCTATGAGGAACTGTATAAAATATGATTTCAATGGAAAACTTTATAGTTGTACATGACATTCAGCACACGCTTCTCTTACTAATGTTCATTAAAAGGCGGATGAAAAATCGCAATTTAGTAGCATGTTTTCGGCAACCACTACCAAACACGCCATTTGATTGCTTTCGTTTGACGTCGTGGGACGCCCAAGAGCTGCTCCAGTTCTGCGACGTAAAAACAAACAAACAAAAGAACACTGCTTGTAGCCACATGAAGTCAGAAAGCTATCTGGTGTACGTTCAGATCAATAATGGTAACGGACAGTACTACCATGCGATGCCAGTAATTCAGCCGTCGAATGTATTGCAGTACGCGCTCATGTCCTGGCGCAATTTCTGTTTAAAAATAGCTTAAAGGGACATTCAAGCGGTTTTCAATTGTCGAACTTACTGGAAATTCAGAATCTGTGATCTCGTATAACATGCCGACGATTGCTTTTTTTTTTCGTGATATTTATTGAATAACAGTGATATAAGCGCAACAGGCCGAGGGAACACCCAGGGGTGTAGGCGAGGAAGATGGCAGAGAGTGAAACGCTGAGCAGTGACGTCATCCGGGGTGTGAGCAATATAGCTGTATTTGTTTGGCGGCTCTCGTTTGCGCGCTTCGCAGCGTCAGTAAAGGAGCTTGCGCAGGTTTCTCGGCGCAGCACTGCTTTATAATCATACGTGCAGATTTTTTCTCACCGTGTACGTCGTGATTACTGCTTAAGACGGGGACAAGAAAAAAGAAACGCAGGACGACGACACGGGCGGTAACTTCTAACCGTGTCGTCGTCTCGTGTGCCTTCCTTTTCCCCTTTAGCGGTAAACACTTCACACAGAAAGTATGAACTAGATCAAATTGAAGTTCTTCCGGAGCCACCGAATTTTTCACGTTATACTACCCTTGCTGCAGCCATATGTGCTGATTTGACGAGGTGGACCTGCCATGCCGAGGTTCTGCGCGGCCTTCGCAAATTCCGTCAATATTATAAGATGCTCAAGTGGGTTTCAAGATTTTTTCAGAATTCAAGATTTTTTCCAGCTCTCTCTCCCTTGGGAGAGAGATGGAAAAAATCTTGAATCTATAGAAGAACAAAAGTGCTGTGCTCGATGTGCTTTCGAGACAAGCTGCTGCGTACTATAATAATCGTGTCTAATACAGTCGGTAGGCTCATATATACAGGGTGTTTTTTTAGTTGCAACACATTTTTTAAATTAGAAAAACATAAATCGCAGGAATGTGTACCATTCGAGTATACAGATTGGCGGCCTCTAGATACAGAAAAATTTCCGCACTTGTGCGCATAATTTAGCGTAATTTCGCTAATTAAAATTTTAATTATCAGTAATTGGTGCCTACAGCAAATGAGTACATTGGAGCCCGTCCTCGACACTACCTATCCCAATGATCAAATTTTGAATAGCGGAGTGCATGTCGGAGCTACGCGAACAATTAGTTCCCCGTGGCAGGCTCCTTGAAATCGAAACTGGGCGCAAAAAGAGCGTCTGTGGCGTTGATGGCGTCGCCTCCCCGGATTTCGTCACTCGCCCGCGGCGCCCAACGCCTCAGATAACAAGGAGATAACGCAAGCTGCTCGCGCGGCCGGAGCGGCCGAAGCGGCGGTGACATATATATATATATATATATATATATATATATATATATATATATATATATATATATATATATATATATAATGACATCGCGTTTTGAGTTGTCATTTTTTGTCATTTCTGCGCGATATCTTAGGAGCTGTTTTCACGTGTTTTGCCCACCATACTGTGTATACCACGTGTTGTGACGCATTGAAAATTTGATACTTGTATGCTCATGTACCATTCACATGTCGGTCATGTCGGTCATGTAACCATCACATGTCAGTCGCGAATTTTTTTGTGATGCATAATCAATTTTTATCAATTTTTATTCCGATTGTACTAGCTGCTGTACCTGCTATACTAAATGTTACGACACGTGAGCCCATAAAAGCGGTTGCATTGCAACAGACCTACTTACTCTGACGAAGGCCGTGCCACGGCCGAAACGTTAGTAAAATATCTTCCTTTTCAATGTGTGCTTCCTGCAAGTTCTTTCAATATAGAAAATACCCGGACCCATCGAATTTTTCCTTCAAGCTATATATATATATATATATATATATATATATATATATATATATATATATATACACGTGATAGCTGCACTACTGAACCGAAATTTCGCGCGTACACGTGATAGCTGCACTACTGAACAGAAATTTCGCGCGTAAGCAAGACAGCGCGGCAAATAGTGGTCTTTCCAAAGAGGTGGTGCTGCCGGGCGGCCTGACGGCCGGTGCTTCCTGCTCCTAGTTCCGCGCCTTCCCTTGGCTTATCAATTTGATCGGTGCTGTACTACGATTACAGTTTGACTTTTACATAAAACGACTACAGTTTGACTTTCAGCTAATCGAAATCACTTCTACTTGATTAAGGTTATGTGAAAGCACACCACTTCCACAAAATACTCGCCCAGTACAGAACCACTGGCGATAACGCGAAGAGCGACTGCGGCTATCTCGGCAAAGCAACTCACTCCGTTTCGATACGACTGATCGTAGCACCGAGGGAGTTTAGAACTATAGTTGAACATAGCAGCGCACAACACAAAAATTGAAGTGTTTGTTCTGTTAACAAAAGTAAGCGCAGACAAACTCTCATTGAATTTAAAACAGCCTCGGTCACACCGTCCACCTACCTCGTGTCCTATCCGTGGCTGTCAGAGAAATTCAGTGAAACAGTTTTGATGATTGATTTCTGAGGTTTTTAAGCCCCAGAAGCACGATATGATTATGGGAGACGCTGTCTGTAGTGGAGGGCTCCGGAAATTTCAACTACCTGGGCTTCTTTTTTTTATTGATATGATATTAGGAGGTGTTAGCGCACAAATAAGGCGCCGGCTACTTCTTGGCTCCTGGGGTTCTTAAACGCGGATCAAAAGTTCTACTTATAACGTAGAACTGCTTAGCTGTTTAAAGGAGCAGCTGCTTCTTTAAAGAATTTTGTTTTTAAAAAGGAAAAAGAAAGGGTTGCCCAAGACATCCAGAAAGACTTCTTTCGGTGCGTTGCGTCAGCGCTCAAAAACTCAGCACAGTCTAGCGCGCGTGGACCTTTTTGTTTTGATGAGCAAACATGGCCTTATTCCACGAAAAGGCGCTCCGATTGTTCGCCGTTTTTTTTTTCTTCTTTCCACTGAGTGAACTTATTCGAAGAGGTAAAACCAGCAGATTAAATTTTGTTGACGATCTCATTTTTCTTCGTGGACTTCAAGAATGTGGAGAACTCGGGCATGATGCTCTCTCTTAACGAAACAGAAAAACATAGTAGGATGGATATATCGACCCAGAAGCGCACCCGCCTGCGCTACGCCGAGGAAATTTAAATTCTCATTTCAGCGCACTTTCATTTTTTCCACAGATGACAGGTGAAGTCATGAAGTGGGGATCTTCGGTGAAAAGTAACGAGACCAGTGTAAGAGGTTGGGCCTAGAGCTCGTACAAACAAAATTGTCGGTGAAAATGCCATAGAAGCGTCAGAAGGAGTGCTGGTTTTATTACATCCGCAATTTTACAATAAGTATATTTTACAAGAAGTTCTTCACATAATTCAGACTGGCATTTGTATTATGTGAAGACATATGAGTTGGTGAAAGCTTTACCGCCAGCCGAGGTCGACACCGCGACATTGTGTCGCTCTACGAGGGATCCGATGCTGGTTGTGTAAAATCGTAGTGATCGATTAAGTTTGCACAAGCAGCTCCTGAACCACCCCGGAGTGTTATACAGGAGTAGTTTGCTGCGCCCGCTGCTGATAATGGTGTCGCTAAGTTTTGTGGTGTAGGTGCCACCGTGGTCAATGCACTGTAGCGATTACCAGGCGACAGCTCGAGTTTAATTACGTAATGTCTTTACTTCCCAAAAAAAACCTCATCTTCTCTCTGAAATTTGAGGTCCGTTAGGCACAGCCTAATGAATCCCTAACTGCCGCCCTTGATCAACCTGCTTAAGCTCCTCCTGTTTCGTGACATGCTGCGCCGTATGTACAAGCCCAGAGTTGTTACACAGACTAGGGAAGTATCGATTTCTTCTCTGGATTAGCTGCGCACTTATTCAAGTCAAGATATTCATCGTAACTTTCTTCCAACATGCATTGAATTGTGTTGCTCTTTACAAAAGAGAGTACGTGCAGACGCAAAATGAATGTTCAGTGGATAGAAAGAAAGAACATTTATTTAAGATCGGACGAAAGGTATTCCTAGTAGCGTGGAGCCCCTAGTCAAGGGACCCATGCATGGTGGCTTGCATCACTGCACGTGCCTGTGGGCTGCTTAGGGTACAACACGGGGGTCTTAAAGTGACCATGCACGCAGCCTCAGCGACACCTATCGTGGGTGATTTTTGGGCAGAATAAAGAAACCGAGTTTTTATTTTTCATGAACTCTGAACGAATACTAACTAAACAAAATTGGCAATGAACACTCCTTTCAATGTTTATCAATTCTGCCAGCCTCTTCATGCAAATGAGCAAGTTCGTTTCGAGTAGGTCAAGCCATTTACTTTAAGTACAAAGTGGGCTATCAGGTGGCCTGAACAACTCACTGGCTTAAAGATCTGATTGATTTGTGGGGTTTAACGTCCCAAAACCAGCTCTGATTATGAGAGAAGCCGTAGTGGAGGGCTCCTGAAATTTCGACCACCTGGGGTTCTTCGAACAAATAGTCGGAAATGCATGTACGACGCCTTTTATATCTAAAAAGGGTGCACGAGGTGTTTACGAGAAACGTCATATCCATAGAGCGACCCATGTTTTGTTTTCACCTATGAAAATTATGCCAACCTTCTCCCGCACATCGTATTATAAGCATGAAGTGCACGTCGTATTTCGAATGGCTTATCGCACTTTTGGCCACAACATTTCAGTATCACGTTTTCTTTCTTCTTTGCTTGCGTGACCTTCCTCATTTTAATCGCAGGGAACGCAGTGTATTTTAACTACTCCTAAACCTGCAGAAAGTCTATTTGCGTCGCTACGAATTACCTGATATATGCGGGGACATAAACGCAATGCCGGTTCAGCCAGTCGACTCTCGAGACGCGATCTGAAAAAGACAGCTCGTAAGAGAAAGCAAAAGAAAGAAAGAAAGAAAGAAAGAAAGAAAGAAAGAAAGAAAGAAAGAAAGAAAGAAAGAAAGAAGAGCAGTGAGGAGCGAACCACGGAGAGTCACATCACCCTTCGGATCTGTTTTCCCAGTTTCACCCATGTCACACTCTACTACAAATGAAGAGAGCTCGTTTGATTTCTCCCTTGGCGACAAGGAGGTGGTGACATTGAAGTAGGAGTTGCTCAAGGGAGCGCATTAGTCTCTTCCGCAGGACTCCCACGCTTGTGCACTGTTTCAGAAGAAGCTGCGCGACAACTTGTAGACGCTGAGCGCAAGCAACCTTAGCTGCGTGGGTTTAAGGGGTGGGTGCGGCTTGGAGCGCTGCATACGAAGTTGGCGCGGGTTTTTGCACTTGTGTGTGAGTATACACTACGCCTAAAAAAGGGAGTCGCGTAAAGCGCGTGCCCCGAATTAAACTAAGCCGTCTTCGCGATTGGCAAATGCACCAACCTTGAAGAGGGCGTAGCGGTGGACGATGTTCCGCTCCGCCTTGGAGGCCTCGTACCGTTCGTGCAGCTTGATCAGGGCGCACTTGACCGTCTGATAGGACTCGCTGACCTTCTGTTCGGCCATGAAGAGCCGTTCACTCGTCTGGACCGCGCCTTCGCGGGTGTGGTCTGCAAGGAAATCGTATCAGTCCAGGCTTTTTAAAGCGATCGAGGAACTTTGCCGGAGCTTTATATAGCAGGAAAAGTACGTGCTGCAAATGGAACGTGCTCGTAAATCCCAGTGCGAGTGGTATTGGAACGGTGATGCACACGGAGATGCAGACAGCGAAAGATAAGAGGACACACAGAGCAAAGGCGCCATGTGCGTTTTCTTTTCTTTCGGGGTCAGTGTGCGCTTTAGCGTTCCATATGTCAATACAACTTGAAGCTTGTTGTTTAAAAAAAAAATGTTCCTTCTACCCGCGAATTCATAGCGGAAAGCAGGTCAGTGCTTTTAAAAAGCTTATCAAGAATGAATGCATTTTAAGCTCGAAAATTTGACGTTGAAGGCGCCTGAGACATCTAAGCTTAGCTGCAGTTATATAAAAGGGTTGCTACCGTAGGAACCATGCAGAACCAGTTAGAGCTTTTATATGGAGACCTGGACCTATATTCGCAAGAACATCTCACGCAAAAAAGGCTCAAAAAAGATAATTTAAACCAATCCTGATGCTAGAATATATATAATGAACAAAGCCGTCCGACCACTAGCAAAAACACTCATGAAGGAGATGTTTTCTGAATTCGTACCCTGATTTTAGGCAAATGTTTACTTCTGCCTTGCCACAGTGCCGTGCCCTTTGAGAATGTCGGCGTAAATTCAGCTTTAAGGCATTTATTACTACAGTAATAATGGCAATGTATGCCGATTTTTTACGTTAGTGGCTGTATTTGTCTATATTCAACATGGGCACTTATATAAACACCATAATTCTAGGGTTCAATTCGTACAGCCTTTTTTTTTTGTAAGTGCTTTTTGCGATTAGTCGGATGGCTTCACGAATATTACGTCTAGCGACAGCATTCATGACCTGAAATATTCACTTGCGAAAATATTTTCATCATAAGATGCCTTTGGGAATATTGGCCCAGTTTTCTTTCCAAGGTGCAGTTTTAGCGGCCAAATTCAGAATGGTTTCCTTTTTTAAACGCTTTTTTTTTTCGTCGGATGGTCGCTTTAGCTGAAAGACAGCGGATTATCGGCAAATGCCGATTTGCTGTTGCGCGCCAGAGCCCCAGGGAGAGTTGGGCCGCGATTTGTACTAGAGACTTTACACTGCCGTGCTGCATTACTGTGTATCGAATGCCACACAACCGTCCACGAATATACAACTAACGACCCACTAGAGTTCACAGCGCAAGCACATAAGGTTAAACGTGGTGCCTGTAATATACGTACTGAGCGTATTTTCGTGTGCCCTGCAGCAAAGCCCTGTGCAGCGATGCTTGCACGAAGCGCATTTGTTGTTTTTCATGCTTGCCAAGTAAACGCTTTACGTCAGCTTCTTGACATGGAAATAAGCTATACATATTTAATTTATAACACGGGCCGGGATTTTTCTAACACTTATTGTGCTCATTGTCGACCTGATATCATGTCTGAAAGGACTAGTTAAGTGCCCTTTTTAGGCGTTCCCCATATTGAATTCCCAGAAATTTGCCCTGAATTATAGCCATTGGCAGCGACTAAATAAAGAACGCCATTACTAGTACTTGCGAATTTCGAACATTTGTGTACGAGAACCGCAAGTGCGCTGTAGGTTCACGCTTTGAAAGAAAGACACCAAAGAGCATGCCAAAAGAAAAGCATAGCTGTAGTACACTTACCGAACTCAACATCTTGGACAAACTTCTTTACGGATGTCGTGAACTTGCCAACAAGGTTGGACCCTTAAGTAACGAGAAAGATAAGAAATGAACAAGTTCGTTAGACACTTCAACAACAATGAGTCAACCGTGCGCACGCTATATTGAAGCGACGCGATAGGCATAGCTTGCCGCTGAGCGAGTTGGTAAGGATTCATTATGTAAGGAAAAGGCGCGCAAAACACGCCACTCTCTCTTGAGTCCGTGTTTTGCACGCCTTTTCCTTACATTATCCTATGCGCGCGACATCGTACAAAATTGCAAGGACAAATTATTACTCTTGCCCGGACAAATACTATTGTACGACCGGCAAACAGTAGCAAAATTCTCGTGAGACCGACAGATTTTTCTCTCTCTCTTTTTTTTTTTTGCAGCATTGTGCTAGATATAGTTTTATAAGCTATTATCGCCAGGATATATGCTACGGCGTCATGTAGGAAGTCGAAACTAAAACGCTTTCTCGCCTCTCAGTGGCGTCTGAGGTCTAACAGCGTCAGACAAGCAAATGAGCTAAATAATAACACAGAACAGCGGCAGTACATTATGTCCTCTTCGTGAGATGGGATTTGGTGGAGGTCGATTTTGACCATTTATTTCTGGCTGTACGTGAGCAGAGACAGTCTCGAGAGCAAAGCGGATATAAGCGCGCGGCCTGGTTGCTCCCATATTGTTGCGCAACCATGCAGTAAGTGGCGGAAGCTGTTATTGGGTACTGCAAGGATCGCGACAAAGTTTCATTTCCTCACCAAAAGTATAATACCGTATTTACCAACCAAAAAGAAAAAGAAAGAGCTATTACGCCTGAATTGTAGGCAAGAGCAAATTTCTGCAAATTGTGATGTTACGCGTGGTATTCCTGAAGACGTCCAACCAATGGCAACGAGCTCTTACAAAAGAGAAGTTTTCGTAATTGAGCCTGTGATGATATTGCACGGTGACGTCGATGGTACTGCAAAGAAGATGAAAATGCGATTGCAGTAAAAGTGGGTGTTCCTGATGTGTCAGACACGCCTAAATTATGACATACTAAATATTCTAGTTTTTATGTTTAGCTCTCCCGATAGTTCACATTCATCTGTCCTTATGTTGGCGAAAAAAAAAATGTAGCCTCTCTCCGGAGCCAATGGTTCGACACTGACGAAGACAAGTCTCCTGGAGATATTGGCTGCTCGCTGAGCATCTCTTTGCTCGCGCACTGCATCCGCTGAAGTCTCGACTTCTCTCTTGCCTCTCTGAGAGTTTTACTTGCGTAGCCCACCTTCAGCGATACGCGAAGAAAGTGGGCAGAAATGTTCGCGGACGTAATACAGTACTGAATTTCAAGCAAGTGCGTACGGGTAGTGTAGGCGAGACCTTATTACACATAGAAAGGATAAACTTGAAAGCATTGGGATGAAAAATGAACTTCTTTTTTTTTTTTGCCTCATGTATAATTTGAACACTGTATGCGATGTAGTGATTGATGATCTGCGCTTTGTCACTAATTGGAGATGTATGTGAAGGACCGAAATAAACAAAAAGAAACGAAAGTTTCGGCCAACTTTGTGCAACAAAAACCGAAAGGCGTCAGCTGTGTTCATTTGTTAAAGGCGGCGCCTAACACTGATCTTGTACTGCGCCTGAATGACAGGAAAAAGAACAGCTTCAAGATTGATAATTGAAGAGCTTGTGTTGTGCTAATAATATCGAAACGCTTGTTTGGAATATTCTTGTCAGCAAATGAAAGATAATCGGCAAGTTTCGTAAGAAATACTACCAAAATAGAAAAACGCGACCTGCCTGAATTTAGAAAAAAAAATAGCTTATTAGCCATGTGGGTATCAATTCTAAAAGCTGTTTACGTGCTACTGCAGTTTAATTATGCCTTAAATTTCTAGGCAGGAAAAGAAAGCATCACGCATGCCGGAATTGCTTCCGTAATGAGGCACTTTTTTTGTTTTGTCATATTTCCCTTGACAGTGGACGGGGGGGGGGGGGGGGGGAACAAAAAAAAAAAGAACTCCACGCATCTCCGCGAAGTGAACCATGACGAGTGGGCGAAGCTGGGGATCGTTCTGTGTTACCGTAAATCACCCGTGACATTGCCCACTCATGCATGTAAATGAGTGACAACGCGTGTGCATATTTACACACACGTTGTCACGCGTTACACACGCGCTCCTGGTCTTTATGAGATTCCTGCGCTCCCACGTCGTAGATCGTGGCGAGTTCCGGATTAATTTAGTTAACGCGCACGCTGCGAACCCTTATGGTTCAACTACGCACAAGAGAACGAGCTTTTCCATAGTCAACGCGCGCCGTTCTCTCTCTCTCACGACAGCAGATGACACTGTCTTGGTGCAGAGCCTCCGAGATCGGCCCACACATGCACACACACCGTCTGACTGCACTCATGACTGCCGCTGTCGAAGAGAGAGAGATCACGCGCAGGGAGGCACGCGCCGAGAGCGAATGCGAGCGTGGCTACGACATTACAACGGCAGACAAGCCCCGACCCTTAGGAGCTTCGCCCCTAAAAGCACAAAAAGCCACTGTAAACATTGCGGCTCGGCCTTTAGCCGAAACTGCGAGGTGCTGTCTGGGGGATTTCCACACTACTTGCATATATATGCATGGCTCTTGTGTTGTTTTAACGTTATGTTAACTAAATTTGCATATCATGCGCGTCAACCACACTTGTGGGAGTATTCGTAGAGCATAAACAAGGCGGGAGCGCTTTGCCCGAGTATTCCCGTCTCTAATACAAATAATGCCTGGTTAAGAACTGTAGTGTGGCATTCGCTTTTTTTGGAGGAAAAAATACCCTACTTTGCACTCAAAACTTGTAGCAGCTAAATTGTGGCATGTGCGTTTTTAGAGCACTATCTTGTTAGTAGACGATGGTAAGTCTGCTATAGGACGCCTCTTTCCCGTGATTTCAGGGGTTTTACGTCCCAAAACCGCGATATTGCAACGAGGCTATGCAGTGGGGAACGAAGCAGAGACAACCGACGAAGACGAAGCTTGCTGATTGTCTCGCGCTCGGGCTCCATCTTGTATGCCCACCTTCGGCCCTTTGTACATATCCTGTCAATATATTGTCAAGCGTCTTTTCTCCCGTAATATTTTGGCGGAGGTGCTATATGATTACGAGAGACGCCGCAGTGGGAGGCTTCGGAAATTTCGACCACCTGGGGTTCACCGCCTCTTTGCCCTTTACTATTAAAGAAATCCGACTAGGTGAGCTGAAGCGATGGACACAGGTCACTAGAGCATTTCCAGAAGTCAACCTTAAGCCTTAGGGCCTCTCCTTTAAAGGGATCGAGAACCAATTTTTACGGCACTTTTTTTTTCTATTTTTCTAAGGGAAATCTCACGCTCCAGAGATTCTAATAAAGCAGGGATAACAGGAAGGACGCTGTTAAGTAGTTTTTAGCAGAATTTTTTGCCTATGGAGTCTTATACACAAGACATGTCGCAAACAGTGTCCAACCACCGTCGGGTGTGTTTGCGCCAGGTTCTGCCGCTAGGTAGCGCACATGGGCCGCGGTTAAACGCATCTTTAACGTTGCCCCCAAGGCAGCGCCGCTTCTGAGCGTCGACTCCTTTTCCTGCTTAATAAGCAAAGAATAGGGTGGCGATGCGTTTTCATATACCTAAATTAGTCTTAAGCCCGTGTTATGGTTATATTGTGTATATAAGGGCTCTCTCCGCGAGTCTGTTCTTTTTTTTTTTCGTCAGTTTCCAAAGCATTTTCCAATATCCTCGACAAATCGTCCCCGCGCTGTCAAAATCTCTTCGTGGTTCTCATACCACATCAGTGCGGTATCCGTGAGAAACAACACGACGTTGTCGAGCTTGGTGATGGAGTCCCAACGGTTATATCGGCTCACCCGATTGTAGTGCACGAGGCATTCATCCACATTTTCCCTCTGGTTATCCTGCGAACGAGCGTGGCTCGATATTGTGCTGCGTAGGGGCCAGCACCGTTGACCTTGATGTTGCTGCCACATGCGCCGAGTCTTGTCTTTCGTTTTGCGACATGCTCGGCGAGAGACTGGCGAGACGGCGGCTCCGGCGAAGCTCCAGAGGTTGCGGCTCCGTGACACGTGTGCGTCGCGTACCCAGCACCTCGACCACTCTATTACGCCCTCAAGAGAACACATTGAGACACAACGAAACAGAGTGGTGAAAGTGCTCGTGGACGTAACAATATGAACAGCAACAGGCGGCGTACAGGGATTTTGGGATTCCAGACTACAGCACCAAGGTTTCACCGCCAAGCGACGTCACGTTGCAGTTGCCGCGACTCTCAAACTCAGTTTAAAAGTACAAATCAAACTGAAATCGTGTAGGGGTGCTCGACTCCATGACTATAATTCAGGATCTTACCAAACGCACAAAGGCCGCTTTACAAGTTCCGGTCAGTTGTCGGTCCCTTTGATGGCTATTTGTGACCTATTGACTTCCCCTCCCCCAAAATTGACCAAGTGTTTAAATTATAGTGGTGTGTGTGTGTGTGTGTGTGTGTGTGTGTGTGTGTGTGTGTGTGTGTGTGTGTGTGTGTGTGTGTGTGTGTGTGTGTGTGTGTGTGTGTGTGTGTGTGTGTGTGTGTGTTTCTTTAACAGCACTCCGCCCCTGGATTTTGTTACTGGAATGCTTACGTCTTCCCCAAGCATTGATTTCGTTGCACAAATCATTTCTTTTTTTACTTCTCAAAAGGTCGAGCAAAATCTAAAGCTCTGTGACGGATGTATAAATGCTGCAGTGACAAAGACGGACTGGTTCATTCTTCTTCTTTTGTTCTCACTGTGAACAGACTTTCTGTGGACGAAGCAGTTACGCGGCTCGGCGCAGCTTGCCTCATCGCTTTCCTTCGGATAAGATGGGAGACACTCTGGCGTCCGGGACGCAATCCCAGGATTTGTTTTCTCTGCAGTAGCTTGTTAGCATGAGATCCTCGGTGTAGGAGAGCTCCGCCGCTTCGAGCGCCTCGTAGCCTTTTATAGATTTCCTCGTTCTCGGCGCTCGCGATGTTGCCACAACCGCCGGCTCGCTCACAGCTGTTCGTTCGTGGTGCTTTCAATGTTTCACGCCAAGTGTCAAGCTATGTGAGCTACACACGATCTCTGTGGAGTTTAGCTATGTATGTTGAGAATAAAAAATGCTTCGCTAGCGTTCTTACTCAAGAAGAAAGGCAAACTGTTACGTCTAAACGTTTTGAAGAATGCGTAAACAGCGAAAGGAGAGCATTTCTTTTTAACAATGAGGTAACACCGAGGTAACAACCTGGGCGTTTAACAACGAGTGCGGAGGGGTAACGCAGGAGGGAAAAGCAGACCCGCCTTTGCCCTCGATCCGCATGGTGGTGGTTATGCGAAGCCCAATTTGGCCGCCCGCTTCGGTGATGCCATGCTCTTGATTCACTGCCACATGACAGTAATTATGCGAAAGCGCAGTTGCATCTCTCGAGCTCGACTTTGTGCTGCGTGGTAGTAATTACGCGAAGACCCGGTGTGCTATAAAATTTAAAACATGACGGTCATTATGCGAGGACCAATATGCGGTGAAGTGTAGAAAAGGTCTATCTCGAAGTTGCGGGTTTGACCACCGTAGCCACGGCTTCATTTCCATAGCGCGATATAGAAAGAAGGAAGGAAGGAAGGAAGGAAGGAAGGAAGGAAAGAAAGAAATAAAGAAAGAAGGAAGGAAAGGGAGAAAGAAGATAAGAAAGAAGGAAAGGAAGGCGGAAGGAAGGAAGGAAGAAAGAAAGAAAGAAAGAAAGAAAGAAAGAAAGAAAGGAAGGAAGGAAGGAAGGAAGGAAGGAAGGAAGGAAGGAAGGAAGGAAGGAAGGAAGGAAGAAGGAAGGAAGGAAAGAAAGAAAGAAAGAAAATAAGAAAGAAAGACATGCGTGAGTGCATGGCGAAGGGTCACATGTGGTTAGTAGATAATTATGGAAAGCGGAGTATCTAGATTACACTAAGTGATAAAGGACGTAACGTTTTGATGGAGTACAGATGTATGACTAACCTAAATAAATGCCAGGTTGTGACATCGATAGGTTGATACCTTTTGTAGTTACGTCGTGATTAACGATATTTTTTCACCGCGTTGAACTCACTTGATTTTTTTTACTGTTTATATGGGTCGAATAATTCTCTTAATCATAACTTATGAGCTTCGTATGTAGCCCCGCCGCGGTGGTCTGGTGGTTATGGCACTCGGATGCTGATCCGAAAGTCGCGGGATCGAATCCCGGCCGCGGCGGCTGCATTTTCGATGGAGGCCCGTTACGGTGCGATGTCTAAGTGCACGTTAAAAAATCCCAGTGGGTCGAAATTTCTGGAGACCTTCACTACGGCGTCTCTCGAAATCACAGCTTGTTTTTTCGGACATTAAACCCCACAAATCAATCATCAGCTTCGTATACACATTCTTTCGTGGTGCCTGAAGCAGTTTTTGCAACGTCCGGCGTCTCCGCAGCGTAATAACGGGCGTAAACTGAAATAACGATAACTAAGCGACTTCAATTTTGTCCTTTGGCGAGCGTACCAACAAGGGCATGTGTTATTAGGCAAATCAGTGTAGTTAAAATTAAAAAGGGAGATCTTCTTTATTGTGGCTACAATTGATATGAGGCGCTAAAATCCAATCGACAGGCGAACCCGGCGTTCTGGTCACTGGGAACATTGAACAATAATATGTACGTGGTATTATTGGTAAGAAAGAATTTCAGCCGATCCGGATGCTGGACATGCTATTAGCGGAGGAGGCCGGCCATCAGTAACGAAGCGCACTTACGAAAGAAACTGTGAATTCGGCCCCTGATTACGAAGCACGCAATGGTGGCAAACTCCCGTTTCATTTCCGTCATTCGAGGATCTTTTACGCTCACCTGAACATATGAGCGTTTGCGCGTTTCGCTCCACTAGACGCGCGGCCGAGCTCAAGCTCAGCCGCGCAGCGCCGTAGTCACTAGGCAACCACGGCGGGTTGAACGCTTCACGTAAAAAGCTCCACAACGGCTGCAAAGTAAAGCCACCACAGGGTAAAAGGCGAGCAGGTCTCTTCGATCGACAACAGAATAAGTAAAGTGACAGTCGAGCGCCGTTACCCGTTGACACGGAAGCGACGAACGAAATGGTTTCACTGGAGACGCTCGCTCTGAAAGTCCAATTTGAAGCCACCGACGCGTGTTACACAGGTTCCGGAGGACGCAGATGCCACGCAATTTTCGAATACGAGGTCGCAGTTTCGCAGTCTTCGCAATTTCGCTCTGCCAACTTCCGCATAATGAAAGACGGCTTCTGTTCGGCGCGAAGAAACTCGGTAGTTTCTCATCTTCGACGACGAAGGAGTGCGCACTGCCAGGCCAGGTGACACTCACTGTCGTCGATTTATTTGCCAAGGTGCAGCCAACACCGCGGTGCGCCGTTTTTCTTTCCTCCGTTTCTCTCTCATACGTCGACGTCCCGCGTGTCCTGTCCGCAGTGCGTGCGCAGCAGCGAGCTTAGTGAGCCATCGGTCAACGCGCACTCATGTTCGGTGGGCTCGCAGAGGCAATCCGAAGTCGATATGCGGGCGAATCTCGGCATCCGTGACTCGGCAGGAGGGAAATGCGCGTCGCACCCCGCCAGTGCCCGGACCACTAGACGGCCGCAAAACGATAAGGAGGAGCAGCGGTTGCTCTTGACCCGGGCCACCGGAGAAGGGTGGCCGGACCGCGGGTATCGGCCATTGCTCAATGGGAGAAGGTCGTTTGTCTGGCTCGAAGAACGCGCGCGCTGGCCTCGGATTACTCACAGCGCCCAGGCGCGCAAGAAATAACGTGCCTTGTGGGCGTTAATAAGGCGGCGCCGGGGCTTGTTTTCGCTATTCATTCCATTTTCGTTTGGCTCTGGCAAGGACGCGCTCCTGATACTGTGCCCTGCCATTGATCGAGGCTCCCTTCTCCTCCTCCCCGCCTTCCGAAGGAAAGTCGCCGAGGAAGGAGAGTGCGCGGAAGAAACAGCGGCGAAATGTGCACGCGTTATTACTCCGGAGTTCCGCTGGGTGAGCCTCCGAAGACCGACCCCACGTCTTTGCTCGTGAACAACGAGCTGCGGATGGGAAGGTGGAGGGGCGCAAAATAATGACAAGGTCATTAGTGCTCGGCGCGCTCCGATGTCCGTCCATTCGCAAATAAGAACGTACGCTTCCACCCTTCCTCCCGATCGCCAGAGAGAGAGCGAGAGAGCATTTCGCTGGTGGGCCTCCTTTTATTATTACGTTTATCTGCACCGCCATGCCACCTTTTGCGCGTTCGTTTTCCGAAGCTCTGTGGAATGTTTTTTTTTTTTTTTGCTACTTTCGAATGGGCGCGACAGAAGGACCAAGAGGACAAGGAGATCTCTGTCGATCCGGGTCAATTCATTATCGATGGTCCTTGCCTCCTGGCACCGGCCAGAAAGTACAAGAATCGATGATCCGCTCATTTGAATTTGTGGCCAATGGTACGAAGAGGGGCAAGAACAGATATCGATTCGACCTAATCTCCACTGACGGAACGAGGGGATGAGCACTTGAACCAGGCGGGCGCCGAGTCGAGGTTAATTAAGAGCACGAGACTTCATATTTGCGGGCCGCAGCACGAACGAATTTTGCGGCTTAAATTTGTAATCCGGAATTGGCGCCAGATTCGCATTGACTAATGCTCTTTTTCGCCAGTCATGAGAGAAGATTCGCCCGCAATTAACATAAAGCCTCGAATGAAACTATATCATCTCCGTTGGGTGCTACTCTCGCTTATATTATACGAAATAGTAGCGCGATAAAATTAAATGTCTATGTAGCGAAAGAGATCCCACGCACTAGAAGTACGCGAGCACCCCAAACATACAAAACTCATCCAGAGCGACAGATTCGCTGCATTGTTCTTTACTGAAAAGATGTAGCTAGGGTAGGCTTGAATTCATATGCGTCGGAAATGATTAAGGCACTGAGGCAAGGGAGTCGGGAACAAGAGACCAATGTATGAAAAAAAGTGAGCTATCGCACAGACCTTCTCTCCAGTGTAAGAAATACTGAAATCATTCTTTGCTTTTATAATTCTGAGTTGGATATTTGCACTGCCTCGACGGCCGATGGCTGACATATCGCTACAAAAGCGCTCTCGTTATTCATTTTTATAAGCTTTCATTGCGGTGTATTCCGACAAATCTTGAAACCACCGCGCTTCTGCGGGCCTATTTGCGCACGCTTATATTGATTTATTTGGATATGTTGATTAAAACTCCGAATTAACCAAGTAACATTAGATGAAGTTTGTATAGTCCAATATGAGCAGAAGCTCAGGGGGCCGTACTTACAAAACTCCTATTTCGTATTGGTTTATTTTTTATTTTTATTTATTTATTTGCCAGTGGCCGGCTGGTTTTTGATGCCGATATATCCAGTACCAGGATTGGCTGAATCATTCTTTTACGAGCATTGATAATGTGAGATGCTTTTATGAATAGGGACCCAATTGTTTTATGAAAACTGTTTCGTGAGACGATTTTACGATTAATATTGAATGCACGAGATGGTCGAGAATGCGTGCTTTCTTTGGTGCTTTTGGAAAGAAGACTCCCGATGCACTTTGAATGTTGGGTAACCAAGATATAAATCAAAAATTATTGTTAAACCATGCCATCAACGCAACTCGACGCTTTGAAGGTTTCTCAGTCGCAGCGTTTTATCGCTTGCTGGTGCGCATAATATGATTGGTTCGATTGCCGACCGACGATGGCTGACTGAAATTAAACATTGCGTGCCTACGTGCACGTTGGTCTCGGGAGCCGTCTAATATTGTAGCGCATTGGATGCTTTGCAAAGTTAATTAGAGCATGAATAACGCAGTTATTACCTGTAATTGTTACGCGAGATACTCGTGGAAATACATGAAAGTGGTTATTGTAGTCATGAGGACTAGATTACATTCTTCATGTACATTCTTCATGTACATGGAAACGCCGCCTCGAGATTATAATTGTGATATTCATATGCGTGTGTGTATGTCATTTCATTTTCACTTTCGTGACACACTAGTCGGTTGCGCGTGCGTGTGTGCGTGTGTGTTAAATTTGTCCTCCTGGTATGGAAAAAAAATTAAAATTAAGGGGGGGGGGGGGGGTAGCCCGCGCCACCAGAAGGTATATCGGGCTTAAAGCCAATTGCACCATGAAGAAATAAGAGGAAGTGTTCCCAAAAAGAAAATTTTGCGGAAAAGCAAATTGAAAAATAAAATTGGGGGACCCTTAAGCTCGCCTTTAAGAGTTGAACGCGATAGCGAAATCCGGCCCCTAGTGTGCACTTCATCCACTAAGTGCATACTTATTAATGTGTGTTATTATACACACACACACGCATAGACACAGACACGCGCGCGCATGACGTATCTATAGTAATGGTAGAGGTTTTCGATCTATTTAACAACACCTTTATATCACCTTCATGAAAATTTTGTACAGTGATTTAGTCACATGGTCCTGTATTATGAACTGCGCGTAGGCGTGACACTTTTATTCGTAAATGGTCACATTCTGTCGTCCTTCGTGCGTTAGCTAACTGGCAGCTGTTCGATTTGTTCTTCTGGAGACCTCTTCCGGCCAACCGCAACAAGCATCGCCTCATGGTCGGTGAAATGGCAATCGCAGTACTTCACTTCTTTGATGGTGTCGTGAGAATGAAATGCTAAAATCCTAAAAAAGTGGATGCAGAGCATCCGACGAGACCGCATATACGCTTCGCTGTAGTCGCATGGCCTCCGAGACGGCGGGCGCGCTTCCCGTCTCGGAGGCCATGGTAGTCGAGACATTGCTTGATATGTCTTCCGCTAGATGGACATAGTTGTCCATTTTTGAGCTGTTATTTTTCGCTCACGGCCGATTTTTCGCTCACAAGAGACATGTGGAAACGCCGACATCGACGGCGGTATTTCTGCGGAACGAACTCTCTGACGCTATCGCGTTAAAAGAGACATTGCTTGATATGTCTTCCGCTAGATGGACATAGTTGTCCATTTTTGGAGCTGTTATTTATCGCTCACGGCCGATTTTTCGCTCACAAGAGACGCGTGGAGACGCCGACACTGACGGCGGTATTTCTGTGGTACGAACTCTCTAACGCTATTGCGTTAAAATATGTATTAGGAAGTGAGGACTGCAGAGCTTTTCCTTGTGTAATAAAGGCAGGAGATGAAGACTGTGGTAATGTGAGTGCCAAGTAAAACATAGCAGTGTGTGTGTGTGTGTGTGTTGTGTGTGTGTGTGTGTGTGTGCGTGCGTGCGTGCGTGCGTGCGTGCGTGCGCGCGCGCCAAAGACCAAATAAAGTGCGGGGGGTCTCGCATGCGTGCGTACGTGAATGTCGTTGATGCCTTACAACTTCGCCAGCGTGGAACAGTTCCCAAAGCTTTTGGCTCGAATGCGCAGTAGTAGTGTGGTATCCGCTCACACGAATATCACAAATATAAAGAAACTAATGTTCAGCGGAAAGCAGTTAGGTTTATTTTAATTCGAAAAGCAGGAAATCATCACCAACTGCTCTTTTAATTTCTGCCGATATATAATCCTTACGAAGCAGACGCTATCGCAGGCGCTGTTGACACGTGGAACAAGTTAAGGAATGACATTTACTGTGTAACAACGTTGAATATGTTGAAGGCGCATTATTGAATTAAATGTACTTTTCTTTTCCTTTATTCTTGCTTTTTTTCTAATGCGGGTTTCAAATGTTGATCTGAGCTGGGCAACTGTATTCACCTGCGTTCTGCTCAGTCGTGCTGCAATGTGCGTATTGAATGTTGCAATTTTGCATTTTCTTACTTCCTTTGTTCAATTTGTGAGATTTTCTTGCCCTTTTGTATTGATTTTTGAAAATCATGAACTTATGCGCAGTTGAGCAACTCATGTTTTGGCATATATGCTAACAGTATGAATAAATCAATAAAAAATAAATAAGAAAGGCTAAAGACGTCCTACATTATATACCATGCCAAGCATGGTATTAACAGAAGCATGCACTTCAAACCCCTTACGCAGCACACCCGCTCGTTCCCTTCGATAAAAAAAAGTCACCGAAATTCAGTGTAGTAGTAACAGCTTTATGAATTCTCTCTTCCCCCGCACTATCCGTGATGGGAACCGGGAACCGCTTAAACCAAAGAAGTAGTCGAGTGCACTACTGTTTTCGCTTTCACTACCACATTTAACCTGAAATGATTGTGCCCTTATCACCAATGGTCTAACAGCCACGGACTCATATCTGCGTTTTCTTTTCCAAATTATTGTGCTTTATTGACAATTTGATACTGCAGATTACGTGGATATGTCTCAAACGCTTCTCATGGACTGACCGCACTATTTGAGGTATCTTATGTCTTTTCTAACTGTTTTTTTTTTCCTTTTTGCCGAGTGGCGAATAAAGCGTTGTCGGTATGGACGCCATATATGGGGCGAAGTACCGAATATTCGCCAGGCTTCTGTCATTACTTCAAATGATGCTGTATTATTTGAGCCAATTTGTTATTTCAGTTACGGTCCGCTCTTTTTCCCACTCTTCAGTTCGTTTGTATCCTCCCTTATTGTTTTCATTCTTTTACTGAAGTGCGGTATAATAAACTTGTAACCACTGGTGCTTATGGCCTGAAATACAGGCTAGTAGTACTACATAAATTAAATAAAAAATAATCGCCATGCAGAACGAACGTCAATGAATGAATGAATGAATGAATGAATGAATGAATGAATGAATGAATGAATGAATGAATGAATGAATTTTAGACTCCATTCACGCCTGCACCAGCAAGCGAGAGAATGGAACTAATTACACAACAGCCCGCGTAATCTTGAACTTGCAGCACCCCGTACAGAGTTCTCCGTATAATTTAATTATTGCCTTCGCACAGCCACGATCTATATAAACCTCCACACCCGCATCACGCCCGGAGACATTTATTTTTCTTAACCACGCACTAATTTCCGATATCCCGAACCACTGCTGCCGACAGCGCCCATGGTGATGTGGAGAAAGTGTTCCATCTCCCGCTCCTTACCCCCGCTAAGCCACTGCTCACGGTGTAGCCGCGCTGTGAGCCGATGGGCGGTTTCCATGGGCAGCGTTCTTTTATATGCCACCGCATCACGTTTACATCGGCATATCAATACGCCCCTTTCATCGCCTTGCTTCAGCCTTCGTGTATCCGCGGCGTGCGAGAGGAGAACTAGTGCCTCCATTTATACTCTTTTTCTTTCCTTTGTGGCACGTCTTTCTCTAGGCCATCTTAGACACCTGCGTTATTCCTCGTGATTATCTCATCACTCTTCTCTGTTCCTGACATGGAAAAGCGAAATAACTGCAGCTGCTGTCATCGGTATCGCTGGGCACACGGTCGGGAACATGCCTTCGAGCCCACGTAGATGAGAGTCTCATATACTACGTTCTCATTTCCTATTCTCCTCGTCGCGGAAGGATTTGAGAAGCTCGGCTACTGACGTCCACACTGTATCAATACATTACTGGCTGAGTGGCACGCACCGAGTGGGACACATTACTCGGTTCCCATTTTCAACGTTTGTAAAGGGTTAAGGTGCCTTCTCCTTTAACCTATGCATATTGTGGCAGTGCACGCTCTACAGGAATACACGAAGCATGTGTAAAGCAATTAAGCGCATGTACAAACAAAAAGGGGAAAATTTTTTTTAAAAATTGGCTACGCTCATCACCATAATTTTTCAATCATATTTAGAGTGCGATTTCAATATGCAAGCTATTTCACCGCCGCGAGGGATGCAGCGTGCACTGTAACTATAAATTCCTGTTTTGTTAAGTTGGGCGAGGCGTGAAGGGATTGAAAAAATTAATGAACGTGCTGGGTGTCAGCAACCTTACTTATCGATTGTACTTTTCGGTACTTCAGCTTACAACCAGGATAATGGCTCATTCGCATTTGGCATGCTGCAAGTGTTCAGGACTTCAGATTTCAGCATCCAATTGGGGATTGAGAAGCCGTCGGTCGTGCGACTACCAGAAGGGTTATATTTTGCTGTGTTAGGTGTAGATGATTTTATTATTGTAGTGCAAAATGCTTGACAGCATTGATATTTCCCTCAAAATTTTTTTCTGTGAATTTTTGTTAGACTTCCCTAGGTCCCCTTGCGATGTTATTGAGGTGCACTTAACTGCCGGCAGGGGATAGGCAAAATAAAGGCTCAGGGAGGGGCAGTGAAGCAGCAGAGCTTTGGAACCGCCAAATATCTAGACACTCCCTTCTATATTCATGAGGATATGTGCTTTGTACGGATTCTGTTCCTTCTATTCTATTTTGGTTCTTTGTTACAGTACAAGCTGAGTGTGCAATCAGGGTGCAGCTTTCCGCAAGCCAATGGTGAAATAAAAATGAATTAAAGATAAAATGATTCACTCCGAAATACCGTCCCATTACGGCTGCTGTTTTCCTGGCTCCCAATATGAGGTCTCATTATTGTACTGCTGGTACACAGCCACGCTGCAGTCTCAAAAACAGAAGCTAAAACCAGTGCCACATTATACTACAAGTAAAAATGACATTTCTGCCTGCTTGCATACTTCCTACGTGGTGCGAAAAACTGCGGGTTCAACTTTGGAATTTCTTCCTGCTTGCATCTGGTTATAACCAGGTGTGAGCAGCAAGCATATGCTCCTTACGCACGTAGGCATACAGCATGAGAAACACATGCACAGTATTCTTTGTATCGAGAACGGCAAGGAGCAGTCCTACCACATCGAGTGCCAGCGCTGCAGATTGGAGGAAAGGGAATCAAAAGAAATAGATGCAAAGAACGTGAGGAAAGAAACATATTGTAAATAGTGTGCACATTAACGTGATGACACATGATGTACTTATAACGTTTTGTCGCACAGTTAATAATTCTGTTAATGCTACGGATGGTACCATTCGCACATTATTGAAGAAAAAAAACTACGTCCGACTTGAGTGTGAAATGACCATTTGTTTTAAAGTTTGGGAATGTGAATATCTGGTCAGTGATGTCCTTTAAGTATAGCAAGAAAATGCGCGATCTTCAGCCGCTTTACGTTTTCAACATTCGAAGTTGATGCAATCACAATACGCGCACTTCTGGAACCATAAGTATGCGGTATCCTCTAGACCAAGTAGTTAAAAGTAACGTTAGCACAGGCCGAACTGCAACCTTGGGTCCATATTGCGGAATCATATGCTACGGACTCCTTCGCACCTGCGCCTTAGGTATGGCCACGCCTCTCTTGCGCCGTTTTTTCTAGGCTGTTCATATCCTTTAGCTTCAGGAATTCTTTCAATGTTGTACCATGTGGGCCAGTGCAAGTTGGACGCTTCATGTGAGCTTCGCAGTTCGTTGTTGACACGGAGGCGCCCACAGCATCGGTGGCACGCTATTTGGCCACGGCAACCTCCTTCGTGCAGTCGCTCTCGCTTTTCGGTGATCTTGGTAAAGAATGGCGTACGAAGTGCCGGTTTTCCGCACTAAGTCGAAGTGTCGAACTCAAATAAAACATTGATACGTGTTAAACTTTCGGTCATATATTAGGAGAGAAATAATTCAATATTCAATTAAACTTACAATTCAATTACAAGTCAACTTACAATTAAATTTACAATCATAAACTAAATTCAATGTTTCCCCGTCTGACCGTCTATAACCGAGAGTTCGACGGAAAGCCGTCTTCCGAGGAATGAGCATAATGAAACAAAATGAACACTCGTCAAAGGTGAAATGTATTTAAAAAAAAAACGTTTCAGGGGCCCGTACGGGTCCTTTATCGCAATGACAGCAAACGCAGCGGCGCTTGTTTAAATGTGGGAGAGATGACGCAGTGATTGTGCGTAGATTTCTAGGAGATTTCCACGCGTCCTGTTTACCGCATGTTGCGTATTCTGGATGTGCAGTGATCCAAGCATTAGTCTTTTAGGTAAAATCTTCTCCGTAGCGATAATTGTCGCCAAGTCTCAATCTGTGCCACGGCCCGTGTTCTCGTGGTGTTCAGATAAAGCACTGGTAACTGCGCTTCCCCTTGGCGACATCGTACTGATGCTGTTTGATACGCTTTTTGAAGTTGCCAGTTTCGGCAACATACGCTGCATCACAACCCTTGAAAGGTATCTTATATAAGGCAGCCGGGCGCCTCGATCATTCCAATGGGTCCTTCATGCGCATTAGTCGACCGCGTAGCTTGCTTAAAGTGGCATGTGCGATCCAAACGTCGTATTCATTGAAACCTCTTGCCAGAGCTTCGCTCATGCCTTGTGCATACGGGATGGCCGTCCGCTTGCACGTATGTTTAGGGGCCGCTTGGCGGTTCGGCGCTAAGACACGACGTTTTTGCTCCTTCAGCATCTGAGTGGGGTAACCGTTGCTGGACAGATCGTTCCGTACCAAGCTCAGTTCAGCTCTGCGTGTTGTGCGGCTTGAACAAAGACGGAAAGCGCTATCGAATAGTGAAGATGCGAACGAGCGCTTATGGCCCCTGTAGTCTGCGGAAAGGAAATCGAGGTGTTTACCGTGTGCGTGGGCTTTCGGTAGGCCGTTGTGGCGAAACTTTTGTCCGTACATTCCACGAAGACATCAAGGAAAGATATGCAGTTGAACTCTTCCTGTTTCACAGTAAATTGGATGCTCGGCTTGAATGAGTTGAGGTGGGCCAGGAACCGCTGTGCTTCACTGCGGCGAGTAACGCAAGAACAGTTGTCGACGTATCGGACGAAGAGTTTCGCAGCAGGGAAGAAAGACGACAGTGCGGCATCCTCTATGACCTCCAAAGCTAGGTTAATAGAGACGACTGATACAGAAGCCCCCATGGCGGTTCCGAAGAGTTGCCTGTAAAACTGCTTATAGAAGCATAGGCTGTTGAGTGCTACACGCTACTTATATCGAGGGCACATGCTTGTTTCCCGACCGCGGCTGTGGTATTTCGATAGAGGCAAAATACAAAAACACTTGTGTACATAAATTTAGGCGCCCTTTAAAGAACCTTATAGGTGGTCTAAATTAAACCAAAGTACTTAATTACGGCATTCCCCACAATCTATTTGTGGTTTTGGTGCTGCTTACAGTGGCTTGTTGTTTCGCTCCTCACGCTGTATATAATAAACGTGGAAATACACTGGTATTGCATCGCAAACTCCCAGAATTTATTGTTTTCATTAATTTTTTATGCGTTATAACAACATTCGTCTATTCAGATAGTTAAAGACGTCTCGTGTGGTATTGGCGTATATTGCTGAGGAAACGTCGCATAGACGCGAGAACTGCAAAGCTTGAGAGAACACTTGGCCACAGGAAGACATAATTGTAAAAGAGGCTCAAACTACTCAGCAGCCCGTTGTTTTCCAAGACGCCCAATATAATATATCCAAAGGAAGGTGGAATGAAAGCTAAAACACTCGGAAAACTACGCAAAACATGTGCGCGCAATTTTCCAATTTCCAAACCGGTGTCTCTTTCCCTCACGATCGGCGTCATGATTTCTTTTTGTCTAAATTGCCTTTTACCCGTTTGTCTTTTTTCTCACGAGTTCCTTCATAAATTCTCGGCCTCCTTCCGCCTAGTAATCTCCGCTGCCTATTCGCGAAACTTCGCTGACATCAGATCGACTGGAAAGGTTTCCCACGATATATACCTTTCACGCTGTCAGCTCAGGTCTATCAGTCTCCCGCTTTCTCTTTCTCTCTCTCTCTCTCTCCGAGGTTGCTTCATACGTCTATAATGTAATGTTTGTGCGCGTGGCTATAAAACTCTAATATGCTGAGAAATAAATTCGAGCTACTCGTATGGCAAGAAAAAGCACACACGAAAACGGAATGCTATACCTATAACAGAAGCCGGTCCCAACTGGGAGTCCTTACCCAAGTTTTCCATTTTCTTCCGAAAAAATGAACGGCCCTGTAATATTGTCGATTAGGAAATGAGAGTAATAAGGCGAACCTGAGCAAAATTACGCTAAGCTTGAAACGTGCGGGAAGCACGGAAGAAAGGTACACAGGGACGAAGCTGCTGACGTTAGCCTCCCCCCCCCCCCCCCCCCCCCTTTTTTTTTCTTTTTTTTTTCCGCGTAAAATATGACCGAGGCACACGGGTAATCATTTACCGGCTTGTTTGGTACGGTGCTAGCTTTTACGCTTCTACAACGTTCACGCTCGCCCCCAGAAGAATTAGCGCCCGCGGCTGCATTCGTTAACATTAAGCTCATTCTGGCGCCCCTCCACCTCTTCTCTCGCTTGCCGTCCGAGGGCTTGCACTTCTATTTTGTTTTTTATTTCCCCACGAATCTCCACGGGCAGGGGGGGGGGGTCTCCATGCTTCGTTCCTATAATTGATAAGCTTCGCCCTCGATTGAAGCTGTTTATTTATTGCGCCCTCAGCTCCGCTAGTACTGTTATCTCTGCGACCACTTCACGCATGGAGTTCATTTTCGTCGAGTCCAGTCTTTTAAACAGCTTAGGATGTCTGAAAAGGAAGCCCTTTATTGAGAAAGCGCTGTCCACGATCGCAATCCATCGAGGAAGCTTTCATCGCGGGTTTTTTTTTTTTTTGTCTTAGACAGCAAGCTTAAAAAATTGCCCACTGTGTTAGGATAAACACGTCTCATCATGAAGTACGATGAAGCAATTATTTTTTATGATACTTAACTCGAGGCACAGCGGCTATACTCGAATTTATTTTCCTGTTTCGACAACGTAACCAAAATGAAAATAAGGCACTTGGCCAAAAACAAATCGAGTTACAAGAAATGAATGATAAATCCTCGTTGTTTGAATGCGCCTTTATGAAGATAAAACAGGCCGCGTCGTCGTCCGCATTCTTATTTCGTACAGTACGAAATTACATGCGTGCATTATTTTTCGTTTTTTATAGACGGAACATAGGGATATCCATTTTCGTTTACTTTTCATTCTTGTGTCAAAAAGCCTTCTTTCTCCCCGTCTTACCTTCCTTTGGCTGCAACTGGAACTTCTGTTCATGTTTGCTTTGATTAAAGCAATATGGCGGAGCCTTCTTCTCATACTCCTGGTGTAGAAAAGCTGTTGAAGATGACTGCTTTCGCTTATTTAGTAATTTATCTATTTGAATTAAAATTTCAATTGATGACTGCATTTGCAAAAGAAGCATAAGGAAACGCACACAGTTTGCGCGATGTAATAGCGTTCTTTAAAACGCACACCCCTTGCGACATATAAAAAATTATTATCATTTAATTAGGTTAATGCCGGATTTCTGTACCTATGTTGTGGGTCAGTCAACGGCACCAGTGAGGCCAGCTTGAACTACACCGTTTTACGGCATCTCGGCATACGTTGGCTATTTCCGGGCAGTCCAGCTTAGGAAAAGAAAAAAAAAAAAGTCTGTCGTGTATTTGCTTTCTGTCTAAAGCAATGCATCGCTGTTCATAATCAATCACGGAGCCCAGCAGCACTGCGGTCAAAATCCACGGTATCACGGCGAGCGGGCACTGCAATATCAAAGTGACGATGGCACCAATTTTCTGCATTTATACAAAAGCACCGTAACGAACGACTTATTCAGCCTTCGGAATCCTATATTTCAATTTAGCATAACCTTAGCGTTGTGTTAGGTCTCCCTTTAAGTGGTGCAGTCCCTGGAAATATCAGTGTATAAAGGGGGGGCAATATTGCCAACACTTTGTGATCAAATTTCTACATTAAGTTTCGAAGCCTGAGGTATCTTGTCACACTAAGAACGCAGAATCATCAATTGCTTTCTATTGATTACACCAATTAAAAGCGTTTCGCATTTTCGGTCACTTTATTCCATTTACATCAAATGTTCGTCAGAGCATATGAAACGATCACACCGCATACGATGGCGGTAATGCTGCCGAACGTACCTTCTTCCAACAACAACCACATTCCATTTGTAGCACCCGGACGTGAATTCACAAAACTTCTTTTTCCGTAAGCGATTTTTTGCTGTTGGCTGGACGGCTTCACTAATCGCATGTACCATCATAAGGATTGCCTGAAATATTATTTGGCGAACATTTTTATCGAAATATGTCTTTGTGAATACGGGCCCCAATTTAAAAAATAGCTAGGGCGTAAAGGCGATTGTTATAGAGACAAACGGTTGAGAAAGGTGGTTATGCTGCGCTCAATTAGGGTGGCTGCTCGTAGTAAAGAGTGGCGAAACCTCGTGGTATGTAAGCACGGGTCATTAACCTGGTGGGCGTAGTTTTTCCAGAAACCCGGAAATCATTCAATATGGCATTCGCACGGGTGAATATCAAAAATTTAGGAAACCCGAGGACACCTAAGCCGCACGAAGGCCTCTCCTGGAGGTGAGGGTGATCGATACGGACAGCACAAGACGCCTTCCGAAGACAACGCCTCCTATTGGCATTATTGTGATGCCAGGCACGTTGAACCATGACCCCACTTGCTAGCGCGTCTGAGTCAGCGTGTTGAAAAAAAAAAACTGTAAATCCGGAAGTTGAGAAAATGACAATGAAAAGGTTTAAGAAACTTATTCGCATAGTCATTTACAGGGGGCAATAATTCAGCGACGATGTAACTGGATGAGCCTTCTGTCCAGGGCCCATAGCAATTCTCATCAGTTAGCGCCGTCCGTAGAACCCTACGCGTCCAACCCTCCTTCTGGACGATGACCAGACGGACACAGGTCGCGGGCCACCAGGAATACATTCGATCAAAAGGGAGCACATCACTGCCTCAGCTTGGGAGAACCTCTGTGGACGATGCAGCTGTGTTCCAGGAGCGAAGGAACTCTTGCACGAACCCTCCCGTGGAACCAGAGAGAAGACAAACAACCCTGCTTCATTTCAGTGACGACAGCAACAAAAAGGCAGGCAACTTCAACCACCAACGCTTGTTCAGAGTCTCTGCAGCGCACTGCCGTCCTTCCCCCTTGTGGCGAACCTCTTATGTAACGAGAACTTCGTCCAGGGAAAAGATAACCATTTTCGGTCAGCGTGACAGTTGGATACTGGAACTTTCTCGGCGCGGCCTCGCTCATTGTTGTCTGGCCGCGCCGACGGCCTGTAGTCGGCTGGTGCCACATTTTGAGAACGATCGCCTTCGGTGCGCTCTGATCGGCTTGTGGAGGAAAGGGGGGCAAGCAGTCGCTTTGTCATTTTACTCGCAAGATTCTACGTCACACAAGGCGACATTGGGGAGTTCCAGCGGTGGTGGTTTACAATGCTTCCTGCACGGCAATACCCTGCCGTCGTAGCCGGCACGTGGCTGTTCTGTTCTGTGCTATCTTGAGCGCTGTGGAGAGGCACTTGGCTGTTTGAGTCGGAAGCTCCTGCGCTATAGTAGCTTTAGGCGTACAGTAACGTGCTACAAGCTTCAGAGTGCCCGATACAAGCATTTCAGACTAAAATAACCATGTGCCGACGATGAGGGAACGGTATTAGCATGCTTAGTGTACGGTAGCCCTCCACTTAGCGAAGGTAGGAGAGCAGGTGACGCTTACACGGTATCAAACAACGGTCATGTCCGCTGCAATAGAGGGTTGCCCGAAAAGAGATAATATGGCGTCGGATTTCTAATTCACAAAAATATAGCGGGCAACGTGGACAAATTCTACGGCATTAACGAAAGGGTAACATGAGCCGTAATAAAACTAAATAAGCGGTATAAACTTAAGATAACCCAGGGGTATGCGCCAACAACGAGCCACGACGACGAGCAAGTAGAACAGTTCTACGAGGATATTGAATTAGCAGTAAAATAGTGCGGACACACTACACAATAGTCATGGGAGATTTCAACGCAAAAGTAGGAACAAAACAAAGTGGAGAAGAAGCGATTGGCAAATACGGCGTCGGCCATAGGAATAACAGTAGGGAAATGCTAGCACGATTTGTAGAAAGAAACCGACTTCGAATAATGGATACGTTCTTTAAGAAACACAATAATATGAAGTGGATGTGTAAGAGCTCTAATGGGGAAACAAAGAACGAAATTGACTTTATAATGTGCGATCAACCAGGCATAATTCAAGGCACAGAAGTAGTAGCCAAGATAAAATGCTGCGACCACAGATTAGTAAGGGAGAAGATTGTACTTAACCTAAAGAAAACAAGAACTAAAGTAGTTACTAGAAAAAACGCAAATCTAGAGTAATCAAAGCAAAGAACGAAGAATTTAACGTCTCCCTAAAGAACAAGTTCGAGCCCTTAGGCCAAAACGAGGAAGGTGTAGAAGTAAACAGAACCATAACGAAAACAATTTTCGAAACAGCGACAGAAGTCGGGGGTAAAGAAACAAGACAAGAAACAAATAAGTCGTCTTAATCTACCAAGGACTTAACAAAAAACGCCAACAAATGAAAGTGACCTCGTCAAAAGATGAAATAGAATTCGCAGAACTGTCAAAGCTGATCAGTAAAGCCAGGCAAAGAGATGTAAGAAACTTTAACGTGAGAAAAATAGAGAGAGCATAGGTAAAGGCACCAGCATTAAATCGGTCGAAAAGAAACTGCACTTCGAACAAAACAAATTGCATGTGCCAAGGGATAAGCAAGGTAACGTTATCAAAAATTTCAACGAAATAGTAAAGGTATCATAAGGTTTCTACTCTGAACTGTACAGCTTTCAGATAAACCACGCAACCGTAATAGAAATAGAATCGGAGGAGCACACCGAGATTCCATGTATAACCAGTGACGAAGTCAAAAAAGCTGCCAAATGCATGTCCCGCGGTAAAGCAGCTAGTGAAGATGGTATAACAGCCGACTTGATCAAAGACGGAGGAGATATTTTACTTGAAAAGCTTGCATCGCTCTTCACGAAATGTGTCAAGACATGCAGTGTGCCGCGCAGTTGGGAAAATGCTAATATTATCCTTATCCACAAGAAAGGTGACATAAAGGATTTAAAGAATTACAGACCAATTAGCCTACTCCCAGTAATATACAAGCTATTTACAAAAGTAATTTCTATGAGGATAAGAGAAACACTAGACTTTAACCAACCGAGAGAACAAGCTGGTTTTAGGAAAGGTTACTCGACAATGGACCACAGCCACGCTATCAACCTAGTAATTGAGAAGTACGCGGAATATAACAAACCTCTTTATATGGCGTTATAGACTACGAGAAAGCATTTGACTCCATAGAAATACAAGCAGTTCTAGAAGCTTTACATCGACAAGGGGTACCTGGCGTATACGTGAAAACCACAAATAACATCTACAAAGATTACACAGCCACACTACTCTTACATGAGAGAAGCAGAAAAATCCCAATCAAGAGTGGTGTCAGACAAGGAGATACGATCTCCCCGATGCTATTCACTGCATGTTTAAAGGAAGTGTTTAAACGTATAGACTGGGAAGAAAAGGGAATTCGAATAGACGGAGAATATGTCAGCAATTTGATATTTGCAGACGGCATTGTGCTCTTTAGCAATGATGGTGGCGAACTACAAAACATGACTGACGACCTAAACCGGGAAATTATTCAAGGTGGACTAAAAATGAATAGGCAAAAGACCAAAATTATGCTCATTTGCCTAGCTAAGGAACAGGAATTTAAAGTTGGCAATGAACCGTTAGAATGTGTGAACGAATACGTATACCTGGGACAGTTACTAACAGGAGCAGCTACCCATGAAAAAGAAATTCTCCGTAAAATAAGGATGGGATGGAGCGCATTCGGAAGGCATTCCGAAATCATGACTGGAAACTTGCCGCTGTCACTAAAGCGAAAAGTATTTAATCACTGCATTCTCCCTGTACTAACGTATGGTGCAGAAACGTGGAAGATAACAAAAAAAAAAAAACTAGAGATGAAACTAAGGGGCACGCAACGTGCAATGGAAAGAAAAATGATAGGTGTAACGCTAAGAGATAAAAAACGAGCGGAATGGATCAGGGAACAAACAGAAGCAGCTTATACTATTATGTCAATTAAAAGAAAGAAGTGGACCTGGGCAGGACATGTCGTGAGGAGGAAAGATAACAGATGGACTGTAAGAGCGACGGAATGGATACCGAGAGAGGGAAGACGCAACAGAGGCAAGCGAAAGGTTAGATGGAGCGATGAAATTAAAAAGTTTGCGGGCATAAAGTGGAACCAACTCGCTCAGGATAGGGTGGATTGGAAATCGTTGGGAGAGGACATCGTCCTGCAGTGGACCTAAAATAGGATGACGATGATTATGATGATGATGGTGATGAATCCTCCACTGCTAAAGCACCCCACTGCCGCCTTTGGCAGCGGTCTCAGAATACGTTCCCTGAAGTCTCAATAGCCTGTGCGCTCTACATTACGGCATCATGCTGCTCGAACCAAAATTTCCATTTCCAAGCCCGGCGTGATGAAAAGGTTGTGGTTGAAATAGTGGTCCAACCAGCATGGTGTCATAAGGCAGAATGCACAAGCCTGCTGTCGACAAGGCGTTGGTCTAAGCGCAGTAGATGAGATAATGGGCTTTTCGTCCAGGGTTCGTAGCTTCAGAACTCTCTACCACCAGTGCTGTTCTTTTAGAGTGTATTGTGTTTTCTTATAGATTAATTTTTATGCCATTATCGAGGCGAAGTTATTATGCAAGAGCTTGCGGGGACAAGGAACGCGGGAATAACAGGCTTCCGAAAGCGAATTCTAGGGTAACGGGCAGTAGAGGCGACACCCTTTCCCTTCACGACACATCTCCTGTGCCAGCAGGGCAGCAAGTGTTCCGTTTCGTCCGCTCTGCTCCGTGGTGGTGAGCACGTGACGTGGCGTCACAGTCTTTCAGACTGCGACGTTTCGCCGTTTCGCTTTGACACACGCCGGCTTTTTCGCTCAGTGAGTCATTTGAGTCAGTAACTCACTTTAAAAATTAAGCACATCGAGTGTTATCCGGTTGAGAGTGAAATTGCTATTGCTGGGTGTTTAACCGCTGTTGTACACGTTCCTCCAAAACACGAAAGAAAACTTGTTCCTCGTTCCTTCACAATTCTGTAACGAGTTCCCGTTACAAGTTCCTTTAATAGAAAAGGAACGCGTTCCAGTTACATTTAGAAAATTCGAACGTGACCTTACATTAACGTTGCATTTGATTTCTAAAATTGAGAATTAATCCCGAGGAAAAATAAAGTGAACATATTAAACCTCGCATCGACCTATGGATGTTTTACGAATTTCAACGTCACCGGCGGCATATTATCTCGAAACAAAGAAATAGAGAAGCGCTCCCAGACAAACGTTATCAAGGAGCACCGAAGATACTACTGGCAATACCACTACAACTTTGGTGCTAGTCTGTTACAGGTGGGACACATATGGCATTTTCCACTTCAGTTCCAATGCTCTTCCACTGCGCTTCCAATGTGCAAATAGGTAGTTACTCGCATGCACCAATGCATGCAGCCGCGGTGCATCTTACACTAAAATCTAGCAATAGACCTTCTGATTGAGGATTGTATATAAAGGACTTGCGCGCAAATACTGGAACAAGATTCCCCGATGTCATCAGCATTCCCGATCCTAAACGATTTTGCCTAAAATTTTGGAAGCCCTTGTAGCATTTAATAAACTAATTGCAGTTCTGGGTGTATTGCTTTTACATAGTTCTTCTGCCTTTCAAGTATTTGTGATACAATGCACTTTTGTTGTTAATTATGACTGCTTTGAATGTATGTCGATGTGAGGAATTTTTATATTGCTATCTTGTACGTTTACCACCGAATTAAACAACGCGGGACTGTTTTCTTCTATTCGTGGCATTAGGAATAAACATATTATTTGCCTGTTCAATACGTAGGCACACCGACATTAAGGAAGGGTGAAATGCTGTTGTGCTACAGCAAAAAGATAAGAAAATAAATAGCCTCACATGTATAATTTGACGGGACGCCAACCGGTAGTGGCGGCAGGAAAACGGGGACTCCAGAGAGGGCTTGTTGTAGCCCAGCCTAGCCGCCCTGCATGATATGCTGCGCTACGTGCGATCGCCGTGGAGTGGAACGTGTATGGAAGGAACGCCGTTCCCTTTGCCTTTCCTTCGTAAATGTAACGCGTTCCCGTTACAGTTCCACAAATCCTAAACGGAACGATGGCGCTCCTTCGTTCCTCCCAAAAGGAACTCGTTCCAGGAACGTCGTTCTTTGGAACGACGTTCCGTACAACACTGGGTTTGACGTGCCAAAACTGCGATATGATTATGAGGCGCGTCGTAGTGGAGGGCTACAGAAAATTCGACTATCTGGGGCTTTTTAACGGGCACTGACATCGCACAGTACGCGGATATCTAGTATTTTTGCATTCATCGAAAATGCAACCGCCGCAGCAGGGATCGAAACAAGCGTCCTTCGGGTGAGCGAAAGCAAAGGATCGCAATGTGTACAAGCCAGCGACATGCCAATGGTTTAGAAAACTAGACAAATAGAAGAAAACTGTCATAATCTAAAACAGCACTAGGTAAAAAATTCAATAAACTATGAGTAATAAATCAAGAGATATTTGTGAAAGAAAAGTGTAATAAAGAGGGGAGAAAATAAAGTTAGTTACGGCACTTGTCTAGCGGCAGTGTCTACAGGAATTCAAAACTTAAGCGCCGCTTTTTGCGTTATTAATATTAGAATAGCAATAAAACCCAGAACACCCTTTGATATGTTGAAATATTATTGGCGGGTGATTTTAATGCGCCAAAATTTTCAGGATCGGATTTGCGGATTTGAGGATTGCTTCGATTGACGTTGGTATATTCTGTAATCAAAGGCTACAGACCTCTGGGGTCCTGCTTCAAGCTACTTTGCAGCTTATCCTAACCTCCTTTCTCATTCAAAACTGTCGCAGGTGCTAGACGTATTTATAGATAGATTCCATGATAGATTCCATTCTTTAAAAACGACTCATTCCAATATAATCTGAAAACACTTCATGTAATGTGCTTTCTTTTTTCTTTTTTCCTTCTTAAGCTCTACGAGCCATATGTCTACGTCTTCCAGTTATCAAGCAAAATGAAGTTGACAACACTGGCACCTACTGCTTACAAGTCATTTTCTTGGCTTGCCCCCTCCCTCTTCCACCCTTGCTATTTCTCTTTTTTTTTACCTGCAACAAACCTCCACTTAAGAACATTCGAATTTATCATGCCCAAATAGCTTTACAATTTTCGCCCTAATGGAAATGGGTGGTTTATTGCTGTCAAGCATATCAACTATTGCCCTGATGGAGACAAGTCCCCTTGTCGAAACCCTGATTCCAGATTTTCCGGCTTCCCGTCCACTCTCGATTTTTTCCGGTGAAATATTTCTGTCGATTTTACAGGCGAGCCTTCCTGTGACCCCCTTGCCTTGTTCGAATTTAACCCTACAGAAGGGCAGCTTTGCCAGGTTTGGAATAAGCCGCCGGTTGCAGGACTTATTCGTCGGAAATCCCGCGGGCGTTCTGTGCAAGTGTGTTTGTGCGCTTGCAACGGTTTTGTTGCCGTATGCATTGGTGCAGTGCATGCAGCTTATGCACGTTATCTGCGACCACTCGCTCATGATTCCAAGTCTGTAGTGTACGGCAGTACACGACACTCATCGCTACGTCCGAACCCCCCCCTTCAAATCTTCTATACGACGGCCTCGCGGAAGCCATTTCACGAGCACCGGGCTGTTTTTTGTGCGCAGATAAGAGCACTGTGCAGCGAGCGTCGCTATGGAGATTAACGGTGGTGCGGGGGGCCGTGTGCAACGAACGGTCCCTTGCGGCACTGCATCAGTGTGCCACCGTTTTCTAGAGACGTGATCGCACGGCTAATCCCCACGGCAAGTATAGTATGCCTGAAGGCGGCTGCACTCTACGTTGAGTGTGCCTGTGTGCGTGTGTTTATTCTTTTTCGCTTTAGTTTCGATGCTTCCCAGTTCGCTTTCGCTTGTTAGCGGAGCAAACGCTCTGAGCATGGCAGACAACAGCTTCGCTCGTGTGCTTGGCAGGCACTGCTGGTTTTAATACTTCGACGGTGCACTAAGAACTTCAAACAACAAACAAAAAACAACCGTCCTGACAATTTTACGAGAATCCCTCAGGATGCATAATGAACTCTGTCAAGTAATAAACTGTTTTCTCAACGAAAATTCACGCTTTCTCGTAACTCCTACAAGGCGCACATTTGTATATGAGGCATAGTTTTGTGAGTTATGACAAAGCGTAGCGAGGAAAAAAAGACACGTGCAAGTACTAAGCGTACAGGTAGAGTGAACCAGCACTGCATACTTCATCTTGCTTCAATTACTTCAATGTGCAATATATATATACTCCTGCAAGAGAATAGTTTCTCATTTATTTTACTTTATTATTATTTATTTTTGTCTGTCAAACTTGCAGTCAGTATTTAACTCTTAGATATGCTACCACCCAATGCTTCAAATATACTTACGAATCTGCGCAACACGAGCGATCAGACCATATGTTTATATATATTTACTGCGTAGATGTGAACATTCAGTCGAAAACGTGCAAACCATTCTATTCTTTCCAAATTTTTTTTCATAGATATGTGTGCGGCGCTTTGGAAATAACTTTGACGTATTCGTCGACAGTTGGCCAACTTATGAGATGGTTGACGAAAGGAGATAACTTAATGAGAGGCCTCACAACTCTTGCTTATATGGCTATAGGTGCGGCCATGCCTAACACTTTCCTCCACAAAACACGGTCGTACATTGAAGCTGCGTGAGCTTATACGGGATATAAAATAAAGACAAATATTGGCATTGCGTTTAGTTGTGTCCGTTATTTAATATAGCATGTAATTAACCGTTTAAAGACAATTTCGTTTCAGGTTAAGTAAATGCGTGTGGGAACTGCGTATTCCTTTTAGACACACCTGTAAACCATAATCGCAGTACGCTATTCACAAGTTGTCACATTCTAAATTTCTCTCAAGTTAATAAGCTTTCGTACATTAGCAATCTTTTCGTCAAAACACACCTTCAAGCTTTCCTCCTGCTTCCGCTTTCAAAATCAAACAAGCTCATTTGTGCATAGCGTTTCTTCGTTTCCAAGAATAATGCATTGCCTCAATGTAGGATGAATTTATCCGTCTGTGTAAATCGAAGCATATGCCAAACTGTTTCATCTGTAAGACCGGTTCTTACCATGATTAATAGTTTGCGTTTGTATGTGCGCCGGTCGTCATATTTAGTGCTCATTATTATTTTTTTTTTTTGCTTCTACACAGACCGTCAGAATCGAAGAGAGCGAGAAATGAAAAACTATGCAGTGAGAAACCCATGATCAGCCCGCTAGATGTTGGAGGATCAAGTAATTTCAGCAAAAAATGATAGAATATGGAAGCCTCACTTCCTATCATATACATTTTACTCATGCAGACACCGTGGGCACATCTCATTTTGTCGGTTTCTTCACGCAAGGTCGAAAGGGCCTTGAATACGTTGTGTCATAGTGCAATGCCAGGCTACCATTGAAAAAGAAAAGTGACTCCATTATACATGAAGGAATACAAAGGCTCATTTTAACTTCTGGGCGTAGACGCGATACTGATTTTTTTTTTTACTTTTATCACGGCAATACTTTCATCCCGATATCAGCACACAGATGAGGCTAAGGTATGGCAAATGAGTTCTGCGGAAACCCGCAAGGTGGAGTAACGTTTTTATGAAAGGGAAAATTTTCCTTGTAGCCTTGTGCTAGACGGGTGGATGCTAATTTTCCCTTTCATAAAAAGAGGCTAAGGTATCCCTTACAAAAATGCCATATATACGGCGATATCAGGAATAAGGCATATGTGGCTATATACGCACGTTCCCATATGTGGCCGTATTTGCCCAAATCGTAATAAAAACATGTGCGGCAATGAAAGACGCACACGAGGAATGCCATGTAAGACTCTGATGCGTATTGGGCAAATACGGTCAAATACGGACACGTGACATATGTAGACAGATATGCATATATAGTCGTATATGCATATCTGTCTATATATAGTACGCGCCCGTACGTGGCCATGTTTGCCGAATACGTATCAGAGTCTTACATGGCATTCCTCGTGTGTGTCTTTCATTGCCGCATATGTTTCTGTCAATATTTGGACAAATACAATACGGCCACATACGGAAACGTGCCATGTATACCCACATATGGAAGGGTTGTAAGGGATGGATAAGGGATGGATTTTTGTAAGGGATGGATCTATTAATTGACACAACGTTTTATGCAGTGAAGGAAACTAACAAATGCTTCCACGATGCAAAGCATCGACGCCAAACTGCTATCTCCACATACTCGAGTTGCTCCGAAGTTGCCGCACAATTAAAGCGTTGCTTTGCAACTTAAACGATCGAAAGGCTCTACTTTGGTCTCGTGAAACCTTCGGGTTCCTGAAGATTTCTTTGTGCGGAAGACATCCAGGCAAAATTTTGTTAACAGAATTTCTCCGGGGCTGGGGCAGGTTTCGCATATTGAGCGGCCTTCGTTAATTAAGCTACTGACGCAATATTTTAAGAGTGCGGAGGATCTTGCAAAATATCGGCGACGAATGCCCTTCGTTAAAAGAACACACCAGCTGCTATATCAGAGATATTGATTATATTTTAGAATTTGTAAATGGATGTTTGAACGAGAGAAAAAAAACAGAAGGGCTTAGTAATAGAGGGACGAGAAGCAAAAGAAATGTGGAGGTGAGCTACCTTCTCCGCAGAACAGGCGCTTCTTTGTTGGTTCGATCAGCGCCCGCAAGCAGCATCTTTCTTTCCATTTTCCACCCGAGGGCCCACATGATGTTTAAGTCGCAATACCTCCCTTCTTTATATTTTTCTGTATTTGCTAGAATCGAACAAGAAATGTCGCTTGACTCATCGTTAAAACGAGCGGACTAGTTTTCTCCTTGACGAAGTCCCCTTGTCGAAATGTCGGTTACAGCGACATTGTCTGTTGGATCATTGTTGTTCACGCGAACTCTCCGTCTTCCTTATATATTCTGTTTTGTTTAGTCTCCTAATGACCGTCTTTATCGCTCGGCTATTTGCCGGAATCACCGAGTGGTTCACATTGCCGCAGGCCATTTGTTCACTGTATGCGCTACATGTGTAACGTGGATTGGACAGGCTGTGGCACTGTCTGTGCCGGCGGGAAGAGTTTCGCCTTCTATAATAGAAAGGCGCGCGGGCTTTTCCCTGAATCTTCAACAGTTTCGTGGCGCGTATTGGTGTAATCATTCCTAAACATGGCCGTCAACGTTTAACATTCGTACTGCGCTGGTTTATTTCCGATGCCTAAACCCAGTAATGGTCTTTAGGACCAGTACTAGGTATAGGGCTTAGGGCTTGAAACAAGCAATAGTAAACTGATCATACTCGACGTAGTGTCGTGGCTGAGTGTGGTTCTTCCGTCTTGCACTGAGGCGTCTTCTTTCCCGTTGCCTGCCTATTGGCGTCTGCATTTTCTTTTTTTCCCCTCCGAGCCATCGTTGCTTCCTCCCGCGTCCAAAGCAGATCCTAATTGGTGCTTCCCTTTTATTCAATGCTCACATGACCTCATCTCTCCTCAGGGATGTGGTACGTGAGACGCTTAGCACCTCTCCCACTGGGCTTTCGATAAAAAGCGTTGTGTAAATGAGTCGGCCCACCGGAGGTAAGCCAATGGAGGCTCCTTAAAAACGCACTTGGTGGGGAATTGGTTGGTATTTGAATGTTGTTTCATGAAATCCCATTTATCTGGGTAGACCCTTCCTCTGTGGAGTTCCTTAGCGTCCATTATTTATTGGGACCTCATGAGTATCTTCTTACGCGCATGTACTGTGAGCCGCGCCGCTTGAGTGCTTACACAGCGTCTGAAGAAGAGTGAGTGAAAAACGTTATACTAACTCGAGCATGACTGGCGACGTATAAAGCTTTCTTTACGTACCTTGCATGTTACCTATATTATGCTGAAGCGTATGCTGACGTTAGGCGCCCTTTCGTACACGCTTTTTAAAAGATTTACAAACTTACAGATGAAGAAATAATATTTCTGTTTCTGTTATATCTCAGCTACCACAGTGTACGGGACGAGTTGTCTTTCATGTTCTATTTAATTAGACGCGTTTCCTTCTAAAGTCCTCCATAAGTTCTACTTTATGGACCTCTTTGCAGTTGGAGGCCACCTAATGACTTCCCATGTCATCCAAGCACTTTCTTACGAATCTCAAAAAAGAAAATAAAATCCTGAATCTGGCAAAGCGCAGCAACGTTGGAAAACGTAGCCGCAGTTTCTTTCGTTCGGTCCTCTCTTGTGAGGTTTCAAATTTCTCCTGCTTTCCCCTTTTATATATCTAGTTTCAAATATGCTTCTTTCTTTTTTCATATTTCGTAATCTGACGTTATCGCACATATCCCCGTTTTGCAGCTTGTGTGCGCTCAGAAGGCCGTCGCTTTCCGTTCGCAAATATCGACCAGCTCTCGAGCATTCGAAGCATCACCCAAAGAGGGAAAAATGTCTTTAGCCAATCAGATAGCAGTATACCCTGCGTTCGCTCCAATGACGAAAGAAACCTCCTTTAGAAACATAGACAAACTTCCTTTAAATATTTCTCTATACTGGCGTGGGGCTTACAGCAAGCTGCGTCCATGGACATCTAAAGGCGAACGGGTGGAAGAGGGGCTTTAAGAGCGACGCACACTGTGATAGGCCAAGCACATAATGGGCGATCGCTCTTTTCGTGCTCCGTCGCATGTTCATTCTCCTGAGGTCCATATCTGCAAGAGTTGCTAGGGTCTGCGTTTCGCTCGGCTCCTGACGAGGAGAGCGGGCCCAATTAGGCAGCAGCGGGCCGTGCGGCCGAGCCACCCTCGAACTGCGCCAGCGAGCCGTATAATCCGTGGAATAAATTAAGAATTACGCTCCTGTCCCGAGCGAGGTGTTGGAGACGACCTTTTAATCAGCGCGTTGTTCTCGAGGGCGCCGACGCAGCGCCTGCCACACCCGGATCCCTTTCGCATCACGTCGCCAGCAGGTTTGCGTACGTCGCCCGACCCATTGCGAACCTCGCGGCCAGGTCCGCAACCGCGAAAGAATTATACTCGCGATATGTCCCTGCTGTCCGAAGGTGCTGACTGCGCGCTGCCGTTGCTGGCGACACTCAAATTTGTTGCGCCTCTTGTGGGGCCAAATTCAAAAAGAGTTTCTTTCATATAAGTGTGCTCGCTGCCACTGGCCGGCCAGCCTCGCTTCAGGACAGGTCGACCTTTTCTCTTACGAGCAGTTTCAGCGTAAGACGCGCTTAGATGAAAACGGGTCCTGGTGCTCGGTCTTTGTCAGCATTGATTGTCGGCGCCTGAAGACATTGCTGCTGTAGCCTTGGCTGCATAGCACACATCGACTGTGTTGCGTCGAGAGCCTTGTATTCACATAACCTCCTTTTAGCGTACGTGTATGGGTGCGATAAAATAAACAAATGATTATTGCGGCACGAGGGCAGATCGAGAACTTCCGTAATGGGCTTTGGGAGAACGCGCACACCATGCACGCACCCGAAGCGGCTAGATTAAATTGAGCTATTATTTCTACATTTATATTGCGTGAGCAATTCTTGGTAGGTGCTGTCAACTATGCCCAAGTCTTCTTTTTTCTTTTGGATTCACAAAGTTGGTGAGTGCTTTCATTGTACCATGTACATCAAGTGCCAAGCTCGAAGCAGAAACGCTCTTCTCACCACCGTGCGTTTCAGTGTTCTTAAAAGGCTATCAAGTCAGTCCCCAACGGTCGCGATTCTTATACATGTTGAGTGAAATGGCGCATATATCGAGATGGTGCCAGGGTAATACAAGCGCATGAACAACACTCACGGAAAGAAGACACAAGACAAGCGCTCACTTCGTGCACCTTAGTGTCCATAGGTTTCACACGCTTGAAGTTATCTGTGATGGCCTCCGCCGCTCTTCTGTTGTAGTCACCTTGAGCCATGACCCCGAATCCGCCTTCCTTGTCAGAAAGAAGCAAAGCCAACTCATTCTGATGGAAGTAGGCCACCGCCTTCCCCAGTGAATCCTTGGCACGCCTAGAGACACCTGCACTTTTTGTCTGCATGAGCTATTGCATACCCTCAAACAGGCACTTTTGTTGGCGAATTTCTCGCTATTTGCCTGTTCATCGAGAGCCATTCATGTCCCTCCACGTCTGGTTCAACGGAGAACTTAGGTCCCTTGCTCAGAATCTTGCCCACATCTTCAGGCACCACGACGTCCCCGACCGAAGTAAACTTCTTTTTCGGGGGTGATGTGCCCCGCTTTACTGCTGCCGAACTTCGCGCATTGCTGTATCTGTGCCTACGTGTCTTCAGACAAGTTGGCCGATAGATTATTAATGGCACGAAGTTTGCACTCAGCCAGCCACCATGGATCCGACGCGCAACACAGCGATCGCAAATGGTCGTGAGGTCTTCGATCCTGTCGCCACAACTCTGACCTTGGAAGCTTAGAGAACCTCTTCAGAACACCTGGATGTGGCTTCAACATTCCAAAAATGGTGCACATGTCCACCGGCGTATATTCTTCCGAAGACAGAAGGCCATGTATCTTGCGCGGAAGGTGAGGCCTGCAACATAGGCAATGTACATACTTGTTGACTTGGGGAGTAAACCATTGTCTGATCACATATAAAAGAGCCCTCGAAGCGCGAAAGATAGTTTAAGAAAACTTGATGTTGGGCGAGGGGGTGCATAACTGTTATCCAGGGAACTGCATATCTATTGACACTAAGGCGAAGTGAGCGCTTGTCCTGTGTCTTCTTCTCTCCGTGAATGTTGTTCGTGCGCTTGTATTTCCCTGGATAACGACTCTTACACGATGACGTACTACTCGTTAGGAAGCAGTGACCCCGTGTCGAAAGCCGTTACGTGTAACACGCCGATGGTGCCGAAAGTTGTGACAAGCTGCCCCAGATCGAATTCTCGGGCATTTTTTAAGGCTCGCACGCACGCTCCTTTCCGTATTCCTGAATTTGTGCATTTCTTATACGCAGTATTCTACTCTGGACAGCCGTAATGCAGGCTTTATCGCGTGCTTTGTCATAATTCAACTTCTCATAGTATCCCTATTTCTTGCCATGCTTTTCTGTTTCTCGCTCTCTTTCCCGCACATAACTAATAAATATATGATAGCGAACTAGAAAAGAATACATGTCATTTTACTTGTGCAAAAATCGAAATATCGCACGAATTAGTGTTGTTTTTCGACGCACTCAGCAGCGTTTTCAAACCTATACGCAGACTGTGGAACCAGCTTTGGAATTCCGCTGTGTCATCAGAAGCGCGCGCAAATTAGATCTCGCACTTGTAGAAAATTAGATTGACATGCTCGTCTCTCACACTTGCAAAAGTAGAAATAAAGACGGAAGCGTGTCACGTTCTGATGTACGAAATACTGGGAATATACGCATGTAGTCGGCTGAATCTTCTTTATGCTACTCAAGCCGCTGCCTTTTTTTTTTTTAAGTACAGAGAACGGCGAATGAATTGCCTCTGATTACGCAGCCGAGTTCAATCCGATCCGTGCGGAGGAGAGCAATCGCGGGACAAGCGAGAGGCGGATGCAAAAATAATAAGATTCATTCTAGGCATTACGTCCTCAAATTAATGCTCTAGATCGTAAATTGTTTTGTGCCGCGTGACTTTTCATTGAAGCCATGCATCTGAGTGTTGCTTCCAATTCATATTCTTCCGGCTACTCAACATAAAGGTTCTGTCGCCATAACGATTCACGTATTTTACAATTTCACTCTCGAATTCATCACAACACGGGCCAGTTCAGGCAAAAGTTACGAAAGAAGGCTGTTTTTTTTTTCTAAAGCATAGGGAGTATATGCTGTCATTTATATAAAGGCGTGTTTTCAAAGTTTCCAAATTGTCACACAAGGTCCTTCGCAGTGGCTTGCTGCCCACTCTTTTTAAAAAGCTCGGCGCTGGTGTGCTTCTTAGGGGAGTCATGTAAAGGGATATCAATTTCGAGACGCCCGCCCCCGTGGTCATGGAAATATTCGTGTCAAGGACGATAAGAGACGAGAGAAGGGAACGCCGACGCATTCGGCGCATTAATACACGCCGCGGAATTCGGTCGGTGCTGCACATATTGCCGAAGTCGTACGACTCGCTCAATTTACCAAATCCGCGAATTGACGTCCGAGCTGTCGCCTCTCCACTTAGAGGGTATACGCACGTGCCGTTGCATTACGGCGCGATTCCGCGCGGACGGTTCTCTCTGCCGTCGGTTATTGAATATTGCCGTCAGTATTCATAGCTGAGTTCCTTTGAACTCGCCTAATGGAAGTCCCATAGGGGATGATCGAGTGAGCGGTTGCACAACAGTGGCCACAAGGCCCTGTTCACGTATCCCTTTCACGGTCTCCACAGCCAGCGAAACTGACCAACATTCTATGACATGTAACTTGGCATTATTTTAGACGGGCCACATCAGATATTTGCTTGCTCGGATGCATATATACGTTGATGCGATGTTTACTGTTCATCCATATTTATATATTTTAAAAACAGGCCTTGAATGCTGAATGCAGACTTCCCGCCCCTTTCAATGCTACGCCTTTCTCTCTTTTTTTTCTTTTTTCTTTTGAGACACGTGGAAGCTGCCGAGCATTTGCCTTGCTGTGAATTTTCTCAGCTGCTCATTATTCTTAAATAGCCTTTTACGTCAACACAGGGCTCAACGAGTATGCCGGTCCCCCATACTTAAGCAGCAGAAGTTATTCGAGGCATTAGCACTGACGACAACAGACATCGGTACACCCATAGGTGACAAGATCAATAGCAAATCTACGGAGCCACATTTCTGCGAGTCATGGGTACTATAGGCTGTGGCCTGTGGCAACATAAGAAAAATCCATATGCGCTCCGAATATGGATTTTCTCCATATGCCCCCTTGTGAGCTAACTGTACAAAAGGTAAAAAACAAAAGAAATCCTGCAGATACCACGGATTGTGGGAATGCTGTCATGCGAAGCAGTCAGCGAGAAAATTTCCTATGTTGATTTTTCGCAATTCAGCCAAGTGTTACGAGTATAGAACCAATGTACTGTGCAAAGCGTATGAGCGGGCCTATTCTGAACGTTGAATAACCAGGAACGTCGACAGATACGTGGTAAGTGAGTGGTAGTTCATGGCACGGCGTAGCGTTGGCACTGAAGTTAGTGCACAGCACAATACGCCTTTTCGTCGGAGAAAAATGCACGCTATGGTGCGCTGATGTGCGTATCATAAGCGTCGTTCGTAGAAGTATTCGTACGGAATCGAAGCAAAGTTGGATAAAAGCATGCCGAGTGATAGCAGAATATGTAATTTTTATTGCGTTGCTTAACACACTTTAGAAGCGCAAATCACATTGCACAAGCACCATCATCACAACTGCCAGTGCACTACATTTATTTACTTCGTATAAAAAAAGGACCGTGTGGGAGAAGCCGCCGTAGCCTACAGTGGTATATAGCGCTCTTGCTTGGCGCCTCGGGGGCCCGTGTTCGATACCCTCCAGCGCTTGTTGGCTGCGTGTGTGTCTGTGTGCTTGTTATTTCTACATTTCTGTCGCAAGCTACCGCAAACGGCATGCGTTTCATGTTTTAGGTGTGTTCTGGTACGTTAAATGTCTGTTTTAGTTGTTCCTTGATTGACGTAGTCTCTGTAAAATTCAAACACCTGTGGCGCATACCCGAATACAATGGGCCAAGAAGTACGGGTGTGAGCCACACGTGATTACAGTATCGTTAATCGAGACGCGCACGACGAGTATATCATGTCAGTGATGTAAAGATAAGTCATTCATGTCCGTCATACTTTTATACACCACCGTTACAATATTGGGGCATACCAGGTGAACGAGACGACCAGGACAGCACCGAGACATAGGCGGCTAGATAGATAGATAGATAGATAGATAGATAGATAGATAGATAGATAGATAGATAGATAGATAGATAGATAGATAGATAGATAGATAGATAGATAGATAGGGTCAAAGTGACTCAAGTTCGCCAAGAAATGCGTCGAATTTATTAACAACAAAGAGTACACGGTCCTCAACATTTCGCCTCCATGGAAATGCAGCCGCCGCGGCCGGGATTAGATCCCGCGACCCTCGTGTCAGCAACCGAGTGCTACAGCCAGTAGACCACCGTGGCGGGGCTCCCGCATTGGAGGTGGACGCCCTAAGCACAAGGTTACGGCCGCGGTCCACATAGAGGAAAGTCTAGGTGGCGCGGGTAAAGCAGGCGCGCCATCGGTGGTTGCGCAGACCTGCGCTACTGCCGATTGCGCACTTATTTGTTGCTCTATGGACTTCCCACGCCCTCTCTGCTGGTGTGGTGCCATCACACGACAGCAGGCGCATGCTGGAGACAAAGAATGTTTTACGCTAGAGAGATTGGCACATAGAGGAAAGGGTACCTGGAGCTTCACGCACGCATTCACAATAGGTGTTTGCCCATGAGCTTGCGTCATACCCTAACCACGGACTCTTTGGGTTAGCATTCCGTCACCTATTTTTCTAAAAAAGAGTGCGTACTGAAGCCGCCCACAAAAGTCATCCATGCTTATCTCCTGAAGATCCAAAAGAAATTCACTCGCGTTTGCATTTACGAAGGGCAAACCTTACTCTAGAACTCCCCACATCGAACTTAGCGAAACCCGATGAACCAAAGGCCTTTGTACCAGAGTTCAGTACAAAGGCCAGGCTCGCTTTTGCTTATTAAGGCGAAAGTTATGCCTTCTGGAAGAAGAGATACTTGGGCGAGTTGACGGAAACTCATCTTTCACGCGCAAAGGCACTAACTAGACGACGACAGAGGAAGCAGAGCACGGCGCACGCTCATCGCCTGCATCGGCCATGCATGCATCTGCAACGCTTGTGTGTCGTTCTCTGCTTCCTCCTTGCTCGTCTAGTTAGCGCTGCTGCTTGTCAAAGCTCTAGACGCGTCGTAAAACGCGAAAAGTGAGCGGCGGCGTCAACTCGAATGGTATCAAAAATGGAATGACGTCAAACAAGGTCGTTTCGCTTACTTGGTTACACCAAATTTGACATGGCAGGTTGTGAATGTATGCCTAACATGACTTATAGGTCACGACATAAATGACATAGCATGCTTGCCACTTACATCACAATTAATGATAATGCATTTAAGTGTGGCACACACTTGCATCGCTCGGCAAGGGATGTGCAGGGATGCGCCTCACGTTATTAAATGTTAAGGTTTGCCGCATATGTAAGATCACATTCGCGTGATGTCAACTGAATATTGAGCGCACTTCAAATTACATTCACCTGATGTTTAAACAATTTAGACGTGGAATCAAGCGACCTACGTCAAGGAATATTTATGACAGCGGAATGGCTTCTGCCGTCAAGCCGTCTGAGCATGTGACAGGAAAGCGGTGTCTCCCGTTTATTCACGCCGGCACTTTCCAGAACTGTCTGGCTGCCCCCATCCTGCGTGTATTGCGCATGCGCACCGATACAGAGACGAACGGGTGCCTTTCGTCGGAGTGAGAGCAAGAGTGTAAACGAATTCAGCGGTATTTTCTTTCGCTTCCTGCTGGAGTACTCATGCAGCCTGAAGATACGAACACGCGGCGCGGACATACATACATACATACATACATACATACATACATACATACATACATACATACATACATACATACATACATACATACATACATACATACATACATACACACACATACATACATACATACATACATACATACATACAACGTATGTAGTCGCTCTCACACATGAAGAGAGAGTATACAGTTGAAGGACAGGGTCCTACTACTCCGGTCCCCGCATGCATGCAAATCCCGCACCGCTAAGCACGTGCGTGAAAGAAAACAGGCGCACCGCAGTGGGAACGAACACTGCTGTCTGTGTCGCATCTCGTATCGCACCGTGGAGCTTTCCCGAAACAAGAGGCGCCTGGCAGAGGCTCTTCGCATCCGCTTTCAGAGGTCAGACACATGTAGTTGGACCCGTTCGCCCGGCGAATAACAAAAACGCACGCGCGTCCAAGGGCTGCCACCAGCGTCGTGGGCGGAGACGAGCGATAAGCGGACGAGACCCAGACCGCCGGAAGCGGCTTTTTCCTGCGCCGCTTTCGGCCGCCGCGGGAGGAGCGGGTAGTGGCGCGGTTCGGCTAAAGCGGCGTCTTCCCCGCGCCACTTTAAATCGGCACGCGTTTGCAGCACAGCCGAAAGCCGAAGGGCTTCTTTCCTGCTGCTGCCGCGTCGCATTCGCGATTTCTTCGCACTGAGATGAGCCGGCGAAGCAGAACAAAAACGAGCGGCAATTTACGATGACTGGCTCTTCTCCTGCGGGAGAAAATGCGCGCGCTGTTCTGGTTTGCTTATCATCCAATTAGATTGGCGACGGTTAAAGTTCTCGCACAGATGCCCCGATTCAGATCTGCTCCCTAGAAAACAATCAGAGGCCGCGTCGCGGTTTGCACCCGACGAAGGAAGACGTCTTGTTCGAGGGAGTCAAAGCGGATAATACGCAAATGAAAGCAAGACAGCGCTTCTAAGAAGCTGCGAGTGTGGAGGTTGCCTGTCTCAGCTTGTGTTTCACATTGTCACTTTTTTTCTTTTTTTTTTGTAGAGCCTCGAGATTGAAAAGCACTGCCGCGGAAATTTCCAGCTGACGGTTTTAATCTCGCGCAATTTCTGGATCATAATTTAGTTATGTAAAGCAAATGCAGTGCAGGAGCTTCGAATTTATTTGTTACACGCGATGGTACTTTCAGATACGCGAGCCAGAATGCCCGCGAATACGCGGAAATGAGGCGAAGAAAAGCACATGTTGCTTGTTTGCGAGTTTTTCAAGAACGGAGGCTTCGCAATTAGACGGGGCATTGCAATTCTCTCCATCGTGGGTATAAGTAATTCATATAATCTGTACGAGTTACCGTCTCAAACATTTCCCTTATTATAATAATTTATAGTAACTACAGATAAGCATGGTTAAGTAGGCACTACGGAGTTGGTTTACACTCGCCCAATGCGTTAGCCGTATAAAATTATGATTCAGCTCTTGCCTTGTGTTTAGATCAGGTTTAACTGCGTACCATGCGCGGTTTGTCGATTTGTTCTGCAATATGAGCACAGTTTTCTGTTGTTAATTGACTAAGGAATTAATCGGCATTCGGTGTACCGCTGCAATACCACCTTCAGATTTCTTCATTTTCACTCGTATTTTTACACGCTTAATCGACACTTGGAATGCGTTTGCATTGACACTTTGAAAATGCACCAGCGCGGCTTACCGCACACTCCCGAACCAAACTTCATCTCCTTCCCAAACATTCTCTGCTGCAGAGCGTCCTTTCGTCGCCTCAGCCACATCTCTCCGCTCGAGCGGAACCAGTCAGTCGCGGAGGCCGCGCGACGGATTAGTTCGCAAAGCGGTAATCACAAATGATACAAAAAAAAAGTGACTAGTCTGGATCACTTCCTAGCTGCTAGCAGATTCGACCGAGGTGGACGCATAAATACCTGCCCCTCGTTTTCCGAGTGGTTTCCGGATGAACGGGCTGTCCGAAAGCGTGCTGCCACTGCCACTTATTTGTCATGTAGGAGAACCCGTGCCGCAATTAGAGCGGACGATGCTGAATTAGGTTTCGGGGTGGTTGCAATAAGACTGCCATAAGAAAAAAAAAACATTAGAACAGCAATAAAAACACCACGATCCAAAAGCTGCGCGAGAAGCAATTCAACGTATGCGCTACAAGATGATATAGATGCTTCCACGCGGCCTCCAACAACTATAAGTGCGCAGAAGGAACGAAGACTGAATCAGGAGAGCCACCAGTCGTGCTTAGCCGACATCGCCTCACACGAAACGAGCCCTCGTTATAGCAGCTCGTCTGTCGTCCCACTCTCGTGGAAGAGAAAAATGCTGATCTACAAAGAAGCGCGCTTTAACCGAAGCGCCACGCAAAACGAAATTTTCGGAGCCGATATTGTTAGCTCGTTACTCGTCATCCTACTGCACGAATGCATCTGTTAAATTCGAAGAGCGTCTTGCCTAGCCAGCGGGGCTCATAGTAGCGTGCGATAACCGAGCTAAGTGCATTTCGGGGCGCCGAGCAAGTCGCTTGCAGGTCACGTCTGCACGTGCGCTCACGCCTCGGTTGCCGTGAGCGGCTCTTCTTATTTGGCGCACCGCGCTGGCGAGAATTCAGAAACGGAGGCGACCCGCCGGCTTTGTCTCGCTTTATCTCAAAGCCGCAGACATGCGGGGCTCGAGGACAGCATACGCCTACGCCGTAACGAGCAACGACTCGTGCATCGCAGATCAAAGCCCCGACCATTTCACGCGTGCGGGTCACACCTTTTGGAAGTGGCATTATGGGATGTGAGCCGCGACTTGCCGGAAGAACGCTTTCTTTTTCTTCTTCCGGCTCAGATTCGGCCGCACTAAGAAGCTTTTTGAACCGTTGAGCTGCAGCTGCGAACTTCGCATATAGAGGAAACTGTAACAGCTTGGTCGCGAGAGCGGCGAAGCTCGCGCGATTTTTTTTTTATAATTCTTTTTCCGAAGCTGTAGGGATTGTACTTTAGGCGCAGATTAAGAACGAACGAAAAAAATGCGACCATGATGTAATGACTGAGTTTTGCTAGTTTTCTTCTCTTTCACTCATTATAAAATTTCGCGCTCCTCCGGGACAGATTTTCGCGCATGGCTTAGCAGCCTCGTACAATTGGCAGCCGTGCGCGTCTCTTCCACGGAGTGCTTCAGGACTGCAGGCTATAGGAGACCGGGGTGGAAGCATTTTTGCGCAGATAGATTGTTAATGTGGTCACCGTCTATATACTGTTTTCGAAAAGTATATCGAAAAGTGTTTTCGAAACTCGTACGCAAAACAGGCGCCTCGCTTTACACGTGCCTTCACCATCTGCCTGCTTCATCCCTCCGATAAAAATGCGAGTGCTACGCACAATACGCAGATTGTCGCTTCCGGAGCAACTCGTTACAGCCGCGAACGGAAGTGGCTGTCATGAAACGGGACGTAGGCCATGCATCCCGTACGTACTTTCCAACCGGCTCTGAAAAGTAGAACGCTGGGAGGAAACACAACAGTCTAGGATGCGGTACGACGGGATGCTTGGATGAATGCAGCCTGTGTAGCCGCATTTTCTTGCATTGAATGCTGGGCAGTGAGCCTTTCTTCAGCTGTTCATTTTTTATACATGTATGAAAGCTGTTGCATAGAGTGCCTACGTGCATCAGTTGTTGCCAGGCTGCCACCGAAGCGAAATAGCCCAACACAAACCACAGCCGCTATACGCACACAAGCGCGCTGTCAAAGTGGCTGCTTCCCTATAGGCGCTATAGGCGCGTGTTGTCTTTTCGGAATCCTCTCTCTTTTTTATCTCGCTCTCGCTCTTCATTTTGTTTTTGAGAACGCTCGCCAGATACATAATTTGCAAGCGTCTCGTGCAGCAATTGGCTGTCCCGTTCTCAGCTTGAATTATTCATGAAGCGGATTCGAAGTAGAAGGTGGCGGAGGGCGAAGCGGTATGGGCGCTCCGCAAGAGAGAAAAGCCGAAGCCATTCTGCTGCTGGTGTTCTGTCGTGTGCCGCTGCGCTCCTCTGTTAGCTCTGTCTGGACCAACACTTGACCCACGGGCTCGCGCTCTTCGAAATGCGCGGCTGCGACAACGCCCACGTCGATATCTGAGGCTTAATGACGCCAACCGTTCGCGTGACAAAATAGGAGGCAGGCTCGCTCATTCGCCCGTCACCTTGTGCTTTGCAGCCGCTCGGAAGAAGCACCGCGGCTCGATCGCTTCTCCGCTTTTGCGGTCATATACGCCAGTATTTCTAACCTAGAGCGTTCACTCGAACGGCCGCCACACATCTAAGATTTTATGTAGAGCACAGCACGCAAGTCACGTTGTGAAATGGCGCCACGTGATGGTGGTGACAGGAAGTGATTTGCGCTATAGGCACGTCTCCAGTAATATGTTTAAAACGAATAAGAGAGCGCGCTCATTAGGTGTTTATTCCTTTAGCTCTTAATCACGTTTTAAGAAGCTGAATGCAGTCGCAGCGTGCGTTTTCTGCCGAAGTCCGTAAGCTACACGCTGCCTCAGCGTTGACATCCAAATTCTAGGGCAACAAACCGTATAACAACATCCGCATATTTGTCACCAGTTCACGCAGCTTCGTCCCTCTTGAACTGATCGCGAATGCAATATCATTTGGAGGTCTTCGTTGATTTCTAGAGTTTTACGTCGCAAGACCACGATTTCATTATGAGAGACGCTGTAGTGGAGGGCTCCGGAAATTTCGACCACCTGGGGTTCTTTAACGTGCACTGACATCGCACAGTACACGGGCCTCAGCATTTCGCCTCCATCGAAATGCAGCCGCCGCGGCCGGGATTCGATCCCTCGGACCAGCAGCCGAGTACCATGCATAGCCGCTGGACAACCATGGCGGGTCATTTCAAGGTCTATCACATGCGATCCTCATTTCGTTTTCCTCTAATGGGACACAGCAAGTGGGACGGCTGGCAAGAGTGGCAAAAGCAATTTTCCCGTTTCCTTTCACTAAGGGTGCAGATGGAAACCAGTTAAAACACGGACGCAGAGATGAAGGTAACTGAACGAAGCTGGGTTAGCAAGTGAAATTTTATACTGCCGCTATCACATGCGCATGCGCGGCAGTCATTAAATGGCAACTCCGGCGCTTTTTCACCATATCCTGATATCGCTGTTTTTCGATGGTACTGATAGCCCTGTAGCAGGCAAGGTGGTTCAGTTTGCTCAGAAACTCACCAACAATTTTAAATAACCCAATAAACGATGTCTTCAAGCCGAAACCGAAGCGGATATAGGCTATGTGAAGCGTAAGCGTCACAACTGTCCCCGTCATCAGAAATAAGGAGTTGGTGCCAGAAAAATGAAAACTGCGATCTGTACCGCCGCTTCTGAACTTGACAGCGATGATTTGAGTGCTGAGGTATCACCGTATAGCTCTCGACAGCTTGCCTGCTCGAGTAGGCAGCGTTGAAGGTAATGACGTCAAAAACAGAGGGTGGCCCGCATGTGAATACAATAAAAAAATTTTAAATTCATTTTCGAGATATCTCACTTGCAACTTCCCGGCTTGACATATAACAGTGACGATGAGAACATATACTGAAAATTTCATTGAGACCCGTGGACACTGAAAAATCGCCGGAGTTGCCCTTTAACAAGGACACGACGCGAAAAAAAAAAATTTCACAGCATATCCACGGAGTGAATGATGATGAGTGGGCGAAGCTCCGGAGGTTCATCGTAGATCGTGCCGAGTTCCGGATTAATTTAGTTAACGCGCACGCTACGAATCCTTATGGTTCAACTACGCACAAGTGAAATCTCCCACCGGCACTTCATTGCAAGTCAAGATGCAGTGCCTATAGATATATATATGGGTGGCCGGTGAACGGTGCTCCAGCGCGAGCAGTAGGTATTTTTCAGTCAAGAAACTCACTAGAAGACGCTGCCTGCGTCAAGCTTGTCTCTCGCGGGTGAGGGCGCGTTCTCCTTCTTTGCGAGCTGGTAGCGCGTTCATCGAAGAAAGAGTGTTTCCATAGTCAACGCGCGCCTTTCGCTCTCTCTGTCTCTCTCTCTCTCACAAGACAGCAGATGGAAGAGTGAGAGAGCTCGCGCGCCGGGAGGCACGCGCCGAGGGCGCGCCTCCCACACGTAGCATCATTCATTTCTTTGAAGGTAACGCGCTACTAGGAACAACGGACGGACAGACCCAAACCTTAAGGAGCTTCGCCCCTAAAAAAACGCTGATACATAATCGCTTGAAACGGCGCACCTCAGGAAGCGTAATTCCTTTCCACTGTGGCGTTTTACGCCGTGTCTGTATATCTCTGTTAATGACCCTCGCGCATGAGCTGGTGATAGCGGGCGTATTTATATGGATGCTTCAGGAAATACAATTTCAGTTGATTGTTCAGCTTCGTCCTGTTACGTTTCTAGTGTACCTGTATTATACCCCTGACAGACGAGCAAAAGTAAAGTCCTTTGTAGTGAAACCCTTTTTCTACTCTCAAGGACCCTCTGCAGAAAGTAGTTGCGTCGATGACACACGGCAGCACGTGAACTTCTTTAAGTTGTTCCTATGACGAACGCCGCAAGAAAATGGCGCTGCTTGTTAAAGCAGGAAGATAGTGAACACTTTTAAAATGTTCCGCATTTAATTACCTTTAGCGATTGCGGAACATAAAAAATATTGTTTTTATTGCTGATGACTTGTAATGTTGATTGTGCACTTCACGTGCAATCGGTGCCACGACGAATAAGCAAATGATACTGCCGGAATCCCGCATGGTGGCGATGTGAGCGTTTGAGAGTGCGGTAAAAATAAATCTTCGCAGCCCGACAAATATCATTACGGCTAAAAGTCAAAGCTTATACGCAAGGCAAGAAAATACTTGCGAGATGTTGTAATTTTGGGAAAAGTTCTCTCCCGTTTAGGGGTCGTGTACGCTGTCGGCGAGAGTACGCCCTTTACGCTCGAAAAGTAGATCGCCGAACTACCTTTCTGCAGAGGAACTTTGCCGGCAAGGAGGTACTCCTTTGTCGTGTGTCACTGGGCATGAATACCTTTCCTGTAGATGTCCCCTTACCTAAAGTACTTTAGCGTGCCCGTGTGTCAGGGGTATTAGTTTGTTCCCGTCTACATTCATGAAACAACAGGACTTTCGACATTTGTTTTTTACAGGTGTGGTCCATTTTTCGCCCTCTGTAGACTAAACCTGAACTGGCCGCAGCTGAAAATGTTCGCGTTATATTTCTCGATGTTTACAAAAAGTGGGACAGAGAGAGAGAGACAGAAAGACAGAAGCAAGGAGAGGGAAGCCAGACGAGATATTCTACACTGGTGGTAAAGGAATTGGGAATAAAAAGAGAGCGAGAAGGCGAGCGCTGTGCGCGCGCGTTAAGTGCTACAATAGATTAGGGACCGGCATTTCTCGAAAGCCACAACGTTGCACGAGTAGCCTTCCATGCCGTGGACGGTTGCGGCCAGGGAACAAAGACGTTCGCATCAGAAAGCGGTCCGCCTCGAGTCCAGTCGGCTTAGCGCAGCCTGCAAGGATATGAGCAGAACGTCATACCGACAGAAAGTCTTCAACGTGATTGATAGTTTCTTCACACCCACATGTGTCGTCCGTTGACACCTTTTGGAGTTTTAGGTATGATAGAACGCGATTAGTTACGCCGCAGTTATTTAAAATGCGCCCGTATTGTGCGCGCAAACATGTATAAAGAAGTGGGCAAGCCTTCGTCGTTGTCTCGAAAGGATCCTTTTTTTTTTTTAACATAGCCAGAAAACAGTGCCGATCAGTCGTGGAGGCTCCCGTGATCATGTGAGCCAAATATCTTTGCACTGCACGAACCAGGGATGTTGCGATTCGGTTTCCAACACAGCTGGAAATCGATTGCACACTCTTTTTTTTTTTTTTTTCAACGCACGAAGTGAGACGTGGCGCCGACTATGACGCTTGGCGTTCTTGGCACGCGCGTTTCCTTCATTGGTTTAATTCAATATGAACAAATAAGATGTAGCAGATGATCATTCCGTGATAATGAAATCATTCAATGCTGTTTCTGCCTCAAACGAAGTAGTCGGCGCCACATGCGAAGTCATATGTTGAAAGAAGAGTGGCCGATTTCCAGTTGTGTGCGAAACCAAAGGGGGAATCCCCTGGTGCATGCAGTTCGATAATATTTGGCTCACATGTTTGCAGGAGCCCCTATACTGACAGGCACTGTTTTCTGACTTTGTTCAGAAAGTGTTCCAGGTCCTTTTTGTGGCAGGTGAAGCTAACACAAAACACGGCGTTTGTTAAAGCGTATGCATAACTCGCTCGCTCGCTAACTCACTCACTCACTCACTCACTCACTCACTCACTCACTCACTCACTCACTCACTCACTCACTCACTCACTCACTCACTCACTCACTCACCCCTAAATGATCGTTTGACTAATCGATTTACGAATAAACTACTATGTCATTCACTGGATGAAGTGTCTAAAGCTGAGGCTCGCAACAATCGAGGAAGTCATTACTATCATGTAAAACTTTCTTTTTCAGTGCGTGTTTTTTTTTTCTCTATCCTTTTCTTTTCTCTTTTCGTGTCTCCTTTCTATTGTCTTTCATTCCCCTCACCCCACTTCCCCTGCACAGGGTAGCCAGCCGGTCTCAGCACTGGCTAACCTCCCTGTCTTTCCTCCCTCCTTTCTCCTCCTCCTCCTCTCCAGGTTGTCAGGTATTGGGCGGCTCGACTAGCAAAGAAAAAAATAAGATGACAAACAAAAAGAAAACTATGAAGGCAGGACGTATTCTTTTAATAGTAACAGCTGCTGCATGTTTGATTTCTTAGAGGACCGTGCTTGATGAGTAACAGCTTCCTTACATGTCAGTGAAGAACGTGTGACATAGTACTCAGCCGGCATTAATTCGAAAGACTCCAGATTCAGAGACTGGCCCTCAACCTAGCAAGTGAAGTTTGCAGAACGGAGCGCAATCAACTGTATATGCACGCCATTCCGAAAGCAGCGGAGGCAGAGTCAAATACGCCGTTGAGCTAGTTATTGCATACCGAACACGCAAGGTGTCCGAAAATACGTAAAAAACAAAGGTCACAGGACTTCCTCGGTAGGCTCCTCGGTAGGCTTTTTTTCCCCTCGGTAGGCTCTTTTTCCGCGTTACTTCTATATATATATATTTTGTTATATTTCCTTGGCGTGCGCGTATTTGCAACATTGTCGTTTCTTCCTTCCGTGGTAAATGTTTTTCTTTTTTTTTTCTGCTATATGTGAAAGTGTTAGCGTGCGTCTTTTCTTTTTGCCTGCGTTGATTCCACGGTAAATTTTCTGGCTTACCAAGAACACATTTTCTGGCAGACGTTATACTCTGAGCGAGCGTTCCGCAATGTTATTTATGGATTCTGGCCTAGCCTCGATTTTCCGAAATCGGAGAGAATTGCCCAGTCCGCATGAATAACGGTTATTCCATGGTTCATTCGAATGCAGAATGACAGCGCTCTGTAGTAATTTGATCACGCGTACAACATGCAACTTCATTACACAGAAGGGCAGAAATAATTAAATTTAAAAGAATAACAATGAATCAGACAAAAATTTCCGGTCTTTCATGTTTCGACCACGTAATACACCTATGAGCTCCGTCCACTGCCGCACCCCGTCATCTCATTCTGCACAGTCTGACGTGCCAATGCTCGTAATGGTCGGGCAAAATCGAATTCTACCGCTCTCTCTCTTCACACACCCTCGCTTCCCCCATTTTGTCTTAACGGAGAAATCGATCACTAGCTTGGCTTTGCTCGCTTGACTTTCTCTTCTTGACTTCTAAGCCATAGAACAATTTGCGTCGCAATCATCGTCGTCTCGTGGTCTTTTTCGGGCGACTTTCGCTTTCTTCTCAATTTGTTCTTTCATTTACATCTGTAGTTTAACACTGGCATAAAGTGTCGTGTCACGGCTGTTCCGTGAGGTTGGTGCGGTTGCCTGTCGCGCGAATATTCCTTGCTCTCCTGCTACTAATGTCATTTGAACAGGCGCGTATAGTGTACACGTTCCTCCAACCTCGATATCCTAAAGTCTATAGAGTACCTCAAGATATGCCGCTCATAGTGCCGAAGCGTTGCTACATAGGCTGTCTCTCCTTTCCGAAGAAGATACGTGGGCTCGATTTGCGCGCCTCGCAATATATCGGCTGAGACGCGGCAAGACGGTGAAACAGCTGTCAAGAGGAGCATTCGTTTTGCGCCACCTGACTTTGCCCCATCATCAGCTCGTCGTGGTTCCGCTGATTAACGGTAAGCGACGCACACTCGAGCGTAGGACGTCCACCGACTTGTTGACAGCGACGTCGGATCCTATCAGATCGCGGTAACGAAGGAACAAACTGGTGGGAACTGGAAAGAAGGGAGCAGGACCATCCAGAAACGGCCCTGCCAGCAGCAACTTAAAACGACATGATCCTCTAGACAGCTCTTCTTTTCTTTCTGGTAGATCACCGATAGTGTCAGCAGCAATCACAAGATAGAGAGAAAATTACCAGTGACGGATGCGCTCTCGCCTGTATGACACGGTGGTTTCGTGTTTCCGGAGTTGACGAAATGGCGGAGCGACGACATCCGACGCCGCTATAGCTCTGGGGATATGTAACCGCCGCGCGTTAAAAGGCAGCCCGTGGGTTGCGAGATCTAAGTCGGGCGGTCGCGAACGGATACGAGCAAAATGTGCCACGAAAATATGTTATCGAATTGTGCTGCAGTTGGTGAAATCGTCTGAGCGGTTAAAGCGCTTCGGCGTGGCCCTGGCAACGAAACCGACTTGCTCGCGGATGCTCCCACGTGATATCGCATCACCTTGATACATTTTCCAAAGCACTAACTGCAAGGGCAGTTGCTTTTTACCCTGACGCACTGTTTCTATGATCTTTTTTTTTCTTCTTTGTTTCTTTTCTTTTTATAGTGTAGCACCTAGAGACATTCTTTTTTGTGCTTGCACCTCCGATTCATTTCCAGATGCGGTTTTTTCCCCCTTATTTTGCAGTTGCTTTTGTTCGCTGTCGAAATTGAGTGAAACACGCCAACTCGAATAAATACAACATTGCTTATAAGACGAAACCATGATTATGACGGATAAGTTGTATCGACACTGTTTTATTTTCTGTCATGTGTCATATCTGTGAATGAGAGCGCCATGCCGCCTCTTTATCTGAATTAATAGTTGAAGTGCATAAAAGGTAGACAACAGGCCAGGGAGTACACTCGCAAAATTTAATCAAGTTCAAATAATTAACTCGTAATACCGTTACTGTAAGACGCACATAGCAACAGCACCGTTGAACCTGGTTGGTGCTGAAGGCGCGCATTCGAAGGATGAATCCGAAACGCCGGCACCATTTCTGTGACATTTGTATGGTGGGCGTAGGTAGGTCCTCGAAAGTGATTGGACTCAAGCGCAGAAATACATTGTATTTACCCGCATAAAAAACACTTCTTTAGCGTTGGTGAAACTAGACAGTCTAAGGATTTACCCGATATTGATGCGCATACATATCCGCAATTGCGTACATTTTTCATTATCGCTTGTTACCTCAAAAGAACCCTTTACTGAACGCTTCAGTGGCATCCACGATATCTCTGGTGCCCTTACAGCAGCTACGTCCTTATCAAACCGCATCATCGCGCCTTCCACGCACGAGGACCCGGGATGTATTGCTTCTTACGCATGAAATTTGTCCGGGTCCAGTGCTTGCTCTTTGTTCGTCTTTCGTGACCCACCTACGCTATCAGAAGTTACGCGTCCAACATTCTCGATCGCGATGCTTGCGAGCGTGTTTTTCCGGACATCTGCTTAAAGGAGATTTTCTGACTACTAATCAAGCTCACTATTCCGGTTTAAGCAACAAATATCTTGAGCTCAGACTCGAGTTCCATGTTCTGCCGTTCTTCGCTATGCAAATATAAGGCGCCCGCGCCGCAGTGGAGCGAATGATTCCGAGACCCTTAATACTACTCGGGAACGGAAGCAATATTGTGACTCATAATGAGCGAACTGTTCGTATACGCGACACTTTTTTATGTTGCCATTCTTACTATATTGTCGGGTGGCTTGCAATCTTTATTGGTGCCTTCTTTTTTTTTTTTCGCGCGTTCTTGTGCATGCTTACTTGCTTACTCACACTCTTTATCAGGCAAGCTTGTTTAACACCCTAGTAAAGAAGGCGCTGCAATCGAAGAAAGCAGCAGAGTTCACGATGCTGTCACTTCACGGAGCCACGCAGACATTTCTTTTTTGCTTGCTGCATCACAGGACGGGGAGATCTAGCTCGCTTTTTCACGTGCTTTTAGCGTACAAGAACTAACGCCAGAATCGTAGTGAAGCAATAATTGTGTTTTATTGAAAGCATAAAATGTTATTAACTAAGAAAAAGAACAATGTCCCAACCATTGTTCTGTTGACACTGAGTGCAATTGTGTTTCTTAAAGTTTGATTGGGATCCTTGAGCACCTTGAGAAGAAATCTTCAGACATCCGGATATCTCGATTTTAGTTAGTAGATCTCAGAACCCAACAGCGCGCATTATTTTGTGTGAAGTTAATTTTCACTATATTGCTAAGATATAACTGGAAATAAATAGCCGCAGAACAAGGGCGCTTTAAATAGAAGAATGAAACTCCGGGATGTATTTTCGAGCATATAGTGATCAATACACTTATCATTGATATCACTGTGAAGGGGGTAAATGCGCGGAAAATTTTACATTATGTGCCCTGTCCCATGCTAGATAATGAGTAACTTGTAAAGTTTCCAGCCACTGTAAAATATGACTTGCAAATCAGGTGTTTTCACCGCACGGTATAGAAACGGTTATGAATGATATCGCTTGAACTGAAGGTGAAGCACCGATGACCCCTGCTGCGTCTTAAGGCTTTTGTAGTTCGGTGCGTTTAATTCACTGAATGCTATTAAGGTGTCGTCATTTTCGACCTTTTTGACGTATCAAATTTAAAAAGAGAACTTAGGAGGCATGAAACATCCGTATTTCAGCTTAGCGGATGTCAAAAGGGGGCCGCCAGAGGCTCCGTATATTGAGTAGCTGGGCGCTTCAGTATAATCCTCATCAACGGCTAAAAAGAGTGCCTCATGCATGAAGAGCATTAGCCAACGCAGCGGTGATTCTTCAATGTTACATTGTAACATAAAAGCTGCTTACTTAAGGTATCCTCCTCAAAGAAAAATAAAACCATGATGTAGAACACAATACATTGCCAATAATTTCAGCTGTAGTGTAGCATATACGCACCTGTGAGGGGAAGTAATGAAAAAATAATGTGCGGAAACAACTGCCAGCCCAGTGGGCACTGTCACTGTTGAATATGTTTCATTGCTACATAGTTTGCTAGCGTAAGAACATTTTGTGAATACGGGCCAGCGTTTCTATTTTTTTTTTCAGTAATCTCCAAATTGTTTGTTTTTTCAGAGCAGTGGCGCTAGAGCTCTAGAAAATACTTGATTAATCAAATTTAGTGGTGTCCGTTCTGGCTTTTATATTTCCGCTAGACAGCGCCACTGAACTGCGCTATCAAATGACAGTATTCATTCTGAGAACCCTAGAGACCATCGCACAAAGCAAACTGGCGGAGTCGAACAACCAAACAAACGTTAAAGAAACAGTTCAAGTGCTTATGGCACATTAAGCTTTGCTATATATTTCAGTCGTGCCACTCATTAGTTTTCCTTTTTTTGCTTTTTTGCGATAAAGGAGTGTCATCTACCCGATAAAGGGCACACAATTTTTATGTATTGGTTTTCCCACCATCTAGTATTTTGCTCTTGTACTTAACGAAACTATGTATGTTTCACGTCGTCTTATTTTACGTGCTTGCATTCTTTTTTGCTAGTTACATTGATTTTGTTCAGTTTGAAAACACCCCTTCTTTCCTTTTCCGTAGGACAAAACTGGTACGCTCAACAATAGGAATATCCGTGCCAACGGACAAATTATGGTCTTCAAAAATGATTTCCTACCATCTTCCCTAAAAACAAAATAAATATAAACTCTGCAATGAACACATACGTTCCCTTAAAAAAAATCACAGCATATCCACGGGGTGAATTATGATGAGTGGGCGAAGCTCCGGAGGGAATCATCGGTAAACCGTGAACCTTCCGTGTAATTCGCCCAGTCGATCATCATGTAAAGACGTCTTACGCAGCCCCTTACACAGGCCGGAACGCGCACCGCGTTTGCCGACGCCATCACATGACTGCTGAGAGAGTATAAGGCGGAGAGGCCACAGCGTCTTACACCAGCTTCTTACACGGGCCGTAACGCGCTAGCACAAATGCGTTAGAAACGCGCAGTCTTTCGTTAATGTTGGGTATTTACTGCCATCGTGGGGCATGTGCCCGTGTGCGCTTCGTGGCGTAGTGGCTAGCGCCGCGCGTTCGGAAGCGAGGGGTCCCTGGTTCGATTCCGCGCTTCGGACACAACGTTCGGAATTTTTTTCTCATCGTCCATGGTCCACCAAGCGCGATCCGACACGTACGGCGACGATCCAGGAGAATGAGAGGAGCGCAGCCCGCGCAGCAGCCAATCGGAGAGCAGCTGCACCGCCAACGCCATCTAGCGTACCTTCACCCAACCGCCATATTGTACGCATGTCTATGGGACAGCGCCCTCTCGGAAACGAGACGAGAAATGGAGATGACGACGGATGGATGCTATGAGCTTCCCCTTTGTAACGGGGCGGTGACATGTGCGCCACCAGGCTCGTAAGAAGATTTAAGAACTTTTTTTTTCTCTTTTAATTTTCCTCATGCCTTTTAAATTTACTTCAATCAAATCGATCATGCCATATCAAAAACGGAATTTCATATCCCAGTTCCCTGCCCCTTATGGCAGAAATTCCATATTTTTCCCTATAATTATTTTTGTCCGTTCTCTCTAGTTTTCTGCCACCAGTATTCTAACCGTCTCTTACTTATTTCAATCGCGGCTATGTTCCGCTTCCCGTTGTTCGCCCTAAAACCCAAGGCTTCAAGGCTTCATGTAGGGTGGTGCCAGGATGGATGGCACCACCCTACATGAAGAATGCGTACAGCGCCATCTAGTGTATCGTCACTCAAATGCAGTTTGCATGCATCTCTATGGGACAGCGCCATCTATTGTATGCTATTGTATGCTAAGGGAGACGCTACTGGCTACGCAGGATGCATCGACAACCGAGAACCGCCCAGGTGATGCCATAAGGAGCTTCGCCCCTAAAAAACATTAGGGTGGTCCCTATGAATATAATCCTTCTGGTATGTCTCTCCAAGAGTGCCTCGTGATGTTGTTGTTTTTTTTTAATTGCTACATTTCCGTGGTCATGGTAGGCTTTGCTGTATGTATGTATGTATGTATGTATGTATGTATGTATGTATGTATGTATGTATGTATGTATGTATGTTTTTCGGTGAAGTTGCCCCAAGTGTATGTATCTAAGTATTTTGCCGTGTTGTTGCCTGTGTTTCGCGTGGGGGGGGGGGGGGGGGGGGGACCATTTCAGCTGCCGTTATGCAGCGTTTATCCTGCCTTCCTCGCTGCTTATGTATACCACTGCACTCATGTGGCAAAATAAATTTTAAAACACCTGAGATATAAAAAGTTTCCATACTATATGGGATCTCGAAGGCTTGTTAAATTGCCTGTACCCATGCTTGTATGCGTACGTGCGTATATTTTTGCCTGTCTTCGCACTGAAGACACCCGGTGTGTGCATCACTTGGTGGGGCATGACAACATTACCTTGACAAACATCTGCCATGAACACGTACGTCATGACAGTCATCGTTTCTTTTTTTTTTTAGCTGTTGTTATATTCATGAGTATTCTCACAGATTCTTTGGAAGAACCATAGGGCCCGTCTTGGTAAACAAAGACATCTTGGAATACGATGTTCTGAAATACCACAAGTGAATTCAAAAGGCAAAGACAAAGAAAATATGTTGTTGACCGTAAAGATAACGCTTGCTGTGCGCTCGCCACAACTATATACGACGGCTTCCAATGCGCCACGACAAAAGTGCAAACATAGAAAACACACGCACGGATCACGACTGACCATATAAGGGTTCAGTTAAGGCAGAACCGCATGCCACGGGCGATTTCTGTTGCGCTAGAACATGGCCAAAGTTGCACAACTGATACGGACTTCTCTAGTCTCTTTCCCGCAACTGAGAGGAGGGCTCTTCGGCCGGCCTGTACAGACGTAATGGTGCATTCATGTATGTTTAATGATGCCAGGCGGGCCATGTTACGAGAAGTGCGCTTAAGACGCTTTCGTTCTTCTCCGACTTTCTTTTTTTTTTCCAAGCTGCAGACGCTTCTGCGAGGTCGGGGCGAGACTTTCAGTGTCGTCTTCGCTCTCTCTCTCTCTCTTTTAACGTAGTCTAGGGCACTGTACGCATTTGTGCCAGCGAACAGAGTGCTTTGAGACAGGGGGAAAAAAGAACACTTAGGTGAGAGGTCTCATGTTTCTGCGTTCGACATTTCTGTCTGGGTTGAGAAATGTCCTGAAGCAGGTCCTACTTCAATCCATTATTTTAAGGCGCGTCGGGAGCAAAACGTGTAACTTTCGTTCGATGTAGCCTCGGCTACGCGAACCGCAGTTCAGTCGCTTAACCGCGTTTGCGCTCGGTAAACGGACGACATTCGCTGTGGCTACTTTCATCTTAAGTGCGTAGGTGAGCGGCCCTCAAATTGGGCCGAAGCCATATCAGCAAGGTCACCTGACACACGAGAAGAGCCTAGCGGAAAGGACCAGCCCACGATAGGTAGCCAGGCCCCACAAAGCCACTGTGTGACAGTGAGCCCGCACTCCTTCGATGCTGCAATGAAGAATTGAAAAAAAAAAAAAAAGGTCGAAGAATTGGCGTCCAAAGAATGAATAATTTCGACTGAGACCTTCATGCAGGTGATCCCTCATGCTGGCGCAGCAGTGCTGGAAACAATACAAGGGCAGATGCGCGTTACTAGTCTGCATCGACATCTTAACGTGCATCCGCCTCTCGGCTTCTTTTTTCTAGCAAAGGTTCTTCTTTTTCTCGCTCGTGTCAATGGGCTCCATGACAACACCACCACTGCGTCTGTACCCACCATCACGCCATTTTCAAATCAGACGTTGCTCACTTTGTTGTTTGCTTCCCCATTGCATTGCTGATTGCTTCTCCACCTGGCAGTAATATTGGACAGCTAAAGTTCTTGTTCGTTCTTTCTTTTTTTTTTTTATAAGTTGCCACGTGCTGATTTTTTTTTTTCGATCGGTCGGAGGACTGATTTTAGGTCATCACTAGCGAAACTCGTGATTCAGTTAACTTCAAGAAGGATCCGGCTGTACATGCAGAACCACTTCGTTTTAACGCATAACATATCATGGTAGAGCCGCCACAGCCAGGTCGTGTCTAAGATTTGCATATATATCTTCGACATACAAAAAATATGGTTTCTAGAATTGCTTCCACTGCGTCACTCATCGACAACGTATACCTGCGATTGCGCAAATGTACTGGCTATACCTTGGCTACACAGATATCCGTGTTAACGATCTGTGGCCACTATAGAAATGGCTGGCATGACGTCATCGTTTCCAGTGTTTGTGGGAACTATGCTACCTGGAGTGAAGGACTTATTATACACGAATTTCCTACGATGGCCCTCTTACAGGGGATGCATCGATACGAGCTCCAAAAGAATAGCTGCTGTAACATGTGGCAGAAAGTTATTTCTGTATTTGTGTACCTAGGTATACAAGGGGTACAAGAAGGACGAAAAATAAATATTGCGTACAGATTCGGCAATGATAAGTATAATGAAAAAGAACGCAGTCTTTCCGTCGACAAAAACAACAAAGTACAGTCATCAGCTTGCGTGACACAATGATTAAGCCGGTTCCAAAACGGACCTGAACAATTACAGGCCAGCATCGCTCACAAACACGTGTTGCAAGGTTTTGGAGCACATAATTTACAAAGCCATTGTTACCCACCTTGATCAGAACGAACTTCTGGGCGACAAACTACACGGATTCAGGTCTGGCTTGTCAACCGTGGCGCAATTAGTTTTCCCATGACATTGCTAATAAACTTAATACAAGAGGTCAAATTGATGCCATTTTTTATCTTTCCAAGGCTTTTGTCGTTGTTCGTCAGGCTGGCCTAATTATCAAGCTTCATGCTCATGGTATTCACAGAAATATTGCATATTGTATTTCGTGTTACCTTACTGATAGGAAACAAAGTGTCACTGTGAATTCCCGCACGTCAGAAAAACTGAGTGCCTTTTCTGGAGTGCTACAAGGGTCGGTACTAGCGCCCATATAATTCTTAATTTATAACAATGATATGCAATACTGCGTTCACCCGGACGTGCTGTATATATACATTTGTTCACAGACGACTGCGTCATAAATAAAACAGTGCACAATCATGCATACCAACTAACATTAAATGAATCCTTACATTCTATTCAAGAATGGTGCAAGGTATGGGGCATGAGGCTCAGCATTACTATGACCAAATTTATTTCATTCACTAGTAAAGAAAGGCCTACTTAACTTTGCGTACAGGTTAGGCAATGCAGCATTAATTAGTACTTCGTGCATAAAATATCTGAGGGCTAACTTTGACACACAACCTAAGTTGGGAAACCCACATTAACGAAATTTCTCGGAAAGCTCACGGCAAACTGACATTTCTGAAAGGGAAACTACGCCGGAGCAACAACATCGGTCAAACTGAAAGCTTATAAACGTTTAGTGCGACCTACCTGAGAGTACGCTGACTCAATTTGGAGCCCACACCAGAAATACCTTATTGATAAAGTGGAACAAATGCAGAGATAGCGGTTCGGTTTGCCTTTTTCAGATTATTCAACAAGAAGCTGTGTTAGCCACTTAATTACGAAAGCTAATCTACACACACTAGGTCATCGCAAAGTCATATCGAGATTAAAATTTATGTGTCACCTCTATCGTGGCCACTTTAGTTTAAACCACTGCATATTTACACTGCCTCACAAGACATTATTTTCGAACGGGTCATTGTAAAATTCTAAGACAATCTGCAAGTCACATAAACTCGCATAAGTATTCTTTATTTCAGGCCGTGATCGACTATTGGAATCAATTACCCAAGAGTGCTGTTTCCTCTGCTTCTGTATACTCTTTTGTTAATATTATTGCAGACATCAACGTTGGTGTGTAATGTGTTCGAAATGCAACACTGTGTGATGTACATTTTGATTTTTACGACCTTCTTTTCTTTTTCCCAATGGCTTTGCGCACTCTTATATGCCACTCATGTAATTAACATTTTTTCCCTAACCACTCCTTATGTATTCATAAATAAAAAATAAACTGATGCAAAACAAGGTTTGGTCGCAGGAAACTTGAACATGTAAGAAAAAGCAAGGTGCCAGATTGGCGCACAATCCTCACATAGGTAGTCTTCGTTGTCTGTTCTCCTCTGTCTCCCTTCAGTTCCATTCTTCCTTTCCCAAGTACAGGGTAGCCAACCGGAGATCACCTTTAAATAACCTCTCTGTCTTTGCTTCACCTTTCCTACTCCTCTTCACTTTGGTAAACTCCCACAAGGAAAGCAGAAACTGCTTAAGGACGCGCTGCTCGCAGACACAAAGGCTAAAGAATGGCAAAAGAATGTTAGGAAATTGCAACAAACTGGCACGCTATCGAAGATTCTGAGGAGGGAAAGTCGTTTTCAATGAAGTGGGCAAAGCTACATAAACACCCAATACAGTGCTTTCGAGGAGATTTCCATTCTCATCAACAAAGTACTCATTTTCCATAAACAAGAATGCCCGGAATTCAGCATATACGTTCGAAACGGCAGCAGAACCACATATCCAGCCCCTCAACTTTAACTGGCGATTCCACAGGGTGTTCCCGTCGATTTACGAGTTTCCATGTGTTTTGCGGCGGAGCATTTAACCTATTTCGTTCGCTTTAAAACATTGAGGGAAATATAAACATCTTCAATGTCAGATAACTCTACATTTGCAGTTTCGTTTATCGCCAACTCGTGCAAACGAAAGAAAGAAAGAAAGAAAGAAAGAAAGAAAGAAAGAAAGAAAGAAAGAAAGAAAGGAAACAGAACAACGTGAGCAGAAAAGATACAAATAAGTTCCCTTTAGGATCAGGACAGAAAAGATAAAAGAAAAAAAAAAGGACTTTCTGTCCTCTTGAAAGTAAATAAATGTGCGTAGTATGGAGCCGGAAACGACATGCACGCGTTATTTTAAGTGCGAAAAACACATTTTGTTGCAGCCGTGAAAGCGACGAAGGTGGAAATTCAACGTGGGCGCGAGTCACACAGGCATTCCATGGCAGCTGACGTTTTCGTTGGTTCGCTTGTTCCTACGCATTTGAAACACACGCGAAGTTATAACTGTGTGCCTCGTTGCACTGGCTCAGACCTTGGCGCATGCTTTTTTTTTTTTTTTCGTGGCGAAAAGTTTCCGGGATGCCGACATCGTTTCACTGACTGTTACGGCAGAAATGTCGTGCCTCTGTTTTTCTCAATTGCAGGAAAAACTAAACTTAAATGAGTATCACAGGCTGCACGAAGGAGATGCATGGGGTAGAAGAGAAGAACAGACACAGCTTTCATTTTTTTTAGTTCACTAAGTTGCGTGCTTAAAAGGTAGAGACAAACAAATACAAATGAAGATTAACCTATAGCGCACTTATATCATCCAAAACAAAAAATGAACCTCCAAGACACGTTCGTTGATGGTTCTATGCAAAAGGCCTCATCACATTATCCCTGTATCAGACACAACGATCATTTGCTGTTTTAAGATGTTGGCACCTAAGGGTATCAACATCTGAAAAGGTTGTACAACAATAAAAAATTGTTCCGTTCTCGCTTCGCACATGAGCATATGGGGACAATAATAATTTCTGGGATTTTACATACTGAAACCACATTATGGTTATGAGGCGTGTCGTAGCGTAGGGCTTCAGAAATTATTACCATCTCGGGTTCTTTGACGTGCGCTGACAACGCACAGTACAAGGTCTTCTAGCACACTCGCCTCCGTGGAAAATGCGACCGCCGCAGTCAGAACAGCCTGTTTCTGGTCAGCAGACAACCGCCCTAACCACTGTACGACCACGGCGGCTAACATATGGGGAATGTGTAGATTTTCCATATATAGGGGGTGTCACCGCTTAACTTTCGCCAATGATCTGCAAATGCGTCATAGCCACCAAATGGGGTCTCCAGAGGGAGCAAGTTACATTACACGTGTTTGATTTCTCTTTGTAATCTTTTACCTATTCTGTTTAGTTGTTGAACTTCAGGCCACAAATTCAACGAAAAACGTTGATAGAATTGAAAAGTTAAGTGGTGTCCCATAAAAGGTTCGATTGAGCGCCGTTTTTATCTTTTTAACCATTACGTACGCTTTCGTTGAAAGCACAGGCACCGCTGTACTTTCAAAATGCGGGCAATGAACGAATTACGTATTTAAAGCAATGCCCTTCCACTAATATAGTACAGCGACACAGTCGCTGGCTGCTATATTTAATGATCGTCTGTGTTGCGCGGTCGATAGCTGCGGGAACAGCGGTGTAAGTACGTTATCAATGAACAGACTAATAATAATAATAATAATATTAATAATAATTCCTTGGGTTTTACATTCGAAAACCAAGCTCTGATTATGAGAGACATTGTAGTGGAGGGCTCTGGAAACTTCGACCACCTGGGGTCCTTTTACATGCTCTGACATCGCACAGTACCAGGGCCTCAACATTTCGCCTCCGTCGAAATGCAGCCGCGCCGCAGCGGCCGGTATTTGCTCCCGTGACCTGCGAATCAGCATCTGATTGACATAGCCGCTAAACCACCGTGGAGGGGACAATGAACAGATTGCCTGCATCATTGTGAAATGAATCACTGTGAAATATATTTTATTACAACGGCGTGACATCAAAGGTCACCCTGCAGAATACCACCGTCTGTAATTCTGACGCCTAAGATACTTTGAGAAATAATTTGCCACCTTTATGAACTGAAGGAAAGTGTGAACGATCCTGTTCATTAACAAAGTACAACACTAGATCATTTTTTTTCAGTAGTAGTCCATATACCAAGCATGACGCGGCTTTTTGAGCTATTCTTTTTGTGTATCTTCGGCCGAAGACAAAACCAGCCGGTCAGATCAGGGCTCAGTGCTATTGCGGAAATAGTTTTCGTATTACCCAAAGTTATTACGACGATAACGATGAAGACACCTAAAAAACGTTCGCCGTCGCCGTCGTGTACCATATAAGGCCATTGCGATATAGCTTATCGCACCACACAAGTCAAAAGGAGTTCGAGGGAAAGGGTGCGAGGCTGAGCCGAGAAGAATGGCGGCTTGGTGTCTGCCGTCTGTCCGTGCAACGAGTAAGGCAGAGTGTGGGTGTTTGTTGGCGGTGGGAAAAAGAAGTGGAGGGGGGGGGGGGGGGGGGGCACGTGCTTGGGATAGTGTGAAAGCGAGTGGAATGTTTAGGCGGCGCCAGCTTTCAGCCTGGCTTAGTGCACAGGTGACCTGCGCGCCTGATATTGTACAGGCAATCTGAGGCGAGTGCAAAGCCTTGACAAGCGCAGCTAGTAGCGTTGTCTTTCTCTGTGTCTCTGTTGGAAATCCCCTCATCTAAAAGTTTTTCAAGCACGTATAAGTGAAAGAGAATTCGCTGGCTGTCCACAACGCCAGCACTCACTGCGACCGCGGTAGCGGTCATCGAGCGAGATATCTTAATGTTTGATTTGACATTCTTGACAAAACGCTTGGAAATTTGCAAACTGGTATTCACTGCAAAATATGCGGCTGATATGCGGCTGACTATAAGTCCTACTAATATGCGGCTGACTAAGTCCTAAGGCTGAATAAGTCCTACTTTTTGTAGTTATATAACTAATTGCTTTTACTATCCGTGCTTCGCCTTTCGAGAAAAAAATGCACTTTCATTTTTTACCAACATCGCCAGTGTAAGTTTTAATTTAGCTTTAGTCATTCATTTAGAAAGACTGGAAAAGTATGTAGAAGTTACAGTCTTGGAGCTGCCTTTCTGCTTCATTTATATCGCTCTTTCAGTTAACAATAACATGCGCGCCACCCTTCTCCGCCGACTTCAGGAGATTGCCGGGGTTACTCGGCAATTCTCTGGAGTGTCATTTTTTTTTTCTGAAGTTCATTAATTGTGCAGAGAGCGCGTGCGAGCTTGTAAGTGTACATGACACCATTTTCTGCAGCTTTATCCTGTGAAGTTAGGCATCCATCGTGTTGTAATGGTGCAGTTGAAGACTTCTGCCTAGGAAGAGCAAGTCGAACTTCTCGTAGGCCGAAATAACATGTTGATAAATTAGAGAACATGAAAGAAATACTGAATAAAGGAATGTGGTCATATGGCGCGCGTTCCTGTTTTTTAGTAAAGGGACATCTTTCATTCACTTTCGCACGTGTATGCATTCGTTAGTCACCTGCGGCGGACCAGAACTGTCTCACCAAAGGCGAGAACATGAATTATCCCACAGCAGAAGAGCAGGCATCATCACTCAGCAATATCCGATGACCACTTCTTGAGAAAACACAGAACTCAGTGTTTCAGTTGTACAAAGAATACTGACGATCACGCTAGTGTGAATTCGACAATCTTCAGTGTATCGATGTGCAAGAAAAAAAAAAAGAAAAAAATTGGACTCTCACTTCTCGATAGTCTGTGCGAAACAATGGCGCCGACGAAATGAACTCTGCTGAAGTGTTGCTCTAAAGTGACGGATGTACCATTGGTCAAAAAGTCAAACGGGCCACGGCTTAGGCGTCCGGAGTTGCTGTAGTACCACAAAGCCGCGCTACTATGTCGCTCCGCGCTCTCAGGCAGGCAGTGGCCTGACTGACGTTAAACTTCGCCCTCACGTTGAACTTCGAACGCTTGGTGGGTGCTGCAGCAGTTTTTGCCGCCTGAGACGTATGCATATATTCCACTTACTTTTTTGGCCGATACTACATTGTACGTAAGTGGGTAAATGAGCTTGTGAAGGAGCTAATCCGAAAAATGGTCATTCAGGTTCATGGCACTTTACATTACTTCAAGGCGTCCACTCTCTCCAGAGATGCTTCCATATTTTGGTCATGCCCCCGCAAAGTATTAACTGCATTAAGTCCCCACTTATATTTAGAACATTCCCGGCCATCTTTCCGCTCATCCAGTGCATAGTCGGATGGGGTTTGCATGGTGCAACTGACACTTCAAGCATGGGCAGAGGGATACGGGAGATTAGGACAAATTCATCACTGCCTTTTGGCACGGAATGCAATGCATGACTGAGTTTTCAAGTAACTTCATGCGTGCAGTTGACCGCCATGTATTAAGTAGGAGTATCCTGACCAGAACCACGCTTAATGTGCTGAATATGCGCAGTGAATATGTAGAATAAGAACCTGTCCGAAACTTTGCCACTTTTTCTCCCCGTTTTTAGCTCCTCGGATGATAATTCCTATATGAGAAATCCAAATGTCGCAACAGGGGATACAGGAACACGTGGTTGTTGCACCATGGCTGCGTTGTTTCCCGCTTTCGGTAGTTTCCGAATGTTGCGAATCGCTTGCCAAACAATGCGCGTCTTAACAAGTGGACAAACATTCTACGCTGATTGCTTGGCAGACAACACACGAGTCCCGCTCGACTGCGCACTGAACAAGAGGCAAGTTGGCCACCCTGGTTGCCTTCAGATAATGCGGCGAGGTGCGTGCAGTCTGCGCCTAAGAGCAGCTCATATGCTCTGCTGCGCACTTTGATCCAACGTGCGTCAGCTTCTGTGGCGCCGCAGCTGCCGTGCGGTCATCAACGCTCGATGCACAAGTGTTCTAGGCCGGCTGGCCTGGCTAGACCGAGGCTTTCTTGCTTGCGCGCGAAAATTCATTCTACGTACGGCGAACAACAGAGCTCAAGTCGTGTGGGTTCTGTTGCACGCTGAGTGCATTAGCATATTCAATTAGAGCTTCTGTGCGCTGTCGCTGCAGGCTGGCCAGGACATTAGTCGAGTGCCGCCTCGGACGGAGCACGCGCGCCGCTGATTTCGTGCCTGCTGTCACGGGCACTTCTATCCAACCGGATCCCTCTGTCTCCCCAGGCGCATTCTCTCTAAGCGGCCCCGCGGTATTAGGGAGGTGTCTTGTGGCTATGTTGCTTTCACGTGTACGCCATTGTCCTAAAACTTGGCAAGGTTTGACGCTACTGCCATCGGATGGCGTTTATATACCAGCAGCTTTCGTACACGGTGCTGCTTCCGGTCCTTAGGCGTTATATCTGAGCCGTAACGGCAAGGTATTTCTATTTATGCGCTATTTTGTTTTTCCTGTCTCTCTCTCTCTATCAAGAAAACTACAAAATATGGACGAGCTTACTAAGGTTGCATTATGTTAAAAAATGAGGAAAATAATGCCTAAAGAGATCGAAAGCTTTAATGGTAGTTAGCTATAGTTTTCACTGCATCGTACTACATATTACGGCCAGTTCGTTTAGCAGCCCGCTCCAATGCTGTATATTAGCTAAAACTTGGCAGTTAAGGCTAGAAAAAAATTCAAATTCCACGTATTTCTTGTTATACGCAGTTCCTGTGGCATCTCTAAAACAAGCAGCAGATATTAAAAAATATGTAAACGTCACTATATTTATTCACAAATAAGTCCTCATCATGAAGCTGTTGTACTTACTTTCACTTACTGTTTCCTTCTTTCTTCTAACAGCCCGACTAGACCATTTCCTTCAGCCGGGTAATACGAGGGTAAATATTCGCCATTGCACGAGCATATAACAAGCACTGAGGGACATTTCGTAATGGTCATTTGCGTAAAAGCGAAGGAGCATGGCACAACATTTCATGTATAATAAAACTGTGGTAATGGATGAAAGTATGTACACTGAACTGTTTTCTTGGGACTTTGACGTTTATTAGCTTAGTTCGCGATGGTCAGATTGGTTTATATTAACATATCTTGGCTTCTATTTTCCTTTTCTTGCAAGCCTCAGAACTCATTTAGGCTTCGCTTATTTAAAATTCTTTTACTCATTTTTAACCTAAAGCAGTTTTCACACAGGCGGATGCAGTGCGTCGTTCACCACCTCCATATCAAACATAGGCTAAGCACCTCTTCCGTAACTGAAGGCATCGGAAACGGCCGTCTACCAAGTTTCCACAAAATACTCTGCATCTTTGAAAAGCGCTGCAATCTGTAACAAACTTTGAGACGACAAAGTATTTCTTTAACTTTACAATGACACTTGTCAACAGAAAAAGGAAGCAAACACACAAGTTACTGTACCAGACCACAATTTGAGCCTGAAGAAATAATCGGAATTTCAAGTATATCATCATGGTGCTAGCACACACAAAAATGGCAATACAGGCACCGCTTCAGTAAGTGCACAGCTTAATGTCCCACCTAGCGGGCTACGTCCGCTGTTGGTAGCGCTACGTGCAAGATACAGTCGACATAAGTGCTAAAACCACCTACATTGTAATCTTTAATGATTGGGGGCAAACTGACGTCAATAATTTAACCGCTATAATGAATCAATGCATTTGGCAAACTTCTTCATGTTTTACGCTGCCACCACCGCGCCCGACGAACTAAGCGCCCAACGGAAATTATTCGTCCCAGACAGTTTGTTTTGCCGCACTAAGAGCGTTAGTGCAAAAAAGCACGCTTTACAGTAAAAACATGTCTAGCCTCTCGTTACGAGCTGTTCTCTTATAGAATTTGAGATCAAGCGCGCAGATATCACTTGCGGAACATAAGATGCGCTTGTCACGTTATGCACTTGTCTGAGTTAATGCTTTTTTTTTTTAAGTTAAGGTGCTCCGAGTCAGCCGGCTCATGCATTCTGTCACACTCGTGCCATCTCATTGGCGGCGCCAATTAACTCTCCGGACGTGTCATCGGACGCCTCGTGGGTGGCGCTTCATAGGCTGACGTGTGTCCTCACGTGCCGCGGCCGCGCAGCCTGCAGCCCGGCCGAGCGGTTGCCGAGGGCAGGCTGCGCCGGCCCTGCACGCGGCCTCTACGGCAGCTCACTTGTGGCGCGCGCGCACTAGCGGCGTCGCGACGTGGGTCACCGGCAGCACGTCGCTGGCCGTGTCGTGACACGCCTGCCAGCTGTCGTGACCGGCTTTCCCGTGGACAAGTCTACTCACGGCTTTCGGTGCGCTGCGTCTGTGCTCTCCTGTCGTATTTGGGCGGCATGCCTTTCTAGCCTGGCCGTCAGCTTGGTCCGACCACCATCCTCCCCCTGCGCGACCCGAGCTCTCCCCGCGCATGCGCACTGCGCCGCTCTTAGGCGCTTCACGGAGCAGCACTGTTGCCGCTACCAGCGCTTCTCCGCGCGCCGCCCCAACCGAAGCGCCGCCGGCGCGCACCCGCCGCCCGAGGGAGAGCGGGTCTCGCTCCCTGGACCAGAGAGGGGGAAGAAACACTGGCCGTCTCCCTCCGCCTCGGGACACGAAACACACCCTGGGGTGCTTTCGGGCTGCGGGGGCAACAGTTGCGCGAGCGTGCGCTTGTCCGTCCAGTGTGGGCGTTTTTCTGAAAGGGTCCTGCGTTGAGTAATTGCTCAGACCGGGCCCCGTCGAAGGCTGCAAAAGGGAACGGGACAATGGGGAAACTTTTCAAAACGCCGATCGAGGCCTCCTCCAGGCAGCGGCTGAAAGCCCAAGGAGACGCAGCAACACAAAAGGAACCATCCTCCACTGTTTATTGCCTTGCGAGCTTTTTTTGCGTCTTTTTCTTCGCTTTTTCTTCTCGTCCTCGTCACTCCGCGACTGACAACAACAAAACTGAGAAGAGGATGCGGAGAGGGAAACTCTCAAATCAAATCCTAGGAAAGGCTCCTGGTGCGCGGCTTTCTTGTTGACGTTAAGTCGACTCGAAAAAGCTGAGCGCTGGCGTTTGTAGCAATGATGGACAGGGGTGCTGCGGCATAGGGCGGTAAGAGTTTATTTCCTGGAGGTACTTTCGTTAGCCTTAGGTTGAGTTGTGTCGTTGTTGCGTTTTTTGTGCTTTTTACGAGATATTTATGAGATACGCCCTAATATTTAACATTTTACGAGATACGTGCTAATTATTTAGACTAGTAGGAAAGCTAACCAATCGCGCACTTTGGTGGTGAAAGCGTTGGTACGACTGTACATGTCCTACGGACCCGACACGCTGAGAGGAGTGGAGCGAAGACAGACGTACGCGCGCTTCCAAATTGGGACAAGTCCGATAATTGCTTTCTGCGGGGAGCAGCGAATGTGACAGGTCTCGATGGTATCGCGCGCGTAGAGCGCCCACTTCTGCGGCCGCCCGCGGAGATTGCCCGGTGCAGCAGCGAGGGGATCTCTTGTCTCGCCTGGTCCTCCTCTGCTCTTCATACCAAACAATTACGACACTACGACTGCCGAAGTTTCATAAATCTTGCTCCAAATGTCACGCCTTGTGTTGCGATGAAAGAACCTCATCTTCCCTAACTCGGTATTCTTTATCTGTATCTCAGATTGATTCTTGACAAACGTATTGCTGTTTCTTTTTCTTTTTTCAGGCCGCGGCATTTCGCTGCAGGTCTAGTACAGACGTTGTCCCCCCCTCCCCCCTTATTTTTTTTTTGTTCCTGCATATGAGTTTCTACCTTCGCACCGTGTCCCTGAATGAAAAACGAAAAAAAAAAACGAACCAAGACAAATAGATGTTCGTCGTTGTCCCTATTGTTAGCACTCCCCCATAAGCTCGTGTGTCTTCGATGTACAAGGCTACAAAAAGTGTTGCTGCGCTTCTTGAGACGCATGAACCTACGCGAAAACTTCTGTCGCACTCGATGCCGAACACTTCTCTGTGTGCGTCTGTTAGCACAATGTACGGACTTATCACCTCGTGCTCATTTTTCACTCCGCTTTCCTCAGTGCAGGGTATTCAACTGGACTCAGCCTGGTTAACCCTCCTGCGTTTCCCATACGTCTCTGGGTCTGATTGTGCCTAATGGTCTGGAAGAACCAAGGCAAAGGAGGACTAGTTTGAAATTATAAATGTACAGTAGGTTATAAGACGATATTTTTGTCTAACACGCAGCTATTGCGAGCTCATATTTAATGCTCAATCGTGGTCCACGGCGAGCATAGGTAGCATAGGCTTCGTGCGACTATGCACCTGCACGAAATGTTGTGATGTAGGACGCGTGTACACTAAATTAGAAGGGGCGAGGGCATTACGTACTACGGAATAATACTGCGTGTTTTACAGCGTAAGCTGTTATGAGGTAACAAGGGGCGTTTCTGACGCCGTAGTTGTCCGCCGCCGCCGCCAGTGTCTGTAACCGCTATCGCGCAAATTTAAAAAAAAAAAATAACCAGAACCGAGCAGGATTCAAACCACTCCCTCTGCGTGGATTCGAACCCGCACCATCTGCGTGGCAGTCGAGCATTCTACCACTGAGCTACGCCTTTTTTTTATTATTGCATGGAAATATTTCCGTAAATGCGTTTGAACTGTACTATAGAGTTGCACACATATTAATATTAAGCAAAAGAAGGTTTAAACTGTACTATACAGTTGCACACATATTTAACAGTCTAGCATAAAAAAACACACCTTTGCACTTTTAAGCTCATAGACTCCTCAAAAGTCAGGCAAACAAACACAAGCGTCCAGAAGCGAAAGCCAGTCCGGAACAGGATCAAAAGTCTCAACCACACTGCGTACTTGGGCAACCTCTTCTCGGAACACAGACTTCGTCGAGCGAGGTGGTTCAGCATGCCTGTCAATCATGCGGCTCCTCCAGAGGGCATAAAGTCCTAACAGCATGACCATATCATACGGCGTATTACTGCTGCTCTTTCTGAACGGGAGGAACCTAGTACCGTGAGGTGTGAGGGGAAGTTCTTTTCTAATCGTTCGCTTGAGAATGTCCCAGAAATAAAATGCATCTTGACAAACAATAAAACAATGTTCAATGGTCTCAGGTTGACTGCAAAGTCTACAGTTTACTGACCAAGGTACGTGTATTCCTTTTTCATTAAGGCAGGTCTTCACAGGTAACGTACCCGTGTGTAGCTTGAAGAAAAATGTTTTGGCAGCAGGTGATACACACATTTTACGTACACGGAAAAACACATCATGTCCAGATAACGACAAATATGGTAATCGGTAAACAGGCTCAGAGAAAAGCTCTGTGCTGAGCTACGCCTGTGCTTGAAAAATCTTCGCAAAAATACCTAAACAGGTATAACGTCTGCCGAGGAATCTCATTAAGAAATGTAATGTTACGTGGCAGAATAATAATACGCCCCTGCACGTCGGGGAAAGTGGATTGCAAAACGAGTTCGAGGAATCCTTTGAAAGAACACAGGGCTGCATGGTTTGCAGCTCTGAACCCATTACAGAGGCATCATCAACATCATCATTATGAAACAATCTTCTTCAACATTTCCATCCTCATTATTACGAAGCGCTGCCCTTTGAAGCAGTTTTGTCGTATCGTGCCATGCATCACGCGGCAGGCGACGTACGCAGCCCCGCCAGCAACCTGACTTAGCTCTTCGATAGACCTGACGCGCCTCCTCGTAAGCGAATCGCAGAGCTACGCGCGCGGCTGCAGCAAGGCAACGTCGGGCACAACAGGCACCTGTACAGAGAGAAGCCCAAACCGGAGCTCACCGTCGACGACGGGCCTAGAGTTCGGTTCGTTCTCAGGAAGACGACGCCAGGAGACTCTCTAAGATGTACAGTTACACAGATTTGCACGTTACAATACCGCAGTAATTATTGCGTAGTGGGTACTTCCCTACTTGGCGAAATGATAAGGGTTATGGCGCAGGGGATACCTACCACCTGTACTTGCACTAGTTTCTTGAAGCGTTTAAAATGGCCTCTAAGAAGGTCGCTCCTCCAGCTTACGCTGTCACTGTCCTGCTGTTCCGCGCAGGCCCTGCTCTTTTTTCCTCCCCGATTGGTAAATTCTCTCTTAACAGGGAGGATGGACCAATCCCTGGTCAATCCTCAATCTATTATTGCTCAATTTTGCCTTCACAGGCAGAATCGATCAGTCAGGGAGGACTAACACGGAATGCCCCGTGTTCCGTGGTAGGGTACAGGGTCCTTAAACATTTTTCTCCATCAATCTCGTTCGAATGAAAGGATGTAAGGTGGAAGAAAATAGTAGAGAGTGAAAGGCATGGAAGTTAAGTTCGGGTAGAAAGCTACCGCTACTCTTATGTAGGATGGGGACCGAGAGAGGGATAGCTTCGTCTTGCCACACGTGTGTACAATCCGGGTCAACTACAACTTTTGGATGTTACAAGTGTTGTTGTGAATATCCACTGACAACAACTGTTGGAGGACTGGTAATTATAGTAGAAGAATCTTTCTCCTTTAAAATCAAGGGGGAAATGTTGGCCGAAACTGGAGGAGCATAGAGGTCAAGAGATACTCTGTGGGATGTGGGATAGTCAAGCTGAACTTGGCCAGCTTAGGGCACATCGTGAGACGTTGTCCTCGGCAGTTTCTTCTCAGACTACAGCCGTACGCAGCTTGACCACAGGCGCACCTCTGTAGTCTGTGGTCAAACCATGTATTTTATCGTACACCGGAAAGGTGCAGCTTTGAAATACACGGTTTCTCCGTTAAGAGTAGCAGTGACCTCATCTCTGTGCTTGGACAAGTGGCAGTACAGCACGACATAAAATTTCCGCTTTCGTGCGTTTTCGCTGTACACAGACAACTAGCTAGCTCGCAAGGTTTTCATTTCGGCTATAGACCCTTGTGCAAACACGGATTGTAGCAATTAAGCAAAAGTGGCTGGATGACCGCAGTGGTCACCCCAAACTGTTTTTTGACGGCATGGACTCTCGCCTATACTTCAATGATAAGTTGGCGTGGGCCGACCTAAATTTGTTTCGTCAGTCTCGCATCAGTGTATGGACGCGTCATGGAAAGGTACTGCTGAGAAAGGCTGAAGGCGCCCCTCTCGTTCGCATTATATACCAACTAACCTCGAAAAACTCGTCTAAATATGGACGCTCTCAATTCGCCCATGTTTGATAACTTTTATGGACTTGTTTTGACAGTGTGCGAAGTAACCTCGAAAAACTCGTCGAAATATGGACTCTGTCGATTCTCCCTTGTTTGATACCTTTTCTGGACTTGTTTTGACAGAAAGTAATGTTCCCGCCAGTACCACTGCTTTTGTATGCTCGAACACTGCGTAAAGGAGGCGTAGGAAAAGGGGGGGGGGGGAGGGGGGGTGACCATATGCATGAAAGACACGCGCTCTGCGTCAAGGATGCCACTTTCCTTTCTTCTTGCGATATTTAAGGACGAGCGGTCTACGGGACGGACTTTAAAGCAGTGTCGCGGTTTTTTTTGTGTGTTTTTTTTTCTTTTTCTTCTTTCTTGTCGATGTTTCCTTTCTGCTATCTTTCATTCCCCTTACCCCTGTTCCCCTGCACAGGGTAGCCAGCCGGTCTCAGCACTGGCTAACATCCCTGTCTTTCCTCCTTTCCTCTTCCTCCTCCTCCTTCTCAAGTACTTGCATGCCCGTTCAAGCTGTCACTAATCTCTTCCCGCCTTACTGCAATGTACGGTTATTCTTATCAGAAATTGACGCAGCATTATCAACCATATCTCTTGACCAGAACTTGTGCCTGCCAGGCGACGTCAACACTGACACTCTCCGCACATCCTCTGCCACCTGTCGCAATTATGTCGACTTTCTGCAAAAACGAGAATTAGAAGGCAGAATACGTCATGTAACGCGCGCACATTCTTTATCCAGAAATTTTGTCCAATCCGGCCCCATTTACCACATGAATGCCCACGGCTACAAACTTGCGACACACACAGCTGTTGCTGAAACATCGCTGATCATTACTTCGTCCGCTGTCGTCTCGTAAAATATTCCCAAACCTTTGAGTGCCAGCGGTAGAAGAAAAGAAAATTTTCATTGTGAATCAAAGGCCCTTTGACCAATGTATTACGGGGCATGACTGGAATTTCATATTAGGTACGCTCTCTCCAGCTAATTAGGATAACCTTTTGGTTCAGATACACTGTTAAGTTATAAGAACAAATGCACCCGACCTTTAAAATTCAGAGTGCACCGCGATGAGAACTACTCAGTGTCGTCAAAAGTATCGTCCGCAATTAAAAAAAAAAAAGACAGGTTATGTGGTTCCAAGCAAGACGGGCTGTTAGTCATCCCGAGCTGCTGCAGGGTATTTCAGCTGACTTGCGCCATGCATTAAAAAAAAAAAAATTCGTGTGAGCGTCCCGAGGACGCAACCAACCTACTGTTTACCGCCGTTTTCACGCGGGCATGAAAGGTCGCAGGTCGGAAGGGCGATAGGTGTGGCTACGCCTTTTCAATTTCTCTCGTAGTCCACTCAGTGGCGTCTATGTGCGTGTGCTATGGATTGCTCATCGGTAACGTATTTGAGGGCGTTAATATCATCGCACGCAAGCGCCTAGTCGTGTGGTACTATTTCAAATCTCATGCGCTTTTACAGAATCCCGAGAAAATTAAATCATTGTCTTTATTAGCATTTAAATACATTATGTTGATTTATTATGCTTTATAACTTATACATTGAATATATTGCTTTTAAAGCAACACATTAAATATTGGCTAAATAATTATATTGATTACCTGGGCTCATTTTAAGCAACAGTACTAAGCTGGTGGCACCCTCGGCACGCCAGGTGGATTTTTTCACAGTTCGGTGCGAGTCAACTGAAACACCCAGTGCGTAGAAATCTACTGAACTCCAAGCTTCGGTTGGAAAGGCGAAACCACATGCGCTACAAATTCAACGAGGTTCGTTCCGACGTCAAAAAATGATCTGGTCACTTGTTGTTTTGATGGGGTTTAACGTCCCAAAACCAGCTCTGATTATGAGAGACGCCGTAGTGGAGGACTCCGGAAATTTCGACCACCCGGGCTTCTCTAACGTGCACTGACATCGCACAGCACACGGGCCTCGAGATTTCGCCTCCATCGAAACGCAGCCACCGCAGCCAGGATTCGATCCCGCGACCCTCGGAGATCTGGTCACTCGAAAATAAATTAACAGGTGTATGTGACAATGGCAGAAGTCATCTATCACTTCTTTCGCATTTTGCTGAAGATACAGCAATTGTTTCAAATGAATTTAAAACATTGATTTTTACGCATTTCTAGTGCTACTAAACCACCTCCAGATTTCCGCGCTTTAAGAAACAATCCATGAAATTCTGCGCACCTTCCTTCTCTTTCAGAAGGCATCTCCGAGTCAGTTCTCTTAAAACTTTATAAACCACCTGGGGTTAACGATATCCCCGTGGACAAGTTACGCACAAATTGTGCTGTAGAGTGCATGCTATTTGCATTGCCAAACCACGTTGTTGCGACTGGTATTATCCAACCAGGCCAAATTGACTCCCTGTTCAATGAAAGTGCACGAAATAAGCACAAAAAGTACCGGCCAATGCCCTTCTGCCCTTTGTCTCTGAAATATTAGATAAACATCCGATGCAGTTCGCCGCCGCTGTCTACTGGTCATGGTGCTTGAGCGGTGACCCTGACTGAGGTGAGTTCTACCGCGCATGATGAGGGCCATGGTGGACTCCCTCGACCCATGAAATGCTCGCCTGAGAAACCAAACATGGCACGTGTGCGCGCAGAATAGCTCTAAAATTGCGCACGACCAGAAATACATATGAAGGGTTTAGCTTGTGTAGGAACTTCGACTTTTCACCGCATACCCCCTTCCCCCTTCATTTCCCATTTCCTCCCTCCTCCGCTCAAGAAACTTCGCAAAGGTAGCCTTGAAAATAACGGTGGCAGAAAATATGGTGCAAAAAAATATAGTATATGTGCATGGGGTAGGGAAAATTGAAAATGCGCGCCTCATTCAATAGGTATGTGCCAAAGTTGCTGTGAAGGGGTACATATGTGTGACTCACGTGGCTGATATGTGACGCCCTCGATAACATGACATGCTCGTAAGTTATGTCGCGATTAACAATAATGAGATCACGTGTCTCTCGTACCCGCACATCCAATGCGGGTATTGAGCAACACATAATTTGCAATGTTAGCCTTTACAGCCCATGTCAAATTACATTCACGAGATTTCCACCGCCATATGTTCTGGGTTCGAACACCTAGGTCACAGATTAGACTTGACCTATTATTATTATTATTATTATTATTATTATTATTATTATTATTATTATTATTAACATAGATATACTATGTCCAGGAAAGATGCATGTTTCCGACTACTTATCGGCTCTCTCGGCTTTTCGCCTGGAAAACACGATTACAGCATTTACGCGAGAGGAAGTGACAAAGTGCCAAACAAAGTGTTCTTGTTTAGAACACATAGCAGTACGAGCGCCGAACCATACTCTGACATCTTGCGTCATCAAGCAACGCTTAGCAGATCATTATTTCACTGCCTGCCGTATTTCTGCAAATTCCTTGCGGTCCGAGTCTCGAACCATAAAAGGTATTGGCTCCGGTAACTTAGAGCGTTTGTCGATTATTGATCATCATAAATTAGACACATCAATCAAATAATTTGATTGGTCCTCACTTATTGTATCTGGGTCACCTGTCGATGTGTATCATAGTTTTTGTTTGAAGATGAACTACCTTCAAAAGTCTTGTTCCCGCTTCATTACGGCTAAAATAAGAAGAAATCACAACTGGCTTTCGCCAGAAATCTTGAAAGCTATCGCCTTCCGAGACTTGCAGTGGAAACGGTTTAAACGCTCCCCTGGTAATGCCGAACTTCGTACGTCATACAGAACCGCCAGAAATAGAGTTGTCACCCTTATCACATCTACGAAACGTCAGTACTTTCATCAGCAATTCCAATTATCTGTCAGAAACCCGGGGGCACTGATCAACCACCTTCGCGGTAAACTTAGCGCAAATATTTAACTAGCAGATGCGTTTTCTTGCGACCCTGCCGATACTGCTGATATTTTTAATCAACACTTTGCACGTGTTTCTGGAGACCTGGCTTCATTGTCGAATGGCCGTTCTGAAATTCTTAAAGCAACACCAGCCTCTGCATTTCTTCCCACTATAACTCTTGATGTGCTTGTTAGAATAGTCTCTAGTTTCAAAAAGCAGAAACCAGCTGGCATTGACGGCATTTCCGTATCTGTCCTACAGCGAAGCTAGACACACTGTCCGATATACTGCTCTTTATGCTAAATGGGTTTTTGGTGACTGCTACTCTTCCATCAGATCTGAAAACGGCAATTGTAAAGCCTTTATTTAAAGGAAGAAGAAAAGATAGTGTTGACGGCTATCGCCCTATTTCTATATTACCCACCTTATCACAGATAATTGAAAAATTCTTGTTGGAATGTATGACATCCTTTCTTGATAAATTTTCAATTATTTCAGCTCGTCAGTTTAGTTTTGTAGCAGGACGCGGCACTATTGATCTTCTTGAAGAAGTCTCTGACGTACTGCATGACGCTTTGGAGCACAACATGTTCGCTTATGCCCTTTTTTTAGACATTTCGAAAGCTTTCGATACAGTAAGCCATTCTATACTGCTTGAAAAATTATACCTGCTTGGTTTCAGAGGCCCGTTTCACAATCTACTTCAAAATTATCTCTCTGATCGCTCCCAGGTCGTTTGCCTAGACAAACAGCTACCGTTCAGTAACAGACTTCCCTTGAGAGCTTGCGTGCCACAAGGCTCCATTTTGTCTCCTCTTCTTTTTAATCTTTTCATAAATGATTTCACTTTAGCTGTTCCTAAATGCCTTGTATTTCAGTATGCCGATGATACCGTTCTTTTAGCAAAGCATGTCTCTTATCCTAAAGCGTTATTATTGTTACAAGACAGTGTTTCTGACGCTGTGAATTGGTTTACGAATAACTCTCTAGTTATAAACCAGAGTAAAACAAAAATAATTTGCTTTAAAAATCCTTTGAAATCAATGCCACCCGTTGTACCATTATTTCTTCACTCGCGTGATTGCACCTCTTGTAAATGTACTCCCGTTGAATATGTTAATTCTATAAAGTACCTAGGTGTGTTTTAGGGGCGAAGCTCCTTAGGATGTGGGTCGTTCCCTCCTCTGTAGTAGTAGTAGTAGCAGCAGCAGTAGTAGTAGTAGTAGTAGTAGTAGTAGTAGTAGTAAGTATGTATGTATGTATGTATGTATGTATGTATGTATGTATGTATGTATGTATGTATGTAGCCACCTCGCGCCGCCGGGAGGCTCGCGCTCGCCCTCGGCGCGTGCCTCCCGGCGCGCGAGCTCTCTCACTCTTCCATCTGCTGTCTTGTGAGAGAGAGAGACAGAGAGATAGAGAGAGAGAGCGAAAGGCGCGCGTTGACTATGAACGCTCTACCAGCTCGCAAAGAAGGAGAACGCGCCCTCACCCGCGAGAGACAAGCTTGACGCAGGCAGCGTCTTCTAGTGAGTTTCTTGACTGAAAAATACCTACTGCTCGCGCTGGAGCACCATTCACCGGCCACCCATATATATATCTATAGGCACTGCATCTTGACTTGCAATGAAGTGCCGGTGGGAGATTTCACTTGTGCGTAGTTGAACCGTAAGGATTCGTAGCGTGCGCGTTAACTCAATTAATCCGGAACTCGGCACGATCTACAATGAACATCCGGAGCTTCGCCCACTTACCATCATTCACTCCGTGGATATGCTGTGAATTTTTTGATGATGACCTTTCCTGGAATGACCATTTAGCCTATGTTTGTGGTCGCTTACGACGAATCTCATGGTTGATTTTCAATATCAAATCCATGGCCCCCACTTATACAAAAAAGACTATAATGCATGCTCTTGCTTACAGTGTTCTGTGTTATGGCATTACATTGTTTGGCTTTTCTTCTGCACGATGGCAATGTCGTGTTGACAGGATTTTCAAAAGCATGCTGACATCCATTCGCCACGACTCTTCCTGCTCCGACAATGCTAATCTGTTTTCTTTGCTTGGTATGCCGTCCTTTAAAGCTCTCCTTAATCAGTCTGCTGTATTGCGGCACTTCTCGAATCCTCAGTTTAAGCATAAATATACTGCTGCATGAACATTACGCAGAACCTCTCGCTTTGTTGTACCGTTTTTTAAAACAAGGTTTGGTAAGGCTGCCAGAAAGGTGTATGTACCGGCAATTTTTAATGAACTCCCTGATGAGTTGTTCTCCGTAACCACGAAACATGCACTAAGAAAGAAGCTAAAGTCACTATAATTTCTACAGTTCTCAGGTCGTTTTTCTTTGTTGGATGAATCGTATATTACTGCGATTATTTGCTCTAATTGTGCCGCATATTTATGTTCCTTATTTTACTGCCCACAGAGAATTCATTTCCGATACACAATGGTTGTTACATTATTAAGTGTATGTAATGCTTTTGCTTTCTGCGTCTTAGTACTATTTAGATAAGCTATTTATGTATATATTATCTTTTCTTACTTGTTATATCATTAATTGTATGTAGTGTTTTTGTTTTATGTACTGTGTTTCAATATTGTGTAAACAGGCTATTTATTTGTATTATTTTTTGTATAAGATAGCATACAAACTTTCTCGATCTTGCGTTGTCATCGATCGTCTGCTGATGTGCCGGCCCTAGTCCTCCAAGCCTCCTGATGGCTTTGACAGGCCTGTTGTCCGTTTGTACATTTCCCCCAAGGTGACAATAAATATTATTATTATTATTATTATTATTATTATTATTATTATTATTATTATTATTATTATTATTATTATTATTATTAACCATCCTTTTCAGCTGGCCCAGATGGCATCCCCTCCGCCATACTAAAAGCCTATGGCAGTATACTTGTACCAGTATTGACGTCCATATTTAATAAGTGTCTGCATGCTTCAACTTTTCCTAGCATGTGGAAAACTGCTCGTGTTTTCCCAGTATTTAAGTCTGGCTGTAAAAGTGACGTCTCGAACTACCGCCCTATTTCCCTTCTTTGTGCTGTATCAAAAATCTTTGAGCTTGCTCTTCACAAAATATTGTCTTTTGATGTAAAAAATTCATTGATTGCGAATCAGCATGGGTTTCTCACTGGCCGCTCAACTGTCACTAATCTTGCCAGTTTCATGATGCAAGTCTCCACGCCCATATCGCAGAGAGGACAGGTAGACACTATTTACTGTGACCTTAGCAAAGCTTTTGACGTTGTCAGCCATTCGCTGCTTGTGGATAAACTTGCGCACTTTGATGTTGATTATTCAATTGTGACTCTCCTACATAGCTATCTTCTGGATAGATCATGTTATGTTGCCGTAAATGGTCAAACATCCTTTTCCTACAAAGCTACTAGTGGGGTTCCTCAAGGGTCCGTACTGGGCCCACTCCTCTCTTTAATTTATGTTAATGATGTTTCTTCTGTCATTCGGAATTCTTCTTTCCTTTTGTATGCCGATGACATAAAGATATTTAAGGAAATTCATTCAGTTATCGATTGTCGCTTGCTGCAATCGGATTTGTGTTCTTTCTCTGAATGGTGCAGGAGCAATAACCTCTCCCTAAATATTTCAAAAACCAAGGTAATGAGTTTCACTCGAAAAACATCTAGTGTGCCATTTTTATATTCTGTCAATTCTGTGACGTTGTGTAAGGTTTGTGATATCAATGATCTAGGTGTTCTTTTTGATAGCACCTTACACTTTTCTGCTCATGCTAAGCGTGTTGCTTTGCGGGGTCTTCGCACCCTAGGCTGTGTTTGCAGAATGTCTAGAGAATTCCGTTCTCCTATGTCCTTCCACAAATTGTACACTGCGATATGTCTTCCTCAACTTGAGTATGCATCTGTGATCTGGAATGGCATTTCTAATTCCAGCAGCAACGCCATTGAGCGAGTCCAGAAAAAGTTCCTGAACATCTATAACCATAGGTTCGCTAGAAATGGCCCTGATTCTTGCATTGGCACTGTTGGATCACTATCACTGCCATCACTACACTGCCGGAGAAAACGCGCTGATCTGTTATTTCTTTTCAAGCTTGTGCATGGTATCATATCCTGCCCTGTACTGCTCAAATGTCTTAATTTCCGAATTCCACGTAAGCTGACCAGAGAGAATAGACCTTTTCAAGTAACCGCCTGCCTCTGTGAACATTCGACCGTTGACAGGATACAACGTCTCTACAATGCTTACTTTTTAGAGCTCGATGTTTTTCACAGCTCCCAATCGCTGTTCTGCTCTGAGCTTTGCACTGTACTAGCATAGTGCCGTACACTGTTGATATTTTTTTTTCTTGTTTTGCCTGCGCTTAGTTGTATATGGGCAATTTTATAGCGTTTTTTTTTATTCCTGTTATATTATTATGAATTTTGGCCTATCTTGTTTTTTATTAGTTTTTTTCTGTAGAGTCTCCTTATTGTATTGTTTCTTGTATTTTTTTTTTCTCCGTGCGCCAGTACAAAGACCTTACGGTTGTTCCTGGGCACGTTAAATAAACACTTGATTGATTGATTGATTGATTGATTGATTGATTGATTGATTATTATTACGGTCGAGCAAAAGTGGCGAGTCCTTCAGGATACTGGATCCAAATGGAGTAGAAGTTCAAGCCGTTGCTGACTGCTTTGCCATGCATTTCTCGTCTGTTTATAGGTCACCAGCCTCTGTAGATAGTAACGGTGGACGGGTTAAGGCAGTTGGCACAGCTGATGCTGTGTCGCTAGATGAAGATTCAATTTCAGAATGCATTAAGCGCTTGAAACCATCCTTTTCAGCTGGCCCAGATGGCATCCCCTCCGCCATACTAAAAGCCTATGGCAGTATACTTGTACCAGTATTGACGTCCATATTTAATAAGTGTCTGCATGCTTCAACTTTTCCTAGCATGTGGAAAACTGCTCGTGTTTTCCCAGTATTTAAGTCTGGCTGTAAAAGTGACGTCTCGAACTACCGCCCTATTTCCCTTCTTTGTGCTGCATCAAAAATCTTTGAGCTTGCTCTTCACAAAATATTGTCTTTTGATGTAAAAAATTCATTGATTGCGAATCAGCATGGGTTTCTCACTGGCCGCTCAACTGTCACTAATCTTGCCAGTTTCATGACGCAAGTCTCCACGCCCATATCGCAGAGAGGACAGGTAGACGCTATTTACTGTGACCTTAGCAAAGCTTTTGACGTTGTCAGCCATTCGCTGCTTGTGGATAAACTTGCGCACTTTTATGTTGATTCTTCAATTGTGAATCTATTACATAGCTATCTTCTGGATAGATCATGTTATGTTGCCGTAAATGGCCAAACATCCTTTTCCTACAAAGCTACTAGTGGGGTTCCTCAAGGGTCCGTACTGGGCCCACTCCTCTTTTTAATTTATGTTAATGATGTTTCTTCTGTCATTCGGAATTCTTCTTTCCTTTTGTATGCCGATGACATAAAGATATTTAAGGAAATTCATTCAGTTATCGATTGTCGCTTGCTACAATCGGATTTGTGTTCTTTCTCTGAATGGTCCAGGAGCAATAACCTCTCCCTAAATATTTCAAAAACCAAGGTAATGAGTTTCAATCGAAAAACATCTAGTGTGCCATTTTTATATTCTGTCAATTCTGTGACGTTGTGTAAGGTTTGTGAGATCAATGATCTAGGTGTTCTTTTTGATAGCACCTTACACTTTTCTGCTCATGCTAAGCGTGTTGCTTTGCGGGGTCTTCGCACCCTAGGCTGTGTTTGCAGAATGTCTAGAGAATTCCGTTCTCCTATGTCCTTCCACAAATTGTACACTGCGATATGTCTTCCTCAACTTGAGTATGCATCTGTGATCTGGAATGGCATTTCTAATTCCAGCAGCAACGCCATTGAGCGAGTCCAGAAAAAATTCCTGAACATCTATAACCATAGGTTCGCTAGAAATGGCCCTGATTCTTGCATTGGCACTGTTGGATCACTGTCACTGCCATCACTACACTGCCGGAGAAAACGCGCTGATCTGTTATTTCTTTTCAAGCTTGTGCATGGTATCATATCCTGCCCTGTACTGCTCAAATGTCTTAATTTCCGAATTCCACGTAAGCTGACCAGAGAGAATAGACCTTTTCAAGTAACCGCCTGCCTCTGTGAACATTCGACCGTTGACAGGATACAACGTCTCTACAATGCTTACTTTTTAGAGCTCGATGTTTTTCACAGCTCCCAGTCGCTGTTCTGCTCCGAGCTTTGCGCTGTACTAACAAAGTGTCGTACACTGTTGATATTTTTTTCTTGTTTTGCCTGCGCATAGTTGTATATGTGCAATTTTATAGCGTTTTTTTTATTCCTGTTATATTATTATGAATTTTGGCCTATGTTGTTTTTATTAGTTTTTTTCTGTAGAGTCTCCTTATTGTATTGCTTCTTGTATTTCTTTTCCTTCGTGCGCCAGTACAAAGACCTTACGGTTGTTCCTGGGCACGTTAAATAAACACTTGATTATTATTATTATTATTATTATTATTATTATTATTATTATTATTATTATTATTATTATTATTATTATCTAATGCTGTGCTGTCACTTTAATGCCTCAAAGATTGAATTTAGCTTTTTTAAGGTGGTTCCTTACTCAAATTAAGTATATTTCGCGCACGCGCTTGCTACATAATATATATGACACTAAGTTTTTATGTAGGTAGCTGCTGCTTCAAAACTTGCGCACACGACTTCAGCTCAACGAATCCATGGTTTTAGATGCGAAGCAGCTCTTTGACTAGCCTGTGTAACGCTGTCCCTCCGTCCGTACGAACGCGCCGCAACGCGCTCCCCTCGCCGCAGGTGTTGGAGCGGTGCCAAGTAGGTCACGCCGCAGCTGCGCGTGGACGTCACGCTCTCCTCGCAGTGCGCGCTGACGTCACTCTCTCCCTCGCCTGCCGCGCGCTCGCCGCAGCGCCCGCAGCTGCCGCCTGACGGAAATCTTCGATGAGCGCTTTCCCAGCTCGCAAGGAACGAGAACGCGCCCTCGCCCTCGAGAGACAACGCTGACGCAGGCAGCGTCTGCTAGCGTCAAACCGATGTGAACGCGACGCCTAGTCAAACCGATGCAAACGCGTTGTGCACCCCCCGTGCTGCTTCGCATCGCCTCATGGTCCCCTTTAGCGGGAGATGGCGTAATTTTTGCACAGTGAAATGGTTTGCTAAACTGAATACACTAGATTTTCTACGCTACTTACAAAACTACAGGATATCCTACTGCTATCGCCTTCTGGCGCTGAATCCAGCGAACGACTCACTGTGCGCCAGTTTTAAGGCGAAACTCTTAGAAGTGGTTCATCTCGCGATGATCTACATGAAAATATGTGAGGAACAAAACTACGTGCCACATGCGTGCGGAGAGGGGAGCGCACGCAGTCTTCTCCGATGAAGCAGTGGTGGCGGTGGAGATGGAACGATGTGTGCCCGCGCAGCTTTGCGCTCAGCCGTAGTATAACGCATTGATCATTAGAGAGGGGCGACACTCTCCTCCGCACCCCACTTTTCCCCTCTATTCTCCTTGCCGACATCAGGCGTTGCGCCCTGCATGCATTTTCTCCTTGTCTCCCGCGGACGGGCCGCAGCGCGCAACAAATGTCACTCACTCATGCCTGCTTGGCGGCCCAATTCAGGGGAGGCTGAAGAACTGGGGGGGGGGGGGGGGGGGGGGGAATGCGTTGCGGACAAGCTAGCGCTCAGTCACCCGGAATTCTACGGGCACATCTGCCGCTAGTTTTGCAGAGCCCGCATTCACTGTATCTAATTGCTTGCTCACACAACGAAGTAAGCTCTAAAAAATGCGTCATCTACAAGCCGCCATTTCGATTTTCGGTGAAACAAGCAGGGCGCACGGACTATCACGAAAAGCGTGATCGATAGTTTGTTATATTCGAGCATGATTCATCGCAGCGGAAGGCATAGTCAGCGTAGTGACGCACTTGTGAATAAAGAATGTTTATCGATGTGATGGAGTCTCAGCAGATCATGCAACTTTCTGAGGACAACTTCGTTGTTATGCAATGCGTGCGAATTGCCGCCACAGAAACGTTGATAAAGAGGACGGAAGGATTTGCAAGTGCACCACTAATGGGTGCTTTGAAATAAGCAGTGAGAAAGACGCCTTTCCGAGTAACAGTCTTCTTGAACATGCAAACAGAACGGTACTGCTACACTAATTAGCAATGGCAAATTACTTCATACGATTACCATGACAAATGCACAGCACAATGACAAGCTCAAGTAACAACAGTTTACATAGAGGCATAACCTAACGATAAAAGTGAACATGTGTACACACACACACAAACACACGCGCGCGCGCACGCGCGTGTGCATGTGTACACAAAACACATGAATGCTTTTATGCGGCGCCTACTGTAACAGTAATTTCGAGACTATTTATGACACTTATTTAGAGTAGCACGCATTACCGGTGAGAATCCATGAATTCAGAGAAATAATACGTGTTTTGGACTAAGTTCGTTATGGCTAAGTCTTGCCATATATGTGTGTCATGACGTAGCACAAAATCTTACACAAGCATAACTCATTGTCATTGTAACTACAAGACTTTGTGGTTATTATTCAGGTGCAGCCATGCACAAAGCATCTTTCAACATAGAAATGGCTTAGTAGCCACCCAGTTAAAAACGCTAAGGAAACATTCTTGATCAGCAACCGCAGCCCTTACCGGCTGCTGCTGACCACAGTAAGTTGCTGCGAAGGCAGTGAAATGCACTCGAAGCGAATAAATGCACGTATTTACAAACTATTCACTAATTTTTTTAGATCATGTAGTTGATCGTACGATGCAAAAATGGCGAATGTGTTGGAGAGCTATTTATGTCAGGAAGCTTTAAGAAAACTTCTGTTGGTACTAGTAGGTACAGTCATCAGCAAAATCTTTAAGGGATTGGAAACTTCGTGGAACACAGCTGTGAACGCGACATGGCATTTCCTCCAGAGTGTCGCCGTCTCGGACTACTGCTGAGGAATATGCCGGACAAGCCTCACTGATGATGGAACCCGCCGAGAGACCGCCGTCCCAAGTCACGGGTGCACCATCCGAGGATGGCGTCCATGCCTTCTCGGTGGCTCCAACCCTGCACTGGTCCGGTATCCGACGAGCCCACCACGTATACGAATCTACTGCGAACCCTCCCTTCACCGCAGATGCCGCCAGAGGGAACACCGGGGGCACCGTATTGTCTCCGGACACCACGCCTGGTGCTCTAGGCGGCTCACCCGACAACGCAGCGGAGCACGTGAGTGCCATCGCGCAACTGTGCGACACGCTCACCACGATGATTACCGCGGACCCTACGCTTTCCACCGGAACATTTAGCGGTTCCCACGAGAGTGCCGCGGAGTTCCTGCGTGTAACTATAGCGCTCTCTTACAAACTCTCGACGACATGGCTTCGGGGAGCTCTGGGTCTTCTCGTGCCCCGTTGCCGCCACCGGCCGCTTGGAAATTACCGGAGTTCCGAGGCTTCCAAGACGACGCCGATCGGTGGATCGAGGCCGTGAACGTCCTGGGTGCCCAGTATGCCTGGCCGGATCACTACAAGCGGCTCGTGGCCATAAACAACATCGATGGTGCGGCCGCAGCATGGCACCGGTATGAGGGAGTGAGCCAACACTCCTGGCTGGAATGTAACGCCAGGCTTATCGCTGTTTTCGGACGGATTCGCCACCACAATCCTGCCACCAGCGAATCCGACCGGTGCACTACCGAGGAAGCAGCTCAGGAGGAGCGCCACCTCGAGGCTGTAGCTTCAAACAGCAGCTCATCGACAGAACTTGTCGGGGACTACCCGGGTTCGAACACACAGTTGAGTCCGTGACACCACCTCAGATAACGGACTCAGCGGCAGCAACCGACACGTGTCCGTTACAAGTAAACGACACCACATTCCAGCCACTGGAAACGGTGATAGGGGCCCCAGGCTCATCTCCAGTTGGACAAATAGATATAACGACAGACTTCAGTAGCCGGATAGAGAGAATACGACCAGACCTTCCGATGTATCCTAGAAAAGGGACGCTTGACTTCCAGCCGAGTGACGTCCCCATCAGTAAAGACGAGCTCACGACTACTGCTACTACTACCACCGGCGAGATTGCTTCGCACTGCAGACACGCACTCGGTGAGGTTGATGGAGCCATGACGACGAACATAGATGGTGTGATGGTTATCCGAGGCCAGAGCATACAGCTCCCGTCTCCGGTATGTGACACGGCTCATGACCATACCTCCTATAACTTTCTAGTCTCGCGTACACACGGGATTATTTCAACATCCTCGAGCTCCTTCGGAATATCGAGGCGCCTTGGCTCGATGGTTGAGTTGCGAAATCGCAGGTTGCGTCGCAAACCAGTACGGAGACTCTCGCCCCCTTGTTGCGCTCTCCCAGGACTCCGCAGCACTGGCACACCGCGACCACTTTGGATCATTTCAACAGCTCAGCTTTTGTACGGCGTACGATCGCCTGCTGCCCAAGACCATCTCCGCCTTTTTCTCATGTGCAATGGAGCCGTCATCTACAAGACATTCGATCACTGAGACCTAGCCAACGTCGCCCACTAAAGGTGGCCCTGGCAGTACCGCTAGTCAAGTCGCAGCGTGGCCGAGTCCTGCGCCGACCTCAGCGACACAGCCAGTGTCGGCCTCCAGAGGCTCTTCTGGCGATTCTCCAAGCTAGAGCTCTGCGACCCCGAGAACGCCCAGCGCGACACAGCCAGTGCCGCCCGCCAGAGAAACTGTTGGTGGCTCCTCAAGCTCGCAGTCATGGCCGAGTGTAAAGGCGAAAATCTGCAGTTGCAATCGCATGCTCGTGCTTGGGACGCAGCGAAAGGCCAAGAGAAGCAGAGGAAGACGAAGTAGAGAATAGAACAGCCAGCCTGCAGCAAAGGCGCTGTGTCTGTCTCTCTTTCTTCATTACAGAACCTATATTACCGCTTAGCCTCGCAACAAAGCCTCGAATTAAATGTTACAGCCTGTACATCGCAAAAACATCTACCCATTGATTTTTGTTTTTTTAAGGCGTCATGAAACGTTTCCTGAAGGTTTTGTACTAAGTGCGTATTCGGGATCCTGACGCTCCAATGAACAATATGCATTGTTCTTTTGCGTCGGGGGGGTTGATTTAGAGCGATAATAAACGTGGTATTGGTTTCACTGCGCGCGTTCCCCTCATCTCGGCAGTTGACGTCATGTTAGTCGCCACCAGGCCTCCGAGAACGGCGGGCCCTCAGAGGCCACGGGAAAAGAAACCGGGCTGCAGCTTTGCTTCCGAATGGCATCGCACGGTTTCTAAATATATTCTTTTTTGTAGCTTTCAAGTAAATCGATTCTTTTAGAGCAAACGCATGTTCAATATACCTTTACACTTTAAATATCTTACCGAAACGTCACCGAATGCCGACCCGCAGTGTCTCATAGTCTTCTTTAAAGTATTGTAGCGCAGAGGAACACACGGACAGACAAAGAGCACAGGACGGGCGCTATTTTTTGTCGGTCCGTGTGTTCCTTTGCGCTACAATATTTTAAAGAACTCATGAGCCAACTAGCCCAAGAAAACGTTTTGCGAAGTCTCATAGTCGTTTCGGGAGCGGGGTTTCCAACGGGCGTTATTAAATATGCACTGAATATTTGGCGTAAATATTTCGGTATCGGCTTGTCGAATGCATATTGAAGCAGTGAAAATTACAACCGGGGTCTCCATATTCTTTTCGCGACCACTTTAATTCGAGGCTATGTTGCGAGGCTGAGCGTTAATATAGATTCTCACGAAGTTTCGGATCCCGACAACTTTTGCTGCTGACTGTACATATTCTTTAGATGAAATTCAGCGCAAACATCCACGATAAACTACGGAGAGGATAATTCCTAATGTGAAGGCTCCCCCGATGATCCCTCCTTGAAGTAAAGAATTACATCAGGGAGAGATTAACGCACCGGAGGGCGGACATGCCCTTTATAAATAGCGTTCATGGACACTGTGATGCAGGATCTATCAACGCTATAAGCGGCAGGGAACATTTTGCGATTAGGGAGTATTCGAATAGCCTCGGCATGCCGCTCAGCTGTGTTCGCCATCTTTTGTTCCTCTGTGGAACACACCCTCTCTCTCTCTCTCTCTCTGTAGGCAAGTCATCGCAGCGGTGACCGCAGGAGCACCTGTTGAGAAGAGAAATTACCCTTTCATTGACTCGGCAAGAACCCAAATTCTCGGGTTGTGACAGAAATTCTTCCCACTGCGAATGCATGCTATTGTCACAAAACAAACTTTTCATATTTTGTACACTTTCGCTGCGTCTGACATCGAAGGAAAGCATATCCGCGCTGTTTTAATTGATAACATATAATAAAATATAAAAACACAACCAGTGAATGAACCCCACACTATAGCATGCATGTGTAGTAATTTAAAATGCGCAGCACATTTATCTACATTGTTGTTTCACCCGCTGCTTTTCAACTTGAAGCAAAAAATGACAGACTTTCATGGGTCTCTGCATGATCATGCGTCGGATTTCACGAATTGATTGTTCGCGCAGCATTTCCCTAGTAAATGTCACAGTGAATATTTGCCAATGGCCACATATTCGATGCAGCTAAGTGATCAATAATAATAATAATAATAATAATAATAATAATAATAATAATAATAATAATAATAATAATAATAATAATAATTTTATTTAACGTCTCCAGGACAACCGTAAGGTCTTTGTATAGGCGCACGAAAAAAAACACAAGAAACAATACAATAAGGAGACTCTACAGAAAAAAAATAATAAAAACGACAAAGGCCAACATTCATAATGAAACATCAGGGATAAAAAAACGGTATAAAATTGCACATATACAACTATGCACAGGCAAAACACGAAAAAAAAAAGGTCAACAGTGTACGACGCTATGTTAGTACAGTGCAAAGGTCGGAGCAGAACAGCGACTGGGAGCTGTGAAAAACATCGAGCTCTAAAAAGTAAGCATTGTAAAGACGTTTTATCCTGTTAATGGTCGAATGGTCACAGAGGCAGGCGGTTACATGAAAAGGTCTATTCTCTCTGGTCAGCTTACGTGGAATTCGGAAATTAAGGCAGTTGAGCAGTACAGGGCAGGATATATGATACCATGCACAAGCTTGAAAATAAATAACAGATCAGCACGTTTTCTCCGGCAGTGTAGTGACAGTGATTCAACAGTGCCAGTGCAAGAATCAGAGCCATTTCTAGCGAACCTATGGTTATAGATGTTCAGGAGTTTTTTCTGGACTCGCTAAATGGCGTTGCTGCTGGAATTAGAAATGCCATTCCAGATCGCATATGCATACTCAAGTTGAGGAAGACGTATCGCGGTGTACAATTTGCGGAAGGGCATAGGAGAACGGAATTCTCTAGGCATTCTGCAAACACAGCCTAGGGTGCGAAAACCACGCAAAGCAACACGCTTAGCGTGAGCAGAAAAGTGTAAGGTGTTATCAAAAAGGACACCGGCATACAAAAGGAAAGAAGAATTCCGAATGACAGAAGAAACATCATTAACATAAATTAAAAAGAGGAGTGCGCCCGATACCGACCCTTGAGGAACCCCACTAGTAGCTTTGTACAAAGAAGACGTTTGGCCATTTACGGCAACATAACATGATCTACCAAGATGCAGGAGATTCACAGTGCGCAAGTTTTTCCACAAGTGCGCAAGTTTTTCCACAAGCAGCGAATGGCTGACAACGTCAAAAGCTTTGCTGAGGTCACAGTAAATAGCGTCAACCTGTCCTCTCTGCGATATAGTCGTGGAGACTTGCATAATGAAACTGGCAAGATTAGTGACAGTTGAGCGGCCAGCGAGAAACCCATGCTGATTCGCAATGAATTTTTTACATCAAAAGACAATATTTTGTGAACAGCAAGCTCAAAGATTTTTGATGCGGCACAAAGAAGGGAAATAGGGCGGTACGTCACTTTTACAGCCAGACTTAAATACTGGGAAAACACAAGCAGTTTTCCACATGCTAGGAAAAGTTGACGCATGCAGACACTTATTAAATAAGGTAGTCAATACTGGTACAAGTATACTGCCATAGGCTTTTAGAATGGCAGAGGGGATGCCATCTGGGCCAGTTGAAAAGGATGGTTTCAAGCGCTTAATGCATTCTGAAATAATAATAATAATAATAATAATAATAATAATAATAATAATAATAATAATAATAATAATAATAATAATAATCCACAAAGCTACCACTCACGAACTCAGCCAGTAAAATGGCTTCTGATTGCGTGGATGTGACAACAGCCGTAAACACCAGGGCTATGAAACGGCTTCAAAATTTCACACATGCCGTGCCTCGTCGCGCGAGAACGAACTGCGCAGCGGTCGAAAGCCGACCGCGTAGGTAAACGCAAAGCGACGAGCTACGACGCTACCTACGATTGAGCCGTAAGAGCTCTCTCTGCCTCAACGTAGCTTACGAAACTAGGCATTTTACATCCTACGTAACATCACTTTACGAGCTGCTGCCGCTGCAAGTTAAGTTTGTTAGAGAAAAAGCTTACCATGTTGCTGGCCCGGGCTGCCTGACCGGCACGTCCACGGCCATTTGCTCTTCGTCGCTTGACGCGGAAGGCTCGTAACCGTAAGCGGCTATATTTCTTGCCACTTTGGAGTGGTCCTCGTCTTCAGACGAGTACTCATCGCTGGCAGAGGCACCAGAACTCGACTCCATGCTCGCAATGACGTCGTCGGCGCGGTTCGAATGACCGCGGCTGGTGGGCTGGCTGTCCGACGAGGGTGCCGTGACGTCACGCCTTCCAAACCACGAGCGTCGGGCGGCGTGACGCGCACTCACAAAAACGCCAAAAATAAAGCCATCCACTGAAAAATTAGCGAAGTGATTACTTCTTTTCAGTGTAGTCGCACACTGAGGATTCATTGTCAGCATTTTCGTAAAATTTTCAGACTTTGTGTCCGCATCCCTTTAATCTCTAACTGCTTCCGTACTGCATATTCTCATTTTTCGTTTAGGCTTATGAGGTAATATATGCAGTGGCTTCGGTGTGCCAAGCAGCGAGCCAGTGTGGTTAGCTAATTTCCAACTTAAAGGATGTGGTAACTTAATTCGAAGGAGACTTTGCCGCCATAGTGTACGGTGTTCATTTTAAACAGGTTAGTTATGCACCAGCCATCAAATGTGTATTTAATGATGATGAGAGAGAATGACTCATCTGGTCACGATTTATAGCACAATGCTGAGGCTGTGCTACATAGGTTAACAAACAATACTGAGGCTGTACGGTGTGTTATTGCTCCATGAGCTCAATGTGCGACAACGGTTCAGCGCATACTTATGAAATTGTATATGCCACTACGTTGACGCGACAACTGTTCTTGTTTTGATTTTAATAAAATATAACAATAAATGTTTCTTTTGTCAGTTGTGGGACCAACTGTCATGAATGCGATGGTTGAAATGGTTGATATGGTTGAAAATAAACAGCTAAAATACGCATCTCTCAACGTTACTACTGATGTTCTACCAAACAAATTTAAAAGTTTGTTGTATCGTATTGTACGAGTGAGATAGGAAACATGAAGTCAGAGAAAAAAGGCTTAACAGTGGTGATTGAACAAGGATTGGTTGGTTATGTCATAGTCGGGGAAATGGAAGGTGCCTGTTATGAAATAAATTTAAGTGCACTGCACAGACAAATGGTTTGATGGAGAAAAAATTTGCAGTGGCTTAGCTCGGCTTTGCCAGGATATACGTAGCGTTCGCTAAGGCTCAGCTGATTATTCTTAGCTTTTCTGGTTGTCTAGGATTAGCTTGATTATCATGCTTACTGCTTCTTCAATGACACACACAAGGTATAGCATTATGTGACACGTATATTTATTTTGGCTCAACGTCAGGTTGCTTCTCTATTGCCACAAAGACGGCTGTCTCCTTCTCCATGGCTATACCACACTGGAAAGCGCCAGCCAGCCGCTCTGACAACTGGCTAACCTCCCTGCCCTTCCGTTTTTCTTTTTCTCCTGCTCCTCCCCTCTGTATGTATAACCCCACTTATACGTCGCCGCATGCGCCCAAACTGAAGAGGCGCTATCAAGCGGCTCCGGCGCAGTGTCAGACGGCGACTGCACAACGGAGGCGCACAGCTGCGCTCGCGCCGGCGCCAGTGCGCCTGCCGCGGTTATGACGTCACTGCTCTGGAATGCGCAGACCGGCGAGGCGCGCGCGGCGGCGGCGGCGGAGGAGGAGCGCGCGGAGGCGGCGGCTTCGGTAGAGTGTACTAGAATATTTTGAGTGGCGCGACCGGAGCGGGCGCGCCGTGCAAACCGGTGTCCCCTCTCGCATGGAAAGCAGCGGTGGCGCTGGCGTGCCTAACCATTGGGGCAGCGGGCGCGCGGAGGGCACGGCCAGCGTGGCCCGAGCTGTGGTGCTCATTCTAATTCTTTTATTTTTCGCGTGTGCGTGCGTGCTGTGCCATGCACATTGCAATAAATATTGTATAAACATAGGTACGGCAGCACAGTCACGCTGGCCGGCGTTTTCACAGATACATCTAATAAAATAAAATAAAGATCCGTTCGGTGCGCCTTGGAAGCATCTGATGCGCTCGCAGCTTCGTTGCACGATCCCCTCTCGCGGGGCACGATGGAGGCGTTAATTTTATTGAAAATAAAGGAGTTTCGTGCAGGAAAACGTCAGGCAGTGAATTACTTTGTGGGATATATTGCAAAAATCTGGCATAGGTGACGACGGCACACATTTTAGCATGGGGATAACATCGCAAAAACGCAGCCTGCGCAAAATAAGAAGAAGAATAAGAAAAGAACAAACAAGGAAAACGTCGTAAGAGTGCAGGCACGGATGTCCGTCATTCCCGATAAAGATGTGGAGAGTACATAAAGATGTGGAGAGTACGGGAAGAGAGCTCGAAATGAACAACATTAGTTTCAATCTGCTCTAGCAGGCCAATGTCAAAAACGGCAAGACCTTCTAGGCCTGTTTTATGCTGAGTACTGGGTCCCGTTTGGCTAAAGTGAAATACTGAACTGTTACAATTTGCCCGGTATTACCAACATCCTTATTCTCATCCTGTAAAATTATTGAATACGTCTCACAATTATTTAGCTAGTTCGTTACCGATAGTTATGTTCATATCGCAGCCATATCTTCCGTAAAGATTTCTTGAAAATGACCCAACTTAAATACCTCTGTAATTTCTGTTTTTGTAGTTTTGCTGCCGTAATTGCTCTCGTTATGTCAGGCGAAGTCGACGTCATTTTTTATATTTTAAGAGAGCAGTTTAACTGGTTCAGTGGCGCACCGACGGGGAGGGGGGGAGGGGGGTTACGGGGGTTGTAACCCCCCATATGGTGCTAACTGTAACCCCCCTGAGGCCGACCTAACCCCCTCCCACTCCGTAACTGCACCTGTGTCCTAGAAGAATGTGGCGCTAATCTCTCAGCAAAACGCCGAAAATATAATAAAATAATCATCGTCATTGACGTTATTATTATTTGGCATTTTATTTACTTTTTTTTACACACGCAACAACTGTGTATAATCGCATGCCCGGCCCTTCGTGAAAGATTGAACCCCCCCTGGCAGAGATCCTGGGTGCGCTACTGAACTGGTTCCACATGTATAATACTAATTCATAGGGTCTCAACCCGTCTACCTACTTTCTTCTTAACAGATGACCTTTTACGTATCTATATATATATGCGTTCGCATTGACAGCATTACAGTGATTGTTCTCGTGAGCTACTCGTTACTTCTGAGTACTTTGGACTAGCGTTCGGAATCCGCTGTTATTTTTAATACACATTAACGACATATTGATGGAAGTTATAACTTATTAGGGCACCATTTGAGATCGAATTATTAGCAGGCTATTGCGTCCATCTTAACGAAATCAACAACTATGAGGAATGGGCACATTTCTCCCTGGTGCTCTCATTACGGCATCTAGCTGAATGGAGACAAACCAGTGTTTATAAGAACAAAAAAAAAAAAGGAACACAATACAAGACCTTCTTACGGTTTTCAATCGGAATCGCTCCCTGGTATATCTGAATGCAAGTACTTAGGCGTCGCATTACTCACTCTCTCACTTGGAAAGGTCACACTATTCTCACCAGAGCGTCACCAGTCCGTAATTTTGGTTCCATTAGATAATAACTAAAAGAAACATTTGCAAAATCTAACTTGTCAGTATACATATCGTTTTTCAGACCAGGACCTGGACATGCATGCGCAGTTTGGGACTCCTGCATAAATCGTAGTACAAAGACCGGAGAAGATTTAAAGCGCAACGCCGTTCGCTACTTATATTCTAAGTAGTAGCGGAACTGACCTTTCAGACCTAATTAAAGAGCACAATGTATGAAGATTCTGGGTGTGCCAGAAAATCCAGACTAATTAAAATGTCTTTCCCTGAGCTGTATGCTTTACCACTGCGGTCGCAGCTGAGGAGACATCACCATACTAAATCTTTAATCCCTTTTAGTACCAAAACAAGTTCTTCGGAATCAGAGTGTCGGAACGGAACGAAAAACGAAAACGAAAAACGAAGAAAACGATATTTTTGACCGGAACGAAAACGTAACCGGAACGTTATTTATTATTTCGTTCCGGAGCAAAAACGAAATATTCTTTATCGTTTTTCGGTTCACGGGAAGACTTTACGATCCGGAACAACCGAGGTCATGCAACGTGATCAATGATGCATAACTCAGGGTTCAACGTCAGCACGCATCTCGGGCAGGTATTTCAAAGGAAAGATGCGTTGAAATAATGCAGGAAACCAAGAAAGTGGCAACCATAGCTGCTTGTATTAAATTCAAGCGGAGTTTCGCGTGCGTCTCACACAGGCCGTCGTGGAGAGGGCGTTGTCGTCGCTTATGTGTTGAAATTTTGAGACGAGCGCAAAGAGCGGCAACCGGAGCTGTACATGTTAGCGCAAGTGGCCCTTGGTGTGCCAGCCACACAAGTCAGCGTTGAGAGGGCATTTTCGGCACTCAATTTCGTTTTGTCAGAGCAGCTGTCTCGCTTATCGGTGATTACACTTGATGACCTGCTTCTTCTGAAATCGTGTGCCCCCCTTGACGAAAATTCGGGATTCAAACTTGAGGGAAAATGAATACCAAGTTTTTGTTGTGTCCTTGCTTCGAAACTTTTTGCGACTTCCCTCATAGTCACACCGTGGCTTTGGGACGTAAAACCCCAACAATTATTATCGCATTTTTATGTATTAGTTCAGTATCTTTTGCTGTTTTTAAAAGGTACCTTTAATATTAAGTATTTTGTTCGTTCTTATTATTGAAAAAAATAACGTTATGAACCGTTACGGAACGTTTATTTTTCGTTCCGGAACGAAAACGGAACGGAACATTTTTCTGCGGAGCGAAACGAAAACCGGAACGAAAAACATTTCGTTCCGACACCCTGTTCGGAATATCTATTTTTCCCCCGCATCATCTCTGAATGGAATAGTTTATCTCTCACGACTTCGCACAGCACGGACCTCATTTTTCATAGAATACCTTAATTGATCCTTAAAGTTTCTTCACCACACTTGAACGTTAGTACCTAAACGTAACATTGTCACACTACACCCTTTTCATTACTCAACATTCTAAGATTTCTGAGCTATAGGAGTGAATGTATGGTTTCTTCAGTTTACCTATATTTATAGGAAACGAAAGTAACAGTGTGAATAATTATGCTTGGTACAGCATGTTTATATCAGGTACGTCACACCGAAAGGGTGATGTGGACACGCAGCAAAACAATATCTCACTTTTCAAGTAGGCGATAGGTAGAACCTTCTTTGTGTTTGAGTAAAAATGCCCATACCAAAAATGAAGCACCGATATATAGCGTGCAGTGGAACTGCGGGCTGATTAAAAACTATATTTGATGATTGCAATGCTCGCACGCTCGCCGTGTTCATATATAATAACATTGCGTTTTGAGCAGAAACTTTGGAAGTAAGCAGGCAAGCAATATGAAAAGACATCGATCGCCTAGATAAAAGTTGATGAAGCTGCATGTGGCGCATCGCTGCTCAAGTGATCCATTCGCGCTTCATTATAAAACCAAAATAAACCTATCTACACCTGCCAGGCGCTCTCCTGGCGCAAATTAATTGCCATCAGGGTGGTAATGCAGTTCAGGTGTGATGAAACGGTCCGTTTTTACGTTCCTTTCATATAAACTCGCGCCACTCTTGCGAACATTTTTGTGAGCGCGCCGGCAAGCAGACGCCCGCGAGGCGGGCCGGCCGGAGCAACCAAGGTCTGACGACTGCAGCGCCGCCGCTGCGTTCCATGCGGAGAGGGCCCCTCTCCGGCCGGCGGTCGCGCCACTCAAAATAATCTAGTACACTCTAGCTTCGGTGCGCCTGCTGTGTGACATCACTGCTCCTCGCGCATGCGCAGCACGGCTCTCGGATGCGCACGCGAAACTGCTCCAGCTCGGCCAGTGTAGCTAACGCTACAAAACGCACGCTACGTTGCGTTGGTGTGCGTATTATCGCATTATAAGCGTCGTTCGTTGAAGTACTTCTACGGGATCAGGCAAAGGTGGAAAAACACATGCCGAGTGAAAGTAGCACGCATGTACTGTTTGTTACATTGCTTTCATAGCGCTTAATGGACATAAAAGACCGATTGACGTTAACCCTGTAACGTCACCGTCGCAACTCCAGATGCAATGATGCAACAGGCTTAATTACTACATATACCGTGTGGGATGAAGCCTGCGTAGCCTACTGATGGTGTGCTTGCGTTACACCTCGGAGGCCCGGGCTCGATACCCCTTGGTTGGCTGCATGTGTGTGTGTGTCGACGTGCTTGTTATGTCAACATTTCAATCAAAAACTATTACAGAACGTGTGCCTTTCTTGTTTATAAGTGTGTTCTAATGATATGTTAAATCTATATTTTAGTTGGTCCTTGATTCACATAGACTATGAAACTGATAAACTTGTGGCGCCTACCCGCATACCACGGGCCGATTACTGCGGGTATGAGTCATGTGTGATTGCTGTATCGTTAATCGTGACGTACATGACGAATGTATGATGTCAGTGATGTAAATATCAATCACTCATGTTCCTCATACATGCATACCCTACCATTCAAATAATGGGGTCTAACAGGTGAACGAGTCGACCAGGACAGCATCGAGACGTGGATGGTGATAGATAGATAGATAGATAGATAGATAGATAGATAGATAGATAGATAGATAGATAGATAGATAGATAGATAGATAGATAGATAGATACGGCCAAAGTGGCTCAAGTTCGACAAGAAATGCTTCGCATTTAATAAATAAATAAATAAATCCTGTGTGCAGTGAATATATGGGTAGTTTAAGTAATGTCTCTAAGTGTAGCGATGATTTAACAACGATGAACGGGTCTGCAAGGGTCGGTGATCCTTTCAGCTAAAGCCATTATCGCAAAGGCTACGCTGTCTCACTACAGACTACATCAAGTTCTGTAGAATTTTCTGCTACTCGTGGAGCACTTGGCATGATTTCTGATGAACCACTAAAAAAAATAGAGCGCGTTCAGTGACTCCAAGTCTTGTTTGTTTTCTGCCTTACGACGCGGACCCTATGAACAGCTAGTTCTAGAAACCAGACTGTTGTTGCACCACCTCATCGATCAAGGACACGACACCACGTTGCAGTGGATTCCAAGCCACTGTGGCATCATGGGCAAAGAACACGCCCCTGAAGCTGCTCGATCTGTACATGAGGGTTTGCAATATCCCATACCGTTGTCAAGAGCAGACGCACCCACGACAATGCGTGCCCTTGAAAATGCAGAAAAAAGAACGTTGTGGAACACGCCGAGTCTGTATTGACTGCCCGACACTTCGTGTTCGACCTCCATCTGGACTCTCTTTACACAAGAGAACAGGCACGCAAAGATACCGATGTGCTGCTGATGCACCTGTCGCAAACTATCAGAAGCATTGTTCATCATGCAGAGGGGCGACATGTGCATCAGCACCATATCAGTATCATGGCGTGCCTGTGAATACAGGTTACTAAACAAAAGTTGATATTCATTAGCACGGCCATCCTAATGCGCTCTTCTGTTTGCGCATGCGTTCGTTGCCTTCATTTGTTACTGATGGTATACGTGGGTGGTTCATCAATTGGCGTCAGCGCCCCTCCTGTCATGTTGCTATCTGTTGTCCTCGTCAAAAACAGTAGCGCTGGAATATTTTAAGTAACTCACTTTCTTAAAATATTACAGGCGGTTGCCTGGAGACAACTACAGACACACACATATCCAAACCCGGCGATCCTTCGCCTCTGCTACCTAGACATTTATACGTCTGACACGTGTAAAGTGTGCGGAGCCAGAGCGACGCTGCAGCACATGCTGTGGGCATGCACAGGTAGCGCACAGTGGGAGTCCCTTATTAGGTCACAGACATGGCAGTGTGTGACCGCGGGGCGCGATGGGAGGCGTGCCTGCTCAGCCAAAACCTCGCCGATCAACTCTAGGCCGTCCGGCACGCCGAGGAAGCCCCCCGTGTCCAAGGGCTCGAGGCCGTCACCTAGGCTGGGGTGCTTGTGGCCCTACCCCGACCAAATCGCCGGACCTACTTTTTAAAGTTTTTTTTCTCTCTCTCTCTCACTTACTCAAAACTTTTTCCTTACATATCTTACACACGAAACAGAGACGCTTTTTATATGTAACGGAAACTTGGGCCTTCATGAGGCACCAGAAGGTGTGAGCTCATGAGCACCAGAAAGGGGTGAGAACGAATGACATGTCAATAATGGCAAGAGCATCCATTCTCTTTTACTATGCAGATGTGAATTCCGAAATATCAAACGGACCGAGTGGCAGGGACTATCGGCTCTTATGGCCGATTTCAGTAGCCGTTTCTCGCTGTTGCCAGCAGTCGACATGTACTACGATATGTACGACGTGTACATATGTTTTATGTCGACTCTAATACAGCCCGCTCAATATGCGTGTATTTCAATACTTCAATCTTAACTTACTGCGCAATTTTTTCGATAAAACCACGACATGTGCGGCCGCGCCAGTGTCCGACATGTACCTTTATTGAACGCTTGGAAAAAACGCAAGTTCAGTGTCATGAAAAAAGTATGTTCATGTTTATTCAGTAAAGCGAACTAATGGACAAGTCTGTATTATTACATCCGAATCAGGGAATTGCCGGTGAGTGCGGTGGCAAGTTTCGGTAACAGCGCGTATGTGTTTACTGAAAGGACGTCCCATCGATGTCACCACTTCTTGTTCGAACAGCGTACACAAATAAAAATTTTTAATTAGTTTAACCAATGCCGAAGCTGTACTGAACAGTAATTTTTACTCGTATGTTTGAACGCCGTTCTAATATAGATGGACTCAGTTGGCACGCTGGCCTAACCTTCACTTGGAACGTGCCAGGAGGAACCGATCGCAGCGCAGTCTGTTTGCGAAGGCTAAAGTTCTGGCATTTCAGCTTCATGGTTAAACGAAAGAAGTGGACTTGGGCAGGACATGTCATGAGGAGGACAGATAACAGATGGACAGTAAGAGCTACGGCATGGATACCAGGAGAGGGAAAACGCAACAGAGGCAGGCAAAAGGTTACATGGAGCAATGAAAAAGAAATTCGCGGGCATAAAATGGAACCATCTCGCTCAGGATAGGGCGGATTGGAAATCTTTGGGAGAGGCCTTCGTCCTGCAGTGGACTTAAAATAGGATTATGATGATGACAATGATGCCGACGACGACGATGATGATGAGGGTTTTTTGTTATTACCTTTAAGTGCAGCTAATGTAAGTGAAGGTGCGGGAATCGCCAAAGAAGTGTTTCCGGCGTGGTGACAGCGACCGGTGCATTTTCTCTGGTGTCCGTTGGAGCGCGTATCTAAAAGAGCTCGTTCAATGAGCATCAACCGCACAGCGATGTAAAATTTTGCTGTCGCTGTTTGCACCGACGCCACCAGACTATTAAACACTACAAAAGAACAATTACAGCGATTCTTCACGGAAATGACAATATAGGGTAAGCGCGGGGACACCCAGAAAATATAAACATCGCAGCTTCTCTGCTCCACAAGCATTGAAGTCCTTTTTGAAGCCGTACAAATAAAAAGAAATAAAAACATTCTAGAAAGAAAATTGGTCGGCAGTAGTCACAATAATTTATTAGCACATTTTTGGGGCATCTTCTACGGGGAACTGAAGTATAGCAGGGGATTCACATATGAAACATCATATACTACAACGTTTCAAACGTCTTTTTCTTACGCGTAGGAAATGTGACAGATATTTATTATCTTTTGTGAAGGTACATACCAGTAACCTCGAATGTAACATTCAATAACCAAGCACGCTGAAACGTTCTTCCGCTTATAGCACTGGTGACAATGGCTTGTTAGCGCAAACAGTACGCTGACCGTATCCATTATGCGCCAGGGAAATCCAGTCAATATTCCGACGTTTCCAGAGCTTCATAAGGAACCTCTGCCTCACTGCAGTGAAGCCAATCTGCCATAGTGACCCAGCTCTTTGTCAGCGACCTCATCCGAGAGCCGTTGAGGGCCAGCGTGTAGCCAGTGCAGACCAATGTCTTAGAAAACGTATGGTTGGTTTCATGCCGGAGACACTGCAGGGACGGCGCCAGCACCAGTACCGAGTGAGACTCTTGTTTCGTGCGCAGCAGTTGCGATTCGCTTCCTGAAACGACGTATCACTAAATTAGATGAAAAAGTAATAGAACTATTAAAAACAATGCAAAAATAAATAACCATAAAATGTGATAAATATGACACCAGAGCATACGTCCTTCATTCTGTAGAGACATTTAACCATCTGGATAACGATCGCAAACTAATTAATGCCCTTCCGGTTCAAACAAAAATCTCGTGCGACGCATTTGGATATGCGGTTGTGGGCCACACGCGAGAATTAAAGAAATCGCGCATGGCTTACGCACGCATTGTGGACCACGAGAAAGCCTCCAGGTCACAACAACGCCGAGGTGCGGTTGCCCGGCTGCGAGACACCTCATTCGAGGATTAGGGTTGCCTAACCAGTTTTTGCTGTACGGATGTCTTCCAAATGTTTATTTATATCTTGTTAACGAAAGGACCACGTTAATTTCGTACACGTTAAAAATGCGGCTGCCATGTCGCTTGAAGGAATTCGTAACACGGTTCGTGAGAACTTTTCTTCAAACCAAACGATGATGTTCCATTAAAACGGCGAGCCGGGCGAGTTGGGAGTAGATCGTTTTACTGAGGAGGACAGCGTGATTAGAACGAAGAAAAGAGCGGTCATTCTCTTCTATTTTCGTCCTTCGTCTGGGTTGCATCGCCATCTTGACAAAAATTTGTCGTGCTTCGCGTCGTAACTTGTACCTTGGTTGAGGCGGCTTGATTACTTGTTTTCTCTTTTTTTTTTTTATCTAACCAATGCTTGCTTCAGAGGTAAAGCATATAGTTGTGTGGCCATTCTCGCTTGCTTGAAGGAACACCGTAAGAAGAACAATCGTTTAGAAAATTGCGCTAAATGTGTTGTACCTTTTCACTTTCGAAAACTTACTGCCCGAAAAATACAAGCTGGTACCACTGCTAAATGCTCGAAAGCCAGAACGCTACAACAGTGTCGTGCGGCGTAGAACGAATACAGCGTGGAAGGTCTAACGGCGAGCGACTATAGCGGGCTTGAGAAATACTCGCCTTAAGGCTTCCTCGACAAACGAAACCGTGTGTTCTCGCAACGTTTCGTGACTAATTTTTTTTTTTTCGTCATAATACTACAACAAGCTTGGCATGGCCGTACTTTCAACGAATGCTCTATTTGCTCAGGAAATAGGAGCATGGTAGTGCGTCACACTGGTTCTTTAACGAGCATTGAAATAAGCAATAAAATTCACGCGGGACACTATCTTCCGCGTTTAGTTCGCCATTAAGCTTGAAACATAGGCGCACTGGTGGCTGAATTCTTGTCGTTCGAAGCTGGTTCTACGCGGTTCTGATATGCAGCCGGCCGGCATTTACGCTTCGTTCACACGGTCTCTTCTTCTGCTTTAATTTTTTTCCTTCTTTGTCTACATAAAGCGTGCTAGCGAGAAGACTGAAACACCGAGCAGCTAGTGCACCGCGGGCACTGCGTGTTTGCGCCCGGCTCGCGTAAGTCATTTCTTGCTGTCGCAACATTCCGCCGCCAGGCATAAAGCGAGGGACGCGCAGCGCTCTTGATAGCCTCTGCGGCGTAAAGTTTACGCTGGCAGTTTTCTTACGGGCGATATACCGGCGCTAACTGCCGTGTGCCCGAGGTTATTCCGCCCCCCATCTACTGGGCCCGACGGCTGACCGGGAGAAATGTCGGGCGCCCGTTTTCCCGGCCATTCGGGCTTCCTCGGGGCCACTTTCAAACATCAAGACCGGCCGCGAGTCAACAAAACCTCTTTGGCCGTGATCCTGGCAGAGACCCCCACGCGCTTTCTTTGCTTCCTTTTCATGACGCCACTGTTCCCTTTTTTTTTTTTAGTTCTATTGGAGTCATATGGCGTTTTATGGAGAAGAAATTATTCAAATGTGATAGTACAATATTAATACTCGCAGTGATCGAGGAGCGTTTCGAGTTTAATAGAAACGAACCGTGCCGCTGAAGTGACCGTGTCGCGGCGACAGTCTACTGAAAAACGCGAGGCTGCACCGTTCAGTCCTCTGCCGCGGTAGCCCCCGTTTTGAGTGTAGTGGTATGCAAAAAAAGAAAAAAAAAACTTCTCTCGAAGCGTGCTTCGGATGTGACTGTCCTGAATGTTATTCCAGAGTACCTAAACTATGCGGCGCGTCTCATAGCCTACTGTGTATGAGGAAAGCACTAAGAATGTACGTTTTCATTTATTTATTTAATTTTTCGTCAAACGAAGAGTACGACATTCAGCGCAACAAAAGTCCCACTACGTGTGCTCTCTGACGAACGGCACAATAAACATGAAACGAAAGCAGACGTTGCACACAAACAACAATTTTCGCTCGTCACATCTACACACAGAAATAGAAATATATATATATATATATATATATATATATATATATATATATATATATATATGTGTGTGTGTGTGTGTGTGTGTGTGTGTGTGTGTGTGTGTGTGTGTGTGTGTGTGTACGAGAAAATAACTCAATATAAGTTGTGATGCAGCACATAGAAGCGTGATACGAGAACGTGTCTAAAAACGTGACTCCCATATCAGTATGCACAACACATTTCCTTCAAAAGTGTCACTGTATATGATTCTAATACTACCTATGGCGTGCTTACACAGCGTATCATTTACCTTCAGCATGCCATATCAACTATAGACCCAGTTGAAGCACTTTCTTGGCAGCGCGTCGTAGTCTGACTGTACACTGCACCAGCCATTACACAAGCACCTCTTTGTAGACCTTCAAATAGCAAAAATTATTTCATACACGTGTTGAAACAATTGACAAATATATTATTAAAGTACTTGCCACAAAACTATACATGGGAAGCGTGATGAGGCGTGTCGGGACTCCTGGAAGACGGATGGTTCGAGCTGCACTGACCAAGATGAGTGCACTCATCGAAATGTTGCTGCCAGCGACCTTCTTAACGACTTTTTCCTCGGTTGGTAAGTAGGCATCCGGGAGTCCCCTATAGAAACGGCACTTCCTTTTCTTGTGTGTGGGTGTCGAGAGGGTTGTCGACTTTATTCTCCTCGTTATAGCGATTTGTGACAAGCCTCGTATGTTTCTTTCTTCTTTTTTTCTGTTTTTGTGTTTGCTTCCTAATTTTTGACGATTGGATGGATGAGCCGAAGAAGTTTACTAGGTGCAAGAAAATGGCACTTACTCAACGAATGAACAAGTGACCAAGACACCAGTCGTTTTCCGAACACTTCTACATTTCTCGCCCTCGGAGTGAGCTACTCCTCGCTTTTTGCACCATATCAGCCGCCACGATAAAGCCGCCTTAAGTGCGCTGCGTCAGGCGCCAGGACAATTCAGCAGCGAAGCCGTACCTTTGGCATGGCCAAAGAGATGTAGTCCACGCTCGCAACGGCGGCCATTCCTCGGACAGCTCCCCTTCTGTGAGTGGAACCAAGATCGCTACGATGGAAAGAGCTACTCTGAACAATACTCCGGGCTGCATAAGACATAACGACCAATCTATACGCTTGTCCCTGCAGCGGCTCAAGCGATTACCACAAGTAACCATGTCACCGTTGAAGTGGTTATTCGAAATTCTCACTTCTTAACCAATGAAGACGTCACCCAGAATGCGGCAAAGCGTCAGAGGACGGAGGAGGAGGACAATATATCGGAGACGACCGAAACGTGCTTTGACAAAGATCTACCACATGCTGACCTCTTCATCACTGTCATCTATAAGAAGCACCAAAGGCAAGGCATGCCTGTTGCCGTTTGTTCTTCACCAGAAATGTCGCTTTGGCGTTGTTACGTATTCGGCGAGCACTGCGAATGTTATAGCGTGTAAACCCGAATTCTCTGGCTACAGAGGTATTAACAGTTACAAAGGAAACACTTTTAGACATTCGAATTACAAGAGACGGCAGCGTTCTCGCTTTGGATGCTTCTCTGGAAGCAGCGAACAGGTTACTGGCAACGACTACATTAATGGGAATATCTGTGGAACAGAAAGTCTCTGTTTCCTACTCAAGAAATGTCGGCCGCATCAAGAACGTCCCTTTAGGATACGGTGACGCAGAGATGTTGCATTACGTGAAGTACCGAGGTGTCATTTCGGTTCGCCAACAATCGTCGTCAAGGCAGAAAGAAAATGGGGAAGTAGAAACGCGCTTCTACAAGACCGTAATTTTGCACTTTTCGTCGCACCGACCAATGCCTGCAGGTGTGATGATCGGCTTCACAAGTCACCCGGTGAGAGTTCTTTGGCGTAATGCAATGCTTCAGGTGCCAAAGACACGGACTTGTTTCTAAATATTGTCGAGGACCGGAACGATGCCAAGTATATTCGCTGTATCCCACAGCCATAATTACTGTACGTCACGTCGCCAGCCACGATGTGCTATAACAGTGACGGATTACACCCGTCTTCGTTTGGCAAGTGACCCCCCCCCCCCCCCAAAAAAAAAAAGGTAGCAGCGGAACAGAAGAAAGAGAAACTGCAATATGGAACCAAACGATTTCGTCGGCCAGCGCACAATACTGACCTATTGGAGGACATCAGGCCAAAACAGCGCACCGGACAAAGACAGCACAAGGGGTCGCAAAATGAAAAGAAACAATCCGCTGATGCACTGGAAACATCGAAGCCTTCTCTTCGTGCACGTTTATCTGATGTACGGAACAAAAAGAAGAAAAAAACACCTACTACAACGCCAAGACGCCTCAAATCTACAAAGCCACCAGAAGTTCAAGACCTGAGGGGAGGTTCGCAATCGCAAGTGACAATATTTGACAAATGCTGGTGCCGATGTTGTTTCCAGCACTCAATGATATATTCAGAACGACACCAGGATCTATACTGTTACCAGAAGTTTGTGTTCTGCTAGCCATGGAACCGCTTCTGGGACAAACTTATCTGGCAGTCACCGGTGCTGGTAGATATGACTAGTCGCTTTAAAAATGTTGCGACATTTCAGTGGAACGCTAATAGCCTGCGGGGGAAATTAGGAGACTTCCACAGGCTGGTTTATGAACAGAAATTTCCCATTTTAGCCATTTCAGAAGCCGGCGTAGATTCCAGTTTTCGCACTTCCAACTATTTTATGTACAGCTAGTGTCGCCCAGATCACAAACAAAGCCGAGGAATTCTTTGCGTACGCAAAGACCTAACACGTTGTCCCTCAGAAATGCCAACCACCGAAGTTGTGGAGTATGCAGCATGCAGTATTCAGTTCGGGAAATCTGACTTTCATATAGTAACTGTGTATATAAAACAAAGAAAGGCAGCTATTACTACTGCTTTGGAACATCTCTTAACCACCTCGTCTGGTCGGATAATAGTGTGCGGTGAGTTTAACTCCCACCACAGTCGTTGGGGAGGAGCTTATTGCGATCCTCGAGGAAGGCTTCTGGGCAGCATTATGGATCGCCATAATTTATGCACTGTAAATGATGGGTCGCTTACCTTTTTTTTTTTTTTTGCGGACCGTCCTGTAGCGCATGCTTAGACGCGACATCTTGCTCGTCTGCTCTCGCATTTGATTGATGGATTTGTAGGGTTTAACGTCCCAAAACCACCTCTGATTATGAGAGACGCCGTAGTGGAGGGCTCCGGAAATTTCAATGTGCTGTGCGATGCATTGACATCGCACTGCACATGGGCCTCAACATTTCGCCTCCATCGGAAATGCAGCCGCCGTGGCCTGGATTCGATCCCGCGAATCTCGGATCACCAGCCGAGTGCCATAAACACTAGACCACCGTGTCGGGGCTCTCGCATTTGAATATCAGTGTGCTGTGGACACTGAGTCACATGGAAGTGATCATAGGCCTGTATTAATAAGACACCCCCTTACGACTTTCGACAAATCTGTAAGCGGGAGAAGTGCGAGGATCACAAATTGGCAATTATTCAGGCAACTAAATGCAAACCACTTGCAGAACTGTGATGACGCGGAGCCGTTCATCAGCAACATTGAAACAAGCAGCAGAGTGCTTCCTATTCCTGCAGGACACACAAGTATATATAGCCAATACCAGCAACTTCGAGAGATTCGCCGAGGAGCTGAACGCCGATATAGTCGTTCTGGTCAAATCAGTAAGTGTAAGGAAGCACAAAAGATTTTCTCGGCGAGGCGCAAACAGCTAGACAAATTCTCACAGAAGAAGTGGAGAGAATTTTGTGAATCATTAAGCCCATATGCGTCGGCCTCGAGAGTTTGGCAATCATTTCGCTCACTGGAATCCCCCGTCGCTCACACTCATCCATTCCGGGAAACAGCATTAGCAACGAATTCGACGGAAGATGTTATGGCTGTGGAATTTTGCACTACCGGCTGAAGCAGTAGCCTCAAACTTGTTCATTTCAAGAAAAACGCTCTGAAGCAAATCTTAGGGGATGCGCTTACGGACGACCATCCATCGCTTGATGTGTAATTCGGCCTAGCTGAATGAAAATGGGCCTTACGTAATGTGCGACAGAAGACATCTATGACGTCACATGCAGCATGTTATGCAACCTCGGGCCTACAAGACGCACAGCACTCCTCGGCATATATAATGAGCTGGGAAAGTTCGGTGGTGCCATCTTCTTGGAAGGTTGCTATAGTGGTTCCTATTCATAAACCTGGTAAGCTAGTATACCAGCTGTCATCATAATATACATTGTAAAAACTAGAACTCCTGCAGTAAGAGTGAAAAGCTTTTCTACTCCAGCAGGTCTCGTTCTACTCTCTACTCCTACTCCATCTCGTTCTACTTCGTCTAGGCCACAGAATAAAGGGCTGTTTCACTCCATGCCGTGCGAGAGTTAAAGGCTGTTTCACTTTCCCGCCGTCTGACCACGCGAACTGCATGCCGCGTTCGTTCAACCGTTGTCAATGTCCCACGCAATATGATGTTATTTTGGGAAGAATAAGCTGCTACGCTTATCGTGATTAATCGCTTGTGAGTACCGCTAGAGCATACGATCCATAGAAGGTGCGTGCGGTACCCCTTTCCATACTGCAGCATTAAAATTCAAACGCCCTACTCTTTTGTTCGGAGCTTGCGCAGCGACACCTCGGATGCCGCTGCGACACCCCCCCCCCCCCCCCCTTTTTTTTTTAGCTCTTCCTCTAACCTTTATTTGCTGTTTGAGAGTTACGTCGGTAGATGGGCCCGCGACGGTCGGACACCTGAAAGGCTCTCAGTCCTGCTGCTGTCTATGACTTACTCCTACACCAGAACAGGAATTCGCCTCCCTGAGGCAGTTCCTGGCCACCAAGAACAAGCGACTGGCAACTACTGTGTCGGCAGTGGGAATGACCGTGGAGATATCCTAGTACAATTTTCAGAAAGAAGCCGACTCCGAATAATGAATACGTCCTTTAGAAGCATAAGAACAGCATGTGGACACGGAAGAGCCCTAACGGGAAAACAAAGAACGAAATCTACTTCATAATGTGTAAGCAACCAAGCATAATTCAAGATATGAAAGTAGTGGGGAAGATAAAAATGCACCGACCACAGATTAGTAAGGGCGAAGATTGTACTTAACCTATAGAAAACAAGAATTAAATTAGTTAGTAGAATAAAGGCAAACCTAGAGGTAACCAAAGCAAAGATCTAAGAATTTAAACTCGCAAAGAACAGATTTGACGGGTTAGATTAAAACAATCAAGATTTAGAAGTAGAAAACAAGACCATAACGGAAGTGATCTTCCAAACACGATTAAGTCGCGGGTAAAACAACAAAGCAAGATGTAAGCAAGTTGTCCCAGTCCACTAAAGACTTAATAAAAAAAAAAAACGCCAGCAGATGAAAGTGACTTTATCATAAGATAAAATAGAATTCTAAGAATTATCAAAGCTGATCAATAAAGCCAGGCAGAGAGATGTAAGGAACTTTAACGTAAGAGAAATAGAGAAAGCAGTAGCGAAAGGCACCAGCATTAAGTCGGTCAAAAAGAAACTGCAATTATGATAAAATAAAATGCATGCGCTAAAAGATAAACAAAGTAACGTTATCAACAACTTCAAATAAATAGTAAAGGTAGCAGATTTCTACTCTGAACTGTACAGCTCTCAGACAGACCATGCAACCTTAGTGGAAATTAAATCAGAGCAGCACACCGAGATTCCACGTATAACCACTGACGAATTCAAAAAAGCTGCCAAGGGCATGTCCCGCGGCAAAGCAGCAGATGAAGGCGGTATAACAGCCTACTTGATCAAAGACGGAGGAGACACTATATTTGAAAAACTTGCGTCGCTCTTCACGAAATGTATCAATACATGCAGTGTACCGCTCAGCTGGAAAAACGCTAACATAATCCTAATACAGAAGAAAGGTGACATGAAGGAGTTAAATAATTACAGACCAGTTAGTCTACCCCCAGTAATATACAAGCTGTTTAGGAAGGTAATTTCAGCTAGGATAAAAGAAACACTCGACTTCAAGCGACCAAGAGAACAAACTGGTCTTAGGAAACGTTACTCAACAATGGACCACAACCATGCTATCTATCTAATAATTTAGAAGTTCGCTGAATATAACAAACCTCTTTATATGGCCCTTATAGACTACGAGAAAGCGTTTGATCCACTGCATGCCTAGAAGTGTTCAAACGTCTTGACTGGGAAGAAAAGGGAATTAGAATAGACGGAGAATATCTCAGCAATTTAAGATTTGCAGACGACATTGTGCTCTTTAGAAATGACAGTGACGAACTACAAAACATGATTGAGGACCTAAACCTCGAAAGTCTTAAAATAGGACTAAAAATGAATAGGCAAAAGACTAAAATTATGCTCACCAGTCTAGCTAAGGAACCGGCATTCAAAATTAACAACGAACTCTTCGAATATGTGAACAAATACGCACATCTGGTTCAGTTGTTAACAGGGGCGCCTAAACATGAAAAGGAAATCCTCCGTAGAATAAGAAAGGGATGGAGCGCATTCGGGAGGCATTCCCAAATCATGACTGGAAACTTGCCACTCTCACTAAAGCGAAAAGTATTTAATCAGTGCATTCTCCCAGTACTAACGTATGGTGCAGAAACATGGAGGTTAACTAAAAATCTAGAGATCAAATTAAGGAAAACGCAGCGTGCAATGGAGAGAAAAATGATAGGTTTAACGCTAAGAGATAAAAAAACGAGCGGAATGGATGAGGGAACATACAGGAGTAGCCGATATTCTTATGTCAATTAAAAGAAAAAAGTGGACCTGGGCAGGGCATGTCATATGGAGGACAGATAACAGATGGACAGTAAGAGCGACGGAATGGATACCTAGAGAAGGACAACGTAACAGAGGCAGACAAAAGGTTAGATAGAGCGATGAAATTAAGAAGTTCGCGGCCATAAAGTGGAACCAACTCGCTCAGGATTGGGCTAATTGAAAATCGTTGGGAGAGGCCTTCGTCCTGCAGTGGACTTAATAAGTTGTTGTTGACGATGATGATGACGATGACGATGATTTTTCTTGGGGCATCATAGATCGTTTCGAAAGCCGTGTCGCGGTGTTGTAGCTACGCGCTCTTTCGGCAGTAGCACCGCTCATAGTAGCGCATAAGCACGCACAAGTCAGATATTTGAATCGTCATTGTGAAGATGACCCCGCGAATTGTTTTCGAGCACGGATTAAACACACCTTAAGCTCGGTCCGAGTAAAGTATGTTTAGTTTTGAGTCACACTTCGTAGACATGCAGTACGTGAATTTTTGTTACTGGGAGTGTTCCACCGGCAGTAGGCTTTAAGTTAGAGCGCGCCCGTGTCAGTCTGTTCATTAAAATTGAATGCGTGAGAGGGAATTGCCTGCAAACTATTTCGGTGTCTCAGTGAGTAAGGGTGAATGGGCCAAAATGTGCAGTTTTGAGCGTGAGAGCAAGCATCGAAGTTGACTTTAATAAAGTAAATTAAATACATTGTAGGTTTCTGACAGTTAATACATGCACCTTCACTTGTTACATGGAACGCATTAGAGCGGTACTCTATCGCATTTTGATGTCAATGAATTCCCATCACATAGTATCCACACTGCATCAATGCTGTCTTATGTTACTCCTATTTGCAGGCTCCTGGAGAAATTCGCGCATATGCAGAGCTGCTTCATTCACCCGAGTAAGGCATCCAGCGTCCTTGTTATTTTTTTTTCTTTGAGTGCTTGGAGTTCACTACGGAGGATATTGTAGTCAGGATCGCTCTGCTTTTTGCGGTGTTCTGGGCATTTGATTGATTTGTGGGGTTTTACGTCCCAAAACCAGTTCTGATTATGAGAGACGCCGTAGTGGAGGGCTCCGGAAATTTCGACCACCTGGGGTTCTTTAACGTGCACTGACATCGCACAGCACACGGGCCTCAACATTTCGCCTCCATCGAAATGCAGCCGCCGCAGCCGGGATTCGATCCCGCGACCCTCGGGTTCTGGGCATTTAATGTCAAGTACACTCCAAATGCTAAGCCAACCTGTCGTCTGCTTGAAACACTGATGGAGTTTGACACCAGCGAGAGCCTTGCAAGTGTGCCTCCTGCAGCCACAGCAACCATGTGTGAGAAGTGAAAAATAAAATTTACCTGTGTGTGCATTTTTGATTCTTTACTAAAGCATTTTACGTCCCTACACATGCTGAGCGTCATGCTAATGTGCAAGCTTTGCTGTGATAATAAACAATGTAAAACTTTTGTTGGGCTCAAAGGTCATAAACTGTTTTCTTCCGTAAAGCAAAATTTGTAGTGTGTGGTGAAAGCACGCCACACGATTTTCCAGTGTATTTTCTGCTAAAGAGTGGTAAGGCGCTGTTTACTTTTGGCAGTTTTACTCCCTCGGAGGAGTGCTTTCACTCTATGGCAGGAGGGGTACTGTACTTCATGAGGGAGCGTTCGATTACTCTATGCCTTGGGAAAGTTCGTTCACTCTGGAAAAAGGAGTACTATGTGGGAACAAGCGAAAACTCTCGCAAAGTGTGTTCCGGGCGCTCCTTTTGTTCTAAGAGTGTAGACCAGTAAGCTTAACCATCTGTACTACCAAAGTCATGAAGAAAATAGTACAGCAGTGATTGGAGTGGTGAACAGAAATCAGCCAAGGCTTTCCCGAGCAATTATCAGGATTTCGTGCGCGTCGCAGTGCGCTAGACTGTGTTTTAGACCTTGTAACTCATGTGGAGCACGAGAAGTCGCATGGAAGAATGACAATCGCAGCTTTCCTAGACATCAGATAGGCCTTTCGCAAAGTTAGGCAGGTGCATGTTCTGTACGGCCTAGTCTGCGAATAAAAGGATGACTGTTTCGGTGGGTTGCATATTTTCTGACTCGTCAAACTGCTTCATGACTACAAGCAGTGGCAGCAGCCTAAGTGCCTCATGGAAGCGTATTAAGCCCTATACTCTTCAAGGTAGTCATGCATAAATTGCCGACCAATCCACATTTCAATGCATGCAGATGATATCTGCCTGTAGTCGTCAGGTCACGACTACAGTGAAGTGCAATGTACGCGTCAGGAAGGCATAGAAGTAGCTAACCGCTTTCTAACAGAGTGTGGTATGGACGTTTCAGCCGAAAAGTCTGCGGTGTTACCATTTACAAGAAGGCGCCACGACCAACTCTGTCTGTTGATCAACCAGAATGTTGTGCTTGTTGTACGGAATCATCGTTCTCTTAGTATTACCCTGGACCGAATCCTAACGTGGGGAGCTCATATATCCAATATTGAAGAGCGAGTTAATAGAACGTTGAATGTTCTCCGAAGCATCGTAGTAACTAAATCGAGTGGCACAACAGAGTCTCTTTTGAAGATTCATGCAGCTCTCGTGAGAAAGGCCATCACACCTGTCTTACCAGTTATGCAAAGTTTGTCTCAGACAAATGAATGTAGGCTAAACAACATCACAGCCCGCAGTCTTCGCATTTGTCTGGGTTTACCGCGCTCAACTCTCAGTAGCCTTGTAATCGCAGGAGCCAAGGAGCCGTCCATTCAAGTTCGTCGCATTCAAGAACTCTGTCGCCACTTCCCCCGCTTATCGCAGCGACAGTGTGCCCGTCCACTTTGTGAAAAACTTATTAAAAGAAATGGACATATTGGTGACACTGTGAGATTGTCAAACGACGATTGAGCAGGAGCGATACTGTTGCGTACGCTTAGCAACTATTACACTTGGCAGCTCGTAACGCCTTCTGTGACACTGGACATTCAAGGTAGAGAAAGAAAATCGGCAATACACTACCTTGAAGCAAAGTTCCTCACGCTTCAGCAAATGCACCGATGCCAAGAATGTTCCACATTTATATTCACAGATGGATCCACAGCTGATCAGGGCTCGACGGCGGTTTTTCATGTACCAGCTCTTCATGTTGATAGAAGTTACCGACTTTACCGAAAGACATCGTCTACTGTAGAAGAACTTGTTGCAATATTAGAAGCTGCAAGATTTATTGCCGGAAATAAGCACAGTAAACGCTGGATGATATATTCTGAATCCAGAGGAGCACTAGGACTGATAAAGAAATTTTATTTTCATGTGGAGTATAGCATTACATATGAAATTCTGAAAACAGCTATCATCGCTTTTCTTGCAGGTCATGAAATTTGCTTTCAATGGCTGCCAAGCCACGTTGGTGTATCAGGAAATGAGGCAGCAGACAAATTAGTTGCAGCTGCGCACATTAAAGATACCCTGACACCTGTGACGTTTTCCAGCTCAGAGTGCAGGAGCATTCTTTCGACCCTACGCCACAAACTATGCAGCGACGTATGGTTTGATCAACGTACCAAGACTTCCCTTTTGTATAAAGTGGAGACATTTCTACGGTTTACGCCGAATCAAAAGATCGACCACACGTTTGACACGCTCTTACATCGTCTACATTTAGATGTAGCATACAAACCTCACTTCTCGTGCCAAGTCAAAATAAAGACGTCCTCAGGGTACCATCCCTGGGACAGTTACAACGCGACAGTCGAACATATCATTAGAGAGTGCCTGCAATAGGAGAAACAGCGTATTTAAATAAGGGGTCGATTGAATTACCTCGATAGACGACCTCTCACACTAAGCAAAGTGCTTGGACAATGGCAACACCCTAATCAACAAAGACGTGCAGTGAACGCTCTTCGCGACTATTTAGTGAACATGAATGAACCTGATGAACTGTCTATAGCGAGCACTATTGTTCACCGTGACCATACCAAGAAGTTAACAGAATTTCTTACGATCGTGTTATCTGTCAGTGCATGAACATTAATTGTGCAGACTGTATCCATGGTGATCTGGGTGATCGGGTTATATGTACTATGCTCGCTCACAGAGACCTCTTTTGACCCAGTGATCTGGTGATAGTCTTTTTTTTTTCTTATTCTTCCATTCCTTTTTTTTGTATGTTCATTTTTTCATGTCAACTTAATGATGTTCGGATAGCCGGTTCTCACGTAGCCTACCTTCCCATGTTTTTCACATCTAATTAAAAAGACATTACAACAACGACGGAGGGGAGGGACCGCTTTCTATCGCTAAAGAACCAGACCGAGTGCAAATTCAAACGATTCTTACGGTAACCGGTTTATTATTATTATTATTATTATTATTATTATTATTATTATTATTATTATTATTATTATTATTGTTGTTGTTGTTGTTGTTGTTGTTGTTGTTGTTGTTGTTGTTGTTGTGTTGTTGTTGTTGTTGTTGTTGTTGTTGTTGTTGTTGTTGTTGTTGTTGTTGAGTTTTCTTGTGCTACATCTGTTCACTCAATAGGTGTTTGCTTTTTTTTTTCTTTTTGCACCTAATAAATCCGGCTTGTTCGTCCTACGCAGCGCTAATGCCGTTTCGTGTCTACTTAATGTCGCCGTTCTCCCGTCCAGACGGATGCAGGAAACCATGTCGGCCTCCCATTTCCTGACAGAAGATATAATAAAGCAATCTTGATTCATTTTCTCTTTATTAAGCAATGAAAACGAAGGGTGATACAATTCGCAACACTTTTGCGAAGCAAACCGTGCAACTTACCGATGTTAAGTAAGGGGTAACGAAGCACCCTGTGATTAGCAATGCAGGTTGTCGCAATGCGACGAGAAGATTTTTGTGCCAATGCATGAGCCCGTCTGCCCACTTCGCGGAAGCCGACATTTATATATTTACTGATTTCGACGAAACTCGCGAGATTAGGATGCCATATTAATTGATGCAGCGCTGACACGTCTCATTAGCTGCTTTCATCGGCGCAAAGTACGGCCGATTTACGAAACACGCACAGAACAGCGGCCCCCATTGACGCATTACAGCAACTTTGTTGTTTTAGTCTGCGTATGAGTATTAAGTCTGCGTATGATAGCGAATCAGAACTCCAAGTAGCTCTACCTCTTTTCTTTGTTTCTTGGTATATCCGCTCTAAGTCAGGGATCCTGGCGAACATTTCTCGCTTGTCCGACTTGGTGATCTACTGGGTATGGTGCGTGACTGACCCGGAAGACGCGAGTTTGGTCCCGGCAGCGGTGGTCGCATTACTGGTGGAGGCGAAAATGCTAGATGCCCCTGCACTGTGCATTGTCAGTGCACGTTAAATAACCGCAGGTGGTCGAAATTACTCCGAAGCCCTCTACTCTACCGCGTCTCTTGTAATCATATCGTGGTTTTGGCACGTAAAACCGCGCGAGTTATTCTTGTTAACGTTCCTCGCTGCTCGTTTAGGGTACAGCCAGAGTATTAATGCCGTGATACGAAACGAAACCATACGAAGCGTCAATGTCTTCAGTCTTGGCACTATTCCGCCGCCGAGTTCTTGCAATGCCATGACTACCAAATGACTACCAAGTTCGTGGCATTGCATTCAGTGAAAGCAGTTTTGCGGGAGCCAGTAACCGAAAGGGATTTGCTCTAGCCGCGTATGAATTTTTCCTCGTTCATCCCTCTCCGTTGCACGGAGAGTAACTAGGCAGTATATGATAGAGAACTTATTACGACGTGGTATGGCACGGTGAAATACGGCCCAGCACAATACAAAGGCAAATAAACGCGTAAACTTGTTAGCTCGAGTTTCTGACTTTGAGAAAGAAATCTTGGTGATGATTTTCAGCTCGACGAAACATATTTCAGGACCCTCGGCTATCTCATCTATTCTCAGCGATCATCCACATCGAATGTTCTATTTTTTTTTTTTTCAAACTGCTGATCTTTTCACACTTAAATTTTTCAAAAATGAAGTTGTGAAAAATGCGTGGGACGAGAATGAAGACATGGATTACACGAGCACTCTGTCCTTTCAGTTATTCTTTTTGTTCCGTGCGATTCGCACTACAGCAACCGCTTTAAAGATGTACATACCAACTGTTCCATCAACCCATCATAGAGAACTAGTGACTTACATAGCGTGTTTCGGAGCATGTTATTTGAGCCGACGTGGCGAGAATAAGAAAAATTGGAATGAGGTTCATGACGCCATGTGCTCTAACTTCGGGCGCGGAATACAAAGGTGAAACTTCGACGTTTATTTTCCTTTGTAATAGCGAACATAAAATGGTGAAATTGACAATAGAATTCCCGAAAAATAGTCTATCAGTCTAGTCCATTTATGTATTTACTTAAGTGTCCCTTTAATATAGTATATCAAAGCACCATTGCAACATTTAACCCCTACATTAAATTGATGAACGTGGCGGGCATATACAATATGGTGAAATTTACATGAATTGCCCCGCCACGGTGGTCCAGTGCATATGGCACTCGGCTGCTGATCCGAAAGTCGTGAGATCGAACCTCCACCGCGGCGACTGCATTTCGATGGGGGTGAAATGTCAAGGCCCGTGTGCTCTGCTATGTGGATGGATGGATGGATGGATGGATGGATGGATGGATGGATGGATGTTAGAATTCTCCCCTTTATAACGGGGAGGTAGCACGGGCCACCAAGCTCTACCTTTATTTTATCCCCTGCAATCGTTTGTTTTCCCAAATCACACATATTTTCACAACAAATTTTTCCCCTCGCCTGCCTATTTTATCTATAATTGTTCCGCTGTGAAGTAACAATCTTATTCGAACTACCTTGCATTTCTGTTTGCTCCATACCTTTCCGCCACCAATACTCTAAGCGCCTTTTACTTATCTCTGTCGCCGACATGTCCAGCTTTCCCGTGCTATCCCTGAAACCCATGGCCTCCTGCGGGGTAGTGTCCACACCTACACCTGATTGGATACCTGTACGTTCAACCAAAATATGATGTGTCGTTTCCCTAGCTTTTCCACGGCACTTACATGTATCCCCTTCTTTATAGAATTTCGCTCTGTAACTTCGGGTTCTCAGGCAACCGGACCTTGCTTCAAACAGTAAAGCGCTTCCCTTTGAATTATCGTAAAATTTTTCTCTCTTGATTTCGTCTTTCCCTTTTCTGTAGTTGTTCAATGCCGGCTTCTTCTCTATTCCTGCTATCCAATCCGACTTCTCCGCCGCTCTGACCATGCTCTTAACGCTCTTTTTCGTCCCATCCGTTTCGCTACTGGCTGTATACTTACTGGTAAGCCTCCTAGTTCTCTTCCTCCACTGTGAGTCAACGTTCTTCCTATACAAATACCTGAATACTTTCGCTGCCATCTACTTTCTTTCATATTCCTTAATCTCTGTTCGTACCTAATTTTACTCTGAGCTTCCCTTCCCTCAAAGTCAGACCATCACATATCCCACTTAATAGCCTCATTTGTGGTCTTCCCATGGGCGCCCAATGCAAGACGTTTGACCGTCCTCTGATTCACGTCCAGCCTTGGTTGTACCTCTGACCTCATGCACACCACTGAGTTTCCGAATGTAAGTCCTGGCACCATCACACCTTTCCACAAACCGCGAATTACCTCGTACCTGTTGTAATCCTACAGCGCTCTATGCTTCATTATTGCAGAATTTCTGTTTCCTTTAGCTGTCATAGCTTTTTTTATGTATTCTAAATTCCCATCATTTATCCATATCCCGAGGTATTTGTACTCTCGTACTCTGGGTACCTCCGCGCCCTGTATTAATATTGTCTGGGCGTTGCTGTCATTGAATATCATCCAACCACATTGCACGTTGAAGAACTCCATGTGGTCGAAATTTTCGGAGCCCTCCGCTACGGGATCTTTCAAAATCATGCCTCGGTTTTGGCACGTAAAACCCCAGAAATGAAATTAAACTTATATAAATTTGTGACACGAAGCGCCAATCCTCATGCATAAGTTTCACAAAGTCTGTAAGTGGATAGGGAATGCAGTATTTATAGACTCCGTCACTCGAGGAAAGGAGAAACTGAGCGACACGATGAGCATTATTTTGCTATTAACTTACTATATCGCACACGCTTGTAAGTCTAACGCAAAGACTGACAACTCAAAAAGCAAAGAAGCTAGACAGACATTTTGGCGCACCACTCTGTGTTGGGCGGGGTAGCGCACGAACTTGGACAACGTTTTAGCGCTATCATGCGAAAGGCATATGTTAGCACTACGATGCGCATCAAGGTTAGAGATTCTTGGTTAAAGACGCGTGGAAATAAGTTTGGAGTCAACATCTCCAGTTTGTTCATGCCTGCTGGTGCTAAATCCCACTTCAACGGTGTTATTCGGAATCAAACTTAATGAGTGGCAGCTGGCGATGTCTAGCCTTGCTTGTGCACAATACTAGCCGTGTCCGCTTAGGTTTACGACGCACGCCATGCACAGTGCCAGAAAGGAAAGTCTTAGTTCCATCTTCAGACAACACACACTAACGAAAACTTGTGTCCACGTACGCTCGTCTCGCGTGCATGCTTTCGCACACAAATGAGGGTTTCGATCTTTTCGTACTTCTTTTTTTTTTTTATGAGGCACTCTCGTGCACAGGAAATAAGAAGCCTGTACGTTTATGACTCGCGCAAACGTTTACCTGAACGCTTGGTGTTTGAAATTCACCTGCTTCTGGTAAGCGTCTTGGTTAGCATTTATTAAACCGTCGTTATGCAAGCAATTACTAGGTCCCATTTTATGATCAAGGGAGCGTTCATTGATGAAATGCATGATGAACGTGCAGCGTGTTCGAAGGTACGAAGTCGTAGGTACCGTCCAATATATTTTCGCAACATGTACATGTCTCCTGATTAGCAAAACACATCGCGGCGAGGAGCTTACTACTTCGCATTAACGGTCCATTCCGATAAATTGCTTCATCTGCACTGAATGGCGAACCACGAGGTAAATATAAAATAACAGCAGGAGCATATCTGCAATGTAGCATGCACTCTACGACACTCCTTGCGTGTGCGCGCAAGTACACAGACAACAGGTACTGCCTATAGATAGTGCGCGTACACGTCATAAAAAAAAGGCAGGTAAAGAAGAAAAGTCCCATTGCGTCTCATGTTGAGAAGAGCGCTTCAATATTGCAGTGCCAAACGATCTCTCCCTGGGTAAAAGCACCATCCCGCCTCATGTATGCGTTGGTTCTTCATGGCACATTTAAATTCAAGTTCTTTATTTCCAAAACAAATTTGGTGGTGGTTGACAGGGCTAAAAGCTGCGGTCTGCAGCTTGACAGAGGCCCGGCCACCGAAAGTCCGCCGAAAGCGTCGGGGATTTTGTAGGATAGCCGCTTTCACAACAGTGGCCTTCGTACGCTCGCATGCTGGTACAGGCAGATAGATTCCATGCGTATAAATCCTCGACCGCGGCGGCTCTGGAGAAAGTTACTCCAATGCACCCGCTCGGTAGAGCAAAGAGATAACCATAGGTGATCCCGGCTGCTGGGCGCCACTAGGTTTTGACCACCCCCTCTAGTGCGTAGTCGACGGCACTTTGCTGCATGACGCTGTGGTCAGAGTCCGCAAATTAGCAGATGCGCTCGTGGCCTCGACACCGGAGATTGATACTCAACCTGGCAACATCTACCGTAGGCGTTACGTACTTCTCTGTGCGCGAACCACGCACTGTGCGTAGGTTTGTTCACGGTTAACTGAGCACCATCCGTGTACCCACCCGCTGAGGCTATTCGCAGGACTACTTGCACCAATGCCACCAAACAAGCGCTGGCAGTAATGACGCAAAGCACCCACCGGCAAACCGTCAGGGACGCCCCCCCCCCCCCCCTCTTTTCTCTGCCTCCCGCATAAGGCACGTACAAACTGATTCGCACACCGTGTCCAAAGAAAGGGAAAGGATAATTTTTCCTTCTCACCACACGCAGCGTCTTCCTTTAAACGGAGTTTTCTGAATGTAATCGGCCGAATGGATTGATTGATTGATTGATTGATTGATTGATTGATTGATTGATTGATTGATTGATTGATTGATTTACCAAAGCAAGTCACGAGCAATGAAAGATGCTATGGCGAAGAACATCGGAATAATTTCTACCTCCCCTTGTTTCTTGAACGCGCGCACTGAAAATTTACAGCACACGAGCGCTTTTCCATCCGTCCCCATGGGAACGCAGCATCCGGCCTGGAATCGAACTGCAGCCGTCGCGTTCGACTGTAAACTTTGCACTTGAAACCTTTGAACCTTTGCGCTTTGAAACATCTTGATCCTTACCATCATGCAAGTGTGGATCCATACTAGATTCCCATGAACGACTTACAGGCAAGAGGAACATCCATATACATATAGCACAGAAAATTAGCTTAACATAAATGAGAACAGCCTTAAGAACAATAAAGCATCTACTGCATATGGACATTTCCCATATTGGTTCTGCATTTCATACACAGGAAACGCAACTATATTTACGTTTTTACAGCAGTCGAGGTTCGCACTGAAAACTTCTAGTACAGATCATTGTAATAGCGTTTAAGCTTCACAGGAAAAGCTTGTGTTGATTGATGTGAACTGAGAGACTATTCTATAATGACGTGTCGACACTATTTTAGACGTCTTTTGACGTACACATATTTTACAAATTGTTCAAGAAAGTTGCCACTTTCATAGTATTTTTGTTTTTAACCGCGAAAACATAAAAGTTGAACTGGGAACAGGAACGTTGCTAATTGAAGAGTTAAATACCCTTACCGTAGTTTTATGATTTATTAGCACGGCAGGTGTAGGAGAGGGACCTGGGTTTAAAAATAAGTGAGGTTTGGAAGAAGTCGCATAGTTTGAGTTTGACATGAAACAAATTGCACGTTTTTGCAGGACGTCAAACAGTCTTAAGAAACGTAAATTCAACCACAGGATTCAGCACAATATGACATTTGACAATGGAATTTGACAATGAAGTGAGGCAAAATGTATCGTTGTCAAGGTTTCTATATCGATAAATTAAGGCATTTGAAAAGCGTAAAACAAACAGTGCTGGGCCTTCTACAATGAAAGTCAATGCGTATCTTCCAGTTGAAATGATTATCTAATACAGTACCTATATCTCTTAGGTTACTGACCCTTTCTATGGGTTCTCTTTCATTGAGCCGCACACACGAGTACAATGCACTGACTCTGTATGAAGAATATATAATCATATATTTCGTTTCCTTAACGTTTGCGAGCCTTTTGTTTACATGAAACCAATCACAAGTTAGCCTCATTTCAATGAAGAAAGATCCAGCTATGGACTCATGTGCACATAAGGAGGCAGTGTCATCAGCGCAAATCATTGGAGTGACATTATGTAGTATTGATGGGAGATCATCAGTTAGCGTTTCAGTAGTTTCGACACCTCTATCGCCGCGCAGGCTTCGGCTTCCTGCCGGCGCGTTGCTTCAGCCACGACCGCTACATAATTTGTCTTGTGTGACGCATATGATAGCCATTTGCGTTGTGACGCTCTTAACTTCAGGAACGCGAAGACGGCCACCGACAAGCAAATGATGCACTTTTCGCACAGCGAAATATACGTTCACAAAACGATCTGCTTCGGTTTCGCTTGCAAGGTTTCACCGTTTGCGAACGTTCCTGGTTCCTGGCAAGTTTACGCAGGGCGCTGGCGTGTTCAGTGCATTGTCTCTAGAGAAATGTGTCGTTCGAGAGCTTTCGCTTGTGTGCAACTATCGAGGATCCCTTTACACTGTCGAGGTGCCGCTGATGTGTACATGCAAGGGGTTCACATGTCCATGCACCCAACGCATCTCCCGCCCCTCGATTCACATTTGTTTGTTTGTTTGGGGGGGGGGGGATAATGCACTCAGCGGCGCCGTGATGTTACAAGTCACGTGCCTAGTCTTGACGTAATGCTTGAATATGCGTGGAATGCTTGAGTAGTATCTTGAATTTGGCGAGGTCGTGTGTTGGCCACGTTACCACTACATGGCCAGCATCTAAAATTGGCGGGAGCTGTGACGTCACCTCGCGTTGCTATGGGTTGTCCATATTGGCTAGGCCATGCCCAGTTTGAATGGAGCGAGGCACGTGATTGGCACGCTTTACCCAGGTTGAACTTGGCGGGCATGCCACGGGACTTGTCTCAGCGTCGTGATGCGTGAGCCGCTGGTGGTGATCCGAAGGCCGCAGGTGGTGCAGGTAGTGGTCATACCGAAGCTAGGCGCAGCTGTGCCAGCCTGTTGCTAGGCAACGCGAAGAAAGGGGCATCTGGGGTGAGTTTTCTGTTAACGACTAACGGCAGAGCCTCAAGCTTCAACAGCTTCACTGTTTAAAAAAACCCGCATTTCCCCGAAGGGGAGTATGAGGAAGTGCGAAGCACGGGGTGATGCTATGAGGGGGCGCGCACGACTAAACTGCAGAGCCGAGCGAAGGAGACGGCAGCGAGAGAGCACGCGCCAGCCGACCCACGGAGGTCTGGCCATTTTTAAGTGCAAAGCGCTTTTACTGATGATGATGATTAAGTGTAATTAATGATTTAAAGTGTTGTTGTCATGATGCATTTGTACACACACACACACATTTATATATGAAGTAGGGTGAGTGCAAACCTAACGGGGGGAGAGGCACACCAGCTGCATGGCGCCGTGACGTCACGGCGCGGAGAGGGTGCGAGGAGCCGGCGCGGCGCGCGCAGCCACGGCGCGGAGGCGCCAGCTGCACAACGCGCCGTGACGTCACGGCGCGGAGAGCGGTGCGGAGCCAGCGCGGGGCGCGCGCAGCCACGGAGCGGAGGGCGGAGCGCGCGCAGTCACGTGGGGCGTGACGTCGCTGCGCCGCTGCTACAGACGCTCCTCTCCGCTCCTCGCGCCGTTGCTAGGGGAGAGGAGGAGGAGCGCGGGTTCCGGCGGAGTTTTTCGCACTTAAAAGCAAGCCGCCACATACGCCTTCGCTGACTGCAGCCGGTGTGGAGCCGCCAGCGCGGCTGCTTGCTCTCTGTAACGCGAGCTTCATTTATTGGCGCTTATCTTTATAATCGCAATTTTAAGCTATACATTTTGCGTCGCACTCTTAGTAAGCGCCATTACATATCACGGTGTCGTCAACATGAAAAGCAAATGTGCAAGCGAAACAAAGGCCTCTTCCGCAGAGACGGTCAGGGATGCATGTCCACCACCGGAATGCCGTTTCACCGCGGATATCGGAAATGGTTTTGGTTCTGGATTCTGCAGGCCTCGCAAGACTGTTGCTGCACGTTGGGAATTTTTATTCATTCAGTAAAGTTTTTATGTCGGAAACAAAATGTCGGTGTGTTATATGTGCCCGTCCGCGCCATTCTCGCGTTCTTTCTTGCCCCACTTACATTTGCTCTGCACAAACGTACTGTTAACTCATATATGCTCTTACTTTTGTCCACACGTAAGCGCTCTCCTTCCCGAAGAAATTTCTTGTTACGCCATTCCTCACAGCGCCTGGACACTGCAGGAGCACTGCAGAAACAGCCCGTCCTGTGCTGGCGGAGATCGTCGCAGTGCGCGGTCGGAGAGCGCCCCTTTTGCGGCGGGCCCCTGTATTGACGTCACGGCTGTGCTCCACCAATCACGGATGCCAGCCGGGCTCGCGGCGCGCCGTGGAGGAGCTGCTCACAGTATTTCGCAAATAACGCATTTTTGGACAGGCAGTTTAAAATTTCGTGCCGATTTTCGTATTATGGGTGTTCAAATGTACAGAAAGGCACTCAAAGCTCTTTTTTTTCTCGGAAACCTGTTCCGTTCTTCTTTAAGGGGTTTCTTTTTTTTTAAATAGATGATAAGGTCCTCCAAGTAATTAATGTTATGCATGTCACAGCTAAATTTTAACGCAGAGACCCTACTTCCATGATTATGTAAATCTGCATTGTAGAACTTGTCGTGTTCGCGGAGGCCGAGAAACGTACAGCCGACACGCATGGCGTTCAGTCTCAAAGTGTCTTTATTTCTCAGTTCCCCTCCCCCGGCTCGCGTGCCCGTAACTCCGTCGTCGGGTGGGCGGAGCCCGCTTCCCGGCGGCTCCCCTCCGTCGGCTCGGGTTCTCACTGCGTTGCAGCAGTAAACACACAGCACATCTCCCCCTCACAGCCTTCCCTTTCAAAAGCGCTGGACAGGCTTGACTACGCGTCCACTCCGTGTCTTGTAGCCTTGTTGGGTAGATAAGCTTTCTTGACGTTGGGTTGTTCTTTTTGGCTGCATTCCGTCTTCTCGACTCGGCACACTTCCCACGTTACTACTACTCGCGTCTGGCGAGGTTTGGTGGTGTCTCCCGGGCGTTGACTCCTGCGACGAGCGTTCAACCTCAGGCAGCGGGGCTAAGTGGATACGGTTTCTTCTCAGTTGGTCTCCGTCTGTCTCAACAACATAAGACCTCGGAGACCCTGCCGAGGAAAGAACGGTTCCAGCCTTGCTTTGGTCTTGTATCCACACAGTTTCCCCTGGCTCTAAATCTCGAAGGACGCGAGCTCCACGCCTTCTATCGTGGTATTTCTTTTGCGTGGCTGCTCGGCGCCGTTCCCACGCCTGGAGTGTATGCTTGTCGACCATTGCGGGTTCAAGCGAACTTCATGCCACCGGTAGAGAGGTTCTCAGACGCCTACCCATCAATAACTCTGCGGGGCTAAAGCCATTTGCCAGTGGCGTGGCTCTATACGCCTGAAGAGCAACATAACTGTCGTCAGTTTTCTGTAGGCCCTTCTTTACGATGCGCACAGCCGCCTCCACGAAACCATTGCTTTGCGGAAACCTAGGGCTCGATGTCACGTGCTCGAAGCCCCATTCTCGCTCAAACTGATGGAAAGCAGAGCCATCAAGTTTCGTAAACTGAGGTCCATTATCGCTGAAAACTGTTTCGGGCGTGCCGTGCCTTGCGAAAATGGACTTCACATGTTTGATTACTTCTTGCGCGGTCATACTCGTAAGCAGGGCGATCTCGGGAAATCTCGAATAGTAATCTGTTACAAGCAAGTAGTTTTTCCCTCCACAGTGGAACAGATCCATGGCGACTTTCTGCCATGGTCGATCGGGAAATTTAGACGGCATCAAAGGCTCATGTCTGTATGTATGTTCTTGAATACACTGTGAGCATCGCCTAACAAGCTCTTCGATTTCTGTCGACACACCCGGCCACCATACTGACTCCCGGGCTCTTGCTCGACACTTTACGATTCCTTGATGTCCCTCGTGTATCTTTCCGAGTATTTCATTGCGCATAGGTCCTGGAATTATAATCCTTGAACCTTTCATCAGGAGGCCATCTTCAACAGCAATGTCTGACCTGTGCTGCCAGTAATCTTTACATTCGAAAGGAAGCTCACTGCGGTTTGGCCATCCATCATTGCAGTAGCTGATCAGCTTGCTGCAAATTGGATCTTCCGCTTGCTTTCGTCGAATTTCTACAAGTCTCTTGTCAGTTGAAGGAAGATTGGCAATTACGCTTCTAACGTAACATGCAACTTCTTCTTCAAGCTCCATGCTATCTCGATGAGGTAGCGGCTGTCGAGACAGAGTATCAGCAGCGACAAGTTCTTTGCCTGGCACATGTGTCATTTTGTACGAAAAACGCATCATGCGCATTTTTAGCCTCTGTAGCCTGGGCGTGATGTCCGACAGATTTTTCGACATGAAAATTGGCACTAGCGGCTTGTGGTCTGTTTCAATGGTAAAATGTAAACCAGTCACATACTCCTGAAACTTCTCACGTGCCCAGGTCACGGCAAGGCCCTCTTTTTCAATCTGTGCGTATCTCCCTTCCGTTTCGGACAGGCTACGGGATGCGTACGCTACAGGCCTATACTCTCCATCTTTCTGCTTCTGTCGCAGAACTGCCCCCAGCCCAAATGATGAGGCATCCGCTGAAACTACTGTCGGATTCTCTGGATCGAACACTGACAGAACCGGGCTTTCACACAGCTTTTTCTTCAACAGTTCGAAGCTTTTCTGCTGGGCTGAGGTCCATACCCACTCGCTTTTCGTGCTTAAAAGAGCGTTCATGGGGTGGGCTATTTCTGACATGTTCGGCACAAACTTCATCAGGTAGTTCGCCATTCCCATAAACCTTCTCAGCTCCTGAGTGTTTGATGGGGGTCTCATGTCAATAATAGCCTGAACTTTCGAAGGGTCAGCATGAATTCCTTGGCTGTCGACAATGCGGCCCAAGAACTTTACCCTTTGTACATTGAACTCACACTTTTGACGATTCAACGTTACGCCATGTTTCTGTAATCTTTGCAGAACTCTTCTGAGACGGGCGTTATGCCCTGCTTGCGTTCTGCCATAGATCAGAATATCATCCATGTTACACACGACGCCTTCTAGATTATCCAGAAACTGGGACATCTTCCTTTGGAAGAATTCGGGCGCAGAACTGATTCCGAAAGGAAGTCTTTTGAATCGGTATCTGCCGAATGGCGTTATGAACGTGGTCATGTTTCGAGACTCCTCCGCGAGTTCGAACTGCCAAAATCCTGAATTGGCGTCGACTTTGGAAAAGTATTGAGCTCCGGCAAGTTGCGCAAGCACATGCTCAGATACAGGCAGAGGGTGAACCTCTCGCTCGACAAACTTGTTTAGCTCAGTCACGTCTACGCATATGCGCACATCTCCATCAGGTTTTTGAACAATGACCATTCCAGAACACCATTGCGTTGGCTCCTCAACTGGCTCTATAACGTCGAGCTCAACCATGTCTTGAAGTTTTGCCTTGGCCTTCGACATTAGAGGTATGGGAACTTTTCAAGGAGTGGTCAGCATTAACGGTACAGCATTTTCTTTAAGCTTGATCTTGTATGCGAGCTTAATTTTTCCGAGACCGGAAAAGAGTTTGGGAAACTCACCCTCTGGGTTGACAGCTCCGCTTTTCTGACTGATGACTTGATCAAGACGCTTTACGATGCCTAGTTTTTCGCTTGCTGCCCTTGACAAGAGAGGCGTGTGGAGGCCATCCACAACGTAGACGTTTGCCTTTGTTGACTTGTCGCGGTATGATATCTCTGCTGTTATCATGCCGGAAACAGCAAGCTCCTGCTGGTTAGGTCCCCGCAAGACTTTACCTGCCTTCTTGAGGTGCAGACTCTTGAAATATCTCTGGTACAATTGGAGAGGTATGACCGTCACATCTGCTCCTGTGTCCACTTTGAAGGTGACAGGCGACCCGTTGATGCCCACAGCAGCCATCCACTTGTCGTCGCAGCTGGATGAGATGGCTCCGAGAAATGCGTCGTTGCTACGGACGATCTCGCGGACTGATGCTCCTCCTTTGCAGACGCGGGCAAAATGTCCTTTGTGACGGCACTTGTTGCATGTCGCCTTTAGCGCAGGGCATTTCCCTGAAGTGTGTTGCAGGAAGCCACAGAACGGACACTGCTTTGCTTCGGATTCAGGTGGCTTCTTAACTTGTTTTGAAGGGACCTTGCGATTTCCATGTGGTACGGTTGGTCTACGAGCCAGGCCGACTCTATCCACTTTCCCTTCGTTGTTTCCGTGCAGCGTAGCAGCTTGTTCTTTTACGACTTCAGACTGTCGCGCCATTGTGGTGGCCTTTTCGAGGGTCAGCTCCGCATCGAGCTGCATTCTTTCCGACAGCTTGCGGTCTCTGATGCCCATGACTATGCGGTCCCGGATCATCTCGTCGTGTAATTCTCCGAAACTGCACAACTTGGCCAGTCGGTGTAGCTCCGTGACGAACTCTTCGACACCTTCTCCTTCCCGCTGTTGTCTTCCGAAGAATGTCGCTCTGTCGTACACGACATTCTTGCGAACTACGAAGTGGTTCTCGAACGCCCTCAGCACATCGTTGTAGTTGTTCTTCTGCTCGTCTGTCAACTTTATTGAGGCGAGGATGTCTTCTGCCTTGTGGCCCATAAAGTAGACCAGTGCGTAGACTTGTTCCACTGAGCATTTCGAAGCGAGTCCACTCACGATGCGGAAACGTTCAAATCGCCGCTTCCATTGCGGCCATTCACTGGAGTTTGTGAACGTGAATTCCTCCGGAGGCTTGCACTGAAAGCTGGACGTAGCCATTTTTCCTTGCTGACGTTGCGACTCCTCCATCGGTGCTCTTGGCAGGTTCAAATGTACGCTGCCACCATGTCGTGTTCGCGGAGGCCGAGAAACGTACAGCCGACACGCATGGCGTTCAGTCTCAAAGTGTCTTTATTTCTCAGTTCCCCTCCCCCGGCTCGCGTGCCCGTAACTCCGTCGTCGGGTGGGCGGAGCCCGCTTCCCGGCGGCTCCCCTCCGTCGGCTCGGGTTCTCACTGCGTTGCAGCAGTAAACACACAGCACAGAACTGTCAACCAGGAAGGAAAGAAGGAAGGAAGGAAGGAAGGAAGGAAGGGGAAAACAGAAAGGCAGGGAGGTTAACCAGAAAGTCAAACGGACGCCTATAGCCAAGCAGACGCCTTTCTGGTTCCCCCGTGTAGGGTATACCGTACACTGGGGGAATGGGAAGGAGGAATAGAAAGATGGGAGAAAAAGGAAGAAGGGGAATAAAGAGAGAGACGAGGACGACTCCATCAGTCAAAGGCGTTCGCGCAAACCAGTCATCTTCAAAAAGCGCAAAAATTGGGGGACTCCTAAGCTTCGCCTTTAAGAGTTGAAGGCGATAGCGAAATCCGGTGCGTAGTGTGCACTTCAACCACTCAGTGCATATTTATTAATGTGTGTTGTTACACACACACACGCGCACAGACACACACTCACGCGCGCGCGCGACGTAGCTATAGTAATGGTAGAGGTTTTCGATCTATTTAACAACACTTTTATATCAACTTCATGAAAATTTGTACAGTGATGTAGTCACATGGTCCTGTATTAAGGACTGCGCGTAGGCGTGACACTTTTATTCGTAAATGGTCGCATGCTGTCGTCCTTCGTGCGTTGACTATTTGGCAGCTGTTCGATTTGTTCTTCTGGAGAGCTGTTCCGGCCAACCGCGACAAGCATCGCCTTATGGTCGGTGAAGTGGCAATTGCAGTACTTCACTTCTTTAATGGTGTCGTGAGAATGAAATTCTAAAAAATTGGATGCAGAGCATCCGACGAGACCGCATATAGGCTGTGCTGTAGACGCATGGCCTCCAAGATGGCGGGCGCGCTCGCCGTCTCGGAGGCCATGGTAGTCGAGACATTGCTTGATATGTCTTCCGCTAGATGGACATAGTTGTCCATTTTTGGAGCTGTTATTTTTCGCTCACGGCCGATTTTTCGCTCACAACAGACGCGTGGAGACGCCGACACCGACGGCGGTATTTCTGCGGAACGAGCTCTCTAACGCTATCGCGTTAAAAAAGTGCTTTCCGTGCCTTGTGGGCCAACGAGCGATGAGGGCGGTGTTCGAGCAGCACCTGTACGGAAAGTGGCCGATCGTCAAGTTGGCGTACCGTCTGAGCAAGTATTTTCCTTTCCGCGACGAATCGCGGACAGTGGCACAGCAAATGGTCCAGGGTTTCGTCGGTGTCGTACATCTCGCTTGTTGCACTGTCGATCGCTCCTGTTAATGCGGAGTATGCCTTTGTGTAGGCAACTCCCAGCCAAAGTCGACAAAGAAGCGAGGCCTCATGTCGAGGAAGTCCTGATGGAGGGCGGAGATGCAGGGAAAGGTTTAGCTGGTACAGTCACGTTCGTTTGATGCTTGGTGAGTTCCACTCAACCAGTGAGAGACGCATGCCAGGTGTCGAAGCTGCATTGCAGCATCTGTCCTTGAGAACGGAATTGAGACAATGTCCGCTTCTTGATGTAAAGTGCGAGCTGCGCCATCTGCGGAATCGTTGCCGCTGATTCCGCAGTGACTGGGCACCCACTGAAAGTAAATCTCGTGGTCATTTTTTTTCTTAGGTGGTGGTGAAGCACGATTACATCGTACGTCAGCTGCTCGTGGCATCCGTGCCTAAGAGCTGACCGTATGCACTGCAACGCCGCCTTCGAGTCCGAAAACACAGCCCATTTTCTCGGCCACCCAGTACGGATGAATTCTAGTGCACGACGTAGAGCCGCGAGTTCTTCCGCCGTGGACGTCGTGACATGAGACGTTGGTACGACCACCGCTCCTCCAGAACTGGAGGACGTAGTCGATCCATCGGTGTATACGTGTACGCGGTTACCGTACTGTTCGTACAACAGGTGTAAGCTCAGTTGCTGTAGCGCAGACACTGGTAGATCTGTCTTCTTCTGTACACCAGGAATTGTGAGGTGTACTTGTGGGAGGCTCAAACACCACGGGGGGAGCACTCACTTAGTCGCAGGCGCGTACCCTGGAGTAAACGCCGCACTGTATGCAACTGTCAACCAATGACTGTATAGTACGCAGAATAAAGTGCGTGCGCTGACTTGAATGAGAAGCAATCGCGACGCACCAAGAAGCTTTATATTCTATTGGTGTCTAAAACCATCATTAAACGTCACTGCACTTGTCGTCGCTGGGCTGCGAAGTAACAAGGGTACGCTTCTAATTCACGGCTGCCGTATTTCATGTAGGGGCGAAATGAAAAAATACCTGTGCACTTAGGCGCACGTTAAAAAATGAAAGGCAGTCAAAATTACTCAGGAAATTCCCACTACGGCATGCATCGAAACCCCATCTTGACTTTAGCAAGAACTCCCGCATATAATGGTTGGGAAGCATAACTGAAACTCTAATAGTTAGTCTAAAAAGATGGGGAGGGGAGGATATTGCTGAAACCATTACTGCGAACGCTTACGGTGTTGTTCTCTATCCGGTACAATCCTCCTGTCCCCTACTCCACGATTTCAAGCTGCACGTACTCGGCACTTAGTTCGCCATACAGCCTAGCGTGGTCGCGATAAAATTATTGTCTGCCTTCTCTACGCGATAAGCTAGAAAATACGAAAGTGAACGGACGCGTCGTCTCCTCCCAGTGGCGGCACCGGAATTTCCGCTGACATCAACAAGTTTGCAGACATTGTTTTGTGGCCACACCTAAGCAGAAATAAATTACATTCGCTTTGCGAAGCTGTTCGCGGACGACGTGAGTGTGGCTTTGTTGTTCTACTACAAAGTATAACAAAGAAGAAAAATGCGTCGTTATATTGTAAGCGCGGCAATGTAGCCGAGGCGAAAGAGCTGCAATCTGCTAAGCACGTATACACTTGGTCGCACTCCGATATTTCGTACACAGCACACGAACTCCGGAACGAAACACTTTGCGCGAGGAAAAGTGGAGAGCCTATCCCTCTCCTCTGGCCCACCGGTGCTTTCAATTCGTGCTTGTTCTCCTGCCGACAAGCTCGACCCAGGGGTCGAGAGGGGAAGGACGTGACCTCGGCGTCGCGGACCGATACGGCGGTGGCGGCAGCCGTGCTGTAAAAGAACGGTAGTGTCAACGACCACGCGACATGCATCAGCTGCAGAGGGCAAGCCAAGTGCTCCGCACCTAACGGCCGCCCCTTGCGCGTTTATAACGCCCGAGTCGCGCCAGTTCCACCACGTCTTCACACACCTTAAAACTGCACCGCGTATACCAGCCAGCTATCCTTCAAGGCAGCCGTATAGCGAGAAAAAAAAAAAAGAAAAGCAAAAGACAGAGAAAGGGAGGACTGCGGTCGTTGGGTCGGCGTTCCTTGCACTTCTTATTTCCTCTTTTTATTCACTTTGTCACCAGCGATACTTTCTTTTCTCCTCGTCGTTTCCCTTCTTGCCATTTGCCCCGCGCGTTGGCGCTACAGTGTGCGCTCAAACATTTACTCAGCCGCGCTCGCCTCGTACGTGGTGTCGGCCGCCTTTATTGGTCCTGGCCCGGCTGGTCTCGCCACCAGCGCTGATGGAGTGTGGGACGCTTTTGATAGTTTTCGCCTCCGCCGAGGGAGCAACCCGAGGGCGAAGAGATTGGTGCTCATTTCGGCGACTTTTATGTCTCCGGGCATATCTGCAGACGCCACACGTTTTTAGGCGGGCCGCCACAGCCCAAGCGCTCCGCGCGGGTTGGTGATGCCTTGAAAGGTTGCCGGCTGTGGCCAGCGCGGTTGACCCGTTGCAGCAGGGCGCAGCAACGCGTGATCTACAACTTTATGGGAACTTGTGTTCTGGAACAGCAGCGTGAGTGGTGAAACAAGATCGCGCGTATTCCATGCCGTGTTTCGCTTATTATTACTGCGAATAAAGCCAGCCCAATGACCAACCCAACTGTTCATCCACCATTGGCTTCTTTTCTGAAGCTTCTGGGCGACAAAAAAGGCATTTCCTGGATGTTAGTCGGGTGTGACCCCGACAAGTTAACGCCGTAATAATGAGCAAGGTTGAAATTCGTAGGTAACTGTGGCGGCCTAGTTCTGTTGGAGGTTATTTGCACTTAATTTGAGGAATGGGCGGGGTTGTTTACTGCCGATACCCCGACAGAGAGGTGTCGTTACGAGGAGGTAGAGGGAAATACTGGAACATCTCCATTTGCGTATTAAAAAAAAGGAAGAAGAGATATAACCGCGACACAAGATACAATGAAGTAGAAAAAGTATGAAAGACGCGTGAACGACCTTGTCTGTCTCGTACATCTATTACAAGAGGCGAGCTCAATAAAAGTGCAGAACAATAAGTTAGTGGCGATAGGCAGTGCACAGCGGGTGACAGGATAAACAGTAAAAAATGTACAAAGGAGACGAGCACGAGCGCTGAACTGCAACTGAGGCCTCATTGTGGACGATTCCCTTTAAGTACATAATTCCAGCGTATGCGCTAAGGCATATGACATCCTATCACATTTCCATCGCCTAAGTCGAGGGTCGCACATATAAGATGCATACAAAGAGCACAAAAAAATCATATAGTTATATATATCCAGCTTTTTTTCCTTTATCAGACAGAGCAACCAATGGGCAACTAACGCAATTTTGTTTTGCTTAGAAATCTCCATCGCTTGTATTATTTCCCTTGCCACCCTGCTTTTTGCTTTGCTCACTACCTTGGTTTGTTTCAGCTTTGGTACGCAATTAACCGCAGTCCATACAGTGGAGTGCAATGCGAGGTGGCCAGCGTCCTTCTTAGGGCAGCAATAATTGCGCTGTCAGCCTCGTATTGAGGAATCTGCTCATCTGACCGGCGTACACCTTCTCTCACATGAGCAGCACCGAATATCTTAGTTTTTTTGTGTTCTTTGTATGTATCTTATATGAGTGGCCCTCGATTTACCCGATGAAAACGTGATGTTCCCAAAGGGAATTATGTTTCGTCATATCCGTCAGCGCATGCGCTGCAGTTTTGTACTTCAAGGGAATCGTCCACAGTAAAGCCTCAGCTGCCGTTCAACGCTCATGCTCGTTTCCTTTGTATTTTCCTTTACTGTTTGCCGTGTCACCTGTAGTGAGCTGCCTATCGTCACTATACGGCCAACCAACGAGCCCACCAGTATATGTCTGGAACAATAGGTTACGCAGCGGCTGCGCTACTTCACTTGCGTAAATCTCTTCAGTTTTCCATACATTTGTCCCACGTTGCCTCCCCTGCTGTTCACTGAACTTCGCTACGTCGGGCAGCGGATGCGCTGCCTTCGGGGCCACACCCTGCCAATGCTTCCGACATCCAGCCAGATCAACTGCTATGCACGATAAGTCACCCACTGGAGATGCTGTTGCGTTGGAACCAGGGGCCAAACATAATGAGAAATACGTGAGACCGTAACAACGTGTGCTTATGGGCTTAGCACCAAAGCCGATTTTAATTGCAATAATGTCCACCGCCGCCTCTGGTGTCCGTAACCGCTATCACTCACAAATAAGAGAAAAGGCGGTTCAAGAAAATCGCGCATTCTTGACGTGAAATGGGCGTAATATCACTGCCTAACTCAATATGGTGGTGGTGCGGACCCAGGTGGATAACCTCTCTGAAATCGAAAAGAGAAAACATGGTTCACAGGATACTACAAATGGGAGATCACGCCGAAGTGCCGTGCGACAAATGTACAGGAAGAACAGAAAGTAAACCAATTTTAGACACCCAGAATTATTCATCATACGGGCGGCTTCTAAGAGAGCAGCTTGAGTATTGAGCTTCGTACACAACGCAGGGAATAGAACTTTACAAGTTTACAGCTGCCGGGATGCATTGGATACGACAAACACAAATGCTACTCGTGCAAACAAGTGGCGATAGTCCTGCAAGTGTTTAATCCCTTCAAAACAACTGACACGAAGTCTACATTGCCGACAAAGGAATCGTAAGACAAAGGGGATGCTTACACATACTCACACGTGGAACCTATGTGTGAGTATAGGCGCACGACAGCTAAGCACCCAAGCGTCCAACAGGCTCGTCATCGTACTTCCAAAGGACGGCCATTTCACAAATTGCTGATAAGTCACGTCCATCAATTGTGTTGCACCACGGAGTACAAGCGGCACTCGCGCAGCTGCGCGGACTAGAGAGAGAGAGAGAGAGGTGAGAAGGAAGGCAGGGAGGTTAACCAGAAGTCGGCATCCGGTTTGCTACCCTGCGCAGGGGTGAGGAAAAGCGGGATGCGAAAGTGGACAGAGAAAAGGAGCGAAAAAAATAACAAGAAAGGACACACGCAGAGAAAAAAATAATAAACTAAGAAAAAACTCGCACCACACACGGGAAGAGCGTTCTAGTTACAGTCTTCCAGACAGTCTGGTCGCTTGCAAGAGGAGGACCAATGCTTGCACACCCTTTTTATGTGACGTTTAGCCCTGTCTATGTCGCAGAAGTCTACATTCTGACAGAGGTTGCTCGCCCAGCTGGTTGAACGCGTCGAAGAGTGATTGTCTTTGTGCCCTGTACTGCGGGCACTCGCACAAAATGTGTTCTATGGATTCGTCCTCACCACAGGGGTCGAAGGCTGCGGTGTCGGGTACCCACGCACATACGCAACGCGTAGACGTCGGTAAATACGACGCCCAGACATAGTCGGCACAAGAGTGTAGTCTCCTCGGCGGAGCCTAGAAGGTATTCGAAGGCTTAGGGTTGGGTCTAAGGAGAATAATCGAGAGTTCCGGAAATGCGGCTCGTTCAACTGCGACTTGGTGTATTCGCGAGAAAGCACGCGGTTTTTCCGTGCAGCGTCTGTCCTGGAAATTTGTATCGGCAGTTGGTGGTCTGCTGAGCGGGCAGCTTGGTCGGCCCGCTCATTGCCAATAACTCCACAGTGGCTTGGAAGCCAAGCATCGAAAAGTTATCGTATAGCCCTTCTCAGTCAAATGATACATCGCCACTGCAATCTGAAAGACCAGCTGCTTTGAATCTCAGAACATTGTCCATTTGTGTCTCCTTTGATTAGCGATAATTTGTAGCGCGGTGAGAAGCGCTGCGAGCTCTGCTGCCGTCGAAGTTGTACGTGCGACGCCTTAAATTGAATAGTTGTGGCCATTGATTGATTTGTGGGGTTTAACGTCCCAAAACCAGCTCTGATTATGAGAGACGCCGTAGTGGAGGGCTCCGGAAATTTCGACCACCTGGGGTTCTTTAACGTGCACTGACATCGCACAGCACACGGGCCTCAACATTTCGCCTCCATCGAAATGCAGCCGCCGCGGCCGGGATACGATCCCGCGACCTTCGGATCTGCAGCCGAGTGCCATGACCACTAGACCACCGTGGCGGGGGCGAGTTGTGGCCATCGTTGGTATAACCACTGCCGCTATGGAGGTGTTCGGTAGGACGGAATCGTCGACGGATACTTCTGTGGAGTCCCGGCACTTTCGTATAGTAGAAGTAGGCTCAGCTCTTTAAGAGCTGGGGGTGACAAGTATGCTCTTTTCTGGATACCAGATATATCTTCAGGTTGATCTCTGCCGGCGTAAGGCACCATGGAGGAATAGACGGTCTCGCGGCAGGAGTGAATTCGAGTTGGTATCGATTCACCATGCGCGGTTACCGTCTTGCAGAAAGAGGTACGCGGCCTGTTTGCTGGTAGGGAGGCCAAGTGGTGGTGCGGAGTCCGGGCAAGGTGCCTTATATCTATCCTTAGTGCTTCAACCTCAACGTAGATTTTTGCAATGTGATCTACAGCGATTGCTATAGTCGCCACTGTTGATGCACACCGAGGCAAGCCTAGAAAAATACAGAGCGCCGGGGCCTGAACACTTTGTATATTGTGCGCAAACTTGTTTTGCTTATATTAGCTAGTATCGGCAAGCTGTACTGCAGGAAGCCAAGAAAGACGTTCTGTAAAGGTGCAACATGGCACCCGTGGGCATTCCCTCCAAGTCTTTCCTGCGAAGAACTTCAGAAGGTGGCAGATGCCTCTCAGCCGCTTCTTCGTGTATATAATACATAGGGGCTCCATGATATGTCTGTCAATTCTGGCACCAAGAAACTTGTACGACCTATGTATGGTAATGTGTGGCCATTTATGAGTACGCGATAGGTCGTCGTGGGCTTGCGTGTAAATGCCTCAATTGCGCATTTCTCAGAGGAGAGTTCCAGACCTCGCTCGCGGAGGTAGGCAGCAGAATGAGTGGCAGCTTTCCGGATTCTCGCTCGTAATTGTAGACGTGTTACGGCGGATTTCCAAACATAAATATCATCTGCGTACATAGATAGCTTGACTGTGCTTGGCAGGTGCTCAAGGAGGGAAGTCAGCGTAAGATTGAACAGAACAGGACTGAGTACACTGCCTTGGGGGATGCCGCGGCTGGTGTAATCAATGTTCACGAAGAAAGATCTCATGAAGATATAGCTGCGTATCCATCGAAACATTCGACATCCCCCCCCCCCCCCCTCCTACCTCTTCGAGAGCAGAGAGGACAGTTTCATGTGTTACGTTATCGACGCCCCTTTGACGTCGAGGAACAAATAAGCGCAGAGACGCTTACGAAATTTTTCGTTCTGGACCCAGGTGACCAGGTCGACGACATTATCAATCGATGATCGACTACGTCGAAAGCCTGTCATGGCATCTGGGTAGATGTTGTAGTGCTCCAAGTACCACTCCAAGCGTCCTAGGATCATCCTCTCCATTACTCGGCCCACGCAACTAGCCGACGCGATCGGGCAGTACGACGAGAGCTCCAGCAGCGATTTGCCAAGCTTAATCAATGGGACCAGGCGACTGGTCTTCCAGCCTTCGGGCAGCGTACCATTCTGTCACGATGCATTGTAGAGCTTGAGCAGAATAATTTTCACCCGTCCACTCAGATGACATAGCGCTCTGTAGGAGATGCCATCAGGTCCTGGTGCTGATGTGCGTCCACACAAAGCTAGTGCTGCCTTCAGTTCGTGGATTGAAAAAGGTAGGTCCATGCGGTGATCACACGGTGGTGGCCAACCACTCGGAGGCGGAGAGTTGTTGGGAGATGTCAGATGATCAGACAATCTTTCGCAGAACTCTTCTTCCACGTCAATAGCCCGACGCCTTTGTGAAAGGGCTTAAATTGGAAGCGCTTCACAGGCATTGTGCGGAGCCCTCGTACCACCTTCCATAATTGTGATAAAGGCTCGCGAGGGTCTAACTTCTGGATATTGCAAAGTCGCTAAGCTGTAACAAGTGTGTTAAACAAATACATAGTCCGCAAGATGCATTATACAAGGCCTGCCGCTCACAAGATGCCTCCCCTCCCGGCGGACAGGGTCAACAAACCGGGGTCATTTAAAGCCACAGGAGTTGACTTTACAGCACGAATTCCAGAATATAACACCATGCGTGGTGATTTTTTACCTCTGCCGCGATTAGAGGAGCGCACTTACAGGACCAGCGGCATCTCGACAGGTAGTTTCATGGCGCTTTTGTAGACGACTGACATCGATGCTGGGTAGGCCTGCCGTAATCTACTCGGACAATCTCAAGATCTTCACAAAAGTCGACAAGGCGATAAACGGAATGTCAACGGAATGTTTGAAGCGATTAGGCATGTACACACAACACAACGTCAGTGAAGTGCGCCTCTTGAAGCGGACAGCTCAAACGAATACTGACGACTTTAGGAGGGTGACAATAGCTACGCAGGGGACAAAATAGCCCACAGAACAGAGACATTTGAGACGATTGGAGAAGCATATGCAAAGTGGGTTGGAGCGTGGTGGATGACATCATGAATATATCAGTGAAATAGAAGTTACCGTCAAGGTCAGGGCCGAAAACGCTAAACTACGGTCTGAAGGCAATGTGGTATTGATATAAGACCAGGGTCTAGGGACGTTTTTGAAGGTGTGCCGAATTGGAAAGACATATATACCCTGCAAGTGACGTAATAATGAGAGCTTACTCCCTACGGACAAGCAGCAAAGAGTTTCTTCGAGGATCCGCAAAAAACGCCTACCCTCTGGATGGCTGCTGCAAATAGCCCGTCAAAACCTGTCTCCGCGAAGTTGGGCAGGTGGAAGCCTGTAACGAATCATTACCAAGACACCTGACTACCAAGAGCAACAAAGCAGCTCCATCGCGCTAGCGCGCGCCTCTTCACTTATCCATCAAACATTCTTGTTCGAAGACGTCACTGGCCTCGATCGTTTTATCGGTCTCAATGCGTGATTGCGTAGCTTGGTAACGATAACAATTTTAGCGCCACAGCCGGTAGGAACGAGGAAACATCACGTTGTTGTCTGGATACGAACGGCCGTGGAAAACAATCTGTTCGCACGTCCTTTCGTTGCGCCATGACCACCCGTCATTCCGCAGCCTGGTCTCGCTCTGGCGAAACCAACATGCAAGCAGCAGAGGTGCGCTTACATGCGCCCGACTTTCATTTTCCTCTATAACGCCGGAACGCGGTAGCCACCACACAGGGCCTAACTTGACACGCGCGCTGATATGAGGACACCTATTAAGAGGCTACGTATAACGGGTACACACAAATAAATGGCCTACTTCATCTATGTAAGCCGGATGATGGACCGACTTGATAAGCACCTTTCGTTTATATGAAAGGCTGACCATGTTAACCATCGTGCGTACACCCAAAACTAAATTTTTTAAGGCACACGCGCGACGAAGGATTGCGTAAAGTGATTCCTGTTTACACTAGGAAACCATAGGTGGCGCTTATCTTTACTTGCTGAAGAGCAACGCAACTGGGGCACTGTTGCACTATAGGAGTAGCCGGGACTGAAGACGCACTTGGTATTATCCTACTTGTTTCTTTTATTTTTTTTTAACTTCTGAAAGCTACTGCTTCCCTGAAAAGAGCAAATTGGTAGCCCGTTGGCGCGCCTAAAATCACGGCACTCACGCAGAGGAGGCGCTAGAATTACTGCAATTAGCAGTTGTCACGCAAAGCAGCCAGCCACTGGCAATGCGGACATTTGCACATACCACTCCGAGAAGGACGGAGGGGCGATGTTGCATTCCTCCTGATCCAGGAAAGCGATCACACATTTTTGTCGCCATTGGATACACCCGACAGACATGGTTGCATGATATAGATCGCCACGAGGATCAGTAAGTAGACACTAAGGATAATAGGCCGATAACGGTTGCTTCTTAGAGAAGCAGCCGCGATCCTGCAAAATACTACAAATTGAGGATGACTGAAATGGAAGTAAACATTTCAAAGTACCGTCTGATGACGTCCCCATAGATAGCGGCTACAAACAAGATAAGATGACCAATTTTTCGATAAACACTGCGGTAGTTTTTCCAAAACAGTAACACTAATTTTCTCTCAACAGGAATTTTTGGCTGTGGTTCGACATATAGCAGCAGTTAGCGGAGGGATATTCCGTTTTTGCCCCGCCATGGTGGTCTAGTGGCTAAGGCACTGCTGACCCGAAGGACGCGGGATCGAATCCCAGCCGCGGCGACCGTATTTCGATGGATGCGAATTGCTAGTGGCCAGTGTCGATGCGCGACATCAATGCACGTTAAAAAACCTGGTGGTCGAAGTTTCCGGGAGACTCCGCACGGCGTCGCTCAAAGTCATATCATGGTTTTGAGACGTAAAACCCTAGAGATCAATCAATATCTCGTTTTATAGACTGGAGTGACGCTGTCAGTGACCAGATTGCATTTCTGAATGGTTGAATGCTAAGTTTAAAAGACAGATGTTAAAAACTCACTCAGTCGCGTACACAGACGAGAGAGAGAAAAATGCAATCGATATTTAGCGAAATGACGAAATTATTGTGATGCGGGGAATGTGGGAAAGATCTGTGTAGATTTTGGCCGCCTAGGTTCAAATACTCGCAGTTGTAAGCGGCTGCCAGTACACACCATCAACATCACTGTAGCTGCGTCACGGAGCTCTTCTTTTTCTTTCACAAGAGCGTCTTTATATATATAATAACTAAATACTGCAATAGAATTTGAAACGAGACATTCCGCGTTGCTTCTCACAAATGTGAATAATGGAGACTGCTTCGCTCCTAAAAAATAAATGTTGCCTAAACAAGTGTTATAGGAGACATAATGTAAAGTACAAAGTACCGCGGCGTATTTATTAGACATGCCTGATAAATGCAGTTTATATTACTGCATTACGCCTCATGTTTTTGAACCACGACGCCGCCATGAGAAAAGTGTACTCGCTTACAGAAACAAATGAGAAAGTCACGAAAGTATCATCGCACGCGTAAAATTAACCATGTGTTGTGCAAAAACAACAAAAAGAACAAAAAGAAAACGAACACAAAGCTTGTGCCCGCGCAAAGGCACTTAAATATGGTGAAGAAATGAATAATTTGTGGAGGCATGGTCCTCGAGGAATTTCGCACGTTCGGAGCCCAGGCAGCGGCTCATGAATCTTGAATGGGCTCTTGGACTGATCACTTTCTCGTGCATGTGTAAAACACTTGGCTCTAAACACCTCTGTCTCTGCCTACGCGATGAGACCTAGCCTGAATTATACAGAAGCGGGGAATCCCTCAAGACTCTTCTTCCTTCCATTTAGTAGGCGCGGCAGACGTTTATCAATGAGCCTGCTTCGTTTTCTCATGATGGTGCCATAGCCAGAAAGAAAGGAACATGACACGAAGCCCGGACGAAGAAGCACTCGGTTCTTTCCTCGCATTTAGTATGCACCCACGTTCAGCAGTCCGCAGTGGGAGAAATAAAAAGAAACGCCATAGGCGAACTTCATAGAGACAAAGCTCCTAGACGCTGAGCAGGCTCCTGACAAGTACGCTGACTGACACTTGGGGGCATTGACACAGCTCAGGCTTCATGAACTTTCAGAACAGCAAGCTAAGCACCCCCCCCCCCCCTTTTCTCTTCTTTTGTTGTTGTTTTTGTTTTCGTCGTCGCCGCCATCGCCGTTGTTGAATACGTCCCAGAAAGAATTACGTTTAACACACCGCAGTGTCTAAGTGGCTAAATCATTTTGCCGCGGCTCACGAGGCTGCTGCTTCAATTCCCGGTAGCAAAGTTCGCGCACCAGTGGAACTGAAATGCAAAAACGATAGTGTTTGGGCGCCCGTTAACAACTCCCCTTTGGATCTCATCACCCCGGCAGTTTTCTATTGCATTTGTGTTCTCTTTTAACAGTACGATTCACGCGCTCAAACACTCAGTGAAAAATTGCAGTTGGCGAACTTTTCCACAGCAAGCAGTCGCCGACACGGTTTATCGCTTTTCCTTGCTCAAAAATCCCTGGACGATATTTCTTAGCAGCTGAGTTTGTTTGTTTGTGTTTCTTTTTGTTTGTGATAACCAGACTTTTGGTGCCTTGATTTCTCAGGACGTCATAACAGAACAAGTTATTGACCTTTCGATTAAGATGCACCTATGCGCCGGCGTACGCAATGTATTTTAGACATATGCTTCGACCACGTTTTCAAACTGATGCCGCACAGAATTTACCGATATTCAGTAACATAGGATTACAATGTATAGTGATACGGATGCGAGGGCTAGGAGGGGATGTTGCAGAAAATGAAATATCCGTAATAAGACATGACATTTGAGAAGTCAACGAATGAATTACAAGAGCCATAGTGGAAGTAAAGTGTGAAAATTAGGACACGTGGAACAAGTCGAGACAGAACGACACAAGTGCTAAACACTAATTTTCAAGAAGCGCGATAGCTTAGAACATTTGCAAGGGCAATTTCTTCTTCATCGATGAAGCCCCATATGTTTCCTATTGCCAACAGCGCGTGTACACTCATACAACTTCATCAGCAGGCCAACCGCGTCAACGATAGCTATTCCGCCACCGAGTGTCTCTCTTGGCACAGACGCGCGGCATCACGGGGAGACGCACGCTCTTCCTCACCGCCAATCCCACGGCCTCATCATTCTAGCTGTTTCATCAATGCAGCAGCTGCTACGGCGTCAGCGCCCATTCCTGCGCGAGTCCTTGGTTCTACACGACCACACCAAACTCTGACTTACATTAAGTTTTCAATTCGTCGACGTAACCCTCGTCGCGCTACATCGTTTCTTGCCGTAAGACACTGGGATATCCTGGAGAGTCATGCACTTAAAATAGGATCACTCGAGGTAAGAATTGCGCAGTTACTCCCCTATTACACTTTTCGGCAATCGGGAAAGGCGGAGGGCAAGGAGCAGGCCGGCCTCCCAAAGGAGTGTAGAGCGATGCGAATGAAATCAAGGAAGATAAGGCTGGCACGAAGGTTTGATGAGGGCTTGCCAACTGCCGCGTACTTTTTCTTTGGTCAGAGTACGAGGCAAATGGAGGGCCAAATGATGGCTGTCTCACATAACGTTTGTTGAACGTTGGGCTTATTAGCAGGCTTAAGCTTGCAGCGGAACAGGAGCGTTATTACGGTTGCCCTTGGCGCTGAGTGCAGGCAATGTTCGATGAGGCTGCTGATGAGGAAGGAAGTCAGAAAATTATGTAGGTTTTATGTTTCCAAGGAGGGGGCAATTAGCCTGGCCTTGTGTAGACTTAGCAGCTTGTAGTAAGCGGCTGCGCGAAAAGGCCGCACATTTATCAAATCCAGCAGTCTTGTCGGCGGCGGACAGACCCTTGCTACAGTGCTGGCTGCTATACTTGAAGCCGGCAGGCGTTTCAGTATCTGAGATTAGATCGTGTCAAAAAATTTGTCAGCAAGGAGTACGTTAGTAGGCGCAAAGATATTGACTATTTCTGATGCCCAGACCCGTGTGGCAAGAGATATACGCCTCAGCAGGGAAAGGGTTGCAGCGCTGAACCCCGATCTTGCAGGAGGCAGTGCGCGTAGCACATGTGAGCCGTCAGATGTGATGATGGCAGTGCTGGTCTTCTGCCGACATGCAGCCTTGAGCTGTGTCAAGAGCTCCGCTGCCTCGTCGTTCGCGCACAACGCGCGTAAAAAAGTCGTGAGATGTGTGTGTCTCCGTGTATATTAATTGTGTGCAATTGATAAAATAAACATTGAATTCAAATAAACAACGAATTGAGTATCCCAGGAAAAAGCACAGTCTCTCGTTTTCTTTCATTTTTATCATTAGCTCTGGGAGCATGCGACAATATCAGTTATTGTCACATCTCACAGGACAGAGGAAAGTAGAATTCAACTTAAAATTTTTTGCACGCATTGGCCATTGTTTCTCGTTTTTCACTCATGCGAGGATTATTGTTCAGTCCCTGCGCTGCGTTCTGGCAAATTGCGTTACCGCCTGTTTATTGTTCAGAAAAGTACGCTTAGTCCTGAGAATCATTTAAACTTGAAGCACTGACAGCATTACTTGTGCAAGCACTGTAAAGGACGCTTACTGAAAATAAGAAAAAAGAAAATGCTTACCCAACTCAATTAATACTATCAAACTAAAAGGAGGCAAAAAATAAATAAGTAGAAGAAGAAGAAGAAGAAGAAGACAAAGGAATGGGAGAGAACTAGTTTATTTTCCTGGTCGTTTGTCTGTGTCATCCATGGTTAACAGCGCAAAAGAACAGGGACAGCCAAGAGAACGGACGGCACGACAGCTGGCTTTCAGCTGAATGTTTACTAAAAGGCATATTACAGGGAGTATACCAGCTGTTGCAAAATCTAAATAGACGAATCCCATGAAGGTGCATGAGTAGTAATCTCAGGCGATATGAGGAAGAACGAACTTTTAATCAGAGAGATCGATGGAAGCATGTGGGAGACACGACCGCGCGTGCTTTCTGGTATGGAAGGCCTCAGTTATCTCACGGGTGCGTTGTTCCAAATTAGTCATCAGAATTGCCGTGTTATAAAAACCGGATGAACAACCACAGAAACGGTAATGAACAGACAAATGTGAGCAAGGGGTACCTCAAGCGAACATTGACGTAGCGCCCCGTTTGGTCTGTGTATGACCTGCAACAAGATAGTGAGATATTATAACTTTACTTGTTATAAGTTAGAGCTATAAGTTTTAGACTGGTATTGTATTGTATTGTATTGTATTGTATTGTTTGCCTGCTTTCTTGAGTAAATAGTGTCGGCGTGAAGCAAAATGTGGCCGCCGGGATGGCGGCAGTACTATGTACCAAAAACTGAAATTATTATTATTATTATTATTATTATTATTATTATTATTATTATTATTATTATTATTATTATTATTATTATTATTATTATTATTATTATTGCTGGGGTTTTACGCGCCAAAACCACGATATGTGATTATGAAGGACACTGTAGTTAGTGTAGTGGGAAAGCCCGGACTTATTTCGACCACCTGGGTTCTTGAACATAAATATAAGTACGCGGGCCGTTAGCATATCTCCACTATCAAAGTGCGATCGTCGCTGCCAGAATCGAGCCTGCGTCTTTCGGCTCAGCAGCCTAACACCGTAACAACTGCACCGCAGCCGCTGCGCCATGACTCGCGTCTTGTTCGCTTGGAATACACCAAAAGTGGCATCGAAGCGTACGGTACCAACGTAAGACTAACGTCACTGATAGGTCATGACATCAAAAACGAAAAACAATGACAAAACAAAATAAATGAAGCGGTAACAGTGCAACATTATGTATGCCATGCTATACGCGCAAACCTCAGTAAACAAACGCGACAGATTCCAGGTGTGCAACCCCTCTTTCGCCTGTTCGCGTCACAAGATCGTAACTCGGCGATTTTTTAGGGGAAAAAAAAGGGAAAAGCACGTCAATACCATATCTGTTAGCTTCTTTCTTTAGATATCTGACTGAGAAGAAATCTTGGCGAGAGGGTTCGCAAACCAGTGTCTGCCCTTCGGTCTCTTACAACAGGTTGCTGAACATAAACGCGCACGACTGAACACTCATCAAGCATTTTTCACCTTGCCTTCACATTGCACACCGATGAAGTACATCCCTCACGTACATCAATTGCCTTAGCGACCACGCCATATTTTACACGCCATGTTAAGTTTTTCTTCGGGAATTCTCACATGAATTTTTATCAGAAAAATTCCCATCATAATGCAAAAGGCAACTGCGAATGTACTAACCAGAAGGAAGCTGTGATCCAGTACTCACGCGTCTATTAACTTTATGTCCTCAGATTGCACATTGAGTTATGAGGGATGGTGCAAAGTGATTCGTAGCGTTCCTATTTACAAGGACACAATAGAATACGCGGCTATGGAACGGGCGTGCATCTTTAATGCCTCCACCTTCACTTCAACGTCCTCTTCTTTCCCCCCTAGGATGTTGCGCCCCCTCATCTCCTAGCGGAAGGCTAATACCGCTTCACCCTTCCGGGTTTCTTTTGCTATCCCCTCCTGGGGTAATACTTGAAAACATTTCCTATTGAAGCACATTCAACTGATCCGCGCTCACCGATGTACCAAACCGTCTTCAGTATTCCTTGCTGAGAGGCTGTCTTTGTCACAGAATAGGGACCGTAGAATTTCGCGTTGGCACCTCTCACACCCTTCCTAACTAGAACGGTTCGGTGACCTGAATGTCAGGAATTTCCGAGTTATGTCTCTTGTCAAAATTTCGCCTCATTCGTGTACGGTACCTCCCTCCCAACGCTTTTTCTTTCCGCTCCTCGATGATCTTGAGATTTTCTAGGAGTCCCAACTCCCGATCCGTCTGCAAAATAGGGACTTCTCCTGATGAAGCGAACTGTGGACTGCATCCCAAGCCACTGGTGTAGGAGCGGTTATGATGCTTAACGGCCGCTTCTAAAGAGCATTTTCATCCACCAGGGAAATTATCGTACATCCTTATGAATTGTTTGACATCCCGTATCGCACGCTCTGCAAGTCCGTTCGCCGCGGGGTGGTATGGCGCGCAGAACTTGATTGATATATTATGTTGTCGAGCCCATCCTGCTAGTCTTTCACTCCGGAACGCTGGACCGTTGTCACATACGATCGTCCTCGTTGTCCTAAACATATCTCTTTGGAGGAGAGCGATGACACTATTTGCATCTTTTCTTCCTGCGCGTGCTGCGACCATCCGTGTGCATTCATCTATGACCAGAAGAAAAGCTTGCGTTTTTCTGACTCCTTCTCGTTTCTTGTTTAGTTCGGCAAAGTCCAGGTGTATGACTTCAAAAGGCACATTCGAGTGGCAAGGAAGTATCATGGCATCCGTAGACTGCTTATATTTCACCTTATTCACTTGACAAATGTGGCAGGAACGAACGTACTTATTGACATCTTCCTTCATGCGGGGCCACTTAAATCGCTTGACTAGTTTGTTGTAAGTTCGCCAAAATCCGTCGTGTCCTCCTGACTCTGGGCTGTCGTGGTACAAATAAAGAATCTTAGGAACCAGCGTTGGCGGAACTTGGTAACGACCTTCAATAAAAGTCAGATGTTCAGTGCCTTCCCACAATTTCACTTCATTAATTTCGTCCGGTTGTTCTTTGCTGGGTTGTATCATTAATTTCGACAAATCATCTGCATCAGTTAAGAGAGGTCCAGATCGGTGGGAGATGGTGAAGTCAAACTGCTGCAAGTAGTTCAGCCATCTTGCAATACGTCCTTTTGGTTGAGTCATATTGAAGAGATGAGTGAGAGCCTGGTGATCCGTGAACAAAGTGAACTTCGTACCTTCGAGGTAAGTGCGGAAGTACTGAATTGCTTTAAGGACTGCAAGTGCCTCCTTTTCAGTAGTGGTGTAGTTCACTTCAGATGGCTTGAGGTGTGAGGCATCCTGATTCATCTCGATGAGGTTATGTTCTTTAACATGCACATAAATCTAAGTACAGGACAAGAGGAAATATGGGCGCTGTGGTTTTGAATATTGAAAAAAAATATGTGCTAGACAAAGTGGACATTAAACAAAAAAAAACCAAAAGGGGCGTGGCAACCTGAATTAGATCCAGATGCAGGAGCGACCATTTAGGGAATGCGACCACGGCCACAGGGAGTGAGGCGGGTCTTGGAGCATGAAAATGGCTCAGCGTATACATGCATACATATAGTAGCGTATATCGAAATACCTGCGGCTGATCAAAATTAGTATTCTATGAGGCCATCTAGCATGCGTATGTGTGCGTCCTCAGTCTCCATCAGACAAACTGCATTGCTCGAGTGCTTGCCGTTTCCAGGATGTTTTTGTTCGCGCGGTGTATACTCCTCCGCGATTTCTTCGATGCCGTATTACCGTCATTAATTGCGAGGAGCGTGCACAGGCGCGCGCCTCGCATTTACCTGAAATATGGCTAGAAGCGACTTTACCTCCTTGCGGGTACTTTCAGCCCTTCCGCGTCCTTCCTCTTTTTACTTCCTCGCTTTTTTTTCCCTTGCGTCGCAGGTGTTTTCACTGAAGTTTGGTGCGTAGTAAGCATATGGCGACACCTGCGTAGCTTGTGGCTGAGCATCGCGGGCCATCACGAGCGTGCTCGCAGATTGGCGCGTAATGAGGCCATGCATGCTGTGCAATCGTGCCTCTTCGTTTATTCGTAAGGAGCGCTAATGCCTGCTATGTAGCTGGGCCTGCCATTAGCGCTGCGGGCACTGTGAACGTTAAACCACGAATAAGAGTTGTTGTGAGAGCGCGTGTCCATGCAAACGCCAACTCCAGGTGGCTTGGCGTTTGTATACTTAAGACGAATTTGTGCTGTCGATTTCAGTTACCCATTCCATATCCATACAAAAGTACAAACTTCACATTTTCCAGAGATGTAACCGGAATGACACAGCACTCTAGGGCAGCTCGGTGGATTGCTGAGGTTCTTCTTTATTGCGCAGCCGTTTGCATCACTTTATTTTAATACTGCACTATCTGCTAACGCCATTTGTCAGTACCGTTATTACACGGGCTTTTCGCCGTTTCGTCAGTGGCACATATGTGGTTTTCATATGTGTTTCGTTACGCTGTACCTAGGGCACGAAAAGACGAACAGATTGCATACCACACCGACTAGCCCAATTTGAAACTTTATTAACAATACACGGTTTATATTAACGTCGTATACAGCTTGACAGTGTGGTCGTGGTGCGCCCTGGTAAACATATGTGGGGGGAGGGAAAGGAGGAGCAATTATGTTAAAATAAGACATATTGAAAATAACTATGACAGAAACTCTACATTCCATTCAACGTTTAACAGTTACTGTGCCAGGTACAACCCATCCTTAGCATCGCACCTTTCTTGGTCTTAATTAAAGTATCATCCACGTATAATAATCGAAGTGACTATTGCTTTTCTTGCCTAAACCAAGCATGTAACGTAGTTTGTAACCATCTAGTGGCTGCTCTTACATAACAGATATTTCGTATCTTGCTATAACCGCAGCATGCAACGTATTTGGAACAAGCGTAGTGGTGGTGATGGTATATAGATACAGGCAGAGCGTCTCAGTCCGTCTACACCAAACAGACGTATCGCCGATTTTTTTTCCACCCCCATAAGACAGCCTGTATCCTCCTTTCAGCATTAACGACATCAATGGCTTTTGGTTACAGCGTTTTGTAACTGAGCGCTAGCCTTTTTGTACCTCAATACATTGTGTCGACCTTTCTAACAAACAGGCGTGCGCGATGTTTCTCGCGGTTAAGCAGCGCCGAATATGACATCGGCACAGGTGTATACATAGGCAGTAATTTGTTGCTTTAAATGTTTCATGAAACTAACACACAAAGCTTTAATCTCGCCTCCTAGCATTTGAAGCCCTGTCGTATTTTCATATGGGGTAGGCGGAATGCCTATAAGGCATGATGCCAAGGTGAAGATGTCATACGGGTGCGAACTTGAGGCACTTCGTTGCTCGACATTCCAGGGAGACAAAAAGAATAAAAGCAAGAAACAATTAATTAATTAATTAATTAATTAAAGGGGGACACAAAAAGAAAGAACGAAAGAAATAGTGAAACAAACAAAGACAGAAGAAAACTGCGCAGAAAACTGCAAGAACGCCTGTTTTCTCGTATTTCTGTGCTCTTTTTTAAATACTTGGGCACTACAGGAAGCAACGACGTCGCTATCCCACAGCTCACAAAAATATGATCAGAGAACAAGCGCTGACTTGGAGAAGACACCACGCAGGCACCTTGCCACACGGTACGCTCCCCGCGCAATGTACTTTGGAAACTTCAGCAGAAACTGCAATCGCTGCCCAGAAACTGCGAACGCCTTGCATCACATGGTATAGGGATGCCGCAGCAACCAAGACTTCCCAACCATTCCCACACTGAGAGTGCACCAAAATCCGGACGACCAGTGGGAGGCACTGCTGACGTCACAAAACCTTGAAGACCAGCTCCGGCTGGTGGACAGGGCTTGGGCGTCAGGTGCAAGCCTTGGCTACCTGGATTGAGGAAGTCACCACCCCCATCTCGGTGAAGAAAACGCGCACCTGATCACATAATAAAGTTAATATTTGTATAAAAGAACTAAGCACTTTAGAAAAAATTAGTTTCATTTTTTGTAGTCACAAATTAATAGCAGGACATCTGCAGCGAAAATTATGTTCGCATGTTGTTTCTTTGAGAAGACACATTAAAACGTATACTACCTCTTGTAGTTTTTTAAGGGGTGGGCAGCGGGTGTGGCATGAAAGTGGGGAGGGGGTTATTAGGCTACCACACTGTTATGAGCGCTGGGGTGCACACGTATTGTTACATATTGGTCATTCTATGCCAAAGATCCACTCTCCGATTCTGTTCCAAAAAGATTGTGAAGAATCATTGTAGTGCACTATTTACTCTCGTCTCTCGTGAAGTATTTTTTCTGCCCGTTACAGCAATTTAAGCGTTGCCGTTGAGGGAGAAACACAGGCTGAGAAGAATACAGTACTGTAAACAATACTGTGCAGTACTATAAACAATACAGTACTGCACAGAACGCCTCGATCGACGATCTCTCACACTAAGTAAGGTGCTTGGACCATGGCCAAATCCTGGAAACCAAAGACGTGCAGTCAGCGCTCTTCGGGACTTTTTAATGGACACAAACCTGATGAAGTGTTTGTGAATGACTTTATTGCCTCTTCTTATTGTGCGTTGGCATATCGCATAGACATTTTCTAGGCCAGCACATAGAAATATTTGTAGGGACTGTATCAACGGTAATATGTGTGACCACTCTGCATGCATTGAACTTCGAGGTATCCTTTATATGCTATTCATCATGCTTGCACGTAGTTTGTACGTACTTTTTTTTTCTTATGCTTTTGTCATTCCTTACGGGGTTTTTTTTTTTCGTATCTCAGTTTATTGGAGATTTATCTGCGAAAGCTTTATGGAGTTTCCATCGTCGTCGTCGTCGTTGTTTTGTTCCGCTTCACTGCGCAGCAACACTTTTTTGGGGTAACGGAGAAGTGTGGCGACAGCGCGGGTGGTAAGATATGGCACGCTGCTTTGCGTTTTCAAGTTTGGACACGCATTCTTCGGCTTCCGTCTACGCAACCGACGAAGTGTCGGACACAACAGTTACTGGGGACGCACTTATCGTTACATTTTATTTGCAGCCCGCTTAAACGCTACTGATGTCATTCGTGAATCGGAGCCGAATGATGCTTAGTGTTCGTACGCTCGGCATAGGTAAACTTTGCTCCTGCCACGGCCCTTGGCCGCACGTAATAGAATTGCCTGATTTCTGTGGATTTACGCCCCAAAACCACAATATGATTATGAGAGACGCCGTAGTGAAGGGCTCCGGAAATTTCGACCACCTGGGGTTCTCTGGATTTACGCCCCAAAACCACAATATGATTATGAGAGACGCCGCAGTGAAGGGCTCCGGAAATTTCGACCACCTGGGGTTCTCTAACGTGCAATGGCATCGCACAGCACACGAGCCTCAACATTTCGCCTCCATCGAAATGCAGCTGCCGCGGCCGGAATTCGATCCCGAGACCTTCGGATCAGCAGCCGAGTGCCATAACCACTAGACCACCGTGGCGGAGCGTGCGCACTTAACATAAGCATTGCGAACAGAGAATATACTACTGGTGTGTCATACGATACACGGAGATCCTGTACAACGAAAAGTGAAAGCGATGAATATATCCATGGAGGATGCCGCCTTAATATTACTGAGTGGAAGGCAACGCATGCAACGTGGATGGCAAAAGAGAGAGAGGACGTTGGGTCTACTTTCTGACTTCGTGCCTTTAAATAAGGTTTGAACTTGGAACGCCGACAAGAACGTAAAATTATAGCTTCTTGAGATTTCGCAATGTCTCAAACACACTACAGCTGATGTGGCTACATTTGAAGGTGAATTCGCTAAAGTCCTGTATGCGAATGTATACGAATAAAGTCGTGTGTACGAATTTCCCAGTGCTAAAATAAATTCCTTATTCTTCCGACGGTGCATCGCCACAGTAGAAAAACGAGAGAAATTGTGCAAACTCGTGCTACCATGAAAAGCATTTTACTTTAGTTGCAGAGTAGAACTTTTCGCAACTTCTTATGGTAAAAGCGCTTGCGATGGAGTCTGCGGCACCGTGAAGCGGCTGGCAACGAGAGATAATCTTCAGACACCTCACAGGAACACGTCCCTACACCCCACCATCTTTTTGCATGGTAAGAAAATCAATATTAAAGGTATACCTACGTTCTAGGGGCCACATATAGAAGGGCTGAAGACAAGAACGCTATTAGGTCCATGGCCACCAAATATACACCATAAGGCCTTAAAAGCCCTTCAACGCTTCTTTGAAGAAAGAAAAATCGATGACTGGACCGTTTTTACAATGTTGGTGTGTGTGAGACGCCAGCGGACTCCTTTAGGACTAGTTTATGATTATATTTTTACTTTTATTTTTATTACGATGATGTTAAGCATTTAAGCGAAAAAGGTGGCCGTCACCAAAGATGGCGACAACAGCTCCTTGATTTATTTTTACATTAATAAAAAAAAAACAAGAATGCTCAATCCTCCAGCTATGTTCTGGTCTATAACCTTCCTCAAGGGCACGTGCGCCTTTCACTACTTTGTGCCGTTATCGCTGACCGCTGTTGATGCCAGGCTCACCTACTCATCAACACAAGTGGCCCGGACAATACCTCACAATGGGAATAAGAACTGAAACCTCTGGAAATATTGTAAAGGGGACACATAACGTAAGTTCTGCGTCAGTCGTACGCGCATATATATACGTACGACTGACGGAAGCCTTTTGTGCACGCCCGAAACCTCCTGCCAGCCACCTGGACTTTGTGCAAGTTTTCAGCAATGTGGAAACACAACGCAGCTCGCCATATCTTGCCACCCGCGCTGTCGCCACACATGTCCGTTACCCCAAAGAAGTGTTGCTGTGCAGTGAAGCGGACTTACGGGCTCGCGCCCGGGGACGCGGGGATTGCTCTTAAAAAATGATCTCGCTTAAAACAAAAGAAAAAAGAACAAACTCCAGTGAAACTTTCACAAGTAAATCTCCTGTGCCTACTCTTCGAAACGAGCACAATCATGTATTTTCACTTTGAACGCCTCACCTATCTACATGCGCCTGAACATGTGAAATGTCGCACATTTCCCATTGTGTGCACTCCTTCCTCTTCGAAGCTCCTTGATTGTCGACTTAGATACTTTTTTGGCAGGCTTAATTATACGTTTTCAGTCATGGACTTAAATATATTGTGTATTTACACTATGTACAAGTTATGAAAAACCATTAAATGTGGCACAAAATTGCTGCTTTGCTTCACCTCAGGACATATCATAATACATATAGTAATAGTCGCCAATGGGAGCGAACAAGAAAGCGCTGTTCCTTTTCTAGCAACTAGGCGATATTTGACGCGTTTTGTGCAGTGACTATATTGCTTACAGTATTTCATCTCAATGGCAACGTTGAAATCGCTCTAAAAGGCAGAAAAAAAATACTTCGGGGATATACCTTCCGAGCCGTGAGCAGCAACTCGAGCCTGTAACGCGCAGAGGAAGGTCTCATAAGCCTCCAGGAAATCACCCAGCACTTTAGACTAGCTCGAAGAACGCTACCGCCACCTCGCAAAAGCCTTACTAAGGCTGATGAGGTTAGATGTAGGCAACTCCAAACCAATACCCTCCCGAATCCGGTCACAATGCGCCACATCAATCCAGACAAATCAAACCCGATTGCTCGCAATGTGGCCAGAGAGCCACAATGCGACGCATCTTTTGGGACTGTCCCAGAGACCCACAGCCGAAAGAACTCCAAAATTTTGTAGGCTCGCGAAAGTGGGGGACCCTACTGGCCAGCTCTGCTACCGACATCCAAGTCCGGGTCACATCAAGGGGCACAAGAGGTCGCCTTCAGCCCTGACTGAGGGCCATATGGTGGGGTCGCAGAGCCCATCACTCCCACTACCGATATTAAAGTTTTTTTTCTTATACTTACTGCACGAGAGCAAATGGTGTTCTAAAATGATTGTTCACAATTTTTAGAACAGAATCGAAGAGGGTCGCAATGTATGGGATGTTGGAAAGACCCATGTATGTATGTATGTATGTATGTATGTATGGTGTGTTGTTGTTGTTTTGTGGGGTTTTACGTCCCAAAACCAGTTCTGATTATGAGAGACGCCGTAGTGGAGGGCTCCGGAAATTGCGACCACCTGGGGTTCTTTAACGTGCACTGACATCGCACAGCACACGGGCCTCAACATTTCGCCTCCATCGAAATGCAGCCGCCGCGGCCGGGATTCGATCCCGCGACCCTCGGATCAGCAGCCGAGTACCTTAGCCACTAGACCACCGTGGCGGGGCATGTATGGTGTGTGTGTGTTGGTTGCGTCGAACAGGCCACTACCAAAGGTAGCGGCAACTGCGCTCTTTCGCCACTCAGTTTCGGTTTCCTGGACGCAATTAGCCAGATTTCACCGTTCTGTAGAAACTACCAGCCTTGTCCTTTTGCAGATATTGCAACAGATATGGATCCCCTACGTAAATGAGTTTCATTCGTCAATTTGGATTAAGCATCAGGCTGTTTCAGTTTGAAAGCCAATTATCCTAACTGTGTTAATTGTTTCTCAAAACATCAGTCCTACCTATATTGCAGTGCATGCCACCATGGACGAAAAGACAAACCTTCCCTCGATGGGAACCGAACCCGGTTCCCACCGAAGGAAGGTTTGTCTTTTCGTCCACCTTAATTCCTTTCTACATGCTCCAAAAATTACAATTCCACAATTCAGCCCTGACTGAGCATTTTAATATGACAGCATTTTAATATGCGCATATGACAGCATTTTAATATGCGCAGCATTTTAATATGACAGGTCATAATTTCGATGAACTGAAACTCTACATACTCCAAGGAAACTTCCGCTCGCCGAGGGACAGAAAATACAGGGAATCGTATCTCATATACAGGTTCAATACTCTCCAACCTACAGGCATAAACCTTTCAAAGGGAACTCTTGAGTCCATTAGATACGGTAGAGTGTTAACAAAGACGACAAAAGGTTGAGGTATGCACAAGCTAACAATGTTTCTCCCAGAAAGTCTACTTTCAGGTGCTGAGCCCCCATCCAGTTCCAGGAGAACAAGGACGTTAAACAGTGTAGTTACTTTTTCTAGCCCCAAGCTTTCCCTGAAATGCATTGTTGGTGCGGGGCAGGTGGTACAGGGTGGAGGGGGGGACACATGACATAGGAGTAACTTCTGTTCCGAGCGCGTGTTCCTTTTTCCACCCTGCTTTCTAGCCCTGTGCACACAATGCATTTGCAAGATATGTACAAAGAGCGGATTCTCTGGAAGCTTTCGCTCTTGCCATTTATATTAGTCACGCTAACACCGTTCACCCAAATACCCCTGCACCCAACCCCCCCACCCTTTTTTTTCTTTTGTGTGTGTGTGTTCGCACGTGCTGCTCTTCTCCTCCTCTCTTTCTGAGGACGGGGGAGAGTGTGCAAAGGCGTACATAAACGAACGCTGGAGAAGGCAGTTGCCGCCCTGACGAAGACAAGTCCGCTTGTCGAAACGTTGGGGCTCCCGCGACATTCCCTGTTTTAAATCGTACCTTGCGATTTGTTCATCAATTCCACAATTAGGAACTTGAATAACTTCCCCTATGCTTTCCTAGGCTTCAATGTTTGTTGGTTCATTAAAGTTGTTCCTTACAAATAAACGACCCCTTGGCCCCTTCTCTTTCGCTATTTCATAGCTTGGGCCTCGTTGTGGCATGCATGGTGCCTTTGGGTAGCATAAGAGGGCTTATTGGGCAGCAGCCATCTCGCCATATGATCACGTTCTACGTGACGCCTCCCGGCAATAAGAATGTCCCACGCTAGCCGCCACGACTACGAGTGGCACTGCCTAACACTCCCAGTACTCCATATACATAAATACCCAATAAAGTGGACGGAGGGACGACCGCCTTCGTAGCTGAGTCGGTAGAGCATCGGACGCGATATCCGAAGGTGGGTTCGATTCCCACCGAAAGCAGGTTTGTCATTTCGTCCAGTTTAATTCCTTTCTACTTGCTCCAAAAATTACAATTCCACAATGAGGAACTTGAATAACTTCCCCTATGCTTTCCTAGGCTTCAATGTTTGTTGGTTCACTATATATATATATATATATATATATATATATATATATATATATATATATATATATATATATAGAGAGAGAGAGAGAGAGAGAGATGGAAGTATTGTATAAGTATCATTAAACAAAACTGAAAAGGCCGGAACAGAGAAAAGAAAGGTCAAGTAACAAAAAGCGCTTACAACAACTGCGGTATTAAGCTTTGTTAAGCATCGTGGCTCGCGCAAATAAATTTATACAAAATTACTTCTTTTAGCCATTCCTAACGCACAATTTTTGTTCTTATTCTAAAGGTGTCGTCCCTTCATTACTGCTATAGTCTGACCATCTTTTTTCTCAATTTACATTATTTTTGGCCGCGACAAAATATCGCAATATTTCGCATATTTAGCTATTTTTAATAAAACGCCGACTTTATCATGAGAAATATAATCGCAGTTCCCACTTTCTAGCTTCGAGTACTAAGAGATAAAAATACTGCTAGGTCTTAAAATGGAGAAACCTTGTGGGTAGAGAGAGACAAAGTCGGCAAAAATCTCATTTTCACCCATGTTGGGCCATCATTTTCGCAATGTGTTGGTCCATAGTAAAAGAGTGGCCTATGAATCATTAGGTAGTGCCCTTTGTGAGTACTTCATACAAAAAGTTTTGAAGTAGTAATTTTTGTTTTACCCAAGAAAAAAAGTTTTGAAGTTAACGATCACACGGCTGCTCAAGGCTTGTCTTTGTCTTTCACCACACAGCACGTCGGCGTCGGATTGGTGTACGCGCCCTATCGCAGTCACTCATGGTACCTCCAAGTCATACGACTCTTCGTCGCATATTTAAGTAATCTGGCTTCACAAGATGCCGCGCTAAAACACCAATAGCACTGAAACGATGCAACACTTCATCTGGTATCCGTTATGGCCTAGAAAGCTGAGGATTCCACAAAGGCAAAGTGGAGCCCGCGTTGATGCCTTCTTTTTTGGGATTTGGAACGCGGTCCATACCAATTTTATTATGATATATTCCATGAGAGAATTGAATATTTCGCGCAGAGGAAATCCCAATAAAAATTGGGGGACCCTTAAGCTTCGCCTTTAAAAGTTGAACGCGATAGCGAAATCCGGCCCCCAGTGTGCACTTCAACCACTCAGTGCATACTTATTAATGTGTGTTACACACATGCACAGACACAGACACAAACGCGCGCGCGCGCGACGTATCTATAGTAATGGTAGAGGTCTTCGATCTATTTATCAGCACTTTTATATCAACTTCATGAATTTTTTTTACAGTGATGTAGTCACATGGCCCTGTATTATGAACTGCGCGTACGCGTGACACTTTTATTCGTAAATGGTCACATTCTGTCGTCCCTCTTGCGTTAACTATCTGGCAGCTGTTCGATTTGTTCTTCTGGAGACCTCTTCCGGCCAACCGCAATAAGCATCGCCTTATGGCCGGTGAAATGGCAACTGCACTACTTCACTTCTTTAATGGTGTCGTGAGAATGAAATGCTAAAAAAGTGGATGCAGAGCATCCGACGAGACCGCATATAGTGTAGTCGCATGGCCTCCGAGATGGCGGGCGCACCCGCCGTCTCGGAGGCCATAATAGTCGAGACATTGCTTGACATGTTTTCCGCTAGATGGACATAGTTGTCCATTTTTGGAGCTGTTATTTTTCGCTCACGCGACGCCGTCACCGACGGCGGTATTTCTGCGGAAAGAGCTCTCTAACGCTATCGCGTTAAAAACTGCTTATCCACGAAACACCACCTTTTAAAGTAATGACAGCTAAATGGGTTCTAAGAAGAGAAAAATACGGGAGTTACCGGACAGATGCCATTTAAATTCATGTGATCTTTTGGGACTAATTAAAATGCTGTGCGATGCTTTTTCTCACGGTATTGTACGTATACGCATCTGATATTGTGCGCAAGTATTAGGCTTTAATAGAATGTGGGATGCCCCGCCACGGTGGTCTAGTGGCTATGGTACTCGGCTGCTGATCCGAGGGTCGCGGGATCGAATCCCGGCCGCGGCGGCTGCATTTCGATGGGGGCGAAATGTTGAGGCCCGTGCTGTGCGATGTCAGAAGAACCCCAGGTGGTCGAAATTTCCGGAGACCTCCACTACGGCGTCTCTCATAATCAGAACTGGTTTTGGGACTTAAACCCCAGAAAACAACAAACAATAGAATGTGGGATTCCTTAACGGGACTCCCTTTTTCTGAACTCGTCGACTTTATGATCTCGACTATCAAAGAGTACTCCAGCCAGACCTGATTTCATTATTGATGACCAGATCATTCCGGAATCTAACTATGTATCTTTTCTGGGCATTGAATTACATTCAAACCTAAAGTTTTCTCAACACATTGCTTTCCATAAACAAAGATGAACTTTTGGTATAACAGGGCTAATTACATCAAATTCATATTTCTACAGAGATGCCTTATTAGCATTACACTTTGTCTTCGTTCACGTTCACCTCATTTATGGCATTGTCTCCCGGGGCGATACGTATCACTGCCATTTATTCAGCCCATTCAAAACCAAGCAGTGCGTATCATCACCAACAGCGATTTCTTCACCACTGCGTCTTCATTACTTCGGGACAACGACATCCCATATATAACGGGCTTGTTTAGCTATCGTCTCACTATTATGTTTCATGAATTACTTAATGAACAGCTCTCATACGAATCGATCCAGTTATCTCACTAACAAAAATAATACCAGGTTTGCACGTAGCAATAACTTTCCTTTGCCCATTATACACCCTAACTATGGTTGACTTCGACATTCATGCCATAAAACTGTCGAATGATTTACGCTTCACAATCATGTCTTCATTTATTCATGAATTCAAATATAGCTTTCTTTTTTACTTGCAATACTAAATTTACTTCCTTCAGCATATCTCGGCTTGTAAAGTTTCTTGTTTCAAATTTTGGCAGGACATCATTTCCTTTTCCCCACCTTGCCCTAATATGTCCGCTTAGTTGCACACAGTCCTTTAATTTACCACTCTGTCTTAATGTCTGTACTTTGTTGATTACTTGCTTTTTTTGGTTCAATTACTCGCTGTAGTTTTTATGCTTCCCTTCTTGAACAATTATTAACCGAGGGTTCCTCTGCAGTCTTCGACTATGGGACCGCGTCTGTAAATCTTTCTGTATCTGTGTATTTGTTTCAATGTGCTCTTCAAAGATAATAAACTGACTTTAACTTGGACTTTGGAACATCAGTTTTATTTATTTTTTGCATTTCTAATTAAGTCAATTTTATTCTTTCTAATAAAACATTCAGCTACTCCCGTGAAAGAGCTATCAGTTGATTATTCCTTGACATATCATTGTGTTTAATTTCCTGCTATAGCGGCAATCTAAAGACATTTTTAATTGCGATACATTTCTTGGCGAACTTGAGTGTATCTTCAGCGAACTTGGCGAATTTTGACCGTATCTATCTATCTATCTATCTATCTATCTATCTATCTATCTATCTATCTATCTATCTATCTATCTATCTATCTATCTATCCGCCTACGTCTCACTGCTCTCCCGGTCGTCTCGTTTACCTGGTATACACCAAAATTTGGAAGATAGGGCATCAATGCATGACGAACATGAATTATTGATCTTTAGATCTCTAGAATGACATAATCGTCATGTACGTCACGACGAACGATACCGCAATCACGTGTGGCTCATACCTGCACGGCTCGACCCGTGGTATTCGCCACAGGGGCTTGAACTTTATACAGCCGATGTCGATCTCTGGCTAACTAAAATGGACATTTAACACATTATTATAACGCAGTTAAAACAACAGAGCCATACCGTTTGTCCTAGCAAGGGATTATGGGGCAGACATAACAGACACACACGAACGCAATCGAATCTCCAAAGACAACCTACCAAGCGGTAAGCGGGTGTTGAACTCGGGCCACCGAGGTTACAAGCAAGCACCCTACCTGCGAGGGCTTTTCGCGCGCGGTACATATAGTAAATAAAGCTGCTGCACCAGCAGTTGTGATGATGGCGCTCGTGTGACATCACTTGCGCTTCTAATACGCGTTAAGCGCTATCACAGACATGTGGTAAGGAACACATATGTCCAGCTATCGCTGGCGTGCTTTTGTGCAATTTTAGTCGATCCCGTAGGAACTCTTCGGCGAACGCCGCTAATGATGCGCACGTTACCGCGCAATTTTTCTTCCATGAAACATGTGTCTGTGCTGTGCACTAACGTCACTGCCAACGTTACGTGCTACTACGAGCTGCACAATTCAGTCGCCACGGCGCTGTCGACTTTCCTGGTTAGCCCACGTTAAACATACACCTACTCAAGAACTTTGCACAATGATGTTCATTCTATTCGTATAGGACTTCGCTGAATGCCACACGATCCCGCATAGCTAATTTCCTCACTGACTGCTTCGCATGACACCGATTCCCACAGTGCGTGGGATCTGCCGATATTCTTCTTTTTTTTTTTTTTTTGTAAAAAGAAAGACGCTTAACGTTTCTTCCACTCGCTATTCAGTTTTAGTGACGTCGTGCTATGGTTGCCTGTCACACAGCTAATATTTGAAGGCGTCATCAGTACAACGAAAAGCAAATTCATAACCTTGTGCGAAACTACTTAAAATGGGGCGAAGTACAAAGCGGGTGTGAAAAGTCGTTCGTCGAACGCGTTCGCTCATCACGGCGAACACAAGCCTTAGAAATTCAAGTTTGTCGCGCTAAAACGCCAACAGAAAGAGATGGTGCGTTCAACACATAATGAGAGCTAGTACCACTGAACCAATGCAGCAGCGAAGCTAGAAATCTGTAAGCGGGCTGTCCACCTCTCTTTGCACTTCCTAAAAGGACTGCATACTCAGTGCGTGCAAGAAATTGCGGATAGCTTCAATCACATGTCTTCTTTATTTGCGCCTGGCACAATTCAAAACATGGTTTGATATTTGTTCCACCGCTGTCAGTGAATATGTCGTAATTCCATCTTGCATAGAATTGGCTGAGAAGTGTATGAAGCGATGTAATTTCCATGTGGCTTTTGCGGTCGCCACTTTTCGGAACTTCGAGGCCAGCTGTACGCTTCTCTGTGCAACACTTTCTTTTTGGGACCCACTGAATCGTTATTGCTCATTGTGCCGAGCCAATGTGAGCAGTTCATGTGGCGTTGATGAAGCAGGATTACACAAGCATGTGGTTGTGTGAATTGCATTAATCGCAGCAAACTGTTTTGAGCGGCCACGAAAGAGCACGCATTTCAATCCGGCGCCGACGTGCTGTGCGGTGAAGGCGAAACCAGGGGAAGCCGTCAGGAGCCGTGCGATCGCTAACTCGAAAATTTTTTTCTCGGTTAACAAAAAATTATTCCTCTAAAACTTTTCATACTAATTACCCACAAAGAGTGCTACTTAATGAATTATAGGTGACATTTTTAGTTGAACCGCTACATTGCGAAAATGATGGCTCAATACGGGTGAAAACGCAATTTTTGCCAACTTCCTCCCTCTCTATACCCGCAAGGTTTCTCCGTCATAAGTCTCGCAGTATTTTTATCGCTTAGTACTGGAAGCTACAAAGTCGAAACTGTGATTAGGTATATTTATCATAATAAAGTCGGCCCTTTTATTAAGAACTGCTAAATATGCTACATTTTGCGATACTTCATCATAGCCAAAAATAATGCAAAATGCGAAATAACGACCAGACTATAGTAGTAATGAAGGACCGTTAAGGATACGAACAAAGATTGTTGCGTAGGAATTGCTCGAAGGAATCACTTTGTATAAATTTATTTGCGGGACACAGTCTCACTTTCCTGCTCGAAGTTCGAAGCGTCCTCACGCGGTGAGAATATTTTAGCCCGAGAAATGATCGTCCAATAATTACTTTCCACGTGCACGTGTAACAATATCTTTTTTTCAGAGAGATTGGAGGGGGTCGGAAAACAACCTGTCACACTTCAGTTTCAGTTTCAGTTTATTGATTTCAAAAGGTAATACAAGATTAGCGAATATACAGGCGAGGGTCCCAAAGTAAAAGAACTGTAGTGGGACCCTCGGTTCATTATACAAGCATTGTAGGTAATAACTAACAGCAGCAAATGAACAGAATTATTAGAAAAGATCAAAACATATAGATAAAACATTTCAATACAGATCAGTTAAACATGAAAAAAGCACAACAAAAGAAGTTCAAAGTACAAGCAAAAAAAAAAGTCATTTAGACAACAGCCATGACGTGGGTACACTTAGTACAGATAGTGATGTCTAAGGTCATTTTTAAAGACTGGAAGGGAAACACAAGATTTGATAGATGTAGGTAAATCATTCCAGAGTGAAATAGCAGTGAATGTAGATGTTTTTTTGCCGTAATTAGTGTGAACTGTTGGTAACAAAAAATTCTTATTAGCTGCAAATCTCGTCAGGTTTTTATTCTGCAGTAAATCACGTGACACGAGTGGATGCATGAGGTTATTATGAAGCATTTCGTGAAATAAGACGACTATGTTGTACTGGAATAAACGAATGACAGGCAAGATATTGAAGGAGTGGAGTAACACAGAAGCATTAGATTGCATGGAACTAGAAGTGATAATGCGTATTGACTGATTTTGGATATGTTGTACTGATGACAAGTGACAAGCGTACGTGTTCCCCCATGAAACGATACCATAGTTAATGTGACTATGAATGAAAGCGAAGTACAACGCTAGAAGAGCCTCGCGAGAAAAGAAAGGGTGAGCTTTGATTAGTGCGCGGATGCCAAACGAAGTTTTATGCTTGAGATGGTGGAAATGACAGCGGAATGTAAGTTTAGGGTCAAGATGTATGCCGAGAAATGTGACGTCTTCACAAGCGGGTATAGAATGAGTCCCAAGTGTTAAGTCGGGAATAATTGTTAAGGGCCTTTGAGCAGTCTTAAACACCATATATTTTGTTTTTGAAGGATTAAGAACTAAGTAATTATTGCTGCACCAGTTCATGATGTTACTCAATGCAGTATTTAGCCGTGAAGTGAGAGCAGTAATAGATTTATCAGATGAAGATATGGTAGTGTCATCGGCGTATAAAATGCAATGATCGTTGTCGGATGAATTGAGAGAATCCGGAAGATCGTTAATATATAAAATGAACAGTAAAGGACCTATGACTGAGCCCTGTGGTACACCCTGGTTAATGCATTTAGTTGCCGAGAATGTTTCCGCTACGCGTACCGTATACTGTCGGTCAAGTAAATAGTTTTTTAAGAATGTTAGCGCAGGACCAGTTATACCGTAACACTCAAGTTTATTAAACAGTACTTGATGGTTAATTGTGTCAAAAGCTTTAGTGAAGTCTAAAAACACAGATCCTACGAAATTTCCTGAGTCGATGCATTTTTTAATGTAGTCAGTTAGAGACAGCACAGCAAGATTGGTCGAACTTCCAGGGCGGAAACCAAATTGGTTATTCTTTAATAAATGGAACTTGGCTAGGTAGTTATTAAGACGTTTCACGAATAATTTCTCAATGAGTTTACTAAGGCAGGAAATAATAGCAATTGGACGATAGTTAGTAACTAATTGTTTGTCACCTTTTTTAAAAATAGGAACAATCTTGGCATTTTTCAAGAATGAAGGAAATAATCCGTGTTTGAACATCAGGTTAATAATATTGCACAATGTGGCTGAAATAGAATGTGCAACTAGTTTTAAATGTCTCACAGAGATGCTATCTAAACCAGGTCCGGTATTTTTAAGATTGTTAATAGTGGAAAACACTTCATCTGGTGTAACTGGTAACAAAAATAACGACTGTGGTGTGCGGCGTAAAGTGCTACGCAACTGCGCACGCCGGTTGTTACTAGAATAAACGGAAGAAAAGTAGTCCGAGAAAGCATTCGCAATTTCATTCGGCTCCGAGAGACTTAGACCATTATAATTTATTTTGGTAATGGGGGCATCACCAGACGACCTATTAAGAAAAGAGTTTAGCAGCTGCCACTGGTTTTTGGGGTTGTTTTTATTCTGTACAAATTTACTTTCGTAGTAAGCTTTTTTTGTCCGTTTAAGCAAAATGTTCAATAATTTACAGTAACATCTATATCGTCTAGCAAGTGCAGTGTTAAAGGGCTGACGTTTTGTTTTCTTGTACATGTTTTCCTTCGTCCTTAGACTTTTTAGAAGACCAGCCGTCATCCATGGGTTGTGCGGGTATTTATATTTTTTCCTACATTTCACAGTACGCGTGTTACTCGAGACTGCCATCAAAAATAAAGAGCAAAATTTATTTAGTGCTGCTTCAGGATCATGCATGGAATTTATTGGCGACCAATCAGTTTTACTTATGGATTCCACAAAGGCATCCGCATTAAACACTGAAGTGTAGTAGTTGCTGTCGTTTACGGGCATATCAGTAGGAAATGTAAGACAGATTGGGAAGTGATCGGTTATGTCAGTATCAACAACCGCGGAACAAGGCGATGGTGATAAGTTTGACAATACGTGATCAATAAGTGTACCGTTTCCATGAGAGCCTAATCTAGTGGGACAGGTAATGAGCGATTCAAAACCAAATCCAGTGAAGCAGTCAGTGTATGCTGTGAAAGAAGTGGCATCAGTGTCTAGTAAGTTGATGTTAATATCACCGACGATAAGCACATCCTTATTTTCAAAAGATAGCTTTGACAGTGCGTCATCAAAACCAAACAGGAAATCATGAACTGAAGATGACGGTGAGCGATAAATGCAACCAAGAATCATGTTCTTGTTACTGTGATTAAGTGATGAATGGTCGACTTCTATCCATACTGACTCACAGTGGTTCACGTTAAATGTGAGATCTAATCTACGCGTGTAGATGACATCCTGTGCGTGTGTGTGTGTGCGTGTGTGCGTGCGTGTGCGTGTGTGTGTGTGCGTGTGTGTGTGTGTGTGTGCGTGTGTGTGCGTGTGTGTGTGTGTGTGTGTGTGTGTGTGTGTGTGTGTGTGTGTGTGTGTGTGTGTGTGTGCAAAACATTATTTCCACCGTTTAGGTGTTTCCAGCCTGCCCATTTCGAACGGCCGCCGGGGGAACCAATATTCGCAACTGTGTGCGCGCCGTTCCAGCGGGCAGACAGGTGTCTTTGAGGCCTCGAAAATCACCAGCTCCAGTGCGAGCGCTCGAGCACAAGCGCCCTTGCTTCCGATTTCTATGTGCGAATCTGCTTCCTGAGTCGACGCGTATGAATTGCAGGCAAGGATTTGCGTCATAGCTGCTGCGAATACACGGAGAAAGATGTTCCTCCACTTTTTATTTCCTTTAGCAATGTTTACGACATCGCGGCGCCACAATATACGCGCTTCACTAGAGACGGTTTGTGCCGAAAGTCTGACGTTCCTGAACTAACATCTCGAGGCGCCCCTTCTCTTAAAATTTTCACCGCTCAAGATCTACTGTGAAAAACCCCTAAATTGATTATTAATTTCTCGGATTTGACTTCTCAAAACCACGACACGATTATGAGAGACGCCGTAGTGGAGGGCTCCTGAAATTTAGACTACCTGGGGCTCTTTAACGTGCATTGACTTCGCACAGTAGACGGGCCTCAACATTTCGCTTTCATCGAAATGTAGCCGCCGTGGCCGGTATTCGACCCTGCGACCTTCGGATTCAGCAGCCGGGTGACCACCATGGCGTGGTGGGAAGGCCGTATGTATTGTCACAACCACGTGACATCTGGGAAGTAAGCAATGTTTTCGCATTGTGGAAGTAAGCAATGCCTTCGCCCTCACTGATTCTCGCGGACCCGCAACGTCGACCGCACGTGTCACTATGTATGTATGTATGTATGTATGTATGTATGTATGTATGTATGTATGTATGTATGTATGTATGTATGTATGTATGTATGTATGATTTCGATAGATAGATAGATAGATAGATAGATAGATAGATAGATAGATAGATAGATAGATAGATAGATAGATAGATAGATAGATAGATAGATAGATAGATAGATAGATATTGCGCACTAAACTTTTTTGAATCCCCCGCTTGTTTCATTGATAGGATATGTCGCGCAACAGATATTCTTAAATTTGGAATTGCTATGACAGTTAAATGTGTGACTAATGAGCGGCCTTCCACATACGTGTTCTAAACCTCGAAACTCGGGCCACGCTGAAGTTCAAACATTGTAATTATCCAAGATTAACCAACCCCTACGTCGGGCACACATGCTTCGAGCCGTCCGCTGTCAGATTTGCCCTGTCAATCTGGTTCATTAAGCAGGCAAGTGCGTTGCTGTCACCGTCGTCGGTGGTGTGACGTAGGCGGCAACAACTAAAGCCGGTGCGCGGCGCCACGAACATCGAAGCGTCTCTGCTGAAGTAAATTTAGTGCCTTGCGAGTGGACACCATATATATATATAATTGGAAATGTAGAGAAAGAGAAAAGGATGACAGTATCCGTTAATCAAACAAAGCAGATGAGTTTGGCGTGAACTTCGCGCTTTCGTGCGCTTAATTAGGAAACTTAGTGCGAACTTTCTCAACGAATATCTAAAAACCTATGCTAGTTACGTGTGAATTTTACAGAGTTAGCTTGGCATACCCGCACTGCACAATGCAGCAATTCGTATGCTCCAGAATCGACAGTGCTTTAATGCCCTCCTTCGACTAACAGCACTCATGCAGACATTTTCTCCAACAATGGCCAGAAAGTGTGTGCGAGTAAGCTTCAGGCAATGAATACCTTTATTGCCGGAACAAGAACGAGTATATATACACCATAGAGTTTCTTACTAAAATACTAGAGGGAAAACTGGCGCTAGTGTCTACGGGAGTTTCAAACAAGGCAGCTGAGCCAGCATGGATTTGCCTAGTCTTCGTTCTTCTGGCTTCATATCGCTTTGCGACTTCAAAAAGAACTGTGTGCGTGCGCAGGTACTAGTTGCTTTTTCGCGGTTAGAAAAATACTGGACGCTCAGAAATTTAGCAATATTGTGCGATATCGCAATGTTGCCTCCTCTGCTTGTGCCCAGATTTAGCAGCGTCCATACAGGTTTAAGTTCCAGATGTAGTTGTGTTCGAACTTAAAGATTTTTGCTCTTGTAACTGACGTGCTGACATTTTCAAGTATGTAAAGGGGAGATGTGTCTTCTAAATATAACAAACGGGTTTTCGCTCGCTTCTTTTATTACAGGGTAAATGCTCCACTGTATTTTTACAAACTATATGCATGGGTCAAGCCGCTACGCGAGGCCGTAACAGGAGCGCAGCATCGCCCATCGCTTGGTCGTTGTTTTTGTGAAAAAACATGATGTTAAATAAACAACCGTGGGGCGTTAAACTCCATCGGAAACTGCGCCTGGGCTTTGATCTGAGGTGACTTTTTGAGCGTCGTCCGCAGGCGCATCTGCCTATCGTCCATTGGGCGTCTACTATGCGCGATAACTGTGCATCTTGTTGGCGCGTTCGGTCACCGATGGATTAATCAGACAGCGGAATTGAAATGCCGTATCACAAGCTATACGAACAGCCTTATGACAAGGGATGTATGTCAGAGGTGAAAGCGGCCCTACTGTTATAGATGCTATCGCATCGGATACAAAAGAAAAGAAAAAAACAGCAAAACCGCATCGATAAGGTTCGCGAGACGTAGCGCGAATATTTCTAAAGTTGGATAAAATACCGCTGCAAGTAATATGGTGTAGCCATCCATCAACAAACGCAACAACGAAACACTGCATCGCACCTCATCATTGCAAACGACTTTGGTACATGCGACAGTCTGATGATCTCTAGCAGTAAAGCCGGTAAAGTCAGTAAAGCGTACACTACAGCCGCTGCCTTCGTCGCGTAATGAAAAAGTGTAGTAACGTCACTCGCGTCCCTGAAGTTAAAAAACAGGAATAAACAAATCCACCAAAACGTTTCAAGCCGCTGGCATAAAGACTAGACAAATCCATCTCAGACCCATCATTCCCATGGCAGCTTCACGATCGCAGCGCTAGTTTTCCCTCTAGTATTTTAGTAGGAAACTGATATACACAACTAGCGCCGCCGCCAGGCATACGCACTAAAGATACAAACAGTGACGTGGCGCTTATTGTGCTACAGAAAGGAGAGGGATAAGGGGGGGAAAGCTGTATACAGCCCTTTGTTTGTCTACGGGCTCCCCCTTAATTTGCAAGTGTTTGTAAAAAAAAATTCGAAATATCTGCTCCTTCAAACCCCCGTTGATATTTAGACATACGCCCAAATCTCACGTCCTGAGGAACCCCCAGCACTCAAGCCTTCCTTCGCGTCTGACATGAGGGACATGGTGTGTGTATGTAAGTGAGAGGGCGGGAAGTATGGGGCCGTCATTCGTCTTTTGTCCGTGGTTTCTGGTACCGATTTTCTATCCCTGAATGGTCGTGAAGCTATATATTGAAAACTAATTATTGATTCTTGGGCAACGTCATCGTTAAATAGTTCATCCCATTTGGTTAGCGTTACATCAGTAACAGCATGATCACTCCTAACCAAGATGAGTTGCAAGAGAAGCAAGAAAGGAAGGCGAGGGGCCATAAGACCTTAATGATTCTGGCCAGCTCGCTATGTCACATTGTGTTCTCAAGGCCGCTACTAGGTTGCAAGAAACCGTTTATTGACGAGCAGAAAGGCTACAGCGCATTCTAAAACGGCTCAACACGAGACAATGTAGTGAAATCCATAACAGAGCACTGGACATGACACACTGTGGAATATTCGATGCGAAACTGAGAACACGAAATCGTGGTCACCCCACTGCATGAGAGGTTATGCTCAGAATGCAGTTGAACGCAGCTTTCTGCAAAATACAAATGTGACGAGTGATTAGTGAATAAATATAAACATTACGGTCAGTAGTAGCCTTTCGTTCTTCAAATATGAAGCATTTCTTTGAGAACTCGAGGAATTTTGACCGTATCTATCTATCTATCTATCTATCTATCTATCTATCTATCTATCTATCTATCTATCTATCTATCTATCTATCTATCTATCTATCTATCTATGTTTTTGTGCTCTGCTGGTCGTTTCGTTCCCTTGGTGTGCACAAAACTTGCCATAGTAGGGTACGAATGCATGTTCATGAATTATTAATTTTGAGATGACTAATATGCTATATTTGTCACGCACGCCACAATTAACAATAACGCGATCATATGTGGCTCATACCCGCCTGAGGGATGCGACTATGCCCCACGGGAGATTGAACATTGCAGGCTAAGTGTCAATCAAGGACTAACAAAAATAGACACGAAAAATTTGATAATAACGCATCTTGCATGGACTGAACAAGAGAAAGAGATACCGTTTACACCAACAGACAGACACAGACAAACTTGCTGTAAAGGCCGAGGGCAACCTATACCACGCAGTAGGGAGTAGGAATCGAACCCGGGTGCCCGTTGCGTCAAGCGAGGACGCTGCCAGCGCTCCTTTGCGGTTGTGGTCTGTGTTTACCGCTGTTATAACAATGTGATAAACCACTGGTACCGTCTACTATCACTCAGCAAGCCTCACTCAGGGTCCAACTTTGCTCAGCCTCGAAGGAGACGTCCAAAGATCGGCGCTTATGTTTTGAATACGCAGCCGCACCCTAGCATGGACTTCTCTTCGGCAGAACAGACGTCTTTGTACTAACGTGCAGAGACACATACGGTGCGCAACTGTGCAGCACAGTAGCGGCGACGAGCCTGGTAAGCTCACGTTACGCTCATGACTTATATTTGCACAAAGGCGTTGATGCTACTCGTAACGCTGAGCTGAATGCTGTTGCGATTGGGGGTCGATTGTCTGTGCGGGCGCCTAGGCCACCACGAAGGCGGTAGAGTCATGAGTGGGGCTGATATTCAGGACGTTAGGCGAAGAAACAATAAAACTTATTGACATCATGTTTAGAGGATTTGTACAGGAGTTTAAGAGGTTCTTCTTCCTCGTGATTCGAGTCGGCGTCCCTCTCGTTGATGAGGGTGGCAATGTGGGCTTATTGGTAGAGCACCTCTCGTTGAGCTCAGTGGCCCCCGCCGAAAACTTGCATACCCTGCTGTAAGGTCGCGCTTGCCGTGACACCCCACCCCTTTTGACTGACATGTTTGTCAGTCGGAAAACTGCACCGTCACCCCCTGCGCTTGCACATGCGTCGGGCAAGATTGACTCCACCGCTCCCTCCAGGTGGCTACCGGGCCGGTTTCGGCTAAGTTTCGGCGGGGGCGGACCACCCGGGGCAGCTACTGAGAGGGGGATAAAAGGAGCGCCTGAGCAAGCTCGAGGGTCTTTTTGCTGCTGCAAGTGCTTGCCGGCTGGACACCGGCACGATCGTTTGAGGCCCCTTCGCGGGCCGTACCCTTTGCTGCAAATTTTGTACAAAGTCCTGTATATAAAGTTCTATTGTTAAAACGTCCAGCGGCGAAGGCGTCTCTTTCCGGAGCAACCTTTCGAAGACGGCGGCGGTCTACATCGCGAAGCTCGGGCCCGGCGTTGCTTCGCCACCAAGAACCTGTCCGAATCCGCAGAAGGCCAGATCAAAAAATTTACTCCCTGCCATTGGTTGAAGACAGGCAGGAAGAGAAGGAGGCCTGCAGTCAGCTGACGCATGTCAGCGAATCAATGCCTGCCCGAACTGCCCCACCACGACAGCACGTGCTGTCACGCTCTGGCCGGGCTCCAGGTGGTCGCCTCCGTACCGTTTCCCGCGATGTTAGCTTGCCCCGAGGTCAGCAACAGCAGGTTAAAGCCCCTCCATTGCGTCTACTGCGTCGGCGGAAAACGCATGGAGGGGTTTTACAGCAGCTAACAGGGGACAGACAATGTCCAGCAGTGCTGCGGGGGTCTTCTCCAACGGCAGGCCGAGGCGCCACAGCCCAGGGAAACAAAGAGTGCCGCTGGCGTGCAAGTCGAACTAATCGCGCCGGCGAGGCTGTGTGGCTGCTTGCAACCCCGTGCGTGAGCGGCCGCTCCCACTATCCTTCGATGGGGGCTGCATCAGCCGAGGTGACCCCGTTTGCGGAACCACGATCACAACAATGCCAAGCAGTTCGGCACAGGCAACTTCCTCGCTGACTGCTTCGCATGACAATGCCTACCGCAATGCGTAGGATCTGTTGGGCTTGTGTTTGTTGTTGTTGTTGTTGTTGTTGTTGTTGTTGTTGTTGTTGTTGTTGTTTGTGCAATGTCATCAAATTTCCGCAGGGTAGATGATGTGCTCTTGTGTGCACAGAATGGCAGTGTCTATTTTCCGGCAAATGCTAGAGAGATAATAGGGAGTTTTAGCAGCGGCGGCTTACCGTACGGTAAGTACGGTAATGCCGCATCGTCGTGGTTGGCACGTAGAAAATTGAGCTTCTGAGGACTTCACCAGCAAGTTTTATCATTCGACGACGTTTCTGTACTCACCGAGCAACTAGTGCAGGTCTTTCCGACTAAAATAGCCGCGTGCCGACCACGACGGTGCGGTATTACCGTCACTGCCGTACGGTAAACTGGCGCTGCTAAAACTCTCTAATGAATTTAGCTTGGGTACGAGGCTAATTTCTGCAACTCGTAAGATCGCATGGCCGTTCGTGGCCTGAATGAGAGGCAAAGGAGGTGAAAGACAGAAAAGAGCAGCCACGTTTTCCGGATGCGTACCTTTATGCTACCGACCTAAACGTCGAGGTCCCTCTTTCCTCAGTAGAAAAACCGATGGGCGCTCGGCGTCACCTGGGCTCGAAACCAGTGCCTCACGTATCGGATGTGGATGTTCTGCCATCACGTTCTGCCATCACGTTCTGCCATACGGTCCGTGGGGCACACGGACCGTATGCTTTTGTGTTGTCGGCAGCCCCTCCGCGCCGAGGTAGACGACTAATGCAAAGCTCAGACGGCTTGTTATGGCCAGCAAAGCGAGAACCCCCGCGTATCGAACACTTAAAGCCTGTCAATCAGGTGATGTGAAGGAAGATGACGACTCGGCGACCACGAGAAAGTGTTTAGCCATTGCCCTCTCCTGTGCACTAAGTGCGAGAGGTATATTTTTGGGCGGAGCCAAAAGTGCAGAGTAGGAGTAATTGTCTATAAACACAGCCCGATTCCGCAGACAGCGAATCAGGGGAAACAAGAGCGTATTTAAGCGCGGAGTATTGGCGGACACGGAGTTTAGTCGCTTGCCTGACATGGCATAGAAGCCGATCATTACGTATCCCTTCTAGAAGTTTTTAGCGTGAATTTGTACCGGCTGTCCACCTAAACTTGCCATTTCGTCTAATTGAGACTCGCGCTACCGTCTGCAACGTAGGCACCGGAACATCGTCTCGACTTACTCAACCTGCTCGAGACTGCCTTCAAGCTCTAGGTCCCCGGAAGCATGAGCGCTGCAACTCCGTCGACATCGAAGCTGTGCCAGAACTACGGCCTTCTCGCATCCGATCGTCGAGGACCATTGAACGCTGCCGGTCATCATCACGTATGCCACCATCTGTTTGTACGCCTGAACTTTCTTCCTGAACTTTCATTAGCTGTTGTAAATTAGATTCCTGTATATAGTTCACATTGCCCTACTTACTGTTTGTTAGTTTATTTTCCTTAGTTGTTTGTCCTTTTCCCATGCTATTATTTTGTAAAGCCCCTTGTTCGCTGATAAGTGCTTAATTGTGAGTCGAGTGAAGTGTTGTTTGCCTTGTGTTTTTGTGCCACCCTATCGCGATAGATTAAACTTGTTTCCAAACACGATTCCGATCCTTTGTCTGCTTGCGTATGAACGACCGATAACTGCTGCCATTCCCTTCGCGCAAGTGGTGCTTGAATCACGGCCTTGTAACAAAGCAATTAAAGTGTCCTATGAGACAGTGAGATCCTCCTCCGTTACACTTTGTGGCAGTAGTGGGATGCGTTGCAATAGTGCCTGTATCAGATGAGGTGGCGTTTTCCTAGACTAGCATATAGAACAGGAGGACACCTATATACGCGTGTCGCCTGCCATTCCCCGCCCCCAGTATCGTTGACAGAGCTTTTCTAGCGTTTTCGTCTGGCCCAGGTTCCCCGCGGAAAATGCATCATGGCACATGGAAAGCAGGGATTGCTGTATGCTTTGAACAGGCAGCCAGGATAAGTTTCTGGTGGGCCGGTCACAGAGAATACCATCCCGGACGGCGTAAGCAACTTTCAGCCGGTCTAGGCGCTGTGCCTTAGTAAGCAGTTCGCCAGACATTTGGCGAGTAATGTCTCGAACATTCTGGCCCGCAAGTTGGGCTGCATGAAGGTCAAGAAGTGCGAGAGCTGGCGTTGGAAGATTCCGAGAGAGCTATTCCGCATCCTGTTCTTGAGACCAACTGCGATGCACTATTTTAAATGACTAATCTTGTAGTTTTAGGGCGCACCGTGGCAATTTCGCATTGAGGTGTTCCTTTGCTTGAAGCCAGCAGAGAGCGCTGCTGTCTATAACGATGGTGAACGACTTGCCATGCACGTAGGACCTAGCTTTCTACGTCCCCAACTACTGCCACAATTAAGAGGTATGGTACCGGCTTTCTGGTTCGTTCAACAAGCTTGTCCGGACATTATTTATCCGGTCCCTTTGGCAATATTTATCCGTAATATTCCACTGTGGCCTACCTCGTAAGCGAGTATTTGAATGTAACACTGCCCATTTTCGCTAATTGACGATTTGCAAAAATACATCCGCACATGCGCGAGAAGCCGCTCGATGGGCGCGCCCTCTCGTTGGTAGATCCACCCGGTTCGCGGATTTCGAAGGCCATACCAGGTGGCTGGGCAAGTTGTGAAATTCAACGAGGCGTCGGACGTTGTGGCTGCGCTTTCAGCAATGCGATGGTTACGGCTATGAAAATTATTTTTTAGAAGCCATGAGGTTATCCTTTCTTTGATTTGTGAGCGAGAAGAAGTTGACGAACAGAGGAGCGCGGGTCATAGCGGTAGCAGGCGCCTGAAGCTGCAGTTCGCCATGGGAACAGAAAGCAGAATCGTGAATTTTTACTAAAGGCATTTCTTTTCATTTTTTTTTCTTATGCGACTGGTGACCTCCTGCTTTACCAGATTATATTGCTTATGAAAGCAAGCTCTCTCTGTGTGCCCTCCCACTACTTGGAAAGCTCCAGATTGACATACAATTTGCTTGCACAGTGAGTCCGTCTTGTGTACCGGTGCCATGGGCACGTCGACACTTTCGATCGCGACAGAAGCCAGCCTATGTAACAGTTCCAGTCGCAATACAAGATTATGCCGCCGTGTATCCCAACAATACCCTGACAGCATTTGTTGAGTATCGACCTGCATGGATATATACACCAAGCTCGCGATATAGAAATCGACCGCGTCAGGTGCTCGCGTGCACGATGACTATAGGCCGACAATGTTTCTCTCACAAACTTTAGCACCTTACTGAGGACATGCCACAAAAGTTTGAGTGTGTCGTACGGGCTGCTCACGCAGAGACCGCAGCCACGAAAACCGAGGGGCTGCGATCAGCCACCGCACAATGAATCTGTTGCGCTGCTCAGGTGCGCTCGCACGCGACCTCTGTCGCGAATTATTTTTAAGAATACAGTCTTCCTCCTTCAAGACCCAGCCACACGACACTTGAACCTGACGAACGATATGCGCGCTGAATACAGCTTTCGCGAAACGCCGTTGATCGATGGTCACGACTGCGAAAAATCTCCCGTCTATCCACCTCGAAAAAGAAAATGGCGTTCAGCCTTCCTCTATGAGGTCCACAAAGGCATGCAAGAAGAAGCGGCGCTGAAATGCGATCATAAACAGCAAGAAGCAACGCTGAGCAACGCATACCCATAGGCATCTCCGGCACGACTTTCTAACCAAGAAGTGTTCCGGACGCCGCTCGGTAGAGGGCGCGCACTATTTTGCAAATGGTCAATTCAACCTCGGCTGCTGACCCAGAAGACGCGGGTTCGATCGCGGTCGCGGCGGTGGAATTTCAATAGAGGCCGATTGCGGTAGGGGCCCGTTTACTGCGCGAAGTCAGTGCCCCGGCGGTTGAAGTTTCCACAGCTCTCCATTACGCTGTGCACCATAATCATATCGCAGCAATCATTCTATTAATTCAATTATTCACTAAATTAATATAATTGATCGTAATCCCCGAGCTTCTTAGGGGCGATTTGATTTTATCAACCTCCCTTGAATTCTCTAAAAAATATTGGTCATGTCGAGTACTGAATATTTTCGTTTTATGTTATAAAGGTTAAAAAAGAGACAGAAAATTAATGCGTAATACAAAAGCGCAAGCCGTTCAAAGTAAGTTGCTGGTAAATGAGTGAAACTGTGGATATTCTGTGCTGTGGATATTATATAGTACACTCCGGAAACTCGTGATTGGCTTACAGCTACTATACATAGTTTGCACGCGCGTCACTTCCGGCGGCTTCAGCGGCTCCGTCCGCCATTGCTAGGTACAAGCCGGTCCGGTTGACATACGGACGGCCGTCTACGCGCTTCCTTGTGTTCCTTGTTTCGTTCGAAATAATGCGCATATGCCCAATATTGGGTTGCCGATGAACAAGCAAAGGCACTACACTGACGACTCGATGTCGTTTAAGCGCTTGGAGTGCGTGCGGAAGCATTTGGCTGGGGTTGACTGCTATCCCGAAAGGCGCGGGTTCGACGCATACCACCGGCTGCCCCGGCCGCGGCGGGAGCCGAAATTCTAGAGACCCGTGCACTGTGTGTTATTAGTGCGTGTCAAAGGACTCCAAGCAGGTGAATTTTCCGGAATTCTATGCTACAGAGCATGCCTCGTATCACATCGCGCTTTTGGCACGTAACACGCTAGGAATTTTTATTTGACCGAGAGCCACACATTGTGTCTTCGTGTTCTCACGAATAGTACGAATGTGCGAGCGTGCTTTTTGCACCTGTATGACAGGTGCAGTGTTTTTCTGAAGCTTAAACGTATGTTAGATTATGCACCAAGGGACCTACATGACCGCTCCTTGAGCCGGTCGTGTATAGGCTCCCTACTATGCACCGCACTTTCGCGCCGCTACCGGAGCCGGTGGCAGTCGCGAAGATGATGGTGAAAATGGGGAAAGTTGTGTTTGGACAGTCACTTTATCGCGAGGCTTTATATTGCCGCGTAAAATGGTTTCTGCACTAATGTGCAACCGCAACTTCAGTTAATATGTAGGACTAGAAACGTTGCGCTGTGTTTACATTTAATGTGCATGCATGCAGTCGCGGAAAGAAGAACAGCTACATCTGCTAAAGTGGCAAATCGCCTATGCTTGAAAGGGGAACCGCAAAATATAAAGGAGATATCCTGGTGTCATTCACCCTTAGCGGTGCGAAATGATGAATTCTTGTTTTTGCCTCACCTCGCGGAGTACGACGACGGGCTTCGACTGGAGTCTCATGTAAGCAGTTAATTACCTCCAGAAGCACTTTGCTGGTGCGCCGAGTGGTTTATAGGCGTTTCTCGGTTACAAGTCTAAGTAGCCGGTCGACAAAACCAGCTAACTGATTACGTCCACCTGAGCTGAAGCGGGCATCGCTGTAGCTTCACATCTGCAGTCACATCAGCGTCGCGTGCGAGGGGTCGTCGTCTCGTACCGTTCCTGCTCTGTGCCGGCAAGGTCATTGTAGTACGCAGGGCAAAACTCGAAACTCCCTTCGGCCTCGCCACGCTTAAACCGCCGTACACGGTTGTCAGAAGCGCGTTACACTGCACGGAGAACAAGCAGGCGACCCAAACGAGGTACCTAGCTATGGCGGACGGAAAATGCAGACGACGGACGTGACGTCACGTGCAAACTATGTATACAGTCGAAACTGCCGGTGAATCACTGCAAGTTCTATTTTACGTGGTAGGCGGGCTGCAATGGTTCTAGTCAAACATGGGGAATTGTGTATTCGTCTGCTGTTGAGAGAGTATAAAACCATCATTGGGTCTTTGAAGTGAGAACGTTGGCGTGGGATCCTTACCTAGCCTGGGATCCCATAGCGAAGCGGTAAATCCAGGAGGGTGATCCTCTCTCTCATTGGCTAGTTCGATGTAGACGTCAGCGCTCCGCATATCATCGCTTTGTGGGGAATTCTAGAGACGATGCAGCGTCAACTAAGAGGGAAATCCAGAGCTGAACCTATTCCCTATGAAACTGAGGTTTTCCCATAGTGCCTGCCCAACGCCTGCAGACGAGTGTTCCCGTCCTCCTGCGCGCTAAGCTCGAATGTCTTGTCGGACGGTTGGACAGTCGCGATGGACGACTGTCCAACCGTCCGAAACTAATCGCACGTGTTAACGCACGACATATGGGTGCAAATGTTAATCGTGTAGGTAAAAATGGGCACGTTGTGACGAGCTTGCGGTTGACAGCGAACGACTACTACTCCGAGGGTCGGCGGCTAGGCCTACCCTCGTAGTCGTCACTGACGGTGGGGTGTTGTGATGTGCTAGTCGCTCGCGAAGGCATCGGCAGTGTTTTTCTGTGTTGTAATACTAAGCAAGGCTGTACTAAAATGTTTATTTTGTACTTACTGACGAGGATACGATGTCTTACGAGAGTGTATGCAGACGCGCTTCGTGAGGGTGGAGCTTACGCGCTGATCACTCGTCTTGACCTGCCGAGGCGACCGAGGCATTTGCCGGTGTCGATGGAATCGCGTCGAAAATATTGCTTACGATTTGTTTGTGGCACGAAATTAATTCTCATTGAGTAATGTTACGAGTGAAGTGAGCTAGTCAGCAAAGCAGCGCCAATTTCCTAAGCACTCGAGAGATCGGAAGCGGCCGCGGCGCGAACGTAAACAAACATCGGCAGGGGCTGTTTCACCGAAGCGGCTCGCTTCGTTTTTACCATTGCGCTTCGCATCTATTTCGAGAAAACTAATCGTACGCGTTCACATACGACGTATGAGTACAAATGTTAATTGTGTTGGCAAAAATGAGCGCTTCTTGGCGAGCTGGCGGTTGATTGCGAACGACGACGGCTACGTCGTCGGCAGCTAGGCCTACCCTCGGGGTCGTCACTGACGTTGGGCTGTCGTGATGTATTTGCCGCTCGCGAAGGCGTAGTTTTATCAGCAGTGTTTTTTTTTTGTGCTGTTATGTAACCAAGTAGGGCTGTAAAAAAAAACTGTTTATTTCGTACTTAGCGAGAAGGATGCAATGTTTTACAAGCGTGTATTCCGCCGGATGTGGCCAGGGCCTTCTCGCTGATCGCTCGTCGCCCTGTGTGTCTTGAAGCGTCGTATGCCGGACGCCGGACCGTGCGACGTCCGATCGCATGGAAAATCGGAGCATGTGTCCAGCGCCACGCTAGCGAGGCTGTTGTACCTAGACGGCCTAGGCAGTGCCTAGACACACTCCCTGTACCTAGGCGAAGAAGTACCTAGATGAGCGATCGGTGTGATCACGTGACTTTACGCCCACGTGACCTGAGGATCGTTCTCCTGCATTTACCGCCTCGCCGCTAAACGGGTATACGCAAAGACGTACCGGATACCGGATAGTGTTTGTCACAGTCAAGTGGCGCCAGCTGTGGGTGGTAAACAGAACAAGCAAAACCGCGTGATCTATGTCCTCCGAGATACCGGCAGCCACTCGCTATCCTACATCCTGAGAAACGGTGTCGAATATTCTCACGGGTGCTTTACCGTCGAAGCTTCATCATACAAAGCTAAAGCAGCTAAAACCGTCAGCAACTCGAGGGCTACATAGCGCGCGACGACCACTCAAAAGATTCGAAGCGGACGGCAACCGCTCCAGGTGGTCTGCCGTGCTTGCGCATGTAATGTTTACATCCGGTATTCCGCTCTACGCAAAGTGCTTTGCGCATTGGGGTTATGTTGACAGGCTAAAATTCCCTATTCCCACTTCTATGCTTCCATGTCTGCGCGTTTAGCTGAACAACCCGTGAAGAAACGTTGCCGAGTATGGTCGTATTCGCCGGCCCCTCTCAGTGGTCATGACGGCGAGTTTAAAGACGACGGCACTTGCCTTGAAGTGTCTTAACACGGAACGACGCGTAAAGCCTCGGTTCGAAGCACAAGCGTCCGCTCTTACAAGTCGGAGCGGTCAGAAAACCTCATAACTGACAGTGTGTCACGCTCTCGCTCCGCGTTGTATTGTTGGCATGGCAACGGCGTCATCACTACACTGGACTGGAGCGAACATGCAACGATGGCGTACGAACTTCCGCTACGTAGGCACCTAAAGCTAATTCCATTGGCCGAGCTCTATGACGTTTGTGGAGAGTGAAATGCGATCACCTGACCCCGCGAAATCCAAGTTGAGGGTCCGCATTTTTTTGCTTGTATTTTGAACTCCTATCGCTGTCATCCTTGTAGCTTTCGTCTGTCCACCCTCCAGTCTACGCAATACGCACATGAAAACGGGTGCGAAAAAAGTGTTAGAGGGCCCCTTTAAAGGGACAGACAACCACCCAAAACTTGAATTGAGATGACCCTACTGGCGGAAAGATTGCGTGTTGCATTGGCTCAATTAAACGTCGCCACTTTTCATCAATAAACACGGGTTTATGTTTTTATTTCTTGATGCAAAGTCGCGAAATCTGACGCTTGGTAACTCAAGCGGCAAACACACGAACTAGAGCTAGAGTGCGGTCACGTGACCTTCTACAAATTTACGCAATATTTTGTCTGTTTATTAGTATCGGACCGCGTAAAACTTTTGATATTATAAGCTTTTTGTCGCTTACAATGTGCAGATAACCCTTCGTTTGCAGCGCGCGTTGTTACTGCACGCTTCTGCCGTCACGTGCGAAAGCGTTGTTTCGGATCTAGCTGGTCTGGCTTGGCTCGGCTATGGCCAGAGTGGCGGCGCCGGAGCCATGGACAAGCACCATGGACAAGATCTGCCTGGCAAACAATGGCAGCTCGTCGCACCGTCTTTTTATTTCAAAAAGTAGTCGAACAGGTCAAAGTGTGGGTGGTTAATCACAGCTACGCTCACTCCTGCGAAAGCGGAACGATGTCCGGAAGCGAGGCGGATTATCGGTATCGCGATCACTTTTCAACGTTGCTAGCATAGAGTTAATATACTGACTCTAGAGGCAAAGCTCCCCATAGGGCCCTTGTATGGGAGGGGTGTCCCCCGTGGTCGACGCCATCTTGCAACGCTCACGCTATCCTTAGGGATAGTAGGCGGTATTAATCTGGCAACAAAGTATAAAAACACATAGCCTCCGAAATGGCGCATAGCCGCACTAATCTCGAAAGCTACGCGGAAAAAAAATCAGCGTCGACAGATGGCAGCAGCCATCCTGTTTACGATCAGAGCTGGTAAATCGAGGCCTTCAAAGAACACGTTTCGTTATCCTCGGCGTTGTAACCTTAGAATGTTGAACGGTGGCTGTCCGTGGAGCTGGGAAGCTCGGTCTCAGCAGAGACTACACGCGTCGTTGTCAGTGGACGCGGTGCACCCGGCGTTGTGTCAGTGCGAGCTTGTCGATTATCGCCGTGTCCGAGCGGTCCGTGCGCGATGTTCAACGTGCGTACAGGGAAGACCTATATAACCGTACGTACGTGTTAAGCATGATTTATTCTTGCGGGTGCAGAAAGCTCTTTCTACGCACAACGTACGAGTTTCTTTGCCTGTACATTGCGGCTGAGGCGGTCTGAGGCATGATCGAACAGCCCGGCTGCCAAGCCGGTGCCCCCGAACAACACCGCATCAACCCGTCCGTCGCTACTCCGCTACGGTCACAAAGAGAGGGGCCGGTCGTAACAGTAACAACGTAACCGCACGAATGCGCTATCGCGTCAACCGATGTCACCGCGCGATTAAATATGTCATATCAGACGCCCAAAATGAGGGAGAATCCGAAAACAGAAATAAAGAGATCCGAAACCACGCTTTATTGAGCGAATGCGTGCATCGTGAAATATAATAATTACATTTTTAGGAAATATTTTCAGTATGCTAAATATTCACGCTTAATCTTCGCAAGATTATTCGTTTTTTAAGGAATCGGCATAAAACGGCCTACGCTTGTTTTTAGCACTTTCAGTAATACTTACGCTGGCCACATTGACAGAATTGCAAGAGGGCGGCGCCAGGGCGGCAAGCATCTATTTGTCGTACATCCCACCTTTTGTTATCAGCTTCTAGGTACCTAGGGACAGAATGTATAGGGATTTTCGACAGTAGCGCCGTCACTTGTTGGCGGGTTTTTTTGCATGCCGCCTAAACCGACCGAACCACCGAGTCAGGTGTTCTCTGACCAAGTACCGAGACCGAGCGACCGAGAAGACACGCGGCCGTGCCGCCGTGCCATGGAGCGTGCACATCTCGGAACACGGCTCCAGTGCTTGTGCGTTTCGTCAACGCAGTCCGGTGCCCCGTAGCAAGTTCGCCTTATCTATGAACATCGAGGGCGAAGATTGTGATGTGCTGCCTTTCCACGTAACTCTAGCCGAGTTACAAGTAGGTCCCGTGCCGATCCCATGCCTATCGCGCGTGTCTAGGGCGGCCGTGCTGACCGCGCGTCGTACAGCTTCATTGGGGCTCTGACAGCCTAGGTAGCGAGCTTTGGTTACCCTGGCCTACTTTGCCGTGGCCACCTTTGACAGATCGACGACTTCGTACGACACGTAAGTAATAATCCCCGTTATTCGGAGCTTTGCGCTGTTACGTGCTGTCGCATGTAATAGCCAGAATTTTCATTTGTGACACCTGCAGTAGATAAGTAAAGCATGCAAAATTTACATTTGTGGGACGAACTTGACGAGAGCTACATACATATTGAATTCAGTTGCACGTTGAGTCTTTCATGTATGTGCCCCTTTTGTAAATGTAGTTTTCATCATTCAGTTTTTGCTCTTTGTCCCACAAATGTTGCATCGACTAGCCCAAAGATTCATGCTTCTACATGCAAGAGTGGCCTGATAAATTGGAATCCTTGTTGCAGAAGATCGCATTTTCAACACACATAACACTGCATGCTTGTTTTGGGGTCATTGTAAATCAGGCTGCAAATTTTGTTAATGGTAAATGTAGCTCTGTGCTTCTCTTTATTTCAGGATTTCCCATCTAGAGAGACCAAATGGAAGGGCAGACCCAACGGGCAGCAATTGTACAGCTTCAAGAAAGTGGCAATGTACACCAGGGGCTGTTAATCGTCTTTACTACCAGCACTATGGAAAATATATGCTCCCGTTATCATTGGCAGTGGCGAAAGAAGCACCTTCAAAATAAGCCATTGCTGCAAGAGAGAAAGGTGGCAGGGTTTGAGTGACATTTGTACCAAAGTACATGGTGATGGCTGCTGTTAATTTCCTTCATTTATATTTCATACCACTTCTGGCTACAGCACAGCACTGCATTAGCGAACACTGGCTAAACATGTACTGCTGCACCTACTAACTTATCCATCAGCATTACCATGAAACCCGAGACTTTCTTCACATGTGGCAGTGCCCTTCCAAAGTGACACAGCGTGTGTTAAAACGCACTTGCTCAAAACGACACTGTAGTTTTCTAGTTGTGTACAGGGGTATAACACAATTAGTACAATCTGCATGTATCCACTGTACCTTGAAAATCTTAAAGCATATGTGCCGTTGCTGTCCAAGGATGTCAATAAGAGTTTGATTTGTCTTTGCCAGCCATTCAGTCTTATTTAATGACTGTCTTCAAAAGTTTGTACTAGTTGTATTACCAGCATCTGAGCAGCGAATTGCCCCATAGTCATGCTGTCTCCCTCTGCTCGTGTCAGGAGCGAGCAGGAAACATTACGTGAGCCGTCCTCCACTTTTCGTCATTAGTGAGTTTTAGTATATCGGAAAGCAGCAAACGTAAAGATTTAGCGTTAAGGTTAACGTTACGGTAAAGCTGGGTGCACTTGGCGGCACAAACTAGACTTTTAGTATAGCGGAAGAGAGCGAAACGCTAAAGCTAAAGCAAAGGCATGCACGGCAACAACTACACCTTAAAACAACTCTTATTAAATCCCTAAGTGCGCCACAAAATCACTGTGCCAGTATCGTGTGAGTGTGTTGTTAGTGCTGTATCGCAGCAGACCCGAAAAACATCGCTTCGTTTCAACATGCCGCCATCGAGTCTGACCCGTACTGCCTGTCATTTCGAGGTTGCGATGACATCCAGAGAAGCTACGCAGGCAGCCCATGTCGTCGAGGCTATGCCGTATATACGAGAAATTTCGCCGACATTTCCGCTTGAGAAGGCGGACTTTCCACTTTTCATCAGTGCCCCGGAGCTTCTGCAACATTTCTCCGGTGCCCAGGGGGTGCGCATCTGTGCATGTGCCTGCGAAGGCTGTCTTATCCAAGTCGCCTTTGTGAATGAAGGAATACTTCGCCAAACAGTACTGTCACAGAACACCTATACTATGGTACTGTACTATGGTACTATGGCACATTTGTGTTACTACGCAAGTAGTCCGGCAGCTTGCAGCCGATTTCAGTTCCAGTTTCGGTTTTCGCTTGCTCGCAGCGCTAGTGTGTTTAGCAAAATGTATGCATGCAAAATGGGAACGTCAGAGTTAAACTTTGATGAGAGTGCATACATGCAGCTAGTTACTGTGCTGTGTATATACTGGTACATATAAAAGTTTCCGCTGTTCAGAACGTTTTCCCAGCATTATTCAGCCTTTATAACAGTGAAGTTTAGGTTCCGTGTTCAGCCCAGTATATACGGGTACGCGCCACACGTGATCGAATGTTAACGTTTACAGTATTGAGGCCTGGTACAGGCGAAATGGAAGGCCGGTTGCGGCACGATCCTGCCACGGGCCTGTCTTGTTTCAGTTTTGCTGTATTCGGTTTACGCACACAAATACTGCCAGCAATGATAGGCGCAGACTGCGCCTCAGTGTTCGAGAAGCCTCACAATTGTTGTAGATCGTTGTTAAGATTGCGCGCAAGACGCGAACAGTCAAGCTTATTTCAGAGTGGGGCCCGCAGAGCTTCAGCCTTGATTCGTGTTACCGTTCGCATACCGGTGAGTTCGGCGACAGTCCGGCACACAGAATTCGTCGAGAGCTCGGGCTCACGGCGCCTTACTCCAGCGTAGACGTTGCAGATAACCTGCTTCGTTTGCTTGGAGACCCACTTCTTGTCACACTTAGCGTATAGCCTCCTCGGAGAACTAAAAGGAGAGTTCGCGGCCGCACACAGTACCGCCGGCACCGGGGACGCCATGTTTACAGCAAGAGCAAGCAGCAGACGCAGCAGGCGTGCGGAAAACGTGGTGCCGTCCAAGAAATAAAAAAGGAAAAAAGAACTAGGGCGCACGATAACTTCTTTTCCATGAACAGCGTCCCATACTTGTTCTATCCTTATAATGAAGAACGTTTTATTTATTCGGGCCAAGTAGCCATTAGAATCAGAAAATAAAATAGGTACTATTTCCTGGCGCGCGCGCATGCAGGCGATTCGGCTCTGTAGCTTCCACAGTGCTGTCAAGGAAAGCTGTCGCCGAGTATACTCGTCTCGGCTTTATTTGGTTGTAGCTAGAAACAGCCGATGTACAAAAAGAAAAAAAACCCCGGTGGCAGTGCCGCCATCTCGACGAGACTACCGTAAACGTGAGCAAAGCGACATGGCCTCTCAGATTTCGAACGCCGGCACGCGCAGTCTCGAAGGCCGTGAAAGCGAGTGCACTCACATTTTAAGCCTTGTGTGCCGCTTACTGAGTGCGTATCTTGAAAACGGCGACACATTGTCGCCAATATACGGCTGGCGAAGCTTAATTAGCCAAACCTAAGGCAAACAAGAACATGAGCGGGTAATGAATGAGCTTAACAATGCAGGCCGATGTCACGACAGATCTGAAGCGAGTGGTCTCACTTCGACTGACGCCGCCATCTTGCCAGGCGTACGGGTCCCTTTGCGAGCGTTAGCGTTGAACCATATCTTCCGAAAATAGCGTAGGCACGTAAGGGTATCGTATACGTTAAGGTTCTGCGCATGCGCGGTGTGTTCCACGGTAACTTAACGTTAACGCTAAATCTTTGCGTTTGCTGCTTTCCGATATACTAAAACTCACTATTATCTGTGACTAGTACTGCAGTGTGTTGGAAAAGATATTGCAGAAGTGGCGGGACCTTGCGGGTAGAAATGAACAATGGCTTTAAATATTACCACAACTATATTGCCATGCACGTGTACAGGGCCTTGCTCATATTAAAGCAATACGGATATTATAGCCATACGAAAAGACGAAGGTGTTGACATGGCCATAGTGGAAGCACACTAATGCAGTTAAATGCAACAGAGGATTAAATTTGTGCATGAGACCTTGCAAATACTGGATAATTGATAAGATGGTTTTGGACAATGTGTTTGGCATGAAGTAATACCAGACAGCAACCAAGATGCAACATCTTTACCATTTTCTCAATGAGCCCCTCAACAGGCCTGGCCATTTTGAGGTGACAAGTACATGGCACATTCGTGTTCATATCTGCCTAGAACTCCATCGTTACATGCTGTGGAAGGTGCTGAAATTCCAGAGTGAGTGCTGTTTACCCTCCCCTTGCAAGCGTCATGCACCAAATGGTGGACGATGATGCCACGCACCGTGCGCAGCACGCCATGTCACCACAGTGCGCCTGTGTCGCTACAAACCGTCACACTTGTTCAGATCATGCAGTGGCTGCTCGAATCAGTTGGGAGGCACCTGGCTTCTTGGAGAGGATGACCAACTGTGGGCACAGTAGCAAGCAAACTTCGTCTTTTTTTCCCTTGCTTCGCCACACAGCATTGCCACGTGTCGTATTGACGTGATTCGCCTCCCAATATCCTGGTGTAGTGCCGCATCAAACATTTTTACCTCTGATAATAATGATGCAATTTAAAAAGTTTTTGCAGTAGGTACCCCCCCCCCCTTCTTCCTCTTCCTCCCCACCAATGGGGCACGTAAGAAACCCCAGCGTACAAACTGAAATGTGCCGTGCAAACTAAAAGATGTGTGCTGCTGCATCGTCAGTGCATATACGTGTTGCAATATTCTTGTACCACTTGAGCTTTTTTCAAGGAATGGCTTCGCTGTTACTTCATGCATCCTGACTTCCTGTCATCTGCACGATTACATTTTATAAAACCTAGCCCTGAAAGGCTCCTACTTGCAATTGCTAAGCTTTTTCACAAATTGCCCGACTTCATATGGAAGCCTTACTGCCCTGTGAAGCATTGCCACCCAACACTGCAAGGAAGCCCATGGTAGAAGCAAATATGGATATAACACTGAAAGTGATGAGACTGTGTTCTGCTCAGCGAACGTACATTTGCTACTTCTGTGCACAAAAGCCGAAATTTGGCCACACCATGAGATGTCACAACTTTCAAGTTGCGCTTTCCAACACTGGCACTGTGGCAAAGCCAGAAGTAACGTTTCGTCTTATATTTAATGTCATTGTGCTAGGGCACAGCATAAGTAGTGGTCTGGTATTTCTTGTGACAAAGTATTACTAACTACTCCTTCGCACACAAGTATATGTGTATTTGTTTTAAGCTAGCAATGCATGGTCGTTTGTAGTTACACAAGTTTTATTCTCTCAGTGCCAGTGCTAGAGAGTTAATGTACTTCACTACAGCATTTATTTTCAACTTGACAGAGCGATGACTCATTGAAGATGTACTTTTCTTTCAGAGATGGCATAATTTGCAGGGACCTTTTTCCAGGTGGCAAGAGAGTTGAATATTCTTATGGAGATCTCCACATGAGGACTCCGGATGAAGGTTCACCATGCCACTGTACAGGACACACCTGCAATGTTCTCTCAAAGTGTTGGGCAAAGAATATCTTGCAATGATACTCACAAGCCTTAGTCTGGCTGGCTTTTCTGAAACAGGAAATTAAACGTCATTATTTACAGCATACAATGATTCGTGATATTCTACTTGATCACAGGCGTCCTGAACCTTAAAAGAGGCTTCAACATGCTTATCCAAGCACGGCTGACATGTTCCAGCTGGAACACAATAGAATGTAGCGGCAGTGATCTCTCAACCATGAAGTGCTCCATTTTGCTGAGCACTGATCCATTAACCCTACGTAATGCCGGCTGATTATTTACTGCGCAAGCTGATATGGGCACGTTACAAGGGCTGAACTTGGTAACAACAATGTCCGCTGTCCCTGCGTTTGTCATTAACAGCCATTGCTTACAATGATAAACTCCATGCCTGTGCAGATTTGAACCCAGCCGAATAGGTGCAGTCCACACATGGGACAACTTAGGACAACTTGATTTGTGTCTTTTGAAAAATTTGGCACTGTGTAAACATGAAACAACTAGCCCAAGCCTCGGCCCTAGCAATTTCCAAGGAAATTAAAGATGGCTGCACAATTTTTTAAAAACATTTTCACCACGTTCCTCGCAGCTTGCTCTGAGCAAAGTGCCAATAACACCACCTCTAGGCATGCACCTTTGAACAACTATCGGCAAGGCACTGCATTCTGCATGGTAACCGTGCTGTGTCACAAAGTTGCAAAGCATGTTGCAATCCTGTTTTCAGGTGACACAGAAAGAACGTTTGCTCACAAAAAAGCAAGCAGTTTGTCGTGTTGTTCTTGTAGATGGTGAACCCAGGACCACTGTCTGGCCAACTAAAAGTTCGTTATATAAGCAGCTTTGAGTGCGTCAATAGGAGTGCAATGCCAGGCATGCTCAGGAAACCACAGGCCTCCGGACTGCGGGCTCACTGGTCGCTTGAGCTAACCTTCGTTCATTCCTGCCGGTAATGTCATTCATAACCACGTCCTTATCCTGCTCCACAACGACTCGCAGTGATTTTGCTCAAGCCCAATTTGCGAGAAATTACTCCCTCTGGTTGATCAGCCGGCACCAGTGGGAAGTCTCGCTCAGACAGAACCGAATGTTAAATCAGTAGCTATTGATATACACGCTAACCATGTCGACCGGTCGTGCTTAAACACCTAGCGCAACAGAACGAGAGGCACACACACGATCGCTACACTCGCAGCTAATTTCTCCCCAGCTATCGTCAGTGTGCCTCAACACCAGGCTCCGCAGTCGCAATAGAATGATAGCATGGCTGATGTCAAGTGCTCTCGCTCGTACAGGGCAAAGATCCAAATAAAGAGTGAACATTACTTACGTGTTGTGGCAAGGTGGCACACGCTACGGGCAAGCATTTCGCATACTACGTGGCCAAATGCCGATAAAGCTGAACGACGCGCGATCGGCATCGGTCGCCGTACAAAGAGCAACCCGTCGTCAGCGACTGACGGCAAGTTTACAGCAGAAGCGGCCAACACCGGCCAAAATTAATGCGCACATGGACGACGTGGGCGTTGACAAGCGCGCAAGAGAAATTCTAGTACGCTAAAGCGCCGCCAACAAGTGACGGCGCCACTGTCGAAAATCCCTAGACATTCTGTCCCTAGGTACCTAGAAGCTCATAACAAAAGGTGGGATGTACGACAAATAGATGCTTGCGCCAGGGCGGGACTAGAGTAGCTAGAGTGTACTAGAATATTCTAGTACACTCTAGCTTTGCCTCTAGAGTCAGTATATTATCTCTATGGTTGCTAGAGTGCGCACTCTGCCTTTTTTAGAGGCTTCTCAGATTGAAAAATTCCGCGTGAGAAATATCCACGCGCTTTTGGAAGTAACCGCTGCAGGTGAAAACAGTACATAGGGCGAGCTTTCCATTGCGCCATAAAAAAAGGGTCCTTAAAAATCGGTTGTCAGTCCCTTTAAGGGTGTTAATTTATTTACTGTGTATTCTAATGCAAACTAATAAAGCTATTTAAAGGATCATTGAGTTGCAAATAGTTATCGAAAGCCCTAGCCACCTTGCTTGTGAAAAGATCCATTAGACGAATGCAAATTTAAAAAAGTCTTATAGGGCATATGATACAAACTAGCAAGGCTAATAAAACCATGTTTAGACATATAAGACAAGCAAACATCCCTATAAGATTAATACAATACTAATAACACTAATAGAAAGCTTATTAGACGATTACAAATCTCTATTAGAAATTTTGCTAGTGTCGTAGGACAGACAGGGTGCGCTACTCGCAGAGGAAGAAGACGTTTGGGCAGCCCAACGCGCGTGCTGGCTCCGCAATTGCCAAGGCTTAGTCGCAGCTGTTTTTGCTCAATTTTCACAAGCAAGACCCTTGCCTAAACGCCCTGTTTCACTAGGGTTAAATGTCTGTAACCCATACTGCAGTTGTGCGTGTGTGTAAGGATGTGATCATATGTGTGAATGTGTCTGTATGTCTGCGCATGTATGTGTGTGTGCACATGTTCGCACATATATGCACGTGTGCACACGTTCACATGTGTATAATGTATATGTGCACGTTTGTATTGTGTGTGTCTGCATGTATGTATGTATGTATGTATGTATGTATGTATGTATGAATGAATGAATGAATGAATGAATGAATGAATGAATGAATTTGCGTGTGTATATATCTATGCGTGTGCTCGCAGTCGTATATAGACGGTTTTCCGCAGCGGCGAACGGGCGCTGCCACGTTTGAACACGTGATCTAATGGCCTTCTCCTTTCCACTTCCCCTTCACCGTTGCCGACGGCCGGCCGATTCGCCGCCGCCGCTCCCGGGTTGAAGGACAGCAAAGCGGGCACAGCACAAACTTTTCCTTTACGTCTCACCATTGTTCAGCATACTCTCACATCGTCGCCCGGCAGCGCACCGGGCTCGGCAAACTGCTAACGGCACATATTTTCTTGCCACGCTCGCCCGCGCCCGCATAGTCCGCGCCGCCCGCTTCTCGCCGTAGGCCAGGGCAACGGCCGCCACACGCCACATCGCGGCCGCGCCGCCGAGGAGAAGGTCGTGGTGCTAGAGTGTACTAGAATATTCTAGTACACTCTAGTGGTGCTTCGGTGCGGTGGCGCCATCTAGTTTTGCTTAGACAAACTAGCTGCGGAAAATCGCCTATATGTGTGCGCGTGTGCATGCATTATCATCATCATCAGCCCATCTTATGTCCACTGCAGGACGAAGGCCTCTCCCAGTGCTCTCCATCCTTTCCTGTCCTGTGCGAGCTGATTACATTTGATGCTTGCGAAGTTCTTAATTTCGTCACTCCATCTTACTCTCTGTCGTCCCCGGCTGCGCTTACCCTCTCTTGGTATCCGTTACGTCGTTCTAACTGTCCATTGGTTGTCTAGCCTTCTCATCGCGTGACCTGCCCATGTCCATTTTTCTTCTTTACTTCGACTATTATGTCAGATACCCCTGTGTGTTCCCTAACTCACTCGGCTCCCTTCCTTCCTCTTAGAGTAACGCCTATCATTTTTCGTTCAATTGCCCGCTTTGTGGTTCTGAACTTCCTTTCAAGCTTAAAGGGGTCCTGAACCACCGCTCGGGCTTGTTTTGAAAACGGCTGGGTGTGTATTTAATGCCTCTCAGAAATTCACAGCCGAAAGAATTTTTCAAAACGGTTTGTTAGGAGCGAAGATATTGCGACCGGAAAACTTCCCTTTCCAGTCCTGTCTCAACTCCGCGGAATAGAGGGTACAGAGCTCCTTAGGGCGGTGTCGAAGGAGGTGCCCCGCCCACCGCGTTACGTTACCAGACTTCAGCGACGTATGAGAGTGGCTGACGAAAAGCGCGCGACTAGCGGGGCTGTTTCTTCGCAGCGCACTTGTGGCCGCCTGCTTGCTTCGCGCCTGGGCTCGGTCGCATGCTCTCGCGATCACCGCATTCTTTTTCTTCGATCCTCCGAAGCTTTGTTTTCGTTCGTCACACACGTTTAGGCTCGCAGGTGTGAGCGTTTACTTTGTCAGTGCGCTGCTTGTCGTCGATATTGCGCATAACGCGGCGTCAGGACAAACAGGGCCACTACCAACGCTGCTTCACCTTGTCCTGTTTAAGTTAATTGTTGATTAGTGATTGTAGACGGGATAATCATGCTGTCGGGCTCGAACGTGACTCCTATGACTCGAAAAGAAGACCTTCACAACTCGGACCCTTGCCGACAGGTTGATGTGGAATAAGGTGCGTTGACACGCGGTAAGATGGATGGATTAATTTAATGCGTGAATACACTACTTCAATTTTAACAGTGAAGCTGTTTAAGCTATTGGTGAAACTGGGAAATCTTCCGAAAACTCCGCTAAGCTATGTAATGCTATGTAAAGCTATGTAATGCTAGCGCAAGCGCTAGCAATGGCGGCCTCGCTCCCGCCGAACGAGACCGAGGAAGACATTGTTTGCCTGAACGCAACCCAGAACATTCTCGTCGTGTCCACGCCTACCGAGAAGAACGCGAACGCGTATGCCGGAGTTCATAAGCTTCATTTAAGAGAAGGCGTATTCAACGTGGCCGCATACGTGGCGGCGCCGGACAACACCTGCAAGGGCGTCATCAGAGGAGTGGACCCCGAAATCAACGAGGCCCAGCTTCAGGCCATGATCGTGAACCAAAGAAATCCCAATGCATTGGAAGCCAAGCGGATCAAAAACACTTCGACGGTGGTAGTACTCTTCGACGGCATGAAAGTACCGAACTATGTCTTGTGCGGCGTAAGCCTAATTCGCTGCACGCTCTACAGGCGGCAGAACGACGTGTGCTATGGGTGCGGTGACCTGGGCCACAGAGTCGACGTCTGCCCAAATCCCAACAAGAAGAGGTGCCGCGGCTGTGGAGTCGACGGCCCGGCCGAAGACCACCAGTGCTCGCCCAAGTGCGCCCTCTGCGGGGGCGCGCACCCGACGGGGGACGGCAAGTGCAAGCAACGATACCAAGTCCCTTACGTCGTGCGGCGCAGGAGGCGCCGACGCAGAAATTCTAAGAAAACGGAGCAGCAAAATCAGCCGCAACAGCTGCTGCAGCAGCTGGAGAGCAGACCACGTGATTCCAGCGTGGCAGGCGCCACCAGACGGGGACGTTCGACAACGCCGGCCCGACGACAGCGCAGCTATAGTGCCTAGAAAAAATATTTCTAGGCACTGTAGCGCAGCCGATCGAGAGGCCGCTCCCGCTCCCAAGTGCGCATTCAAGATGGACTAACCTGGGCGGACAGGGCCACGCCGAAGCCGCAGCCGAAACCACAACCAAAGGTAACGCAGGTAGCATTGCCAAAGCAAGACAGGGAAGACCCCAGAATACGCTGTGTTTCAGCCATGCGTTCGGTATAATTTCGATCGCGGTAACCTCCGCTTTCATGTTGCCTAATTTCAATTCTCGTTCCTGGAAAGAGCATTTCGTCGCGACAAGGGTTGCCACTCCGCGCTTACCCGGTTCAAATATCGACGAAGCGACCCGATATCCGGGCAGGGTCACCTCACTACCCAAAGTTTCCTGTAATATTATGACGTGCGGTTTTTCCGCATGTGAGGCCAAGAACTGCTGCAGCGGAGCCTTGCGCTTTCTGAAGCTAGCGCAATTCCACTGCCACACGACCAGCTTTCTAGTTGAGTTGTTGTTCGCCATGGTTGATACCTTGGTTTTGTGTAGCACCTGCAGGCGCCATCTGTGTTTCGATACGCGTCACCCTTTCAGCGAGCACTACAATGCTTCCCGCTAGTTGCTTGACCGTTAGCTGCAAAGCGCTAATCGACTGCTGGATTTCCAATAAGATGCTATTGGACTCGGGTTCCGCCAAGGTTCCCTCTTCCTTGAGGGGAGGGGCCCTGCGTTTACCCGATCGACCTGACCGCTCCCCTTGAGGGGTCGGTGTACTTTGCGGCAGTTGTTGCTGCTTTTGTTCGACTACCGCGGATGTGGAGCCTTGTTTCCGAAACGATTCGAAATCCGCCCTCATTTGCTGAATCTCCGCCTTGAGGCGCGCGTTTTCTTCCACTAGTTGAGCTGGCGGGAGATTTTAATGCGCCCCACGAAAGCTGGGGTTACGCAAGACCAACGCCCAAGGGAGAGCGGCTATTGGAGGCAGTCACTAAGTGTTCGCTAGAGCTGATAACGGACGCCCGCTATCCGACCCGAGTGGGCACAACGGTGGCACGGGACACTACGCCTGACCTGAGCTTCGTGAAAAACGTGCGAGGGGCCGAATGGCGCAACCTGCACGAGAATCTCGGAAGCGACCACTACGTACTGGCGGTGATGATCCCCATCAGTGCGGCACCGCCGAGAGAATTTAAGGTCACTGATTGGGATGCCTTCCGCAAAATAAGGAGACAAGACTCCAGTGAATACGAGGACCTGGACAGTCTCTTTAAAAGGCTCAAAGAGGACGTTAGCGCCGCGACGACGGTCGTCCAAACCGAACTGAACGTGGACAGGATGGACGCGAGATTGGCACACCTATTAGAGGCAAAGACTTCCATCACGACGAGGTGGAAAACGCAAAGATTAAATCGCCGACTGCGAAAGAAAATAGCGGAACTAAACAGGGAAATTGAAGCGCACTCGATCGAGCTGTCGAAGCAACAGTGGAACGAGGTATGCGCGTCGGTAGACGGACAGATGAGAGCCGGAGGCAAGTGGAACCTCTTAAAGAAACTGTTAGACAACACGCAATCCAAAGGCAATCAAAGATTGGCAATCGATAGGATTATACACAAGCAAAAGGAGCAGGGCAAAACGGAGTGCGAACTCCTGAAGGAGCTAGCGGAGAGGTATCTACCGCTGGGCCCGTCGGGTGACGGCGACTATCCGCAATATCACGGCGCAGAGGTCGAAGAACTAGACGCGCTCTTCACGGAATCGGAAATATGGGAGGCCTTACAGGGCCTCAACGGACGCTCGGCGACGGGTCCGGACGGGGTCTCGAACAAACTGCTGAGAAACCTGGACGGAAAGTCGGTCGAGAAGCTCACCGAAGAAATCAACAGAGTGTGGGAAACGGGACGAGTACCCGAGGTTTGGAAAGAGGCTTCGGTCATACTAATACCAAAACCCGGCAAACCACTCACGCCGGAGAACATGCGGCCAATATCGCTAACCTCGTGCATGGGCAAGGTGGCGGAACACGCCATACACAACCGAGTATCGCGGTACATAGAGAGAGAGGGGCTGTTCCCACACAACATGGTGGGCTTCAGACCGGGCCTCTCCACTCAGGACGTTATGCTCCTCCTTAAAAAGCACATAATCGACGGCATCACCAGAGACACCAGAGGCATATTGGCTCTAGACCTAGCGAAAGCGTTCGACACTGTCAAACACAGATTTCTACTGGAAAGGATCTCGGTGATGGGGCTCGGCCGAAAATTCCACTCATATATAGGCTCCTTTCTCAGGGATAGGAAGGCCACGATCAAAATAGGACAGGCCAAGTCCGACAAGTATACGCTCGGCGCGAAGGGCACCCCACAAGGGGCGGTGCTCTCTCCGCTCTTATTCAATTTGGCAATGGCCGGGCTCTCCGACCGACTGATGAGAGTGACCAACGTCCATCACGCCCTGTACGCAGACGACATAACGGTGTGGTGCACGGGAGGGTCCGACGCGGAGGTCGAGTGGGCGCTGCAAGAGGCGTTGGACACGACGGAGGAATACCTCAAGGACACGGGACTCCACCTGTCACCGAGCAAATCGGAACTGTTGCTCTACAGGCCCTCGAAACAAGGCATGAGGAATTTGACCCCAATTGATCAGATCCCTATCAAATTATACGCGAGCGACGGCCAGCCGATCCCCAGAGTGGACACTATAAGAATCCTAGGGCTGCTAATTGAGGCCAAAGGCGGTAACACGAAAACCCTAGTGAAACTGAAGCACAAAACTGAGAACATGCTCCGATTGATCCTAAGAGTGACCAACCGCAGGGGAGGGCTGAGCGAGAGCAATCTCATGAGACTTTACCACGCCTTTCTCATGAGTCACGTATATTACGTAGCCTCGGCGCTGAAATGGACCAAGAGAGATGCGGCCAAGATAGAGACGCTCATGCGCAAGAGCATTAAACGGGTGCTAGGTCTCCCGATCACGACGAGTACGGAAAAGCTTGAACAATTAGGGGTCCACAACTCGTTATCGGAAATCATCGAAGCACAGGCCAGGCACAAATCCTGAGACTGTCCACCACCAGCGCCGGCAGACGGATCCTTGAAGAAGCTGGCATATATGCAGAAACAGAGTGCAACGCACGCCAGGTCGCGCTCAGCGCAGCGGTCAGGGGCACTTTCAAAGTAGAACCGCTGCCGCGCAACGTCCACCCGCAATTCAATGAGGGGCGCCGCAAGGCGAGGGCACGAACATTATTGAAAGCGACCGCCAACAGCCCCGGACTGGCGGCATTTGTTGACGCGGCCCAGTACGGACGCAGCGACCGGTACGCGGCCGTCTCGGTAGGCTGGGACGGGACGGTCATTAATGCGGCATCAGTCAAGGGAGTAACGGCTGAAGTGGCCGAACAGGTGGCAATAGCCTTGGCGATGAGGGACCCCGAACGTCCTTATGTTTATACGGATTCGCGATCGGCGGCCAGAGCATTCGCCTCGGGCTCTATATCGCGGGAAGCGGCGGCCGTCCTCGCCAACGAGGGAGCCGCCGGTCATCACACCATCAAGTGGTTTCCGGCCCACATGGGGGCCGACGTGCACCCAGACTTTCCCAACGCCAACGAGCTGGCGCACGAGCGCGCGCGAGGACTCACACACCGCGGCGACCGTGGCGAGCAAAGTGGCGGGGAGGGAGGGGAGCACCGAGACCCGCTGCTTACCTTCAACGAAATAACGACGCACTACCAGCTGTCAAGGAGGGCCTACCCACTCCCCCACGCTAAACTGAATAGGCCACAGTCGTCGATATTGCGAATGCTCCAACAGGGTCGTTCCCTTCGAGAGGCAGACTGAGCCTTTACTCACCAGACATAGAGCCACACTGTCCGGATTGCGGTGAATCGTACTGCTCGCTATCGCACATGCTTTGGCAATGCTCCGCGTTAAGCGGCACCGAGTTGAGCACAGAACAAGACTGGGAAGACGCACTGCGAAGCGGCGACCACCAGACACAACCCCGGGCCGTCCAGAGGGCTCACGAAAGGGCGGAGGCTCACGGGCTTCCCGTCCCAACGTGGGTGCGGCCCGCGACTCCTACCCACCACTAAACCAAAAGTGGGTGGGGAGGGGTTCCTCCGGACTTAATAAAGTTATTTCCTCCTATGTAATGCTAGCATAACACTACCACGCTGTAGTAAAGACAAAGCTCCCTAGGACTAGTTAGGTAAGGCTGTCTCATTCAATGCAGCCTAATTAAGATTCCTAGGACTAGTTAGGTAAGGCTAAGTATAATTCAAAGGAGCCTAATTAGGAGTAATTAATTGAAGCCTAGTTCAGACAGGACTAATCCAACTAAGCCAAACCAAGCCAAACTGAACTAATTCAACCTGTTGTTGTTGTTGTTTTGTGGGGTTTAACGTCCCAAAACCAGTTCTGATTATGAGAGGCCGTAGTGGAGGGCTCCGGAAATTTAGACTACCTGGGGTTCTTTAACGTGCACTGACATCGCACAGCACACGGGCCTCAACATTTCGCCTCCATCGAAATGCAGCCGCCGCGGCCGGGATTCGATCCCGCGACCCTCGGATCAGCAGCCGAGTACCTTAGCCACTAGACCACCGTGGCGGGGCACTAATTCAACCTGAATTGAGCTATGACAAGTAAGTCACACCTATATAAGCGGATACTAATGATTTATAATTAATTAAGCCATGATATTATTAAACACGTCTAATTAAGGTAAGTCTAATTATGCTAAGCCTAATTTAGCTGATATGACCAAACTTAGTGTAAGCAAGCTTCTAATTAGACCATGTTTAATTAAATAGTACTAATTAAATCACGCATAGCTAGGTTATTACTAGTTAAGTCGAACCTAAGCTAGCACTCATTAATCGAAGGTAAATTATGCTAATACTTCAAGGTCAAGCCTCATTAAGTTGAGACTAAGCATTTCAGGACTAATTAGGCTAACACTGATTAAATCAGGCCTATTTCAGGTAGTATTCATCAAGCGATACCTAATTAAGATAATATGTCAAAGAACAGCGTAACTAGGCCTGTACTAATTAGGCCATGCATAATTAAGATATGACTACTTACCCCAAGCATAATTATATCATGGCTAATGAAGAACAGCGTATTAAACAATGTATCATTAGGTATACGTTAATTAGACCGAGTCTAATTAGTGTAACACTAATTAGGTCCTGACTAATTCAGTTAAGAGTAAGTCAAGTCTCAATAAGCTCAGATTATTAAGTTTCGCCAAATTAAGCCAAACATTACAGACGTAATGATTTCATTCGAAAATAATTTACCTTAGTCAACCCTAATCTGCTGTAATCCTTAATTCACCCTAATCTAAGTCTAGCGTAATTCGCTCTATAATATGCCATAGTCCACCTTAATGCACCTTAGTCTGTCTTAATCCACCCTAATGCGCATTAATGAGCTCTAATCCATGCAAGTACACCCTAATCAGACCTAGTCCTTTAATCTACCTTATAGAAGAAATATTTTGGGTTTCACTCCAGCCATGTTATTTAGTACGAGTACTAGAAGGTGGCGCATTGGAGTACCATAGGGAATAAACCCATGTACAATCACTGATGAATTAATGTTTGGGATTAATTTGTGATTTATTACAGGCTGCAGGCATGCATTTGTTGGCTTCTTGGAAAACTATATTTATGGTGACTTTTGCACCGCACCGTTCGCGTCCACGCCGAGGTAGCTTACGGACGCCTTCCAATGGCATCTATGAGGCTTGCGCATTAACATATATATTTTTACATATTTCCAGCAACTATTTTGCCTATATAGGTGCTCACAACGCAAGGAAAAGCGAGCGCACGGCATGCACGGCACGCACGGCACGCACGGCCCGCCCGCGCTTACGGTTTTAAAAAAGGCGCTCTGCGAAGGGCCCGCACACAGCCGAGGCGGGCGTGTCAGCCATCGGCCAATAGCAGCGACGCTCCTTGTAAATGCTCTATGACGAAATAGAGCATATTCAAGGAGCGTGAGGAGAAGCCGCTTTTTGAGTTGAGGGCTCCTGAAGAAGTGGAAGCTTTGTGCTCCGCTTGTGAACGCTACGCTTCGCGGATGACCACAGCATTTGGCTGAAATGTTCGTTACAGCGTAGGCAAGCCGTAGGATATGTTTTTTCACCAAGCCCGGAGGGTGATTCAGGACCCCTTTAATTCTCCAAGTTTCTGCACCATATGTCAGTACTGGCAAAATACAGTAATTATACAATTTCCGCTTGACTGACAATGGTAAGCTTCCATTCATGAATTGGGAGTGTCTCCCGTATGCGTGCAATTCCATGCTTATTCTTCGGTGTATTTCTTTTACATAAGTAGGTTGATTGATTGATTGATTTGTGGGGTTTAACGTCCCAAAACCAGTTCTGATTATGAGAGACGCCGTAGTGGAGGGCTCCGGAAATTTCGACCACCTGGGGTTCTTTAGCGTGCACTGACATCGCACAGCACACGGGCCTCAACATTTCGCCTCCATCGAAATGCAGCCGCCGCGGCCGGGATTTGATCCCGCGACCCTCGGATCAGCAGCCGAGTACCTTAGCCACTAGACCACCGTGGCGGGGCTACATAAGTAGGTAGCTGACCTACTACATAAATGTATTCTTATACGACTTCTAACGGTCTAGTTTTCAATTGTGAAGGCACGTTTTTTTGCTGTGCCACCTATCATTACTTTTGTTTTCTGCATGTTCATCTTTAATCCTACCTTAGCGCTTTCCTGGGTTAAGTCTACAATCATCTTCTGTAGTTCATCGCCATCATTGCTGAAGAGTACTATGTCGTCGGCGAAGCATAAGTCACTCAAATATTCGCCGTTAATCCTGAGTCCTGTTTCGTCCCAGTCTAGTCTTTTGAAGATTTCTTCCAAGCATGCAGTAAATAGCATTGGAAAGATTGTATCTCCTTGTCTGACGCATTTCTGTATCGGGATTTTCTTGCTTTTCTTACACAGGAGTAGGGTGGCTGTTGAGTCTTTGTATAGGTATGTTAGCTATTATATTTATGTAGCTATTGCATATTCCTTGACGACGCAATGCCTCCAGAACTGCTGTTATCTGTACCGAATCAAAGGCCTTTTCGTAGTTTATGAAAGCCATAGAGAGGGGTCTGTTGTATTCAGCGGATTTCTCGATTACCTGGTTGATCACATGAAGATTGTCTATTGTGGAGTATCCTTGTCTGAACCCTGTCTGCTCTCTTGGTTGATTAAATTCAAGTGTTGCTCTTATTCTATTTAAGATAACCTTTGTGAATGTTTTGCATAGTGCTGACAGTAGACTAATCGGCCTGTAGTTGTTCTGGTCTTTTACATCTTCCTTCTTGTGTAATAACAGAATGTTTGCATTTTTCCAACTTACTAGTACATCTGAATCTTTGAAGCATTCTGTGTATAGCGTCACGAGCTTTTTAGTTAGGAAGTTGTTGTTTTGTGGGGTTTTACGTCCCAAAACCAGTTCTGATTATGAGAGACGCCGTAGTGGAGGGCTCCGGAAATTTCGACCACCTGGGGTTCTTTAACGTGCACTGACATCGCACAGCACACGGGCCTCAACATTTCGCCTCCATCGAAATGCAGCCGCCGCGGCCGGGATTCGATCCCGCGACCCTCGGATTAGTTAGGAAGTCTCCTCCATCTTTGATCAGGTCGGCGGTTATGCCGTTTTCTCCAGCTGCTTTCCTGCGAGACATGCCTTGAATTGCTTTCATAACCTCATCCGCTGTGACGCATGGAACTTCTCTGTCCTGATCAGCGCTTATTACACTCTCATTGGGGTCTCGCGTTTGAGCTGAAATCCTCAGCCACCTTGGCTATATCATTTAAGTTGGTAACGATGTTGCCCTGCCTATCTTTCACTGCATGCATTATGTTTTTTCCCGCACAAAGCTTCCCTTTAGTTGTTTTGATGGTGACTCCTTTTTTGACGGCTGCTTCTATTTCCTTCACATTATGGTTGCGTATATCACTGACTCTACGTTTCTTGATAAGCTTAGACAGCTCGGCGAATTCTATCTTATCTCTTAAGTTAGTTATTCTCATCTGTTGGCACTGTTTGACTAAATTCTTGGTAGTTTGCGAGAGGTTACTCACATATTATCTCACTGCTTTGCCTCCTACTTCGATTGTAGCTTCAGTGATCAGCCTAGTAACGTTTTCGTTCATCTTCTCCATGTCCTCATTGTCTTCCTGTCCTACAGCCTCATAATCGTTCTTCAGTGCAATTCTAAATTCTACTGTTTTTGCCCTGACTCCATCGAGGTTGGCCTGTTTCCGTACGTGTAACTAAATTTGTTCTTGCGTGCTTGAGATTGAGAGTTATATTTGCCCTTACTAGTCTGTGATCACTGATTGTGACCTTATTAACCACTTCCGTGTCTTGTACAATACCTGAATCACTGCTTATAGTGTGAAGTCTATCTCGTTTTTTATTTTGCCGTTAGGGCTTTTCCATGTCCACTTCCTGTTCTTACGTTTCTTAAAGTGTTCATTACATGGAGTTGGTTTCTTTCTGCGAATTCTACTAGCATCTCCCCTCTGCCATTCCTATCGCCTGCACTGTAGTTCCGGACTGCCTAGTTCTCCCTTTAGTTTCTTTCCTATTTTTTTCCTATCTATATGTGTGTGCGTATATATGTATCTGTGCGTGCGTGTGTTAATTCGCACATGTGTATTATGTGCGCGTGTTCACGCCGTGTATATGTATTGGCGTTTGGGCATCGTGTGTATATGTAAGTGTATACGTGTGCGCACGTGGTCGTGTGTTCGTGTGCCCGTGTTCGTGCGTACGTGCACCGTATGTGTTCGTATGCGCGTGTACACGCGTGCATACGTATACATGCTTGCGCGAACCTTGACGTGTGCGTGTATCTGCATATGTATGTGCGTGTATATGTGTGCGTGTACGCGTGTGCTGGTATGAGCGTGCGTGTTCGAGCTCGCATTTCAGCCCGACAAAATATATGCCCATGCGTTTTATATAGGCTCTTTCGCAAACACGACATGCATTTTGTCCAGTGGCACTGCTACAAGGGCATTCAGCCCGCCTGTGTTGGAAAATTCACTTTATTAAACTGTCATACTTATTCTTCGTTACATTATTTAATCTATTTAAAAACCACGTACATGCAACACATTCTCCTGTATATTCTACGCTGCTTGCATTGTATCCGTCGCCGCACGGTCAGCCTAACGGACGACAGAGAGGCAGACCGCGCAGTCAGCGATTGGTACTAATTTTTTCGGTGCCCTCCCACTTGTTTTTACCGAAGCGTCACGAAATAAAAATATTTGTCGCGACGTTATATTGGAAGCGTACTATCGTCACGCCAGTTTCACAAGGGATAAATTTGTATTTGGCGCTTCAAAGGGCCGGATCAGGGAGGAGGCACTGGCCGGATAAACGAGCGCGCACACTGGAGACCTGGAATCCTGGATACAGTGCACTAGAATATGGGTAGTGGGTTCAGGATTCTCCTGAACCCACTACCCATATTCTAGTGCATGCTCCACGCGCTGGCGTGAAGCGGAGAGTGTTGACGGGTCGCGTATGTATGCGGCGGCGCTGCGGTAGCATGGGCTGTACGCTCGGCGTCTGTGCTCCGCAATATCCCCAGTATTCCCGCCTGCTGCATTAGCAGCGACTTGCGTTTGCCTTTTTTTTTCTGTCCTGTTTGCGTCGCTGTGTCGTGTTCTGTTGTTCTCCGTTACCTCGAGCGCAGAATGAAGTAACTCGCATTTCCTTCACTGTTCTGCAGCTACAGCACAGTCGATATGATGCTGTTGCGCAAAGCTCAGACTCCTTGTTTAGGATGCAGCGAGAACCCCGAAGTGCTTAACCCTGATGCTTACATTTAGCATCGCTAAGTTTGGTGCCGCCAGAAGGCTTCACTTTCTTGTAAAAGACCTTAATGTGTCACCGAAAGCACCAAAGCAAAAAAAAAAAGAAGAAAAAAAAACTTTCATGCGAAGTTGAGTGAGTGATCGTAGTTGTTTCTTCGGCCTATGTTCTCTGAGAGAACACCACGGGGTCGTGTCTCAACAACCATGCACAAAGAATTTGAAAATATCTGACCGCTGAAGCGAAATAGTCTCACATACCTTGTGGGCAGTGATGTGTACTTTCTACCAGTATTTTTTTGTCAGTAAGTATCAATTACATATTTTTTACATGCTCAAGATTTTAAATATCGCTTTAATCCCTTTTATTTCAGTTAGAAAGTAACAGCTCGCTTCAGATAAACCGGGAATGATTCCCTTCATGCTGAACTTTGTCACTTTTTTTTTATTACCAGCCTTGAAGTATACGTGGAATGGGAAATAAATGCGCACCTGCAAGCGATATTTGAAAGTTACATAGCTACATGATGCATCTCGAAACACGCTTACGCTTATCTCGATCGCTGCCATTTAAGTCGTGACACTTTTCGAACCTCCTTGCATGGCGAAGACATGTACGCTGCGACTACAAACGCATGCAGCCGTGCATTTGCCAAATCATCACTCGGGACTCTTGAGCGGCGGTGCGCAAGCACGCGTCTATTTCATTATAACACGTATTTCGCGATTTTTTTTCTTTTTGAAATGCTTGATGTCGGGGTTATCTGAGGCGGACTATACTATTTCGCACGGACTTGTTAGCAAATAAAGCAATATTTATGAAGTCGACTAATTACAAGAAATATTAATTGACACTTAGTGATCAAACAGTAGTCGTAAGTACACATCTGCAAGTATGAATTTAGCTGATAAAATTTTTCTAGAAGTTCTGGCTTTCTCAAGAATTTAGTGCGTTAATTGGGACGCCCTATTAATGACGCACTTTCGGGAAGAGGGAATACCTGCACGTTTTTAAATAAAGAATGGGTATGACATGAAAACATGTCTTTCTTGTACTTCCCTCTTAATAGAACACGCAAGTGACTATTTGTTACTCACCAACGCTTTATATAGTTTGTTCTGAGGGTAGGAATACGTTAAAGCCGCTCAGCAGCTCTCTGCAACCAGGGAACCTCGCGAATAATCAATGACAGCACCAGACCTTGGAATTAGAAGGTCGCACCACCAGGACTGTCCTTTGCGAACCCGAAAACATCATAGGATGCATCGGATTATAAAAATGGTCTATTCGGAAAAGGCGCGTTAGGTCTGCGAACCTAACACCTATTTTTGGAGGACTTCTCCAAATCGTGGCCGAAAACTTCTACAAAGTTACATATAATCTGAGCAGAATAGTTCCCGTCATGCATTGATGGTTCGAAATTTTCACTTTTTCAATACCGACTTCTCGCGTACGGAATTATACAAGGACGAAACTTATTAGGTAAGGATAGCGATTTCTCCTTTATATGCCCAGTAATAAATTTCTTGCGCTGACGCCGCAAGACCGCACTGAGCTCCAAAAATCATCTCTCAATATGTTAACAATCCGGTTATCATAGTAATGTTCTATACGTAAGTAGATCGTCGTTTAGGGACAGCGCACACTTAAAGACTGAGCGCCTCTGAGCAAACCCGGCCGGTCCCATCGAGCCACGCTGTACGGTTTTACCAAGCCAATATTTCATTTACGTATGCCATTTAGCCCGGCGATTCTTGCGTGCAGCAGTAACTATTTCACGGGACAGGCACTGAAATGCGGAGAAACAATTCCATGCTGCGACGTAATGCACAGCGCGAGTATGGTGCGCGAGCCTGCTCGAGCTTCGTACTGCATACAGCCCATGCTCTACTGGCGCCATCTCGTGCCGTCAACGTGAGAAGCGTCACTCCCGGCCGCTCTCTGAGCCCACTACCCGTATATTCTAGTACAGTGAACTAGAATATGCGGGTAGTGGGCTCAGAGAGCGGCCCAGAGTGACGCTTCTCACGTTGACGGCAAGAGATGGCGCCAGTAGAGCATGGGTAATACGAGCCTGGTGGCGCACATGTCACCGCCCCGTTACAAAGGGGAAGCTCATAGCATCCATCCATCCATCCTGTATGCAGTAGGAAGCTCGCGCGCAGACTCGCGCGCCATACTCGCGCTGTGCATTACGTCGCAGCATGGAATTGTTTCTCCGCATTTCAGTGCCTGTCCCGTGAAATAGTTACTGCTGCACGCAAGAATCGCCGGGCTAAATGGCATACGTAAATGAAATATTGGCTTGGTAAAACCGTACAGCGTGGCTCGATGGGACCGGCCGGGTTTGCTCAGAGGCGCTCATGCAGTCTTTAAGTGTGCGCTGTCCCTAAACGACGATCTACTTACGTATAGAACATTACTATGATAACCGGATTGTTAACATATTGAGAGATGATTTTTGGAGCTCAGTGCGGTCTTGCGGCGTCAGCACAAGAAATTTATTACTGGGCATATAAAGGAGAAATCGCTATCCTTACCTAATAAGTTTCGTCCTTGTATAATTCCGTACGCGAGAAGTCGGTATTGAAAAAGTGAAAATTTCGAACCATCAATGCATGACGGGAACTATTCTGCTCAGATTATATGTAACTTTGTAGACGTTTTCGGCCACGATTTGGAGAAGTCCTCCAAAAATAGGTGTTAGGTTCGCAGACCTAACGCGCCTTTTCCGAATAGACCATTTTTATAATCCGATGCATCCTATGATGTTTTCGGGTTCGCAATTAAGGACAGTCCTGGTGGTGCGACCTTCTAATTCCAAGGTCTGGTGCTGTCATTGATTATTCGCGAGGTTCCCTGGTTGCAGAGAGCTACTGAGCGGCTTTAACGTATTCCTACCCTCAGAACAAACTATATAAAGCGTTGGTGAGTAACAAATAGTCACTTGCGTGTTCTATTAAAGGGTCCCTGAAACGTTTTTTTTGACATTGCGTCACTGATTAGGCAACACAATTGCGAAATCATTCACACCATAAATAAAGCGAAGCACAATGCGCTAAGGCAGCTATGGGCTTATTTCTGTCGCCTTCCTCCTTACCACTGCTGTTCCTCCTCAACTCGATCTGCTGCGGAGTGCGCGCTAGCGACGACAGCGCCTCCCGCGTCAGCCGCTCTGCCGAGCCTCCCGTAATGACATAGCGCCCCGATATCCTCACTGAGGTCGCCCGCCTCGGCAGTGCTAGCCCTCTGTAATAGAGCGCCGGCGACTCGTGTGACGCCGCCAGATGCCGCGATGATACCGTTGGCTGAAACGAAGGAGTACGTTGTAGAAGCACGTTGTTCGCAGCTAGCTTTTGAAAATTACGCGCACGTCACTTGGGTCGGGGCCAATCAGCGACCTCCCATTCGATCGCTCGATGACGGGGGCGTTTGAAAACGCTTTTTGGCGAGCCGCTGCGACCTTTTGCGATACGCGTGTTCAAAACCTTATTGTAAATTACACACTTTACGCACAGCGCTAAAATCTGTCCTGTAATGGTCCTAGTGACCCGCTCTACCGGATCACCATGTTTGCACAAAATCGTCAAAACCGTTTCAGGGTCCCTTTAAGAGGGAAGTACAAGAAAGACATGTTTTCATGTCATACCCATTCTTTATTTAAAAACGTGCAGGTATTCCCTCTTCCCGAAAGTGCGTCATTAATAGGGCGTCCCAATTAACGCACTAAATTCTTGAGAAAGCCAGAACTTCTAGAAAAATTTTATCAGCTAAATTCATACTTGCAGATGTGTACTTACGACTACTGTTTGATCACTAAGTGTCAATTAATATTTCTTGTAATTAGTCGACTTCATAAATATTGCTTTATTTGCTAACAAGTCCGTGCGAAATAGTATAGTCCGCCTCAGATAACCCCGACATCAAGCATTTCAAAAAGAAAAAAAATCGCGAAATACGTGTTATAATGAAATAGACGCGTGCTTGCGCACCGCCGCTCAAGAGTCCCGAGTGATGATTTGGCAAATGCACGGCTGCATGCGTTTGTAGTCGCAGCATACGTGTATTCGCCATGCAAGGAGGTTCGACAAGTGTCACGACTTAACTGGCAGCAGCGTGTTTCGAGATGTATCATGTATAGCTATGTAACTGTGAAATATCGCGCTAGCAGAGCGCATTCGTTTCGCATTCCACGTATACCTCAAAGGTGCTTGTCTACTCGTAAAAAAAAAAAGAAAAAAGAAATGCTTTTTATGTATGTGACAAAGTTCAGCATGAAGGGAATCATTCCCGGTTTATCTGAAGCGAGCTGTAACTTTCTCATTGATATATAAGGGATTAAAATGATATTTTAAAGTTTCAGAAGATAAAAAAATATTTCATTGATACTTACTGATAAAAAAATACTGGTTGAAAGTAAACCACTGCCCACAAGGTATGTGAGACTATTTCGCTCCAGCGGTCAGGTATTTTCAAATTCTTTGTGCATGGTTGTTGAGACTCGTGCTCATTCAGAGAACACAGGCCGAAGAAACAACTACGAGCACTTACTCAACTTCGCATGCAATACGAGCACTCACTCAACTTCTCATGCAAGGTTTTTTATTTTTATTTTTTTGCTTTGGTGCTTCCGGTGACACATTAAGTCATCTTATAGGAAAGTGAAGCCTTCTGGCGGCATCAAACTTAGCGATGCCGAATGTAAGCATCGGGGTTAAGCACTTCGGGGTTCTCGCTGCATCATAAACAAGGAGGAGTCTGAGCGTTGCGCAACAGCATCACATCGACTGTGCTGTCGCTGCAGAACAGCAAAGGAAACGCGAATTATTTCATTGTGCACGCGAGGTAACGGAGAACAACAGCACACGACACAGCGACGCAAACAACACTGCAAAGAATGCAAACGCAAGTCTCTGCTACTGCAGCAGGCGGGAGTGCTGGGGATATTGCTGAGCGCAGCCGCCGAGCGTACAGCCCACGCTACCGCAGCGCCGCCGCATACATACGCGACCCGTCAACACTCGCCGCTTCACGCCGGCGCGTGGAACGCGCCCTCTCCTGAACCCACTACCCATATTCTAGTACACTGTAACCTGGAGGAAAGAAAGCCTGGAGGGTTCAGCGCGCCGTGCCGTGCGCACCGCTCCGGCACGGCCGCTGGATAAAACGCGTGCGTTGCTAATCGAGCGGCCGTGGCTCCGGCCCGGGAAAGCATGCGGGAAAGAATAAATACGAGGAGGACTGAATGCGCTTGCGGAGGAGAGTGTCGCTACTTTCAAGATCAAGAGGTTTTAGTTCGCAAACGATCGCAGCACACTCTGCCGACAGTTGCCTCGTCAGCGGCAGCGGCCTCCTTCGCCTCCTGTCTCCTCTCCTCTCTACTCTCTCCTTACACTCTTGGCGTTCGTGGGTAGCTCGTTCGACAGCCCAGTGGTTGCTTTGTGGTTCTTGCCGCCATTGTTTCAACGTAGGTGTGGCTTATATTGTTTTATTTGCGATCTTTTTGCCTTTAGCCTGACATCTGTGCGTGATTTTGCTTAAGTATTGCGTGCTGTTTGAAGATACATTCGATTCTTCAGCCAGCAAGCAATGGAGGAGTATGCTTGATGTGCCGGTAGTCAACGCGTAGGAGCCGGTGACCGTTAAGCCTATTAGATCTGACTTCGCACATGCTCCTCTGCTAAATATCGCATCGTCTTGCTGTGTATTATAGGAGCTGTAGCGAGCTGAGCTTGTTGTTGTGCGTGTGGTGTTTGTGTATTCGCCGTTGTGTGCTTTTGATGCCTTGCTTGACGATTCTTTCTGTCGCTTCTTTGTTCGTCGTGCCGATCGGCTGAAATGGCGATAGCGGGAGAAGGCATGAACCAACGATTGCGTGGGTAATGTTTTGTAGATGAGGACGGCCTGAACGTAATTGCTACGGGATTTGTGTTTCAGCCTGTGAACACGCATGCATTGTGATATATTTTTTACTTGTAGCAGTTGATAGTAACATCCTTTTTTGTTCGGTAGAGCGCGCGCGCGCGCGCCATCGTTGTGTAATCGTTGGACTTGGCTGATGATTGGCAGCGACTTTTTCGCTGCTGTATAATAATTGTAGACTGGCTCGTATTCCTAAGAGAAACTGTTGGTCGATGTCCGTGCGCAGATGTTCGGCGTCCTCACTCGCATACTGCATGTAGCTTGGAATGTTTTGTAAGCAATCTCCTTGTTTCTTTTAGGACAAAATGACAACTCCAGTGGACGACGAAGGGTTTGTTCTGCGAATTCGGGGCCTTCCGTGGTCAACAACCAAAGAGGAGATTTTGAACTTCTTCACCTCAAAAGGTAGGGATGTCTGTTACAGGTGTTCTTTTTCTTTTGGCAGTGTCTGGCGTTACGTCCAAACCACGTGATGCAGACGTGGGCAACCATCTCCAGAATCTGGACGCAACTACAACCACCGCTAGCGTTACGTCTAGACGTTTACGCATTGCCGCAGCTTGTCTGCCTCGTCGTATTGCGAGCATACGTCCGTCGGGTTCGCGTTGTAGAGATAGACTGCAACCTTCGCTAGCGTTTATGTCGAGATGCAACAGCAGTCATAACCAGCATATTACATCCATGGCGTTACGCAATTGGTTTGTAATTGGCGTGATGGCACTTAAGGTGCTCACGGGCTGACCACCCATACCGGCCAGGGTAGTACTACAGTAGAATCTCGATGATACGATTACGGTTGATGCGAATTTCGCGATGATACGAATTTTAATGTTGTTTTGGACGGACTACGTTGTATAAAATGCTCCGTCATTCGGTGTTATACGAACAGTTTCTCCAGCCATTGCGGATGATACGAAAGCATAAAATGACTGCTTCACGCGAGCGACTGGCTAAGATTTTTGACTGCAGATTTTTTCCGCGAGTTCCTTACGACTTTGGACCGGAAAAATGGCAGCGAAAATCAAAAAATTTTGCTTTTCGTTGACCAGTGTTCGGCCCATCCCAAAGACTGCAACTTCAGCAATGCCGCCGTAAGGTTGCTGCCCGCAAACACCGCGAGCCGTCTACAGCCGCTGGATGCGGGAATAATCCGAAATGTGAAGCACCATTTGAAGGGATTGCTTATACGGAGGCTCCTGGCGAAAATTGAGCACAAGGATGAAAACTTGCGGATTAGCCTGTTTGACGCGTTACATTTCTTGGCCATGTCTTGGGATAATGGGATCCAGGACATGATCGCGAACTGCTTTCGCAAGTGTGGATTTTTCACGGAATCGGATGCGGCTCCGACGGAAGAAAACCAAGAGCCTGACGACGATTTGCACATCGAGGGTTGGGAGAACCTTGAAACTCGAGCTTCGGCGCGAGACTTTGTCACCGCGGATGACAACGTAGCGACCTGTGGGCTGCGATCCATGAAGAATTGATTGACGAGGCAAAGGATACCGAGTCTGAGAGTGATGATGAAGATGCCGGTGAGTGTGATCGCCTACCGTCAATGTCGGAAAACCTTGACGCCCTCGATGTACTGCGTAGCACCGTAAGCACCGGCCGCGTGAGTGAAGAAACCACAGCACAGTTTTACTCCTTTAAGGCGGCTTTCTTGAGGGACAGCAAAGTTAAAAAAGTTCGAAGAACATCATGGACTTTTTCAGCAAGAAGTAGTTGAGCCCAATAAAGCTGTTGTCCATCTTCATGATCAGCTTTAACTTGTTTTGGCTCATACGAATTCGGGATGATACGGATATTTTACGTGCTCCCTACAAATTCGTATCATCGAGATTCTACTGTATGCGATGTCCGCTCCCTTACGGCGTAGCTCTTAAACCTATTGCGAAATTAGAGCGTAAAATCCCAGCAGTTACAATTATGATGGCATTGTATAAACATGCTCGCTGACCATATGGAGCCTAGATGACCACGTCTTGCAAAGTGGCGCTCGACATATTGCAAAGTGGCGCTCATTGCAAAGTGGCGCTCGACATATGCTTGCTACGACGAGGCAGACAAGCTGTGGCAATGTGTATTGGCGCTTAGTTGACAAAATGGACTAGGTGTGCGGCGAGCAGGTCGTGCAAATGCTGACCTGATGCATTCTCAACAATGGTTCTCATATTCTCGCATTGCCAGACTGAACTTTTAATGGGCCTGGTTGTAATTCTAGCAATTGTTGCTGTTACATCTGCATCATGTTGTTTAGATTTAATGCTATTGGTGGCTATAGTTACGTCTGGACGTAGATATATTGATTATTGCAGTAACGTCTGGATGTAGCGCTAGACATTGCATTTTCTTTCTCTCTCTCTCTCTGTAGGCAGTGTCTCATCTCCTGGGTAGCGCCAGTTCTTCTGGCGTGCGACCCTATTGGGTCCCAGAAGCCGTGTGGCAAACTGCCTGTGTAATGCTTTTTATATCGTTACTTTGGCTGCTGTGAGAAATTGACGAGGAATCTTTCACGGCAGCCGAACAAGAAAGTGCCATTGAAGTGCCGTTAATTCAATCACACCGGTGACAGTCAAGCTTATTTATTGTACAGTGTATACATATAACTGGGCCCCTGTTCCTCGCCCCATGATTTCCCAGGTGGCGTTGGCAGTTGGTGGCATAAGGAGTCGTCGGTGAAGAGAAGGTTAAAAAAACTGAGAGGGACATGTAGAAATTAAGGATGCTTACAAAATCAGCACTGGAAACCTACAGAACTTTCAAGCAGGAAATTGCCAAAGAAAAAATCTACGATAATTCTTGTGGTAGTTCACTGCTGTTTGACGCCAGGACGGGAGTACTGAGGACTAAGGTGTACCAAGCAAGGTACAAGGGGGTCGACACGTTGCGTGGTGTGTGTGGAGAGGAGGAGGAACCGGCTGAACACTTGGTACTTTTCTGTAAACGGCTTCACCTTATAGTCCAAGGCAGTGAGGCAGAATTGTTTAAAGCATTGGGGTTTAGGGATAGTGAAGGCAGAATAGACCTTGAGGGTAGAAAGGACCAAGAGGAGGTTGTTGGATTGGTGGCTAAAATAAGGCAGGAGTGAAAGTGAGCTCTTCACTGCATATAGGATACGAAACATTACGGCTAGGTAGCGTGAGCCGCCGCCCGATATAAAGGGTCCAGCCTGATATATCCATCTATCCATTTTACTCAGGACCTGTTTCCAACAAGTGATATTGTGCACGGGGATGAACTGTCGTGCAATCCCTTACTGCTACAGACGATAGGCTTGACCCTGTGCCTGCTCCAGCATAGGGTTGTTTTGAAGTTCCATTGGTCAACGTAGCTTGGTAGTAGCAGGGTCCCTCAATACTATCTGGTCATGAAACTCCCGCGTCACTCTATGGGAGAGCTTCATATACCGCCCGCAACCGTCGCGTGCGGCGCTGGCGTACCAAGAAGGTTGACGAGGAGGCCGGCGGGGGCTGTCGGAAGGGTGACCGCTATTAGCGGAGTGTAGGCCCGGTGAGGTGTTGTTGGTGGTTGTTGCTTTGTTTTCTTCGCTGTCACCTCGACCTATTTCTCCATGTGGTGAGAGCGATGCCTAACACTTGCTGCGTTCTGGGCTGGCGGGTGGTGTACCAGGGCATCGACGAAAAAATATTTTCTGTTTACGAGCCGACGCAGAACATCGCGAGTACAGTGGCTAGAACAGTGAGCGATCCCGCGACAAGAGACGGGCAGGTTTTTGTTCGACTCCAAGTACGTTCGCGTACGTGTGTGAAAAACAGTTCTACGCCTAAGACATCATTCGTGCGGACGTGTGCACAGTGAACGGGAGCGTTGTGTCAATGCCTCGCGATCGCCACAAACTGGTGGAATACGCCGTGCCAAGAATTTTCGAAGATTTGGCTTCCCACTCAACGGAGCAAAAGCAGCGTTCACGTGCCCAAACATGGCGCTCAACAGCAAAAAAGCCCTGAGAACATTTGTCAGAACACCCCGCAACTGAAATTACGACAGTCACAGCTCTGGACGTCGACAATGCAGACGAAGAAAAAAATGCTCGGTGAGTCTCGCACATGCCGCTGATTGCTCAATGCGCAGGCAAAATGTGGCACCACTACCAGTATAAAATTTTCCCTTTGTGGCTATTTAGCAAACTGGGAATCGCAGTGGTTGTGCTGACGCATTGCGCCAAACAGAGGTAGCCGCTTGTTTGGCATCGGAGCTGCAAAGAGTGAAGGAATAATTTGGAGGTGCCACCCTGACCAACTTATGTGCCTTCTGCAAATTGTTGAAGAACACAGGAGAGTGCGCCGAGGAAAAAAATAAAATAGCATGACAATGACTGTACGAACATTGTAGAAAACATCATGATGGACGACCTCACTTCCGCCAGTGCCGGCTGCGCAACACATTTTGTCAGCTCTACGGCTGAAATTGTGCACTTGTTTATTAAGTGCTGTGCGCACTTTTTTAACGCGCGAATAGGACACACTATTTCGTGCTGCCCCTCGTCCACCCTGTCCAGGAAAGCAGTGAAATAAACTGTTGTTCTGAATTCCTTTTTTTTTCTCTCTCTGTCTGTCCCACTGCACCTGCCAGTCTAAAAAAAACGCAGTTTTAATTGCAAAATATGTTAGTGATCATGACCATTTGTATCGATAATTGCAAGTAATTACCGCCTCAAATTGGATACAACGCTAATAATTTCGCTTATACTTACCTACAAGACATTGCAACATAGCTAGCACAATTCGGAATGCTATGCACTGTTACGTAAACGCCTACGCAAATTTGCCATCTGTTAAACACTTGGCTGCTGACCGAAAAGAGGCCGGTTCGATTGTGGACGTGGCGGTCGCATTTTTCATTCACGCGAAAATGCTGATTATTTAGGCATGTACTACGCAGGCATGTACACATTAATGAACCAAAATTTTAGGAGCACCCCTATACCGTTTGCATCATAATAAGCAATTATTGGCGATATGAAAGGCAGAAAAATTTCACACATAGAAAGCTATAGTTGGATTTAAAAAGGAAGAGTATAAGCGAAACTAGAGAGGCGTGCGAGGAACAGTGTAGCTCGAATAACCTAGTGATACATGAGCTCCGAGTTTATTTCAATTTACGCTGATATTTCTGTCGAAGAAGTCGGATGATGCTTTCAGGTGATAGTTACTGCGACGGCATAAGGGAATGGAATAAAAAGATGCAGTTATGCAGGTTCTAACTCGTTAGTATTATGAGATTTGGTTGCGGAAAACCAGAACCCTTCAAATGGACATCGCGCATATCGCTAATATCCAGCAACAGCTGTAATGCCAGGATAGCCTCATATACGGGCTTCGTTGTTCAATCAACGTGAGAAATCCCCATTGGCAGCATCGCGATGCCCCGGAGTAAACCATAACAGCAGGAGACGAATGCTGCGGACGGCCAGCGCACGGTCGAGCGCACCGTAATTTCTAACCCAAGCTATGTTAATTTGTCGTCCAGCTAGGCCTATTCATAGTTTTCTGTGTCATTCAAGCCCGAAAAGCAGCCGCATAAGTATTAAGAAAAGCTGGTATAGGCACGAACGCTGAAGAAACTGCGTCACTTGACGGACCACCTCCGTAAAACCATTGGGAGGAATCAATGATTTGATCCACTAAAGAACGGTCATTCAGTATTATTTGGCCGAGGGTAGTCACTGCAATAACTAGTTAGCCGAGACAGCGAAGTGCAAAAATCTGACAAAATGTTTTTCGTGGCAAACACGCGAACGCGCAACTGCCCTTCCAAGCACGGCTGACCGATGCCCTTCTGCTCACGGTGGCGCCACTGGTGGCCGTTTCTGTCCCTATATGAAACTTCGGCGGGAGTTTCATGACCAGAAAGAAGTATTGAGGGACCCTGGTAGTAGCTAAAATGTTTTGAACTTGGTGCAGCATGTTTATATGACCGCGCGGTGTAAGGCAACTCGATCTTCAAAATTTCGTCCCAAATTGCCTGAGAGTTGGACTCCTGTGCCATTTGTCCCATTTTGATACAAATGTACATGCCTGTGAAAATGCAGAAAAGTGACCGTATTTGCGCTGTGCTACGCCAGAACATCTTGAGACTGTTCACTTTCCAAAAGAAAGTGCTGCAGTAATGTTGACTAGTGCCTGACGACACTTCCCATGCAACATTGCACTTTTCGGCGCTCCCGAAAAGTGGTGGATGCACATGCGTGAAAACTTCCGGATGTCGACCATCGGTCCTCGCAGAGCGTGGACCGAGCGATGCAGCACTGCTTAGAAAACAATGAAAAGACGCTGAAGACGCTTAGAGCAAACTGGGTTTTAGTGTAGTTGATAATTGATATAGAATTGGACCAGGTGCGCGCTGCTGGGCAGTTTCCTACTGTGGGACACTATGCGCTGTTTTTAGGCTTACGTAGCTGATCTGTGAGCATGCTGATGTGAAGGGCCAATGGCAGGTTTAGAATAACAAGTTTGCAATGCTTTAACGTTAACCAGCCTACGGTAAGTTGAGGAGGGTGGTGATGCAGGCTTGTCTCATACTTCTACGAGCTGGGCGCAAAAGGACTACCGTATAAACCAGAATATAAGTCGAGATACAGTTGAACCTCAATAATTCGAACTTCGAGGGGACAGGAAATCTGTTTGAACTAACCAGAGTTCGAATTAGTGAGGGTCCCTTAGGTTGGTGGTACTAGCGCACAATGCCAACATTAAAAATGTGCGCTGTTGAGTGTGACTCCCGTGCTGCCACCACCGGTCTCGTCTTGCAGCGTACTTGCGGGCCAGCGGAAGTGCCACTGTGCATGTGCAGCATAGCTCAGTGGCACTGCTGCAACGGCTTCGCTCGCCTGGTGGCCCGTCGCCGCTGAGCTAGGTATACCCTCTTTCCTCACGCGTGTTGCAGAAGAAGGACGGCGCTGGGCGCCCTTGCAAGTGCGTGAGGCATGATTTCTACCAGCAGATGACACCTTCCAATGCCCGCGGAGCGAGCAGATGGGTACGGGTTTGCGGCCCTACGGCGGCTGACTCATCAGTCTTTGGCATTGGCTTGAGTTTTCACAAAATGTAGTCATAGCGGACAGACAATCTTGTTCAAATTAACCGTGGCGTGTGTTTCAGGTTCGAATTGAGAGTTTTTCCTCATTCAAGTACATGCAACTTTGCCTGGACCAATAGGCCAGTTCAAATTATCCGTTGGTTTGAATTATGCAACTTCGAATTAACAAGGTTTGACTGTATTAAAAAAAAGAGCTAAAGTCACCCCTTGTCTTATATAGCGGTGTTTAGCCGACAGTGCGTCGCTGTCTGGCAACATGTGGCGTGCATGAGTGTCAAAAGCCACACACGGCAGTATCCACATCCAAATCCAATAGCAGGCTTTTTTTTTTAGTCTCCCTGTTTTCTTTGTGTTCGCGCTGTGCTTCCGATCTCTTCCGAGTTTACGGCGCCAATTGACGTCGCGTATGATTTTTATAGTGTTTTTTTTTTTCGTTTATTAAATATGAGCAGCGGCAAAGGAGGCAGTTCTCAGCTGAATTTAAATTAAATGTTGAGTTCGCTCAAGCGAATGGAAACATGGTCGCGCAGTGCCGCTTTGGCGTTTAGGAAAAAAGTGTAAACGGAACGGGAAGCTGCAGCAGTGCAATCCTCGGAAAATGTTTCGTGGGCGAAGTGCGGTTCATCCACAGCTGGAGGATATGCTCGCGGATCTTGTGTGGGAAGTTTGTGCACGCTCGCTGCCAGTCACCATGGGTACCATTTGCAACAAAGCCGTGGAGCTCGCTTGAGAAGCTGGGCTCCAGCAGTTTAGCGCAGAGAACAAGTTCCCTGCACTAAACTCGTGGGTGCGTCGATTCATGAGACACAAAGGATTTTCTCTCCGCCAGCGCACATCCATCTGCCAAAAGTTGCTGTGTCCTCGCAGCATGCTTGTGTTGGATGCGTTTCGTGGTCACCTGACTGACGCTGTGAAATGCGCACTTGATGGAAAAATGGACCTCGTCGTGATACCAGGTGGTATGACGTCCACCCTCCAGCCGCTTGACGTGCTGAACAAGCCGTTCAAGGACAGTGTGGCTGGGGTACCAGGAGTAGACATCCGGCGACAACCTGAAGACGCCGACGCCTACAGAGTCCTGAAGACGCCTACAGAGTCCTTCACTTGCGACTGTCTGTGGCTGGGTGCTTTACGCCTGGCGTTCCTTGCCAGATTCCACTGTGGTAAATGCTTTTAAGAAATGTTGCATCGACACCTCGCTGGATGGCCCGGAAGACTACGCACTGTGGGAGGCGGCCAGCGACAAGCTCTAGTCTTCAGAAGACAGTGATGCTTCGTCTGACGAATAGGAACAGCTGCGATGGTGGTTGAGGGATGAGCTCCGACGATGGGTGGGCGGTGCACCCTATTCACAAATGTATGTGTTTCGGCAATTTTGGGTTCTTTTTTTTTTTGTTTTTTGGTCACCTAAACTTCGACACTGCGGATGACGTCGCAACCTGTGGGCTGCGATCCATCGAAGAATTGGTTGACGAGGCAAAGGATACCGAGTCCGACAGGGATGGTGAAGATGCCAGTGAGTGTGATCTCCTACCGTCAACGTTGGAAAACGCCCTCGATGTCCTGCGTTGCACTGTAAGCGCCAGCAGTGTGAGTGAAGAAACCGCAGCACGTCATTATTCCTTTCAGGTGGCTTTCTTAAAGGGGTCCTGAACCACCCCCCGGGCTTGGTGGAAAAACATATTCTACGGCTTGCCTACACCCTAATGAACATCTCAGCCAAATGCTGTAGTCATCCGCGAAGCGTAGCGTTCACAAGTGGAGCACAAAGCTTCCACTTAAAAAGCGGCTTCTCACACGCCTTGTATATGCTCTGTTTCGTCATGGAGCATTTACAAGGAGCGTCGCTGCTATTGGCCGATGGCAGACACGCCCGCCGCGCCTGTGTGCGGGCCTTCCGCAGCGCGCGTTTTTTAAAACCGTAAGCGCGTGCGTGCCGTGCGCTCGCTTTTCCTTGCGTTGTGAGCCCCTATATAGGCAAAATAGTTGCTGGAAATATTTAAAAATATATTTGTTAATGTGCAAGTCTCATAGATGCCATTGGAAGGCGTCCGTAAACTACCTCGGTGTGGACGCGAACGGTGCGGTGCAAAAGTCACCATAAATATAGTTTTCCAAGAAGCCAGCAAATGCATGCCAGCAGCCTGTAATAAATCACAAATTATTCCCAAACTTTAATTAACAATTCATTAGTGATTGTAGAACGGTGCGGTGCAAAAGTCACCATATAGTTTTTCAAGAAGCCAACAAATGCATGCCAGCAGCCTGTAATAAATCACAAATTATTCCCAAACTTTAATTAACAATTCATTAGTGATTGTAGATGGGGTTATTCCCTATGGTACTCCGATGCGCCACATTCTAGTACTCATACTCAGTAACATGGCTGGAGTCGAACCCAAAATATTTCTTTTATAAGGTGGATTAAAGGACTAGGTCTGATTAGGGTATATTTGGGTGGATTAGAGCTCATTAAGGCGCATTAGGGTGGATTAAGACAGACTGAGGTGCATTAAGGTGGACTATATGGCATATAGAGCGGTTACGCTAGGCTGAGATTAGGGCGAATTAAGGATGACAGCAGATTAGGGTGGACTAAGGTAAATTAGTGTGGATTAAAATCATTACGTCTGGAATGTTTGGCTTAATTTGGCGTAACTTAATAGTTTGAGCTTATTGAGACTTGACTTCGCCTTAACTTAATCAGTCAGCACCTAATTAGAGTTACACTAATTAGGCTCGGTCTAATTAACTTAAACCTAATCGCACATGACTTAATAAGCCGGGCTTCATTAGTCATGATATAATTATGTTTGTGTTAATTAGCCCTATCTTAATTATACATGACCTAATTAGCTTAGGCCTAGTTATGCTGGGCTTTGATATATTATCCTAATTAGGTATCGCTTGGTATTACCTTAATTAAGCCTGATTTAATCAGTGTTAGCCTAATTACTCCTGAAATATTTAGTCTCAGCTTAATGAGGCTTGACCTTTAAGTCTTAGCATAATTTACCTTGGATTAATAAGTGCTAGCTTAGGTTGGACTTAACTAGTAATAACCTAGCTATGCGTGGTTTAATTAGTACTAATTGATTAAACACGGTCCAAATAGAAGCCTCCTTACACTAAACTTGTTCATATCAGCTAAATTATGCTTTGCATTATTAGTCCTATCCCTGTTAGACTTGGTTTAATTAGTATAGCTGCTTAATTAACGGTAAATAATTAGTATCCGCTTAATTAGGTGTGATTTACTTGTCATAGCTCAATTAAGCTTGAATTAGTTCAGTTTGGGTTGGTTTGACTTAGTTGGATTAATCCTGTCTGAACTGGGGTTCAATTAATTATTCCTAATTAGGCTCCTTTGAATTAGACTTAGCCTTACCTAACTAGTTTTAGGAATCTTAGGCTCCATTGAATTAGACAGCCTTACCTAACTTTGCTACAGCGCGGCATTGTTATGCTAGCATTACATAGCTTAGCGGAGTTTTCTGCAAATTTTCCAGTTTCATCAATAGCTCAAACAGTTTCACTGTTAAAATTGACTAGTGTATACACACATTAAATTAATCCATCCTTCTTTCCGCATGTCAACGCAGCTTATTCCACATTAATCTGTCGGCAGGGGTTCGAGTTGTGAAGGTCTTCCTTTCGAGTCATAGTAATCACACGTTCAAGCCCGACAGGATGATTAACCCGTCTACAATCACTAATCAACAATTAACTAACTTAGGGTTATGCATGACAAGGTGGAGCAGCGTTGATAGTTGCGCTGTTTGTCCTGATGCCGTCTTATGCGCAATATCGACGACAAGCAGCGCACTGACAAAGTAAGCGCGCACACCTGCGAGCCTAAACGTGTGATGAACGAAAACAAAGCTTCGGAGGATCGAAAAAAAAAATGCGGTGATCGCGGGGGTACGCGACCGAGCCCAGGCGCGGAGCGAGCAGGCGGCCACAAGCGCGCTGCGGACAGACAGTCCCCGGTAGTCACGCGCTTTTCGTCAGCCACTCTGACACGTCGCTGAAGTCTGGTGACGTAACGTGGTGGGCGGGGCACCTCCTTCGACACCGCCCTAAGGAGCTCTGTACCCTCTATAGTCCCTTTTCATAAACTGTAAAGCTAGCTTCCCTGCAATGCAACTTGCCCTACTAATGGCGACAGCTGCCTTTATTTAAATGCTGTTAAAATTCAAGTTGCACATGCTGCGACCTGTTTTTTGGGGATGCTTGTATCAGAAGGGCTGCGTCGACATGTTACATGCCCTATCTCAAGCAAATTGCGCTTGCACACATTGTTTGCCGGATTGCCAGTGCCGCCATTAGTAGGGCAAGCTGCATTGCAGAAAAGCTAGCTTGCAGTTTATGAAAAGGGTCTATTCCGCAGAGTTGAGACAGGACTGGAAAGGGAGGTTTTCCGGTCGCAGTATCTTCGCTCCTAACAAACCGTTTTGAAAAAATCTTTCGGCTGTGAATTTCTGAGAGGCCTTCAATACACACCCAGCCGTTTTCAAAACCAAGCCCGAGTGGTGGTTCAGGACCCCTTTAAGGGACAGCAAAGTTAAGAAAGTTCAAAAGAACATCATGTGCTTTTTCAGCAAGAAATAGTTGACCCCAAATAAAGTTCTTGTTCTCTTCATAATCAGCTTTAACTTGTTTTGGCTCATAGGAATTTGGGGTGATACAAATATTTTACGTGCTCCCTACAAATTCGTATCATCGAGATCCTACTGTAGTGCAGTGAGTATTTTGGGTCAGTGTGATGATGCCAAGCAGCTTTCATTTCTGTAAGCGTGTATTCCACATTCCTGCTGTGCACATGGGTCTCGCACAAGGAGGTGGCACCGTACGGCGGTGTGCTAGTTTGGGTTTTCACTTAAGGGGAGACGCGGGTTGAAAAGTCGCGGTTTTCCGGAAGATTTTCGTTTTTTTTTTTCCGGGCTGTATTGGCATCCTTGGGCTATAATCTTTTATTTCTGAAAATGTCAAGCTGAAATTCGCGCGAGAAATTATCTAAAAAGTCTCCCAAGTGAGCAGCGGTGACGCGAGAAATGCGCGAAAGTCGCGAAAAATGGTGTAGTTTGCGTCCCTCTGCCGCGAAAAGGACGCGCCGCCCGCCATTTGAAATGTGCACACGTGCAGCGCAAGCCATCTTCTCCACAATCTACCAGCGGCCAGTCTCGTATCTTTACGCGGAATAAATAAAAAACAAAACACACGCGTTGGGTGTTTGAGAATATCGCGGCATGCACTGCGAGGCCGCCATTGGACGGCGGCGCGCTTCACCCCCCCCCCCCCCTCCTATCTCTCCGGCAAAAGAGCGAAGCCTCGAACGCCGCGATCGAGTTGTTCTGCATTTCTTCTGAATTTTCGAGCCATGGCAAGCCCTAAAAAGCGCAGTTCTGATGTTCGAAAGTTGAGAACTCGCCACAAGTATTGAGAGAAACAGCGTCGGATGCGTCCCAAAGCAACAGCGAAGGACGATGCCGCCCCCGACGCTCCGACATCGGATAGGCCTAATGCCGAGACCAAACCCCGCGACAGTGGTTGTGAAATTGACGCTGCCGTGGAATTTGTTAGTGCATCCCAAAAGAAGATTGGATTCTTCGAGAGTGAGCCTAGACTGGTAGGTGCTCCTACTGTCAACACGGTGCTTTGCGAAATCGGTGCGCTGACGGCACTTGTGGCAGGTTCGGCATGCCCGACCTGCCGCGAACGGAAGATCGTCGTCCGAGAGGCAGCTGAAAAGCACAAAGGACTTTCGGCATTTCTCGAACTGTGTTGTGAAAATTCCGATTATCCTGAATCTATGCTTTCATCCACGCACACGTCGAGGCGTATTACATCGGCCAGGGACCAAGGGACGAGCGTTCGTTATGACAGCGGCAGCTCACGCGACAGCTTCGCCGTAAACATGAAGGCGGTTTTGGCAGCTCGCGCTGTAGGCCATGACCAACTTTTCACAATTTGTGCAATTCTCGGACTTCCGAGCCCGATGCACCACAACATTCAACGGCATTTCTTAAAAGCTCCATGGTGCAGCGATGAAAGCAGCGAGCCAAAACTTAGAGCGAGGGCGCACCGTTGCAGCACAGCAAAGAGAGCTCGCATTGAGGACACGGACCGCACAAGCCGTGAAGGACAAAGTTATGGTGCTGGACGCTTCTAGACACTTGTGCTGCATTTAGTGCAAGGCACTTTTCATCGTGGCCAAATTTGATGTAAACAGAATGATTTTCTAATAAGTGCCGACTTTTCAAACTTTCAAACTTGTTTTTCTCCTTTTCATTTTTTTTGACAATTTCACGTTTTCCGGGCAGCCTTTTATAAACTTATATTTATTGTATAGTAACAAAACTTGGCACAAGTACTCTTCAAGACATGCAGAATGCAAATATCTACTTGAAATTGCAGTATCTACCAGCATTAGGTGTGAAAATGTAAGGTTATTGTTTCAAGGGAGATTGAAAATAATTAGTTACAGAGTACAATTTTTTTTTGTTAGTTCCAATATTTCTGTAAAATATCTGGATAGATATTGGCACTTTATAATCACGAAGAGTTAAATAACATTCAACACGATGCTTTTACTGAAAGTTTAGTACATAAAAGAGTGCCCGCAAAATGTGTAACTTTTTGCCATTGTGTATGGCATAACTCAAGACCTGTAGCAGCTACTTGAAAAATAATCACATATTTGAAATCTGCATGAAAAACTGTACAAATGAGAGAATTTGCAAGTCAGAAATAAAAAAAAAGTTGTTTCGAGGAGTGTCTCCCCTTAACAAAGCTGTGCAGTTAAAGAGCACTGAGTTTCATTTCACATGGTGATGAGCAGATAGCCGCACTTTCTTGTTGTGACATGGCTTTGCCATACAGGCACGTTCACTGGTGACCGTCATCACGCCGTGGCGCATCTTTTGAGGCATTGCCGCACTGGTGCCGGCCGAAGTCGATAATCTTCAAAACTCAGCTCTGGCGTTGATACAGTTGCAATGCAAGGTTCATTTTGGTTTATTCTCTTTTGTTATAAATGACAGTTTATCTCAATGCTCCATTATTCCACAGAAATTGAGATTGCGTGCTTCAAGCATCTGCAAAATAAAATTTCATTTCCTTCATTATTTTTCCTCCGAGCTCCTCCAAACTACGGTCTTTTTTTGTCTTAAACTGCACCAAAATACAATTTTGCCTGCTCGGAAATAACATTGGGCAATCCCAACCCGTGATCCCAAAGTTGTCTAAAGTTTAGCTGTCAGCAGTTGCTGTATTTTCAGACGATCATTTTTGATCTCATTTAGGAGACTTTCGAGAGGCTACTGCCAGGTGTGTTTGCCCTTCTACGGGCACAAATCTTAGGAAAGTGATGTCTTGCACATACAGACTCATCTTTATCATTTTTTTTTTCGTGGGTACATTTTATGCACAAACTTGCTACTGAAACGTATGCTTTTATGTCATGTTGCTACATCTTGTTCTTCCTTTTTCTAAATGTTTTGTTTCTGCAGAGTGCCACATCAAAGGAGGCATTAATGGAGTGCACATGACACTTTCAAGAGAAGGCAGGCCCAGTGGTGAAGCATATATTGAGCTTGAAAGTGAGCAAGACATGGAGATAGGCCTGCAGCGTCACAATGAGCATATTGGTCACAGGTACATTGAAGGTACGCTTCTTTAAACTGTTCTTTAGGTTTGTTCCTCGGTGAACCATCTGGGCAAACTAGTAACACTTGTTCACACATTAGAACAGCAGTTTGTAGGGGTATGTCTGACATCCACAAGCAGTATCAGCTGCACTGTGCATGCTTTCTTGCCATGGGAGTGTCCACTGATCTGCTGACCATTCACGTATGTTACAAAGGCGGCAAATATATTGAGTCAAGACAGCAATGGTGACCTTCTTAAGCTTCTGTGACACCCACTCTGTGTCCCCGTAGCATTCTTTTTTCTTTTTCATTTTAAATCTGGTAACAATATTTTATTATTTTGAAGCTCTGGAAGTGGGGATTCCATTTAAGTACAGTAGCAGAAGACATTCTATAAAGTTAAATCAGCTGCTCTTTGTCATTTTTTCCACATTGTGAGTCATTCTATTTGCTCACTCTTTTCAGTAGGATATCCGGGTGCACTTAGCGTGTCTTCTTTGGAGGCAATTTGGATAAATAAGACAATAGAAGCTTCTACTGTCCTGTTCAGTCTTAAAGGGTCCCTAAAATCATGTTTTGACATTGTGCCACTGATTAAGCTACGTTGTTATCAAATCATTCACATAAATCAAGCAAGACACCTTGTACCAAGGCAGCTACAGTTGTGTTTGTGTTACTTTCATCCTTACCATTGCTGTTCCTCAACTCTTAGCTGCGGTGTGCACGCTAGCAACAGCTGTGCCTGTCATAATAGCAGCCGCCATGATCGTGGGCGGCTGGTTATTGCCAAGACCTCTGCAATAACCAAGCTATGAGTGTGCACCACCAGGTGCTGCAATGGTGTCTGGTTGCGAATGTTCCGCTCATGATGTCTGGGGGGAAGCCAGCCACATCAGTCTCTGCATGTCCATTGTTCTATCCACGAGCAGGGGCAGTTGAACACCCTTTAGGTTGAGTCATGTCGGTATTAAACAGTGTGCATATTTAGTACCTTGTAGTAAATTATGCTTTAAAGTGGAGCATTGATATTTCTCTGGTAATGATCAGAAGGACATGAGCTACCGGTCCAATGCATTTGCATAAAATTGCCAAAGCTGTTTCAAGGTTCCTTTAAAGGGAGTCAGTCGACTGCGGCTCGTTTGAAAGTTGGCTACCCAACACACTTGCTCATGTCTGTGTTTGAAAGGTTGTGCAGGGCCAGATGTGGCAACAATGTTAGGAAAGCACAGGTAGCAGCGAGGAAGAAGGTGCAAGTCATTCTCATCTTCAGCGGGTGGGTTATGCAGTTTCAAAGTTGTGCAGTGTGCAGGAATTTCCCTTTTTTTTCTGTGCTGCCCAGACATCAGTTATGTGCTAGGCTTGTCCTGTGATAACAGCACTATGCAAGTGCAAAGGGAAACAATTCCTGCACTAAAGGCCTTGCATCTTTTGACCTAATTAAGATGTACAACATACCTTACTGATAAATATTGAACTGGTAGACAGATCTCACTGTGCTGTTTCACCACGCCACTGCTGCTGCAGTGTATACTGGAACTTTTAGTACTTGTGGCAGTCTTGGTATGCTGAAATGCATGGCTGCTGCATTGTCGAGTGGCCTTAACGAGCGTTGTTAATGTGAAATGGTAACGTGAAACTAGCTACTCAACCTCATGCCTCAACTTCTTGCCTCATAAACTAAACTACTCAGAAATCAGTCACAGTAGCAGCTGTGTCTTTACCTTGACTGTCTCTTAATTCGGGAAGAAAGTATAGGTGTCATGTTGAGAGCAATGTGTTGCGATCATAATTCTGTAATTATTCACTAGTCTGCAATCAAATGCAAGACCACTAATTACATTCAGCATGAATGCAAGAAAGCTGGCAAATTACTACAGTTGGTGGACCCAATTGTATAACAAACCTTATATTCTGCAGTGTCTGTCACACCACCCCTTCATGCAGGTAACTTGCATTGAAATTTATACATACAACATGGTCATTGTAAATCATAAAAGGAGGCTATAAAAAAATAAAGATGGGAAACAAAGGCACACCAGATGGGAGGCCACATGTCCAACAAGTCTAATGTCACAAAACAAACCATAGATTACAGTAATGGTACGCTTGAGAGAAGTTAGGAGGTGCTGAAACTTTAAGAGCACTTTTCTTGAAACAGTTTTTTGGCATGTCTCTTAGCTCGTGGAGCAGATATCTTGGCAACTACAGATTTTGATTGTTTGTTTTGTAAGGCTCCTTGAACTGTGCTTCAGGGGGCAACATTCCTCTGTTTTCATTTTAATGCTTTAAAATTTTTTTGTAGGGCTTCTAGTTTGCAGTGCAAGTGTGCTTATTGCAGTGTCACTGGACAAAACGTAAACTACATATTTTTGTGTTGCAAAAATAAATATTTTAGCAGTGCTACCCCCTCCTTCATACATTTGGCTGCGCATACAGTGCCCCGTCGTTTTTCTTGCAGCGAGATCCTCTGTATGCGGGCAGACAAAAAGGGCCACATTGCAGTTCAGTAGTGTATAACTTCATCAACGCGCATACCGATTATATTCGAGACGGTTTTTCTACATAGTCGCTGTCTAGGAAGCGCCTCGAACATAGCACATCGCTCTTGTAGGACTGAAGTTTCTCCGTTTCCTAATAGCAATGACCGACTCAGTGGACATTTAATCTTGAGTGAATTGAGGAAATGCTGCTGAGGAAATTGAGGAAATGCTCTTGAGGAAATGCTGCTGCTCCGCAAACGTAGATGCTGTCGCAGCTGAAGGATGCACAGAAGCTCAATATGGCAAGTCCACTTCGTCAAATCAGTACATAGGTCGCAGCGAAGGCAATATTGTGACATAATTGGTGAACTTGCTACCGTGAAAACCTCCAAGCATGACAACAAAGCAGTATGGTGCCCAGAAACCAGCACAAGCTCCTCTACTGACACTGCGCTGTGTGCAAACGAAAGCTACAAACCAATGCAGCTACACTGCTCACCCTCAGAATGACGTCCCTCCGCGTTTCAATCTGTCATCCTCCTCACCTACCGTCTGCGCTCGCCGTGGGGCTTTTCCTCGGACCAAGTTTGGGCACTCATATCATTGTTTAATTAAATATCGCGGAATAAAACATTGTAGGCATGTTATCCGTGGTCGTGGATTCAGAATTTTCATTAAATTCGAAAATTTAAAATCACTTCAGTGTCCCTTTAAATAATTGCAGTGTGGAAGAATCTCAGCACATCTGAGCTACTAGCTTTTATAGCAGTGTGTCACTTTATCTGAGGTATATGTCCATGTGTTATGGAGTGAACATGCCTTATAGCTTCCACATCAGTGCCACATTGTGAAGCCTGTAGTCTTGTCATACACCATAAAAACCAGAATATAAGTAGAACATTTTCTTCTATAAAACATATTAAAAAATTGTCCCTCTTACATAATGCAGCTTTTGAGATGTCCTTAAAAACACTTGACGTTGAAAATGTGATTTTCAACGCACATTTCCGGTGCCTTGAAAACTTCCGAATATTTTGGCACTTCCAAACCCTTGAATTCTGTGATAACAATCCGTCACACTGTAATGTTTAGCAAGTGCCCATCCAGCAACTGGCCACATTGAGAGTGGGGGTTACTGGTGGCCTACCTATCCAAGCCAATTCGATTTGGTTGCTTGCCACTGGGGTGTTGACTTTTTGTTTGCTGTGCTCGTGCATTTTTCATCAGAGCTAAACATTCTGAGACTGCCTCGTTGCTAACAATGCAACAATAGGGGGTAAATAAACTTATGAAGGCTAGTCACCAATGTGGTGACACGCGTGGAAGTAGAGTCAATGGCTGTGAAACATTTTTATTATTCTCGCATAGTAGCACTGGCGACAATGATGATTCAGACTGTGCCACCTCATTCCAGCTGGACGCTCATGCCATGTTCACTTTCTCGCATTGCACATTCGCAGTACTTCACGCTCAGCACACTCTGAGGATTGTCCATATTAACTATAGTCTGTTACAGCCTAAGAATAATTACAAGCTCCACCTTGGGGCCTCACTGTGCTCTTTTTGCATGCCTCTGTGCAGTATAGGAAGTAGTTCCCAAAGAATGCCAGAAATTTCAGTATGTAAAGTATTTCGTAATGCTGCAATAGTATTTAAGTAATGACGAGAAAGCCACATGATTTCCTTTGTAAAAGCAATGAGTTTGGAGCCAGCAGTGCTATTCGCCTCGTGCAGCGCCTGTAGAGGTACCACTAATGGCCACCTAGTAGGCGCCGTTAGCAGTACCCTTGGGAGGCCGAGCAGACAACGCTTTGCAGCACAGGGTGGCTAGGGCATTGCTGAAGTTAGCGGCTACGATTTCCTTTCGTTCACGTGCTAGACAGCTGCAGGAAAGGGAAGGGCCTCTGTGAAATTGGGAATGCACAAGTCGCTAACGGAATTTGGGACAACCCAGTCCGCTTACCGTATTTACACGATTGTAGGTCGACCTTTTTTTTCAAATTTGACAATCCAATGTTGGGGGGTCGACTTAGAATCGAAGTCGAACCGTGTGCCGCTAGTAACGGCAAGAGAAATGAGAAATTAAGGGTGCTGCTAGGTGGGGACAGCTTTGCGCCCTCGTTTCCATGGTCACGGCCGAAGCGTAGCGTAATAATTTACCTTTGCCTACATTCTGGCGCAAGTAAAGGTGATGCCGACTTTGAAAGTTGGCGTTCCCGATCTGTGCCCTTTGGCCACCATACTTAAGAGCGACTAACCTGCCACCGTCATGTTCGGAAGTGCATTAACGTGAATGCACGGCGATACGTTAGCGCCGTGCATTGAATCAAAGGACTCGCTAGTACTCATTTTGTTTATTTGAGACGAACAAAACGCTTCTTGAATGCGAGTAACGTACTCACGAATAAATGGAAATCGCGAGCGGCCACTTCCATCTGCCGCCATGTTTGTTTTGGTATCGCGCGCAGCCGCTGCCGGTGGCTTTGATGGAGTCATCTCGCAGCGAATGTGTTCTCTTAATCGCGAATAAAGTTTCCCGCTCAACCCACAGAGCATGATTATTGTGCGTTTTTATGCAAAAGCTGTTCTTTTTTAAAATCTACCGAGTGCGCACGGCTCTTGTGGGAGCATCAACCATTGATGGAAGAGCCAACGTATAGGGAGTACTGGTAGTTGACGGAAGAGCTTCGCTTTGGTGCAATTTTCAAAGCGGCCGTGTCGCCGCGTGCATCTGTGTTGTGCTGAATCATGCCATCTGTCATGAGTGCCCTGGGCCCCAAGAACTATCGGCGCTCGTTCACAGCAGCGTTAAAACGGGCCGCTATTCTCCATGCCGAGGAGACTAACAATTGCACAGCAAGTTTCCGATCAGTGAACGTGTGGTGCGGCAGTGGCGGGTTCAGCGTGAGGAAATCTCATGCGACTCCAAGCGCCGTGGCTTTCGCGGGCCAAAGTCTGGACGATTTCCGGAGCTGGAGAAGAAGCTTGCGGCATACGTGACTGATTTACGCGATCGGTCGCTGTTGGTCACCTGTGATATGATCACGCAACAAAACAAGGCCGTGTCTGTGCTTCTGAGGCAGCAAAGGCTCACTTCAAAGCTAGCAGGGCTTGGGCATTGAAATTTATGAAGAGGGCAGGCTTTTCGGTGCGTTGACGCACCAGCGTGTGCCAAAAGTTGCCGGCCGCATCGGCAATGCCCGACCAATCACCCGTGTACTTCGACATGACCAGCAATACGACAGTGACCATGAACGGTGCACGCGATGTGAACCGTGCTTGATTCTTTTTTTTTTTTTTTTTTGAGGGATGCAATTTTAGGGGGGTCGACCTACATTCGAGTCGACTTACAATCGTGTAAATACGGTACTTATCAGGTACGTCCCGCAGACCAGTGTAACGAAACCCAGTTACGAAGTGGAGCTCTTGTGAAGTAGCCGCCTTGTTCTGTTGACTTATGTGGCATCTCAGTCATGCCTTTGTTTTTAGAATTGTGCCCTTGCCATATTGCTGTTTCTGCAGCTCAATAATAAAGAGACTTCATTTGGGCGAACTGATAAATCAAGCAGTGAAGTCCACATTATGTAATGTTGGTGCGTAAAGCAGCGGTCTTGATACCACTGATTACACATGTGACATCGTCGCATAATAGCCATGAAAGTTACCTTAATCCTGTGATTCTTAATAAATGTGCATACACTCCTCACGGATATCGCCAAACGTGCGAGCGAATAAGGACGCATATCGATCACACGTGGAGTCCCCTGTGTTATTATTAGAACTATGTGAAATAGGGAAGAGGACGAATGACCGTGTATGAGAAATTGCTAAAAAAGAAAACAATGAATGGGATGGGGGAAGGGGGGGGGCTGCGATAAAGGGGCAAGGCGCATCTATGCGACTGCTACCAAATAATTAAAAAGATCTGAGAGCAGCGGAACTCAAATTATGCTTGCTTCAAAGCAAAGATGTAGCGCAACGATAAAATAAGAGTGTTTCTGCTCTCGTTTACTGTCGCAGAACGTCTTTCTTTCAAGTTGGGTGACAAGTAGCCTGTGCGAGGTGCCGTCCAGAATAGCTAACACATCAAAGGAAATAGGATCCGCCTGGGTTACCTCTATTTTTTTCATTTATTTTTTGCTTTTATGACGGGCATCAGTACCTGACTTCATGCTGCAAGGCGCATTTTGCACCTGCAAGGAAGGCAAGCATATTGTGCAAGCATATTGCCGCGGATGGCCATTAGGTTAGCAAGGAAGAAAACAGGTCATGCATGAGTGGTATGGAGTAAGCCTCTGTATGAGCACTGAAACATAAAGCAGGCATTTGTGCATCCCCACGCTTTCAGCAGCCCCCTCAAACCTCAGCCAGGTGGATAGCCCCCCCTTCCCCCTCACTTTCGGTAACGCGGTGGGTAACGCCCCTCCCACCCCAGCAAAATCTAAATTATGGATAAGCGCCTGTGTACAGGAGGAGTCGTGTTTGGATCGCTTTTAATTGTTATTTGGCATCCCTTGAAGCTTTGGCCGCCGCACACATGCATTGAAAGTCACTTATTTTGCTGCGACAACACGAACTAAACCTCGACACACTAAAAACGTCATAGAAAGCTACAGCGGACGGCTGCCTACTTTCCTGAGAGTACTTGGCAAGGTCGCCATCAGTAGCGCTTCCGTCGACTTGCACCAGGCATATATATTCATTGTTGAAATCGCACCCCTGTGCGCAGATGTCTTGGAGTTAACTCTTTCGTTACCGCGTGAAAATGGCCGTTTTTTATAGGTCGGCGGAAAAAAATTTTTACTAGTACAAATAATGCTCTAGGTTACATTGCAGCACACCAAATTGTGCGTAATGAAATGCTCTTTATAAGTAACATAAGTTTCAAAACAAAAGAAAATATTACACAACTTAAAAAAATATTAACTCTACTATTTATTTAGGAATTTGAGAAAAACGATACAAAGAAAACACTATATCTACAAAAATATTACGAACAAAGAAAATTCAAAATATGTATTTCGAAGGTAAATGACCCAGGAATATTCTAAAACAAAAATAAACAATCCACATAAACCCGTTTTACACACAGATAAAAAAAAAACTGCAGACCGGAAACTGCTTCACTGCTCGTGCCATGAGGTGAAGCACAGGTGCACACCACACCTTTTACAAAAAAAAAAAAAACTTTGTTTTTAAATTTTGCGTTCCTTGTAGCACTTGCCGCAGTTTTTTTCTTTTCGGCATAGTTTTGGTGAATGCGCGGGACGTGCACAATGCCCATATAAATGAGCAGTTCAATGAATTTCACCAGTTCCTCCGGAGTCAGCTGTTTCCACAAGCCGTCTCCTTCAGCATAGGTCGGAAGCTCGAAGATATGCATCCAAGTATATTTGTATTTTCACAGATGGTTCTGGTCACCGCCTCTGTGAAGAACAGGAAAAAAAACCGCGCGACGTCGTGAAACGCTTTGCGCTACTCCGGTGTGCCAGACCGAGATGCGCGCCGGGCGGCCTTATTGGTGAGAATTGAAGCTTTTTCGCTGCCGGCGGCAGCACATCCTGTCCAAGCACTGTGCGTACCCTGCAGATAACCAGGATATCTCAAAGGTCGTGCACCCAGATCGGCAGATAAGCGCTCCTGACAGACGAGACCGCCCAAGGCCGAAAACGAAACTTGCCGGTGAACAGCTGAGCATGACCCGGGCTGGCTTGAAGCACCATCGCTGTCAGAGCTTGAATATGAGCTGGTGTCGTCTTCGGACTCGTAGCTAGACTCAGCTTCACTAAATTCATGTGCGGGTTCAGCATACTTCTGAGCGGAACGTTTTTCCCGCGACGCAGTCCCGCGGGACGACGGCGCCTTGGGAGCAGCGGAGAGATTGCCGAGCGCACCGACGCTAACGCCGGAGCGTGCCTCTCGCGTAGATAAAGAGAAGCGAAACCGAAACTGCTGCAAACTCGCTGAAAAGGCCAGATCAACAAGTTAGACACGCGACGGACCTTCAGAAACGAGCTGTATTTGAGTAAAATTGTCCAAACTCGGAACCAAGGCTTGCTGGTGAATAGCTGGTGTCATTTTCACGTAATTATCGTGGCCAAACATTATTGCCTTGCAAAACTGACGACACTATTTGATAATTGACTTCCTAGGAATCGTTTGACAACAAAATGTTGATAATAATGGAGCACAAACTCGGGCAGTGTGCTTTTTTCTCATGTGTGGTGGCCACGCCCCCTTTTCCAGTAACACACGAACATTAGTTCGCGAAAAACTCCGTCAAAAATCACAATGTCATCAGAGCGGGAAAATTTGAACGGATTGTAGAAGAGCAGTCCCCGAACTAAACGCGAAATGCCGCTGTATGCATGGAAAACGTTCTTAACGCGTCGAAATCGGCAATTTTAATCATCGATCACCGGTTATCGATTTGAATAGGTGTGGTAACGAAAGAGTTAAAAGATGCCCATCTCAAAGACAATGTTTTGAGCAGCATTGTGCTCTACATGCATAGGAGGGGGTGAGCTTCTCACAGAGGAGAGAATAGCTTATGTGTACCGCACATACTCCAAACAGATGCAGAATTGTCATATGCAGTGAGCAAGTCTGCACCTTGGCTCTCGGCTGCTGGGCTCAACGGACAGTCTCAGTGTTCAGAGTCCATTTTGAGTGCAGTTGTGCTGTGGGAGAAGCAACTGTGGTAAGGCTTCTCCCATGCTGTCTGGAGTGTCAGCCAGAGAGAGAATTGGCAAATCAGCAGGTCGTTGGTGGTTTGACTAGTTCTAACGGCATGCTGACCGCTAAAATATGGTGTTTGTTTAAACTGGGCATTTCGGTGGCATGAAACAAACACTATGGCATTTATTGAATGGTATTTCAGCAGTTCATATCAACTTATTTGCCTTTAGTGTCTGTAAAGCAAATATGAGCCCCGCCATGGTGGTCTAGTGGCTATGGCACTCTGCTGTTGATGTGCAGGTCATGGGATTGAATCCCAGTCGCTGCAGCTGCACTTCGATGGAGGCAAGATCTTGAAGCCGTGTACTGCATCGAGGCTGTGTACTGTGCATCTTCAGTGCACGTTAAGGAACCCGATGTGGTTGAGATTCCCGAAGCGCTCCACTACAGTGTCTCTCATAATCATATTGTGGTTTTGGGCTCAAAACCCCAGTTATCAATGAAAGCAGTTATAATATTCAACATATAAAACAAGTCATGTGACAAGGACAGGACATACAAATTCAGTATTTGAAAGGGAAAATTAGCATCCACCCATTTTTTAGCACAAGGCTACAAGGAAATCTGTTTCCTTGTAGCCTCTTGCTACAAGATAGGTGGATGCTAATTTTCCCTTTCATAAACATTACTCCACCTTGCGGGTTTCGGCAGAACCCATTTGCCAAATTCAGTATTTACAGTTTAGTGGCTTGGCTTGGTTTGTTACATTGTACTGGTGCAGTAAGGATAAGCTAATGCACACAGAATAAGAAATATTGAACGGCGCTCTGCAAAGCCTCAATTTCACTTATGTTCATTTAATTTATAGGTCAAGTGACAGTGCTGTGAAGTTGTGGGATTGCTGGCTTCTTTCTCAATGTGGCTATTGTAGGAATTTTTTTTGTACGGTATTGGGTAGAAATGGCTGGTAATATATTTACTTTTGTCAACAGTGTTTAAATCAAAGCGCAGTGAAATGGATTGGGTCGTGAAGCGCAGTGGAGCACACCAACAGGACTCTCTCAATGATGGCTGCGTCAGGTTGAGAGGCCTGCCCTTTGGTTGCTCCAAAGAAGAAATTGCACAGTTCTTTTCAGGTAAGTCCTCCCTTCATCAAATTGTCTCTGCTTGCAAGAAGTTCTTCTGTGGCAGTGATTGATTGGCCTGCATCATCACTGGGGAAGCAAATAATTGGAGAAGCTCATTACAGAGAGGTAGCAGGCGGCAGAAGCGCTGCTGCATTGTGCTTAGCTGCGCTTGAACCATAGGCTCCGGGTATGGATACCTTTGAATGAGCAGAAAGTCACTAAATGCGCATCACTTCATAAGCCTTTATGCAGCAAACACTTTCTGTATTGCATGTTTTGTGAGTTGCGCTGCATTCCAAAGTTCTTAGGTGTTTGGAGTCTGTATACAGCAGAAAAGGAAAAAAAAAGCAGCCTTTAATTTTTATGCATTTTGTAGTCTTGTAATGATGTTATGAGAGAGGAGTGTTAGTGAGGAAGCTGATGTGGCATTGCTTTGCTTGAGTTTTTTAATGTTTAAAAATGCAAAACAAAATTTGGCTGCTGGGAGTTCATATGGAGCTGTGAGTATTGTTTGGTATGTTGCATGGTGGCCTTAACTTACAGCCATGTTGTGGTGCATTGGTTTTGTTGATGCGTTCGTGTGCCTCTTTGTGTGCAGCAAAAGCAGAGCGAGTGACAATGTGTTTTTCTCCCATTCTGGGCCTTATTGAAGGGTTGGAGATTGTCCCCAATGGGATTACACTTCCTACCGACTACCAGGGGAGGAGCACGGGGGAAGCTTTTGTGCAGTTTGCCACACGGGATATAGCTGAAAAGGCGATGGGGAAACACAAGGAAAAAATTGGGCACAGGTGGGAACAGAGTGCTACCAGGCGGTCAACTCGTTTGGGCCTCCATTTCTCTCTTCATTTTTCTCGTCTCTCCTGTGCCAATTCTGTGGTGTGTCTCGTACCATGCTATTTATCGCTGCTTGTATTTTTGCGTGTTAGAGCAAATCATTTGTTCTTTCAGAAACTTCGATCTTGAATGCTGCTTGCTTAGCTTTATCCATTTTTATTATATACACCATAGCAAAACTTGTAAGTGAAAACACATTCCGTGTGGTTAGAGGCTAATCCCTGGCAATTCTGGGGACGGTAGTGTTTTCAAATACTAATCCATCAAGCATGGAGGGTTGCTGGCTGAAATTATAGCAGGAGCTGGCTGTTTACCCATCTTACAAATATTTTTCGCTGTTTTCAACATACACTGCCTTGTTCAGTGTGCATTTTTGCACATTGAAGGGGTTTTAATTTGCCTCCTCTTTCTGTACCTTTGTGAGCCAAGCAGCACTCAGCGATCTCCCATTTTAGCATTTCTATTCCTGTTGTAAAGCTAAACATTTATTAATGTAATATTCAAGAAACTGTCACAGATGATACACAGTTCTGCAGCATTACTTTCATTAGCTGCTGACAATGCTCTTTTTCCTGTTGGTTGCATCACACATAATTTGGTGTTATTGTTCTAACCAGTGTTGTTTATTAGCGATATTGTCTGTACCCTTTCGGAAGAAAAAAAAAATGCTTCTACATTTTGGTGATTGCATTGTTAGGCTGAAGAACTTTGGCTTCTGTGAAAGTTAATGCTGTTGATATTGCTGGCAGAATCTTAAGTTCCTTACATGCTGTACATTTCACATATAAGGCATTTTTACGTCCGTAACACCTTAGTGGTGTCAGCGTTTCCTGAAACTTTGTGGTTTGAACACTGAAAGAGCCTTTAATCAGGTTTGGTAGTGCAAAATGAGGAAACGCTGCTGCTTAGCAAGGTCATTATTGTATCAGTCAAATATTGTGCAGTTGAAAAGGAAGGTAAATCTCTAATGTAAGTGCACTTTTTGTTACTATGTTACAGTTGAACCCCTTGATAACAGATACCATTCACCCACATGGTTGGCTGCACTCCCCTCAGTTGCACCTGTTTTGTAACAGACACACTCCTAAGGACAAAATATTCTTAACCACTGCAACCTGTACACTTGGAATGGCATGTTTTCTATTGTGATAAAAAAACAATCAATGAATGACTGTAGACATTCCCTTTAAATATTGGTCAGTCATCTTATTTGTCACAGATATTTGAACTCGCGAGTACAGCGCTTTTGGCTGTTAACTGCAGTTACTTCGTTGTGGAAACAAAGGGAAAGGATAAATACTGTGGAAATGTTCTTGTGGAGAAAATATGAATTGTGTTCAGAGTGACACAGTCCACCATGCAAACCACCTAACATTAAGGCAAGTAGCATAAATAAACCTGTTTCAACAGGCTGTAGCCTTCTGTAGTGGTCAATTTATTGTGTGCCCATATTGAAGTAAGGGTTGATCACAAAATGAAAACATGGCATCCTGCTCATAAGACCCCTTATATAAGGGACAGCAAACTGCTCCCTAGTACATTTCTTAAGGGGTTCAACTGTAGTTTTATTTGTTTGAATGTGCTTATGGATTGCGTGTGTGCTGGTTCCTTTCATGGAGGGGTGGGAGGGGGGCATAGCTAGGCTCATTTACAAAATGGTAGCAGAACAGTGGCGTCTACATACTTGCCAACTCTCCCAAATGCAGTTTACAATAGCTGCATTGAATTACAATAGCTTACAAAGGCCAGCCACCCCGCTCACCGCTGTACCAAAAGGAGGAAGAACAGCCGAGGGAAGAGGTACCACAACATTTGCGGCTGTCATTGCTCATGTTACACATGCAGTTTTGGCAGCAGGCATTGATTTGAGCTCGGAATCGGGTGTACCTTATTGTGGCACATACTTTTTTGCTGGTCCCTTTTTACCTGTACCGCTCTGAGCTGGTTCATGCTGAACACATGGAACGATTCTGCATCCGATGTGATGTTTGGTATCGTGTGCTCCGACATGTAGAATACAGTCAACTCCCGTTAATACAAAGCTGACGGGGACCTTGAAAAACTTCGAATTAACTGAACTCCCAATTAACCAAAGCGGGCAAAAACGGACATTTTTATTTATTCATTTGGAAAAGAAATCAGCTTGCGGCATCTTGCTGCGGAGAGCAAGTTCTGCAGGCTGTAGACGTGGCGGAGTGCTTCCTCGGCGTTGCTCTCTGCTGCAAAAAACCGCTGCGCAAGAGCAAGGCCTGCAGCTACATCAGCAGCCGTAGGTTGCGGCTCGAAACATCGTTGTCCAAGTCACTTTCATCAGCAGCCTTGTTGGGCCGAATGATCCCGAGTATTTCGGTGTCCGTTAGCGCACCACACGTTTCAACTTGACTGTCAACGGCAACATATTCTCCAAAAGGGACGAGCTGGTCGAAGACTATTGTCGCCTAGTTCGGTTGTGTGCGCTTCCCCCGCTGGAGAAGACGAACCACCTCCATCTCTCGAGGCACTTGCACTAAAACCGCAGGTCCTGAAGCAATTCACGATCGTCCCCTCTTTAACGCGACCCCATGCTCGCACTATCATGTGGATAGCACTGAGGAGGCTCACCTCGCACTGCGTGGAGTTATCCATGCACAAAAGCATCCGCTCCAGAAAGTGCTTTCGGTACAGCCATCCATCGGACGAAGAAAAATTTTAATGTCTAATATCGCTGCAAGCGATGGGGCTTTTGCTGCTACGATATCGCCACTGAGCCGAAGTTGGTTGCTCCGGGCCTCCCTAATCGAAATGAGCAACGCTTGCTACTTCCATGCGATATCCTGCTTGGCGGTGCATCCGTTGCCTCCGTCCTCAACTGCCTTCAAAATCTGAACTTTCGTCGCCAAGTCAAGCGTACGATAAGGTCCGCGAGTTGCCATTGCCACGACTGTGCAACGATGCCGGCGGGCCGCTTCACTAACACTCGAGGAAACATACAGATAGGCCAACGCGACCATGCGAGGCTGCGATTGCGCTGGGCGGATGGACTAAGCCTTCCGCCTCATCATTTTCGGCGCTGTCGTCAGCTGTGATGCCGATGCTGCCAGTACCTAACGTTGACGCTTCATGAGCTGTGGCGCTGTAGTCAGCTGCGATGCTGGCAATGTAAATTCAGCATGCAAAGCTGTTTTTCACTTTAATAATACGGAATTTCTCAAGCATTACGATCATCTTGAGCTGTAAGATTGAGAAATAACTTCTAATTAACAGACACCTTAGCCTTCTAACTTCGAATTACCGAGCATTTTTTTTTCTATTGGTTTGCACGCAAAACTGACGGGACCCCGACTTAACTTCCAATTAACCAAAAATTCCAATTAAGCTACTTCGAATTACCGGGAGTTGACTATAGTATGGTTCAGCGCACATGGCGTGGTGAACGATCAACCTTCACCCACACACATCACATCCACATACATGCTCATAAGGCATTATATCCTCTAAGTACAAAGCAAACAATTTTAAACAACCCTGCTTCATTCTATAGCAACATTGAGGTACACTGCCAGTAAAACTACGTCTTTGTCAGTGACACACATTGCAACATCCCAACATCGGTGACGACTTCGAGGGCAGGCCTAGCTATACCGATGCCATCGTCATTCGCAATCAACTGCAAGCACGTCATGAAGTGCTCATTTTTGCCAACACATATAATGTTTGTACTCGTACATTGTGTGTTAACATGTAAGATTAGTTTGCTTGAAGCTTCGATGTGAAGTCTTTGATAAAAACTAAGCAAGCCGCCTCTGTGTAATAGTCCCTGCAGATGTTAACCTTTTGCGCCGTGGCCACTTTCGATCTCTCGAGTGTTTCGAAAATGGTCACTGTTTTGCAGATTGGCATACCTTAAGTATAACATTACTCAATCGAAATTTGTCTCGTGTCAACAAAAAAAAAAAAAAAAACTTTTCCACGCAATTACCTCATACCAGCAAATTCCACGGTAGCCTTGGCCAGGGCCATTGGAATGCCACGGAGAACCATGGGTGGCCAGCAGGGCAGGTTCAAGCATGACGCACACTGCCATTGGCTGTGGCCATCTGATGATTTGATTCCAGCAACGAGAAAGTCCACCTGGTTTGATGCACGCTGGAAGTCTGAGCCAGTGGACCTGTGCAGCAAAACACCCCCGATATGACTGCTGGATCACATCGCCACATAGCATGCAAAATTGGACCATGTGTTCAGCGTTTGATGGTCTCTAACTTTGGGACAGCATTCCCAAACATTACAAAAAAAAAAAGTTGTTTGCTTTCTCTGGCACGAATATCTATTTCAAAGGGGTCGGTCAGAGCGGTGGGTTGGGAAACTGCAGTGGACGGCGATTCTGCCACTGCCAACATGGGTATGGGTATTCTAAATTCTGAACAAATATTTATTTACACAATACTGAAACCTTGTACAGGCTCAGGTAGGGTGTATAATTGATTGAAGCCCAGGATTGAATCTGTGTGGACGCACGTAGTATGCCCGTGATAATATATATGAGGGCCGTAATTCAGCTCTTCCCTACTGTGCCCATTGGACATCGTTAGCTGGCTATCGATGATTTAAAATGCCAATTTTGAGACTTTCCGCATCCTTAAGGTGGACACACTGCAATGTTAAGGAAGAAAATATATTTCTTTTCCAAGCAGTTCACATTTTCCCCACATGGCAGACATTTTCAAACAGATGCTGAAGTTTCATGATCGTTAAAGTTGAAAGCGAAAAGGGGGGGGGGACCACTTCCGGAGGTGGCTTGTGTAATCCAAAAATATGATTCTGCTGCAAGTGTGGCTGATTTTATCAATGGTATGAAGTCGGAACGAAGCTGCCCTTGTGTTGGAAGTTTGATTGGGCGAGTAAGCATGTCACAAATGAGCTCTAATATCAGTAGCCAAGGCTCGTCAGTTTCGCTCCCCACTTTGCCTTCCCCCACCGTCTGAAGCTATTTAGCACCAGCTTGACAAGATAAACATTTATAAAACTACCTAAGTTGCAACAACAGGAAGGCTGAGTAGGAAAGCAGAGTTGACTGCCTGGTGCGTGCATGTGCAGTGCTTGCAGTTGATTTTTTTTTTTTATGGGACACTTTTTCAACAAAAATCCTCAATTTTTTTTTTCTAGATGGCACCTATCAGGGAGCAATAAATGTATATCTTAGTGTTCATATTTTTACTATTAACAAAATTTCATCAGTTTTACCCCATGGTCTATATTTTTAAAGGTAATTATTGTTTTACGATATGAACCTCATTAAAATTTTATGCCTCAAAAGTGTAATTTTGTTTCTTTATTAAATAAAGTCTTAAGTACAGTAGCCACACCAGGAAAAAAAAGATTGGCAAAACTGTCAAAAACACCTGTTTTTCCCATCGTAGGGAGATAGTAAAAGGGTTTAGTGTTCGTGAATGTTCGTAAAAGTTCGACTTAGTCAGCTGCTATGGAAGTTGTCATTGGCCCATCATGGCTTGCTGTTACTTGACGATCATGACTTAAATTTTACCAAGGTGGGTTATAATCGACTGTGGAGGTCTTCAGATACAAAGCTTTGCAATGTTATCCTTACCGTATTTACATGCATAATTTGCGCACCCCTGATAGTTAGCCAGCTTTACAAAAAAAAAAAAAAATCCTCGTATATTCTGCGCTCTCCGTCCCACCCGAGCCAGCTCGCCGGCTTCTTTAGAAGTCTTCTTTAGAAGTTAGACTGCAAACTGTATCTTAAAGAAAGCTACAGAAATGGGGACAGAAATCCTTTTTGGCCCATAAGAAGCATTAGTGTGCATTGTCTTTAGACACAGGTACAGTCACTGAATGTTTATTTGGACTTGACAGGAGCTGGTGCCAAGTTCAAGTATTGGAGAGCTGGAAAAAAAAAAAAGTATTTAACAGATAAAAGTACCTTTATTTACCCATTGGCTCAAATAGCTTATGAATGCATGGCTGTATGCTTAAATGCTTACGTGCAACCAGGTCAGGCTGTATTGTTGTCACTGTACTTAGACCGCATCATTGATGCCTGCGCTATGTCAGCATTCGATGGCTGTGGGGTGGGTTGTGTGCCAGTGTCAGTCGCTTTAATTAGACTTCATGGATGGAACAGCTGCACCATTTGTGCCATTGTGCACCAAACTTGTTTACCTGTGCCGAAGTGCCCCTGTTATGCCAAACTTGGTTTATCAGTGCCACGACCCTCGCATTTAGCTGCTAAGTGCAACTGCCATCAGGTCCTGGTCCTAAAAACGGTTATGGTTTTGGTTTCATCCGCTCTGCGGTCGCTACGTGCCATGGAGGAATGGGGCGGGGACATCGCGTCATTTTCTGCGCCTTGGCAAAGTAACTTTCCCTGATGCCCCCCTTGCCTCCCCTTTTCACAATCTGGGCCTTCCTTTCTTCATGTTCCTCGCTAGGTGCGCGGTGCTTCTTGCAGAGGATGTGTTTTTAATTCTTCCATATTATCAGGTGACACTCTGAGCTATGTGTTTTCATTTTAGGCTTCCTTGTGAGCTATGTGTTTTCATTTTAGGCTTCCTTGCGTGGTGTTTTTGACGGTTTTATTTGCCGGTTCCGGCTCCTGTGCCATGACTAATAAAGCATTACCAAAATTAAGTAAAATGTTCTTGTGACTGATCGCAAGAGATGTTCACGTGAAATGTTAGCTTGAACCTCGCATGGCTTAGACACATTCTCTCTCGTTTTTTGAGCAGTGGCAATGCGGGCATTAAGGTCGCTCCATTGAGTTCAGCTTTGATGAGTTGGTAACTAATTTGCAGTTATTACTCCTATTTTTTTAATTGCTTTTTATTTCCAAATTACCTTTTAGATGTGCATTTAATACTGGTATTCACGTATATGAATTTATTCCTTTGATTAATGTTTTTCTTGGAAGACATACTGCCTGAAGCCCACCATATGCTTCACTATTTCACATTATGAATTTTTTTATATAATTCAAGAACCACTTGATCTAAGATAGTAATTGTTAGTGTGCCAAGTAATACTCAAACAATTTGTATATTTTTTTGCTGGCAAGAATTTTCATCGGAGTTAATATTTCTTGTTCGAAAATTTTTTTTAGAAAATAAGTTTATTGATTTTATTAATGCATGCTATATGAAAGCACATTTATGATTCTTCACTTTGATATATTGCATGTCCATGTAAACCAAGCTGCTCTTGCAGGAATAATTCGTTACTAAGTGTATAAAAAACAACTGATCTCCCTTGGTAACAAAGGAGTTAAGAAGCTGACTTTGTAAACTAGAGGTTCACTTCTGTACATCTGGCTCACCCAGGTGGGTAAAAAAAGTGCAATGCAATCCACCTTGGTAGCTTAACGGCCAGGCGTTGCTTTGTGAAGCGCGAGGTCACAGGATTGAATCCTGTCCACAGTGGCCTCACTTCAATGGGGCAAAATGCAAAAAATCCGGTCTTCTTTGGTTTGGGTGCACATTAAAGAACTGTAGGGGGGTCAAGATTAGTCCGGAGATCTCCACTACACGTCGTGCCTCTCTCTAGCCTCTCTCTAGCTATAGCTGGTTCTGGCACATAAAACCCCATCATTTATTGTTGAAAAGAGTATAATGCGACTTTTTTTGGAAAGGTATAGCTTTGTACTGTTTTATATGTGAAATGGCACAGCACCAAACAATGAACTAAATGTGTAACATATTACATGACTGCTTTGCATAAAAGATCAGTACTGTATAAGGAGAAGCTGGTAAATGGAGCTTGTAAATTTTTGTGAACTCGGCTTAATATTGAAGATGCCTCTAATCCCTGCTTTCCAAGTAACCTTTCTTTTGCAGAAATGTCAAAAAGAAATGTTTATTAGTGGCAGTACAAGCATACTTCATGCAGCTATAGTGGCCCATTGTGACCACTTACTAGTTGAGGATCAATTCAACCTAAAATATTTTGATGATGCCTAGTTTAATATCTTAGATGTCTAGTTTAATTTCTTATGCAAAGTGTAGTTTGCAGTATGTAAATAAAGTGCTTGATTATGGTGCACTTTGCAGAGCAGCTGTTGCAAAAAGCAATGGACAAGAGATGTACATTGTGGTTCTGCCCTGTGTCTTCAGAGTCAGTTTTTACAGTGTGTGGACCTAGTTGTCCGTTGACCTTAGTGTGGCATATTTGTAGTTAACAGTTCTTCTGAACAGCTTCACTACGCATCAGAGCTGCTTTCTTTTCAGCTGTGTAGAACTTGAATGTGCAGACAAGTCTCTTCTGATGTTTTCCGTTCAAATAAAAAATGTGTGGCATTTCTCCATATACGTTATTGCATCCAAAAGTTGCCAATAACAGAACAGTATTTTAACTGGCCTGTGCTTGAATAGTAAAGTATCAGCTTAACATAGACCCTTCTCAATAACTTCTACTAAACTAGTGTCTGCATTTTTTTTTTTTTTGTCATGAATTTTTCATAGTACAAATGCATGCAGAACTACATTGTGGGTGCTTCACTTGTGATTGCTGCATTGCAGCAGATCTACATTATGAAGTCATTTTCTTGTGCTGCGCTTATAAGGCTTTGTATATAGAGTACTTAAAATAGGCATAGCATAACCTTGAAGCACAGTGCTGTGTGACTTGCAGCGAGAGAAAGAGCAGACGCTTTCGGGGATGTTTGGTATCCATTAGGCTTCACAAAAGTGTTCTCATTGAACTCTGGGAGTATTTAGTTTTGGAGTGAGCTTTAGATTATGTCTATTGGAAAGTCAATTTTAGTTGGTTAAAAGGAGGTTTCAAAAGCATGGGGGGGTGCGTACAGGTCCTTGAAACTCTCGAATAGCCTTGAATTTAGAAATTCTTGTTCGAGGCCCTTGAAAACTTTGAATTTCCCACAAGTGCTGAAGAACCTTGAATTTGTGAGGAATAGTACTAACTTTTAATCGGTATTTTCATTATGGAACTGTTTTTCTAGAGCTTTTTTTTTTTTAAGTTATGAATAGCACTGTTATCTATATGGTACCTCTGGTTTTATGACAAGATTGTATTGTGGCATTTGGTAAAGCTATCTTTTTTATGTGCAATACAAAGTTTCCCATTATGACATTTCTTGTACACTGAATGTGTCTGGCCTTTTGAGAGGGTTGTCCAAAGATGTTGCAACGTGGAAAAACAAAAAAACCTAAGGGGGTCGAAGGTCCTTGAAAACCCTTCACTTTATTCCCTTCACAAACTGCAAATCCTGTATGGGTATTTCAAGGGGCATTTTATTTGCTTCATTACATCCAGTCTTTTTATGAGGTGGGAGTGTACACGTCTATTCGTTTCACCCTGCACTGCTTGAACTGGTTCACGGTGGTGCCATGTGGGTTCTGCCATCGTGCAGGTAATGCTGCAACAAGTGCAGGTGGAAACACGATGCCGAAAAGAATGCGAGAATGCAAGCTTTGTGCAAGACTTCTGCTACGGTCAGTTATGGTGGTTGTGATTTGTAAAAGTCGGCGCTGCTTACGTTGGCTGGCACTTCTCAACTACAGGAAAAAGTTAACCGGCATACTTGTTATACACCATTAAAATGCATACAGTTAAGCTGTTTTGCACTGCATCAGCTCTGCACTACCTCACGAGAAGGTGTGGAAAATTTGTGAACTAGGCTTGCATCACATCTGTGCTTTTAGAAACGAATACAGGTGCCGATGCCGCCACGGTGAACTCTTGAAACAAATGCTGGAGTGCAGCACTGCCATAAACTGGTTAACAAAGGGCAGGTGAAAAGAATGGACCTGATATGTATGTGTGTGTGTGTGTGTGTGTGTGTGTGTACACACGCACACGGTCAAACCAACTTCAATTCAAGCGATACTAAAGTTCTGTTGTTATAACCAATCAATGTTAGTTGTGTGTGAAAAAAGCAAAGTAGTCAGTAGCAGAACTTTATTCTGTTGTCTAGAGAGGAGGTATACGACAAAACAAGTTTTATTGTTTCTCAGGAGTGTAGCAATGTTACAGAAGGTACGAATGTTTGCCAGGGAATTTTTAGGAATTGGCAATCTTACTTCCACTCATATAATCAATTATACTGTGTGTATATAATAAAAAAAATAGCTTGTCTTGCAACAGTACCTTCACACTTTTGATGCGCTTCACCTTATTAGAATGCTGCAGTGAAGTTGAATTTTAAAGACTGTTTACTGTCATTCATCGATATCCTGTTACTTATCACAATAGAAAACAAGCCATCCAAAGTGTACAAGCCTGCAGTGGTTCTGGAGAGATTCACGAGTTTAGCAACTAGTCATAGCTCTCTTTGGCCAAAGCTGGTCCCTTGCGCCCGAAAACTCCATGCATCACCGGGTGAAATTCTTGAAACAGAATTTCTTGCCCTTCATGGTCAGTCTTTCTGCATGTGTAGGGATGTTGACAACACTGGTTACTAGGTTCTTGCAACACCAACTTTAAGATTGCTCCCCATCGCAGAGGAGCTCTACCATATGTGTGTAAAATACAATTAAATTAAGTAATACATTTTTGCTTCTAAGCAAAATAAATGCACCTCTGTGGATATTCCTTGGCTTTTCGTTAAACTTAGAACTTGACACAAGTATGCTCATTTCTGTCAGTGTAAGGTAAGAAACAATCTCATTTTCATCATAACAATAAAAAAAAAGCAAAAAACTTTCTGAGCGGTAGACATTCCCTTCAAAAGCTGTTCAGCAGTGCAACTTGGACTGCGGAAGCTAAACTTGTGTACCCGTGACTCGTTTGCATGAAGACTATGCAACTAACAAAGACTACCCCAAGAGACCTAATCCATTAGCAGAACTATGCCGAATGAAGCGCCAGCAAGTGCACTAGTTGCTTTCGCATGTGGCACAGTGTGAAGCTGTAGGTGCTGCCCATTCATGAGCACAGGCGTTACAGTATTAGGAAAGAGGCCAGTGTGGCTAGAAAACAGGTTATAAGACCTTAGTGACCGTTGTAGCAAAGAGAAAAGGGCAGTGGCTGTAATATCCTTTTCGTTTTAGTTATGGATTTTGCCCCGCCACGGTGGTCTAGTGGCTAAGGTACTCGGCTGCTGATCCGAAGGTCGCGGGATCGAATCCCGGCCGCGGCGGCTGCATTTCGATGGAGGCGAAATGTTGAGGCCCGTGTGCTGTGCGATGTCAGTGCACGTTAAAGAACCCCAGGTGGTCGAAATTTCCGGAGCCCTCCACTACGGCGTCTCTCATAATCAGAACTGGTTTTGGGACGTTAAACCCCACAAAACAACAAAACAACAACAAGTTATGGATTTTAACGTCTCGTTACCTTTTGTTATGGACACCCTCCATGTAGCCAGACATAATTAGTCGAGCCTCGTTAATTCTAAGTCTCATAACTCGAACCGCTGGATAATTTGAACTAGTCTATTTGTCCTGGCAAAGTGACGTATATTCGGTTAGGGAAAGACTTGCTAATTTGAACTGGAAACACGCTCCACGGTTAATTTGAACAAAATTGCCTGGCTGCACGGACTACTATTCGTGCAATTGCAAAAGCTAAATGTGCCACAGTCTGCCACAGCTTTGTAAACACATTGCCACGTACTCGATCCGCGCACATTGTTGGGGGTGGGCTCGTGACATCATCTCATGTGCTTGTGGGCGCAGTCCTTTCCTTTTCTGCCATGGGCGCCTCCTTCCTTTCTTTCTCCCTAAAGATGGAACGTTAATAGAATACACTAGTAATGTTGGGGAGAATGACATCGGTAGATGGTATGGGCCTACCAGTGGCGAAATGGAACAGTGGAGGCACGCTCGCAAACTGTGCTTGTGAAACAGACTAGCCCACCGGGCCACACCTCCCCCTGTTAACACAGTTCGACTCGTCCGTTGCTTTTTGAGGCAGCATAGAGAAAGGGAGCTACGAGCAGCTTGAGTGCCAGTGTGGTACTTCCACTTCCTTGAGTACACAGACCGTGCTGCGCTGGAGCTCTTAAGCTTGGTTGGCTCCAGTCCATGCTGTTGGAGCCTTGTCGAAAAAGGTGCACTCAATCGCAGATGATGGATTAAATTAATGCTGGAGCTGCATGAATAAATGCGTTTTCATAAGTAATGTAGCCTGTTGTTTTTTCGCATGCGTGATGAATTGACAGTCTCTCATGTTCTTTCATGCGTGTTCAGGCCCTATGTATTATTCACTGAGATGTTATTGGGGGGCGGTGCTACCTTCGTGCCACGTTTCATAGGACGTAAGTGCGTGCCTTCTTCTGGTTTTGCGTCTCGAATTGATTGTTACATATCTCGTATTTCCGCTGTGCATACTGCACTCTGAGGGATGTGTAGCATGGCCTACTTGATCGCGCGAGCGTTTTTAATATCGGTAGTGTATACTTTACCACTAATTATTGGGCCCCCTGCGACTTTGAATTAATGTGGTTCGACTGTACATGTGATAATGTAGCATGGGTACATTGTAGTAAATGGCATATTTCACCATACGAAACATGCAGAAGTTGACAGTGTAGCAGCCCCTCATTGTTATAACCTACATATGGTTGCAATTGCTATTGTTATGAGTGCGTTGGACTGTATAGTAGTGCATGTAGTTTAGTGCTAACCCAGGTTTGGCTATGTAACACCACTTTACTAATAAATAAAGCAAGTGTGGTTTTTAGGTCGTGTTGCCCAAGGGTGGAAGTGCTGCACCATTCGCACCAATCTGCACCCAAATGGCATTTTAGTATAAATACAGCCAACAAACGCTCTTTCGGACCTTCATTGGAAACTTGAAGATGTCTAAAAAATCGGGCACTCCGAAAAAAGCAAATGCATGTAAAAATGGCGCAATCTTGTCATTATTTTTTTGATCAAAATGGTCAAGGGTGAGGTACCACGTTTCAAAACCACGATACGGCTGGTGGGTTAGATGGGCAGGTAGGCCATGTATAGCTACTCAAGAACTGCAACTGTGCATTTTTCACACCAAGCTCACTGCACTGACACAAAATGAAATTACTGTTCGTTCTCACTGTTGAGGATTACCAATATGCCGGTTTGAAGGCGTGTGCACAGAGTCCGAGCGAAACTGCATTCTGCTGGTTCTCCCGAAAATTGTATTAATGGAGGGTGGGCACCAAACTCGCAAAGTACACGGGCGATGAACCCACATCAGGAAAAATTGCAGTCGCCGTGACTACGAAGGGCAGTGGTATGGCTGTGAAGTAAACGCGTGGCCAGTGCCACACAGAGGTCGGAACTGGAGTTTTGTGTGATCACAGATAGGAATAACAGTAATCAGTAGCGACTATGCAGCTCCGAAAATACATGGCCAACATAACAGTAGTTCAGAGGCAGTAAAGGCATAAAAAGGCAGAAACATTCCAGCTTTCCTGCCGATTGCTGATGATTGACTGTGCATACTTCGGCAGTTTGTTTTTGGTTGGCCTTTAGTGCACACGATGCAACATGGATTCGCGGCACTCTCCTCTCGGCATGCTTCGAAAGTCGTGAGAACAGCTCAGTGTACAACCAGACAGAGTTCGATGCATATAAACAATATGTGTGCTTGCGGGATACCAGAGGGCAAGGCATAAAATCAGTTTACCACACTCCTCTGCTCTTGTACATGAAATTCCATGACCATGAATTTTTTGCGCCTCCCGTCAGTTTCCTTATACTGAGATTTGAAGGACTTGTTGCTGGGGGAGTTTGTTGAAATCATGAACACATTTTAGCACATCTAAGAAAGGAAGAAAAAGCAGCAGGTTGAGCGCTAACCTGTTGCTTCCTCTTCCTTTCTATGTAATGGCGTTTTGCACTGGCAGATTTGGAGTAGGTTTTTTTGCTCCGCCGCAGCGAATCCGTGTTTCACTGGTCGAGCAGGATTTGGTTGGTGCGTTTCACTGGCAGATTCAGAGCAACTCAAACCGCGCCAAAGCGCTATGACTTACTCCAGTGCCGAGGCACAGATTCGGACAGAAGTGGGTTGTGTCCTCGCCTGTCCTCGCGTCACTTGCGTCCTGTTTGTCGAAATGGCTGTGTTGCTGCGACTGTGGAGTTGGAGTGTGCAAGAAATTGTAGCTCGTGTTTAGCGACGACAGCAGGAGAAGCAGTAGCTCTTCCAGCTCAGAAGGCAGTGATTACGACGTGCTGTACGTAGCACCGTGCGCTGTACGTGTGACGTCGCGCCGCTGGCCACCGTTTGGTTATCCCGGCCGCCCGAATAAGTCTTATGTAGGTTGTATTTGCCGGTATGGCATGTAATATATTGACTGCGATTTGGTTGTCAAATGAAATAACTTACAAATGAGTGTAAGTATGTTTAAAGCAGAAAGCAGCACTGGTTTTCAAAATATGCGATAGATCTGAAGCCGCGGTACGAAAGGTAAACAGCGGCACTGATCGTTTCACCATGCGGCTCCCTTCGTTTCCATCGTTGCGCTCCGCACCGATGTTTCAAGAAAACCGATTGGATGTGTGAACGCATGGCATGTAGGTACAAACGTTTATCGTGTTGGCAAAAGTAAGCGCTTCGTTGCGAGCTCACGGTTCGTTCGAACGACAGGATGGCAGCGGCGTCGTTCTAGCTAAGCCTACCCTCGGAGTCAGAGTTGTAGGACTGTTTGGATGTGTTTGTTGGTCGCGAAGACACAGGCTTATCATGAGTGTTCAACGGCGTTATAGAGCAGGGAAGGGTAAAACTTTCTTTTCTACTTGTTGATGAAGACACGTCCGCTTACGAGGACGTATGCCAAGGTGCAATATGCGGCCAAGCCTGCGTCCCTACGTGCTCATTGTTCAGCTCTCCATTTATCGTATGCTTCATGCCGGAGCTTACGGCACCGAATGTAGAATCGTACCGTGTATTTAGCGCTTAGTTCCCTCTCCGAGTGATAAAGCTTGAGCACAGAATGCGGGAATTGAACATAAACAACTCTGAAACTGCTGCAGTCAAATCGTGCCTAGGGAAGAAGTCTTTGGTTGCCATGGAAACGTACGGAGCTGAAGTTGGATTTGTATGACATGGGGGGGGGGGGGGCGGGGATTGACTTCCTGTATACTCGCACGCAGAGCATTCTCGCTTTCCGCTGGCAGATTCGGGTTCGTGAAATTTGAGCGCTCCCTCCAAGATTTCGGTGACTGCTCCAGATCCACTAGTGAAAAATGCCATAAGCCTATTTATTCCATGTTGCACTAAAATGTGTTCGATATTTGAAGGTTCAAAGCAGTTCGCCACCATGAAAATATTTAAGTTAGCAAACATTTGCTATATGTCAAAAGGAAATATTTGCAAATTTAATGTTCTTAGAATGGCTGCCTGCTACAAAGCTATAAATTTGTTGCTCCAGTGCTGCTATAAAAGAGCATATTTGCTGCTCCCAGCCCTGCTCCAAAACATAGCGTGCTTCCACCCCTGGAACTTATGCCAAACACAGCTTTTCTTGTTACTAGACATTCTGTAGTACCCAAGAATGTATTGGCAAGGTAACACGTGGCGATGTCTGTAAGCAGAAAGGGCCTTGTGCCAGTAGTGGGCCACCTTTTAATAAAAGGCACTGATGTGCAGCTCAGCAGAGGATTTTGTTAACTGTTGTATAATTATTGCATTGAATCACCTGCCCCATCAAGAAATTTACGTATTTTATTAATGTGGCAAATTTGCATTGCCTGTGTCTGTAGGCAGCGTTTGTGACTTCCACCTATAAACAAAGCATATAAGTTCGAAGTGTAATGGTGTGAAGCTGTAGGGCACTTGTTTGAATGCAGGTTGAGATTGCCACATTTAAAAGGTGAAATGCAAGAACACCCTTGTGGAAAGGTTTAGGTGTGCATTAAAGAACCCCAGGTGGTCCAAATTAATCTAGAGTTGCCCACTAAGCAATGCCTCATAATTAGGGGTGTGTGAATATTTGAAATATTGAATAATTGTTGGATCGTTTGCTATTTGATTCGATTTGCACTTAATTTTTACTCTTCAAACTATTCGAAGTTGGTAATTAAGGGGAAAAATGTCTCGCAACAAATAACCTATTACCACATGTAGCATGCTTTGCCGCATAGCACCCGTGTACTGTGGCGAAGCTGACACTCTTGTCACGGAGCAAGAATTCTTGAGGAAGCGAAACAACACCTGCTCGGGTGGCCTGAAGGTTGCACTGTAGGGCACAGCGCTGACATGCTCTCCGCAGAAGCTTCCCACTCAACATTTTGAGGCCAGTTGGTGCCTATTAACCATAATGGGTGCGTTTCTTGTGTGCCCTCGGTAACTGCAAATTATCTGATGGACTAACAAAAAGTCACATACACAACTATTACCTGCACAGTAGATTTTCTGAAACGCGAAATGTATAATTCTTTTATAACGCAAGCTCGGTTGGTTAGGTCGGCACCAGAACTATTGGTACAGTGTCGTTTCTTTTCTTGAACTACGAACTACACATTCGCCATTGTTTGCTTCTTTATTGTTCAAGACATTGGACTCGTGGCAAAGGGACAGAGGACACACCGTCTCATTTTTGTCGTGGCAAGCAGCGAGCATATTTGTCTTAACAGCCCATGTCTCCGTCTTTGCATGTCCCCATACTTGACGACAGGTCCAGTGGGCCGTCACCTTCTTCCTTTTTGGCAAACAGAAAACGGGTAGCCGAGCCAGGGTTTTATCCAAAATTTTGATTTGGGGGGAAGGGGGGGGGGGGGGGAGGGGTGTGTGGATACAGTCATTGGTTATCTGAAAAATTTTTAGCAGGATGTGAGGATACAACATGGTATGTTAGGGGGGTGGAAATCCCTGGCTGAGACAACGCAGAAATATTAACGGCACGGTGTCTAGTTAGGAGGCGGGCTATTTCAGTTAGTCGAAGCCTTCGCCACCAGGCGAGCTTGGTGGCGAAGGCTTCGTTATGCGACTGACTGATAAATGCTTCTTGTGGACATAGTTACGGGGCATGAGCCCTTGGTCTTTCCTTAGTATTCACTATTTCACCAAGACATTGGGAATTTTGAACTTATCAGCTTCACCTTGTAAGATGAGCCAATGTTAAGGTTTGGCAGAACACATTTCCGCTCCTAAAACGGCGCTGTTGGAAATCCTGGACAACGCGTGCAAAGTTTCAGGAGCCGCCCCGGGCCGCAGCACGTTGCGAAAGCCCGTGAGAGTCCTAGTGAGGCAGCTGTCCCTTTTTTCCCCAAGGCCATTTGCTCATGCGTGCTCACAACACACCAGCGAGTGACTTCCAGGGGCGTGCGTCTGCTCTGGAGTGACTGCAAGGAGCTTGTTCCAAGCGCTGTACAGCACGTTATGAAGTCAGCATTTCTTACTAACTGTAGTCAAGAGTTCGACAAAAGTTCGTCTGGTCAGGTATCACGATGAAGATGTAGATGCAGTCACTGACCAAGTCAAGGTGAAAAACACACTGAGACGTTTCAGAGCCCGTACGGGTCCCGAAACATCTCAGTGTGTTTTTCACCTTGACTTTCTTACTAACTGCAGCTAAAATTTCCGCCGCCCCTATTATTGATGCTACAGACTGAAAACTGAGAAAATTTACAATAAATGAGACGGTTATGCGATTATTGTGCGTCTCGCCCATAGGATGACGTGTAAACAATGGCAACACGCTGGAGGTGTCATCTGTCGTAATGCAGAGAAAACTCTAATTCCTCCTCGCCCAATGGATACATTAACGGGCCGCCGCTGACGTTGCACGCTGCAGTGGAATAGCAGTTTCCTCTTCTCAATTGCTTCTTTCTCCGTGACTCGTGTACTGCAGTGAAGGTGGCTCAGCTATCTGTTGCACAATTCTCTGTTGGACTGTTCTTCAGAACCTTGGAATGACATGTGGCACTACACTAATCATGCAATAAATTATTGCCCTTGTTGAACAGCTCATTTTGCTATAATTTGACATAGCATTAAAAAATATTTGAAAGCTATTCAAAACATTCAATTCAGTTAGCACTTGAACATAAATATTCCAATTTGCTTTGTATTCAAAATTTTGCTATTGGCACAGCTTTACTCATCACCTTGTGGTTTTGGCACACGAGTTCTGAGCATATGTTACGTAGATTTTTAAGTGGACTTTTGTATAATCAGCCAATGCAGTAAAATGCAATTAGGCAGTCTCCATTGCAAAACACCATGGATGTGGCATGGCTGCCACTGTTGTTTGGGCCCCGCCACGGTGGTCTAGTGGCTAAGGTACTCGGCTGCTGATCCGAGGGTCGCGGGATCGAATCCTGGCCGCGGCGGCTGCATTTCGATGGAGGCGAAATGTTGAGGCCCGTGTGCTGTGCGATGTCAGTGCACGTTAAAGAACCCCAGGTGGTCGAAATTTCCGGAGCCCTCCACTACGGCGTCTCTCATAATCAGAACTGGTTTTGGGACGTTAAACCCCACATAACAACAACAACAACTGTTGTTTGCACCCTGTACAAAAGTGCAGGGGTGGCCAAGCATTAAACTTTGCCTCTGAATTATGCCATTCAGTAACAGGCAAAAGCTCTTGTGTAAGCGTAATAGATGAATGGTAATTAGTATGGTTCAAAATATATTGACTCAAACTATTTAGAATAGCAAATTTTTGTACATTTGAAGACATTTTAAGTTTCTGTGCCTTGACCAGATATTGAACATTTTATGAACTTATTAGTTCATAGAGATTGCTTTGTTCCCTGGTAATTAATCTTAATGCTAGAGATCCTTGTGCTATACGTTCTTGGTCCATGTTCCCAGGTGAGCAAAATTTTCGGAGCCCTCCACTACAGCATACCTCATAATCGTGTTGTGATTTGGATGCATGAAACCCCAGCAATTATTAGAACAATTTAGATACTACAGTCGAACTGGCATATAATGAATCTAAGAGGCCCATAAAAAGTTCGAGATACGGATAATCAAATATATAAAGTACAGATTGTGTGCAAAAATTTTCAAGGGTATTCGTTGTATAGGTTTAATGTGTCTGTTTAGCTATATTTTTCTGCAAATATCTCCTAAAAATGTAGTTTATATACAGTGCACTCTATCCATTTATCATCGTATATTGGTTATAGTGATACATTGACTTAAGAGTATCACGTAATGCATTGATGCTATGTGAAAGAAAATCATATTTAACAATTCATGACAGTTTTGTCTCCTCTGGACAGCATTTTCCAAGCTGAAGCTGAGCTTGGCATTTGCAGCGCTAAGCTATTTTTAATGATGCCGAGGTGTGGCGAAAACTTGGCATATGTGAGTTTATGCCTGCTTTGACAGCAAGCGTATCACATGCTGGTGTATAGCACCACATGCACCAGTTGGGTCATTGCCGGTGCTCGAGTCTTGCATCTCCACATCGGCTGCATTGCCTGCAGTACGGAGAGGGAGAGGAAAAATTAAGTTATGGCAGGCAGTGCATCTCTCTACCAAGACAGACGACCTTTCTACAGAATGGCTGCTCTGTTTGATATATTTTGTGGGGATCCTGAACAGTATAATGTGGTAATTTGATTTTATGAAATGCAAGTTCTTTTTTCTTGGATAGCTAACTACATTACTGCTTCTCACTGTAGGCGGTGCATTTTATTAAAGCGCTCTTCTTTTCTCTGACTGCGCGTTAGAAGCACATTTAATGTGCAGATGTTTTCTATCGCTCCAAGTTAAATTCTTGAAGTAGAGCTCTGTCAAGGTAGGTCCTTAATTAGGATTGCTTTGAGCACTAACTCAAATAGTGGAATATTGAGAGGGGTCTGTGGATTAATGAAATTTCGAGTTAGGCTGGAGAAATAAAAACTGCTGTGGAAGTTGCACAAAAGTAAAACATTGAATCTCTTCCCTTCAAAGGGAAGTGTACTGGAGGGAAAGCATGTCCTTTTGTATAGGGATTTAGTCTGCCAATCCACATGTGACAAAGACAATGCCAAAATGTTTTTGAGGCCTGTTGGCATCTTCACTTTTGAATTGAGCAGTTTTGGCTGCTAGTATACATAGGTAACTTCTGTGAATTGTTGATTCTCTGTCTTTTCAGTATTTTTTCATGTGTTCTGCTCACTGGTTATTGTGAGTATAGAGGACTAAATGGAAAAGCTAAATGGAATGATGGTGTCGATTTTCTTGGTCTGCCTAAAGTCTGTGCAAACATGTCTGTGAGCGCTGGTGAAATCATACTTTAACCAAAGCTACCTAGTCCAATATAATAGGGAGATTCTAACAAAAACTTCAATTGGAGATGTCCTATAGATGTCGAAAATTGTACTTTATGAGGTTGGTTGCAGGAAAGTTGATGCAAATTAATGATGGCAACATTGTAGTTGTGTTACCATCATGATCATTTCTCTTGGAGAATGCTTCTGGAGAAGTGACTGCAAAGTTTGTGGTATTTTTGTTTGTGGATTGGCACTGCTGATACATTAACATTCCAACAATTCTGAACTTCAGATTGCGACCTTGGTATCTGCTGTAGGAGACATTGAAAGTGTCTCTGTATGAAGTGTGGGGCACAAACTGATTTAGTGACGGGCAAATTGCTGTTGTATTGCTTTTGAATAGTCTGCAAGATATTGGGTTGATTATGCAGTGTTTTACTGAATGTTACTGAACCTGTGATCATTCAAATGCTGAAGGATCACTGTTTTGCTTTTGACTGCCCTAAATATATTGCCTATATAGGCAATATCAAAACACAAGGTGGCCTGTGTTCAAAGGTATTTGATTTGAATGTGCTGAAGATTTTGAAAATTTATTTTTCTTGAAAGTTAAAAATGTTTTGTAACCACCTAGCTTGGGCATATATTACTACAGTATCCAAATTCAAATTAGAAGGAAAGCTCAGGGGAAGAGTGAGAGTTGAATCGAAGAACAGGTAGCTAAAAACGATGTAAAGCAGGGTCTGTCGCTGGAGCCATTTTTACGAGTGGACTTGTCTTCGTCAGGACGGCGACCTGTCGAAGGCAGACGAAGAAAATGTCGCCGTCTTGAGAGAGACAAGTCCACTTATCGAAACGTTGGCTTCAGCGACATTCCCTGTTCTACATCGCTTTTAGCTATCTGTTTACAGTATCCAAAGGAATATGTATTGAAAATTTCATTGAGAACAGTGGACATAAAAAAATTTTGATGTCCACTGACATTGCCAGAGTTTCCCTCTGAATGAACTTCACATAAATGGACACAATTTTCTGTTTCTTTGACCTCAATTCAAGCAGAGGCCGCTGTATGCAGTACTACAATTCTGTTTACTCTCCTGGATAACTCAATGATTGCAATGTACTTTGATTAGTCAGGCCATTCAACCTAGTTATTTGGCATAGGCCACTATGCCAAACTAGGCCACTAACTAGGAAATTGGTGCCATCATACAACATGCTTTAAACTAAGATTTTCATGTGCAACAATAGTATGTACACCTTTTTTTTAGCCTCGTGTTGTACGATATTGAATGTTTGAGGGCAAGTGCGAGGGCATAGCGCAATAACAAGCACAATAGCAATCACTTACATCAGTGGCCTGGTTTTGTGGCCAACCTGTCTGTCCCCTTATAGGTATATAGAAATCTTCAAAAGCAGCCTGCAGGAAATTCGTTCAGCAGTTGGCATGGGTGTGCCCAAGATGATGCGTCCAATGGGCACTGCCAGACCAGGGCCCTATGACAGAACTGAGCGCTTTGGTGGCGGTCCGTCACGCTATGGCATAGGCCGTGGGGGCCGCAACTTTCGTGGTGAGTACTTTACTCAGCTGTTGACTTCTTATATTCCAGCTCTTGTGTCAGTACTTTATGTTGGCTGTATTGTTTATAATTCCCCATAGTTAGTGCTTTCATTGCCACAGAAATGTTTATGCCTTCTGCCTTGTCTTGCCTTCATTTCAAAAGCAGTTTATTAGTTTCTCTAGTGCCAGACAGCTTCTTCCAATAGGAGTGCTGTTATTTGAGTTTAACATGAGTACATAGTGTCTAGCGACCGGGAAAACTGGGAAAAGTGAGGGAATTTTTAGCCACCGGGAAAAGTCAGGAAATTGCCAGGGAATTCGTCAATCAAGCAGACACGTCAGGGAAAACTGTCTTGGGGCCTGCCCACACCCATATTCTAGTGCACTGTAGCACAGCCGATCGCTTTGGGCGAAACGCTAGCGTCAGGGGAATGAAATTTCCATAGAAGGACGATAGGAGGGGTGTCCAAATTCCATGCTCAGTTTGCTTTTTTTTTTTTTTTATGTAGGGAATCTTGAAGGCAACGCATTTTGGTAGCGAATATTGAAGGCAATGCCTTCTTACGACGTCAAGAGCCAAAATTAAGTAATCGAAGTGGAAGACTGCATGTTTTCGGCGTCACCTATTTTTGAGCCATCGTTTGCACGAACTGACCTCTACTAAAATTAGTTTGTGCGTTCTGGCTGCAAAGGCAGGGTAACGTAGCATATCGAGCCGAGCCATGACAAGCCGCACGCAATAAATCCAGCATGGCGACGTCTCTTTGTTGTACCACAGCCTGTGGTTGTACAGTGCGACTAGGCTCTACAGTTAAACCTGGATATAACGAAATTGAGAAATTCCCGGAAAACTTCGTTATAAAGAGGATGTCGTTATATGCAGGTTCGGCACGAAAATTCAAAAAATAAACACTTCAGTAAGCAAAACGGTTACAGACGGCAGAGCTGACCCAAAACAATTATTTTGGGCGAGAAAACATTTACAGCTGAGAACACTTATGTGACCACTTATAGTACAGGACCGGCAATAATGCGTTTTTTTCTGACCCCCCGCATACCGCTAAATGTGCAGCCCCCCTCACACCCCCCTCCCCGATATGAAGGACCGGTTATAATGCGGCTGTCCAGAAATCGCGAACAATCGAGGTAGGGAGCAGGCTTCACAAAGGAAGTGCGCCGCCCGAAAGAAGCGCAGCGAATCACTGTGGGGGAGGAAGGAGCGCGGAACGAATTAACAATGAGTGGAGGGAAGAAAAAAAAGGCCACGGCAGCAATGCGTTGTGTGCGCGCCCTCTGAGGATAGGATTTCCAAGGCGAGGGAGAATGCTACTACAGCCGTTTGTCAGCCGCGACCACTACCCACCCAACACGCGCCCCTGTCCTCCAGTTTACCTCTGTTTGTCTCCAGTTCTTTTTTTTTTACCATTTCACGCGCGCTGCCCTTGAATCACCCCGCGATTTCCTGTGCACCCGATCCCTGTGTTGTCAAGGGCAAACTTCCCTGCGCCGCCTGTGACCCCACGAGCTAGGCCTAACAAGCGCTCTCACCTACTGTCAGGTTAGCGAAGTGCAGACTCGCGCAGCAACCAAAGAGTCGCGCTGCTAGCACGTTGAAAAAAAAGCTCGTTTTTTTTTTTCCTTCTCTCTTAAACCGGCGCGACTCGGTAACATCAACTGGAAAAGGAGGGTGACGGCTTGGCAGGCTAGGCCAGCTACAGAAAGCGGCGGGAGCAGGTTTGAAGTGAGGGGGAAAGGACACGGCCCGCGGCGGGATGATCGCCGGGTCGAGGGATGCAGGCCCTCCTCTCGCACGCACGCACACGTGCACTCGCTCTTGCCTCGCAGGCGCCATGTCTTTGAGCGCGCCAAGCGCGACACTGCCGCTTCGCATTCCGTTGCGGCGGAGGAGGTGCTTCCGGTTGTTGCTCGTGCAAAAGTGACAAAATTTGGGGCAAAATCTCAGGCTGCCGGCAGAGAAAATTCGTTATTTCGAGGGGTTCTCCCGCTGCCACTTCGTTATGTAGAGGTTTCAAATACATGTACTTCTATGGAGTAACGGCAGGGAATAGAAAAACTTCGTTATATCCAGGAATTCGTTATATAGATGTCCGTTATAAGCAGGTTTAGCTGTACTACGACTGAAACTGTGTGAATTGTGATCTTTGCGTTTTCGCGGACGTTCTCCCGTAGTTCCTGCGTAGTGCGAATTGTGGTGTGCGACGTCCGCGACTAGGTGCTTCTGTGATTTGAGGTGAACATATCCGTATATTTCTGTGACGACATATTCCGGAGAGAAGAAATCTGTCGGACCTGCAGCATTTTCGACGCGAGTATCAGTGTCGCGCGCTCCTTATCAATGCTGTGTTTAGGTGTCGCGCGCCGCAAAATATTTTTCATCGAAGATGTCAGGAGGCAAGAAGTGTTCCTTTAATGCGGACTGGGCAAACCCAAGTGTCTCCGACTATGCAAGTTGGATTAGGCCTGTGGAAAATTGTCCGCACGAAGCCATGTGTACAGTTTGCCGGAAAACGTTTTCGCTGAGCAACATGGGTCACAGAGCTGTTTCAAGTCGTACCTCTAGCAAGAAGCACATTGGTGCATTGAATTTTCTCAAAAGTGCTTCCCAGCCAAAGCTATTGTCATTTTAGGGGCGAAGCACCTTAGGGTCTAGCCTTGTCCGTCCGTGTTGTCCGTCCGTCACGGCACAGCACAGTTGCTACATATAGTGTGGATGTGTGGGCCGATCCTGGAGGCAGTGCACTCAGACGGTGTATATGCAGGGTTGTCGGGTCAGAAACGATTCTAACGAGTTCCTGCTAAGGCGCCCGGGCTGTTGGCGTCTAACGGCGTCGTCGTGGCCGTGGTAAAACAAGCCAATTAGCGGCGGCTGACGTTTCTTGTGCGAAACGCCGCAGCACCTTATGACAGCTTTGTCGTCGGCTCTCGCTGTCACGGTATATAGAAAACCGTCGCTATATAGTCGAAACATGTGTGTATGTGCATATAGAACTCAAGACGACTTACGACTTATAACAAGGGGACTAAAATGCAACAGCATTAAAGAGGAACCAAATCAGTGCATTTGTATGTATATAAAATTTATGTCACTCATTTCACATTCGCAGTGGCTGCGTGCCAGTGACGTACTGTGATATACCGGTAAAATACCCAGTGCTTCGCCACTTGTCATGATTCACATTAGTGGAGATGCAGTGATTTTTTTTAAGAGCCCGACGGACGCCTCGCCTAGCAGTAGTGCTGGATCTGCGCCTGCAGCTCTGATTAAAGAGCTACAAGAAAAAAAGCAAAGGCTGCTCGTGAAGCACAGCTTGAAGCTTCCATTCTTCAAGACGAGATAAACTCTCTCAAACCCTAATTGATTACGAGGGCAGTTGCAATAAATGTTTTCCTCTACAATGAAATGTGTTTTCTGTATACCCTTTTTATATGCTTCACGGACCATTTCCTCAAAATGGTGTCTGTTGTATAGGTCAGGGAATTTTAGCTAAAATGGTCAGGGAAAACCTGGAAAAGTCAGGGAAATTGAATTCTCCAATTTGCTAGACACCCTGGAGTATACTGTAACAAGTATCATTCTAAATAGGGCAACTTGGTGGTGCTATGAACTGCACACAACTTTGGTGACTTTATTACCTTCTTTGTCTCCTTGTATGCTTGCACATTGGATATCTCTGCTTGGTTTTATTCAAAGGAATTGAGCTATAGAAGTTAGCATACCATATTTTTCATTTCTGACAGGATTTGTTGAAGAGGATGGCTATGCAGACTTCGGTAAGTGTTGCACGTTTCCATGTTTACATCGCAGATTAAATTTAGTTGTTGAACTTCCCTCCATATAAAGGTTACAGTAGGTATGTTGAAACATTTGCAAGAATTCATGGTGGATCTAAACAAAATAAAAGGCATAGTTAAACCTCAGTATAATGAAGTCAATAAAACAGTTTGTTTCATTAACTCTTGCATTAAGGTACCATGGGCCATCGCACATGAAATTGACTGTTGCCATCTTGCACCACTCTTTGAACCCTCTTTCAGTTTCAATTTTCTTTGTTTACATTTTGCATATGGATGCACCGCTGTAAGTGAAACTTGAACTCTAGGTACAGTACACTCAATACAACGGATACATGCTTTTGGATGTAACTAAGTATATTTCAGCTAATACCCCTGTCACACGAGCTTGCAAAAGCTTTTACATAAGTAGTCTTTTATGAAGTTGAAAGGCCTTTTTTTAAATGAAAAGGCCTGCGCCACAGACTATCTCCTTTTAGTGTTTTCTTTGTAACACGTCACCCAAAGTGTAGCGCTAGCCTTCAAAACAGAAGCAGAGCAAATAAAATGATGTATTGTGGGCGTTTATTAAGCACGTCTTCATCATCTGTATTTTACCATTATCACCATGCATTCTGCGTATCTTCATCGCTGGTCTGGGATAATCATCGCGTTTGTGCCCATCGCGTTGGCATCATCGGGCGACCTTCCGAGCTACTGAGAATAAACATCGTCCAAACCGAGGCCTCATAGTATCATGATATACAAAGTGAATATTTATCGCTTTGCATATTTTTTCATATAAATTTAACAGTGCCAGATTAAGAAACAATAAAGTGAGGATGCATTATAGCGATTCAAGAAGCATTTGCATAACTAGTGACATGTGCAAGTTCGTCTGGCAATACTGGGCTTGTGTGTGTGTGTGTATTGGTGCTCTTGCCTTGTCATTGGTACAGCACTGAGGAAAAAGCAATAACTGCAAGCTGTATGGCGGGGATTCTTGTTGTGGAAAGGAAGGCAGGCGCTGCAAAAGCAGTCGAGGATGTTATCAAGCAGTAACTGCTGCTGAGCAGTTCCATACTGTATGCCTCGGCGCTGCCTCTAAGGATCTGCAATTGAACACTGCTCTGTGCATGCGTCAAAGGCTCTTTTGTCACCAAATCTGTTTTGCAAATCTCTTCCTAGAGCAGAGATTCCCCATGACTGGTGTTATGCAAAAATAACCTCCATACCAAAAAAAGCAAACCAGTCCGTACCATCCATGTACAGACCAATATCGCTGTTCTGTGTTAACAGGGTTCGCACAGCCCCTTGAAATCCTTAAATATCCTTGATTTTAAAAATACAAGTTCAAGGGCCCTTGAAACTCCTTGAATACACGTGAGCACCTTTTAATCCTTGAAAATGCCATGGTGTTTGCTCTGCAAGAGGAAATTACTGACGTACCTCTAAGTCACCCCGATTTTAAAGGCATTTTCGCTTACGAATGACCATGAAAACAAGCTGTCTTGACTAAAGGGTGTCGGGAAGTTTCGGTTTTAAATTACACAGCCTTACGTTCTCTGGCAACTAATATTGATTGGAAATCGAATCCAATCCAAGGCATATCGCTCGGTCAGGCTACGGTCCCTAAACTGGCTAGTCTGCCTCTGCCGTCTCCGCGCCATTAATGCATGCGCAGGCGGCGCTGCTATCTATTAGAGCGAGTTCTGCGGATGCCAAGCAAGTGGAATCGGAGGCGCGTCTTTTCGTTTTAATTTCGTCTCCCGCATGATTGACTCACTTCCATACTGTTTGTGCTGGCAGCGACTGAAACGTGCAGGGGTGCGATCCCAGCCGTGACCTGGCCTGACCGGAGGGGAGACGTGCGTTGTCTCACCTAACTGCGCACACAGTCTCGTAGCGCAGCACACCAAGCGGCTGGCGACGCCAGGCACTACTCTCCATGCCGCCGCTACACCCGCGCTCGGCACACTAGCAAGTCTTGCGTCTGTTTACTTTGACAAGATGCCAGGCGGGAAGTGCAGATATCAGTCTGCTTGGCTGCAACATGCGGAATATCGTAACTGGGTGCGACCGCAACCAAGCGATCCTTATCGAGCTAAGTGTGCAATATATCAGAAGATGGTCAACATTGCAACGATGGGGGAGTCTGCCTTAAAGAGCCATCAGAAGGGCGTGAAGCGTCGATCCAAAGCGGCAGCAGGTGAGGGCTGCTCATCCGTCGCTAGTTTTATGCCAGCAGCAAACCTGACGTCCGAGGCTACTTGTGAACGTGAAAGCACGGCAACTTCCTCTCGGACTGCGACTCTTGGTGAAGACTACAGAAAGCATGATTCCGCGATCGAAGCAGAGATTTTGTGGACGGTGAAAGTTGTGTCATCGCACTACTCCTATTGCTTCTGTGGATCCATTTCGCAACTATTCTACAAGATGTTTCGAGACAGTGAAATCGCACGTAGCTTCACTTGTTCTGAGAAAAAATTCGCCTATGTCGCATGCCATGGTCTGCGCCCATTTTTCACTTCAAGTACGACAAATGATGGAAAAGCCTGAGCATTTTGTAGTACTTTTTATGAAACCTTGATTGAACACCTGCAAAAGAAACAACTTGATGTTCACGTCAGATTGTGGAACAACCGTGAGGTGACAACCAAATATCTGACTTCGACATTCTTGGGTCACAGCACAGCGGACTTCTCTTGCAGACGTTGACGGAAACACTCGCGTCCTTTCCCCTCAGCAAGATCGTGCAGCTCTCGATGGATGGCCCGAATGTCAGCTGGAGTCCTTTCAGCAAGTTGCAGCAGCACATGAAGAATGACTTTCAAGTTCAGTGCCTGGATATTGGTTCGTGTGGCTCGCACACAGTGCATAATGCTTATAAAGCAGGAATGCATGCAATGAGCTGGCCAGTCGATACCTATCTGTCCAGCTTATTCTCACTCTTCCACGATGCACCAGCCCATCGTGGAGATTTTGTTGAAGAGACGGGTAGTAAGCTATTTCCACTTCCATTCGTACCCCACCGTTGGGTCGAGAATGTGCCAGTACTGGAGAGAGCCCTGGCTATGTGGGAGCATTTGAAGCACTACACTGAAGCAGTGGGGGACCGCAGGCTACCCGTGCGGAAATGTAGAGTGTATGAGAACGTCAGTACTTTTCTAAAGGACCAGCTTGCGCTTGCAAAACTGAACTTTTTCCTAAACGTTGCAATGGTTGTGCAGCCTTTCTTGACTGTGTTTCAGAGTGATTCTCCCAAAACTTCTTTTTTTTTTTTTAGCAAGAGCACTTGAAAGTATCTTGAGGAGCCTCCTTGCAAGGTTCCTGAAGCGCTCGGTATTGACAGAAGCCACGAGCATCACGAAACTCCTGCGAATTGATGTTGGTGATGCTGCAAATTACATGTCACTTGAGAAGGTGGACGTTTGACAGGCAGCTGAGAAGATCTTAAAGAATGGGAAAGCGAGTGCCAAGTATGTCTTTGAATTTAGAAGCGAGTGTCAGAAGTTCATTGTGAACATAATCCTGAAAATTGTGGATAGAAGTCCTCTTGGGGTACCCTATCATTGGAGGGTTGTCATGTTTCGACCCCAGAGAGATGTTGGACAGAAATGAGCCTCGAGAAGCTGAAAGTTGTTCTTAACAGTTTAATCGACAACAAGCTTCTTCCTGAGCACAAGACAGATATTGTGTGTGCACAGTATATTCAGTTCTGCGAAGAAAAACGACATGAACTGCAAAACTATGAAAGAGACCATGAGCACCTTGACATTCTCTTCGTGCGCCTTATAAAGCATGACCCGTCGTACTCGATCTTATGGGAAGTGCTGCGTTCTCTTTCTTAGCCATGGACAGGCTTCAGTAGAAAGAGGTTTCAGTGTGAACATGCAAATCGCGGACGAAGATATGGCAGAGCTGTCATATATATCTTTCAACGAGTCATCTGTGAGGCCGTGAAAACCCACGGTGGGCTGCTTAACGTTCCACTATCAAAAGAACTGAAATCATCAGTGTGCCAAGCCAGGCATAGATATGCATTATACTTCGACGAACAGAAGAAGCAAGCTGTGTCACAGCAGGTAACCTTGAAAACAGATTGAGCTAGAGCTACAGAGCATGCAAGAGAAGAAGACAAAGCTAAAAAAGTCTGAAGTGCGTGCCGGAGTCAGTGGATCGCTTTTCAGAAGATGCTGAAGTGAAAAATGACATGTCTTGTCAAAGCCAACAGTTTCCGTCAAACAGCTAAATAAAAAGAGGTGGTGATAGCTGCTCTTGAAAAAGAAATTAGTGTGAAACTAGAGCTCATTTCTTAAGTCATGTGCGGGAATAAAATTACGTTAACACTCCTTAAAGGGACCCTGAAACGGTTTTGACAATTTTGTGAAAACATGGTGATCCGGTAGAGTGAGTCATTAGGATCATTAGAGGACAGATTTCAGCGCTCTGCGTAAAGTGTGTAATTTACAATAAGGCTTTGAACACGCGCATCGCAAAAGATCGCAGCAGCTCGTCAAAATGCGTTTTCAAACGCCCCCGCCTATCGAACGATGGAATGGGAGGCCGCTGATTGGCCCCCTAACAAGTGACGTGCACGTAATTTTCCCAATCTAACTGCAAAAACGTGCTCGTACAACGTGCTCCGTTTCAGCCAACGGTATCGTCGCGGCATCTGGCGGCGTACACACGAGTCGCCAGCGCTCTATTACAGAGGCTAGCACTGCCGAGGCCGGGGACTTCAGTAAAGATATCGGGGCGCTATTTCGCTGCGGAGGGCTCCGCAGGGCGGCTGTCGAGGGAGGCGCAGTCACAATACCCCCTATACGGCAGCTCTTCCATCAATGGTTGATGCTCCCACAAGAGCCGTGCGCTCGGTAGATTTTAAAAAAGAACAGTTTTGTGTAAAGACGCGCAATAACCATGCGCTGTAGGTTGAGCGGGAAACTATTCACAATCATGAGAACACATTTGCTGCGAGATGACTCCATCAAAGCCACTGGCAGCGGCTGCCGCGCGATACACACGGCGGCAGATGGAAGTGGCCACTCGCGATTTCCATTTATTCGTGAGTACGTTACTCGCATTCAAGAAGCGTTTTTTTCGTCTCAAATAAAAAAGAGTACTAGCAAGTCCTCTGATTCAATGCACGGCGCTAACGTAGCCACAATCGTATCACGTTAATACACTTCCGAAAACGACGGTGGGAGGTTAGTCGCTCTAGGTATGGTGGCCAAAGGGCACAGATCGGGAATGCCAACTTTCAAAAGTCTGCATCACCTTTACTTGCGCCAGAATGTATGCAATGGTAAATTAATACGCTACGCTTTGGTCATAACGATGGAAACAAGGGTGCAAAGCTGTCCCCACCTAGCAGCACCCCTAATTTCTCGTTTCTCTTGCCGTTACTAGCGGCACACGGTTCGACTTCGATACTAAGTCGACCCCCCAACATTGGATTGTCAAATTTGGAAAAAAGGGTTGACCTACAATCGTGTAAATACGATAACTATAATCAGTACAGCGAAAAGCTGTAAGATTCATATTTAATGCCTACCAACGTGACACATCTCCGTCTGCTCTTGTGGAAACTCTAGAATGGAGACATTATCGCGAGAGAATGAAGCTGTTCTATCTGATACATAATAATAAGCTAGCAATGCAGAAGAGTAATTATATCAAACCAATTTTATGCTGAGAAGCATGTGCCTCCCACCCTAAAAGAGTTGCTGAGCACCTTTGCCATACAAACATATACAGGCATTCTTTTTTCCCATGCACAATAAGCGATTGGAACAACTTGCCACCCGAGATTCTTGAAAGCATCGATCTCAACTCGTTTCTCCATGCGTTACCTGTTCCATATGTCTCATAACTACACCTTCATTTATTCAGTGCGCTTTATTTTGGTACCCATCTTGATCAGATTGATCACCAGACTACTTTTGTATTGTTGCTGACTTTATTTCCACTTCATCACATGCTAAACGGCTCATCATCACATTTCTCCTTCATATCTGCACTGAGCCTCTCAGTCATGCGTGCTGCATGATGTCCGAGATTGCATCACGGCAATCTTGGAGACTACACCCCGAGCATATTTAGGCTGATCTGCGCCAGCCGGCGTGAGGGAACAGCGATAGCAGGGAGGAATGCAGCACTGCGAGTAAATGATATCACCGCTTGCACGCGGCTATGCTCGCCCACCATTGTTTTCGAGACGCCATGGATTGAGTGAAGCGGCAAAGCCATAGCGAGGCCGTTTGAGGGACTGGGCTGGTTCAGAGTTGGCGGTGTGTTTGTTATGCGAGTGCGTTCATTCCGGGAGTACGGCATTTGTTTTTATGAATGTGAGAAGGTTGATTACTAAGGACCTTTTTTCCGTGTCACAAAAAATGGGAGCACATTACAATTTATGGTTGACTTTTCTTTTTTTTTTTGGTCGCAGGAAACGGGTGCGCGTTAGAATCGAGGGTGCGGTAGAATCAAGTACATACAGTAATTGCTATCGCAATAACCCCCCCCCCCCCTTGCCTCCATTGAATAAATCTCCCGGATTTCGTTTCTCCAAACTTGGCAGGTATGACATTTTTGCTGTGTTGGCACTCTCTCACAACAGATTTGAACACATCGGTGTTTGCTTGCTCAAGCTGCAGCAAGTTTTAAATTTAGGCTGGCAGCATTTGTGGTGTTTGGTTTAGCTGAGCTCCCAGCCAAGGGAGTCTGAAGGCACATGACATGGATGCATTGCCAACGTGTTCCTGTGCCCCATACTAGTCACTGTGTCATTTCTGAGATAATGACTTGCAAAAAAAAACGAAGCAAATTTCATTGAGTAACAAGATTTAAGATTGTGGATGCAGTTGCACGCGCTGAGAAGTAGGCATACATTGCAGGAATGGAGGTTATCCAAGTAGACAGCGAGTTCATATGTGAACGACAAAGCTATAGTCAGGACAAGCAAGTGTAGGGGAAATAATCCTAAGCGCTTCAGGTAAATGTGAATAAAAAGTAGCGCTTGTTTGTTTACCATATTTACTCTCGTAATGAACGCTTACCTAACTTTAGTAGTCAAATTCCGGCGCAGTTCTCTCGCATCGCTCGCTGCGGCGTGCTGCCATGCATGCTGCACAGGCTGGTGGCGCACCTAAGCCTAAGCATGGTCGGGGCAGGGTCTCAGAGATAGCCGCGATGCACACTCGGACGTCATATTTATGTGCACAACTAGGCGGCTCAGCACAGATGAGGGAGAAATGCAGTGGTGAGCCGTTCTGCGTGCGGCGGTGGCAAACATCTCCTCTCCCATTATGGCTTAAGGGGGGAGGCTACCTTGGAAGGGCAACTTTTTTGTTTGTTGAGATATCCTAATGAAATTTTCAGGGTAGGCTGATAGCAAAGCCATTTGAATAACCACAAAATTTCATGCATTTATGTCCACTGGTTCCGAAGTTACAGCCATTTATCAGGATAGTCCACATGGGTTGCTTAGTCAGGCTCTGGTGAATTTGGTAAATGTGCTAGCACTGTGAAATTTACTATGATGATTCCTGGATGGGTGCTCTACACTAAGACAGAGCTCTTTTTTTAAATTTCCTTGCTGAAAATTTTTAGCAGAGCACTGGATTTAGTGTTTGCCATTTGGCTTTTATCAATGAAATTTGAATTAATTATTACAAATTACAGACACGATAAATTTAAAAAGCGGCTTTGTCTTTGTGTGGGCAATTTATTAAGGTACACAATAAAATAAAACTGATAGAAATCTGATGAATGGTTCCAGAGATATCACCCGACTAAACAGCCTCACTGGCCAAAAAGGTCATTTTGAGAAAACGTGCTTTTAAAGTTACGAGCACATTTCTGTGTCTAAAATAACGCTGAAGGGTAACAAAGCGTCATTTTTCTGCACTGCTATTCTTTTCCGATTCTCCTGGTTTTGTTTTCCGGCATTATCCATAAACGGGTTGCGATCGCCGATGCCGATTCGATATGCTAGACGCGCTTCAACATCGGCAACTACGCCTCATCTATCAATGGCGCAGAATACCTAGGAGTTGGAAACATCGCTGCAGTCGCCTTGCGCTGATAAATAAAAGCAACTTCGGCATGATAAGGCTAGTCGTGGTCATGGGTAGCACGCTGCCCCGTGGAATCGGCCTTTACGTAATGCGTCAGCGCACGGAACGGCCGAACGCGTGTAGCGTCCCTACTGCCGGCGCCTACAACCGCGATACGATCTTGCAGGCGCGGAGCGCTTATCACGCGAAAGCGCGACGAGAGATAAGATAGTAGCGGGGAGGCGACTTCAGAAAGTACCGCGCGCGATAACGAAAAGCGAAGCGGAAAACTATGGCCAGCTGCACGGCGACAGCAACGGAACAGGCGCTAGGCCTAGCCGCAGCAGACGACGCAGGGAGCGACCGCCGGAGGAGAACGGCGCGTCATCGCGCGCAGCAGCCAATGGCAGTCGCGCGTTCCCCCACTTCCTCGAGGAGCGCGCGCTTAGCCCAATCGCGGCTTCGCGTGTGAGCCGCGGGAAACTCGAAAGCCCCCGCGAGCTCCCAATCATAAGCGAATCGGGCTTTGACCACGCCACCACCGCTCCCGCCGATGGTGGAAGAAAAAAGCGCAGGAATTTACGAACAAAACAAAACCAAAATGGCGGCCGTAGGTTGAATGGCGCGAAAACGGCGCTCGCTCGAAGTTGGATGTTTCGGCGCGCGTTTGGCCGGCGCAGAGGGTGCCGCGGCTCGCGATATACGTGATTTGGGGTCATTTTACGTCGAATTAGGCGCTGACATTTACAGAATAGGTAGTTTATTATACACTGAGCCCAAATATGCGGTTTTCCAAAAATCGCATTTGCCGCGATTTTTCGACTTTCAAGGGCCGCATCCCCCCTTAAGTCCCTACCAAAGGACTTTAGTTATGGCCACTGGTGAACGCTACCTAATGCTAATGGAGCTGGGCGTCTTTGAGGGGAACGTGCGCAGTGAAACTGAAACCTCATTTTGTATCGTTCTAAATCAACCCACACGAGGCAACGGAGCAAATTATATCATTGATTGGAGGGTCAGGATCTCGAATACGCACGTAGTACAAAATCTGCAGAAAACGTTTCACGGCCCCTTTAATAAATGCACCTCCCAGCTTTGCTTTGACTTTTTTTTTTTTTGAAAAACATTATTCATCATGTGAGTACATAGGCTAATTTTACGTTGGACATTTGTTACTTGTTCTGCTGGCAAATTACAGTAGAATCTCGATGATACAAATTCGTAGGGAGCATGTAAAATATTCTTATCATCCCGAATTCATATGAGCCAAAACAAGTTAAAGCTGATCATGAAGATTAACAAGAACTTTATTGGGGTCAACTACTTCTTGCTGAAAAAGTCCATGATGTTCATTTGAACTTTTTTAACTTCGCTGTCCCTCAAGAAAGCCGCCTGAAAAGAATAAAACCGTGCTGCGGCTTCTTCACTCACGCTGCCGGTGCTTACGGTGCGACGCAGTACATCGAGGGCGTCAAGGCTTTCCGACATTGACGGTAGGAGATCACACTCACCGCCATTTTCACCATCACTCTCAGACTCGGTATCCTTTGCCTCGTCGACCAATTCTTCGATGGATCGCAGCCCACAGGTCGCTACGTTGTCGTCCACATGACGAAGTCTCGCGCCGTAGCTCAAGTTCCAACGTTCTTCCAATCCTCGATGTGCAAATCGTCGTCAGGCTCTTGGTTTTCTTCCATCGGAGCCGCATCAGATTCCGTGAAAAATTGACATTTGCAAAAGCAGTTCGCGATCATGTCCTGGGTCACATTATCCCAGGACATGGCCAAGAAATGTAACGCATCAAACAGGCTAATCCGCAATTTTTCACCCTTGCGCTCAATTTTTGCCAGGAGCCTCCGCACAAGCAATCCCTTGAAATGGTGCTTCACATTTCGGATTATTCCCGCATCCAGCGGCTGTAGACGGCTCGTGGTGTTTGCGGGCAGGAACCTTACGGCGACATTGCTGAAGTTTCAGTCAAAATTTTTGTTTTTCGCTGCCATTTTCTGGTCCAAAGTCGTAAGGAACTTGCGGAAAAAATCTGCAGTCAAAAATCTGAGTCAGTTGCTCGCGTGAAGCGGTCATTTCGTGCGTTCGTATCGTCTACAGTGGCTGGGGAAACTGTTCGTATCATCGCGAAATTCGCATCAACCGTAATCGTATCATCGAGATTCTACTGTAAAATTAGATTATTATTGGGAGAGCTGCATTGGTATGGTGTGATGTTGGAGCTAATTCAGATTAACAGTCGCCTTGAGGCACCTACTACTATGCGCACCTGCTCTAATGTAGAATGTGTGCTGCAGTTTTAAATTACGTGTGCACATTAGAATGGAATCCGAACGAACGACACCGTTACCATAATGCTATCGGCATCAAAATGGCTGCCTCCTACGGGCGTTGTCGAACGGTCACTGCCGAAAAAACGAAGTAGCGGCGCAGTGGTCTTGGATGGGCATAGTTTCTCTAGTTTCTGTGTCGTCGCCAGTCCCCCTCATAACGAAGCCATGACGCACATGATGCATTGGCCGATGATACTTGCCGCGCTGGCTTGGCCGTCTTGCGGCCAACCGAAGTCACTGCGTCACCGATGCAATTTCCAAGACACCCAGCTGCACAGGCTTCCGATAGCGTTCGCTGGCGGCCGTAACAGGAGAATAGATGTTTCCCATAACAGCATGCAAAACTGCTCATCACATTTTTCCCTCATATCCGTGATGAGCCCAAGCCTCTCAATCATGCACACTGCTTGACTGAAGCTCGAGATTGCATCGCGGCAATCTGGGAGACCACGCCCCAACCATACTTTCGCCAGCCTGCGCAGCACGCGGCAGCGGGCATGAAATAACTGCGTTAGCACAGAGGAATGCTGCACTGCGAGTAAATGATGTTACCGCTGCTTGCACGCGGCTACGCCCGGCAACGTACGGCAGTTTTATCGGGACGCAGGAGTTATGAATCGGCATGCCAAATGTCTTTGAGACACCACACATCAAGTGAAGCGGGAAAGCCACAATGCGGCCGTTTGTGGGACTCCAGAAGTTCAAAGTTAACGGTGAATTTATTATGCGAGTGCGTTCATTTCGCGAAGACGGCGTTTGGGTTTATGAATGAGGACTTTTTTTTTCTATATCAGGAAAAATGGGTACGTGTTACAATCAATGTTTCACTTTTTTGTCGCGGGAAACAGGCGCGTGTTATAATCGAGGGTGCAGTACAATCGAGTAAATGTGGTAGTAGTTTTAAGGATCAGGTCACTATCTCACCACATATGCAACGACATCACCACGCAATGCCACTCACGCTTACACTATTCTAACAGGCCACACTTCATCAAACCATTGATTTTACGTTTTGAAGAGTATTGCCGCACATACAATATTTGTAATGACGCACTCAATGTCACCATGAAACTGCCAAGACTGCCACCATGGTCTGATCTGACGCAGCTATGTGACTTTTCACTGACCCATCTTAAGAAACAGAACACCGCACCAGAACACATAATTCAAGAATTCCGCACACTTCAGGACAAATACAAAGGATATGCAGAAGTTTACACAGATGGCTCAAAAACAAAACATCATGTAGGCATTGGGATTGTTACAGAGGAAAGCGCTGTCAGTGTTAGAATACCTGAGTTCATGTCTATTTTCAGCGCTGAAATGTATGCCTTATGGGAAGCAGTACAAAAAATCATCACCGAGAAACACCGACAAGCAATCATATACACTGATTCATTAAGTTCATTAGAGGCGCTACATTTAAAATCCGAGTGCGAACCTTTACTCGGTGATATCTTACACATGATTATGTCATGTAACCAGGATGTGACTATCCGTTTCTGTTGGGTACCAAGCCACATAGGGATACCAGGCAACGAAAAGGCGGACGAATGTGCGTCTTTAGCAGCACAGACATCGGTAAAATGAATAAATTTTCCCCTTAAAGACAGTATACGTACTGTTTGTCTAGCATTGGTATCAAAATGGCAGCAACAGTGGGACTCCTGCACGAGCAACAAACTCCATCTGGTGAAGCCCATAGTGGGCAAATGGAAGTCGTGCCATCACCAAGAACGGTTCATTGAGGTTATACTATGCCGACTCCGCATTGGGCACACTCACCTCACCCACAATTTTTTGCTTAGAAGGGAACACTTGCCGGAATGTGAAAAATGGCAACAGCCATTAACAGTTATACATATTCTAATCATGTGCCCATACATTGAAACAGAAAGATGAAAACATTTCAGAGCACTATACAAACATCACATACCGATGCACCCGAGTCAAATTTTAGGAGATGATTCACCTGTTCCATTGCCCAATGTTATCAATTTCCTAAAAGAAAGTGGATTCCGACGTAAGGTTTAGAATTACAAATACATATACTGGTTATCACTAAGTACCTGGTGTTTGGCGCAGCTTAGCCTCAGTCAGTCGCTCTTGCGCCATTAAACCCAATTTAACTAACTAAATGTGGTAGTTGTTGAATTAACCTGCCCCACATTGCCGACTTAAGTTCAAATTGATGGTTAGCTGACGACCCCCTGCATATTACAGACTTCTCGTGACATCAGGTGAGAAACAGCTAAGGGTTTATTGTAACAAGTGTCAACTGAAGTATCTCTTTCATGAGGATGATGGCGCCCACTACGCTGCATGCCGGGAAGCATGACTTCTTTAGCTTTCAATGAGTGGTCGCTTATATCGAATTCGGCTTGTAACGTATTTTTCCACTGTCCCATTCATTTTGTTATAACGAGGGATTACTGTACTTGTTGCAGTAGTGCACTCACCAGAAAAGCTGATTTGTAGTGCTCGTATGTATTAGTTACGATGGCTTCACTTTTAAATGTATCTCAGAAGGGTGGGAATAGCTTTCAAATTCAGAATCATAGAAAGTTAGCTGCACAAGGTTCAGAATAAAGCCGCATCTGTATTACCAATTCATGCTGTTTCAAGCACAGTGAGCACAAACGCTGCTTTGTGTTGGTGCCTGCTCTGTTGCATGGTGAGCACTTGGACATGACATTTTTATTTTACGGTGTAATTTACCCATTTTTAACCAGTGGCACCAGCAGTAGTGTCAGTTCGTTATGTTGGTCTGCCTGTACGGCACCAATGAAACTTCCCAATGCTCAAATAGCGGATAAACATCTGTTGTGTTCTGGTTCAAAATACATGTTATATGGAAATACGGTTGTAAATAGCCAAATACTTATATCAAGGTTTAATTGGGGTGCTTCTTGCATTCAACTGAAACAAACAGCATTTTCAGGAGGCTCTGGTGGTGGTGCTCGTTTCTCAGCCACTGGTCACTTCGTGCACATGCGAGGTCTGCCATTCCGGGCCACTGAGCGTGACATTTTTGAGGTGAGTGCTTTTATATTGTATACCTGTTTTGTATTCGTGTAGGTCCTTCATGTGACTCCTAGGCCTAGTAAGATTATTGCACCTTCAGACACTCCTCATGTTTCATTTACATGGGGACTTCGCTACGGGTGCAACATAAATTCGGTGCTTAATTAAACCTCACTTTCAAATGGTCAGATGAGGTTTACGTCTACTCTCGGGCACAACAAATAGTTGATCATAAATTGTTGTCATTTAAAATTGTTACCAGAATGGCAGTGTCAAGGGTTGAAGAAAATTTTTGCTTTCAGTTTTTCCAGCCTATGAATCCGATAAATGTGCACCTGATCTATGAGGACAGTGGTCGTCCATCAGGGGAATGTGATGTTGAGTTTGCCACCCATGAAGAAGCAGTCAAGGCCATGAGCAAGGATAAAGCTCACATGCGTAAGTAATCCAGTCATCTGGTAGTTCACTTACATTTAGCTTAGCACCCTCCTGTCTGCGCATCCTTATTGATAGCCTGCTATTGATATAAAATTTGCCAGGTTTGAAGCATATGTGGTAGTGAGCAAAAAGAACACCAGTGTAACCATATTGCTTGCTGGCTTTGTTTTTCACTGTGCAGTTGCTTTAAGGGGGGATGCTGCACTTGAAAGTCAACTTTTTTATTTATAGGTAGATCTCAATGAAATTTTCACAGTTTGTGCATTTTGAAGTGCTGATTCTAAATATGTAATTACTTTTGCGATGGGGCAGATAGATTCCAAGATAATCTAAAATTACTGTGTATGCTGGGTCCTTTGTTTGGAGCAAAATTAGCATAATAACAGAAAGCCCAAACACAGTGGTTAGAGTACCAATACAATCTAGAATGTTTAAAGAGTGCAAGATGCTATAAATAAGCTTACTCGGCCAATTTTAGCAATAGTTAGAGGCCACTAGACTTGGTAGAAAAAAAGCGACCTTCAAGTGTCACACATGTGACCAATTAAAGAAAAACTTCCAAAGTGTACATTGTATTGATAATAGGCATATTGCATTTTGCATGCATTTATCTTTCTGGCAAAAAAAATAATGCTGATAGCTCAAATAGGACAGAAGCTATTTTGCTTCCTGTACGGCAAAAGTGTCAAAATTGTTGTTTTGAGAAAACGAGAAAAAACGTTTCAGTACGTTTTTACTACAAAAATATACACAAAAGCGTAAAAAAATGCACCAGGGGCATAATCTGGATGGCTCGATCTGTCGTGCTGTTGCCGGTAGCCACAAAAGTTTATCAAATCTAGCCTTCTCACGGGCGCGCGCCTCACACACTTCACTGGCACCGATCACATCCCCATCTACCCTCGCGAGTGCCGAGTCATCGCGTACGCTGTCAGGGAAGGCGCCCATACATACTCCTCTGTTGCTGATAGCATCAACGCGGTCATAGTCCACAAGGTGTACACTGTTGGGGTAGCGATAAAAGTTATCAAACCTAGCTTTATCACGGGCGCGCGCCTGCTGCCGCGTCCTTACTGTGTCCTTACTGCCGGCGTACGACCGCGATACGATCTTGCAGGTGCAGAGCGCTTATCACGCGAAAGCACGACGAGAGATAGTAGCCGGGAGGCGACTTCAGAAAGTACCGCGCGCGCGATAACGAAAAGCGAAGCGGCAAGCCGCACGGCGACAGCAACGGAGCAAGCGCTAGGCCTAGCCGCAGCAGACGACGCAGAGAGCGACCGCCGGAGGAGAACGGCGCGTCATCGCGCGCAGCAGCCAATGGCAGTCGCGCGTTCCCCCGCTTCCTCGAGGAGCGCGCGCTTAGCCCAATCGCGGCTTCGCGTGTGAGACGCGGGAAACTCGAAAGCCCCCGCGAGCTCCCAATCATAAGCGAATGGGGCTTTGACAACGCCACCACCGCTCCCGCTGACGGTGGAAGAAAAAAGCGCAGGAATTTACGAACAAAACAAAACCAAAATGGTGGCCGTAGGTTGAATGGCGCGAAAACGGCGCTTGCTCAAAGTTGGGATGTTTCGCCGCGCGTTTGGCCGGCGCAGAGGGTGCCGCGGCCCGCGATATCCGTGATTTGAGGTGATTTTACGTTGAAAAAGGCGCTGATATTTACAGGATAGGTAGTTTATTATACACTGAGCCCAAATATGCGGTTTTCCAAAAATCGCATTTGCCGCGATTTCTCGACTTTCAAGGGTTAACAGGGGGCATGGGTGGTGGAGATATTTACTGTATTCATAGCCAAACTTGGTCAGACTTCTATATTTCTCAATGCTCAATTTAAATATGCAATAATTTTTCTTGTGGGGCTGCTAGATCAGGAGATAGACAAAGTTTACAGAGGCAGTGAAAAAAAATACTGCTCAGCAGAAAATGATCACTTGTGGGGATCATGGCATTCATCCCCGTCGCCATTGCACGGGCGTTTGCCTCTTTCTGCCTCTCCCACACCAAACCGGTTCTTCCCCGTTCTCTCCACTCGCTGCGTGCGCCCCCTCGGCGGATCGCGATGGTGGCGCTGCGCGCCGAGTCTAGCAGGACGCGGTGAAGAAACGTGGCTCTCTCTCTCTCTGGCAGTTGAAGGGTAAGCGCGCTTTTCGTTCCTGGTCCGTCAGCTCCTTTGAGCTCGTTCGGATGGAGTCCGCCGCTGTGCCTGTGCGCCAACGGCGAACGCCTACCCTAACGTTGCCCTTCGAAACGCTACGCCGTAGATTGTGCCCGTGTTTGTGCGTGGTCTTACTATGCCGAGGGCACTAATCGAAAGCGAACGCAAACGGCGTTTGCCCATACTCGGACGATCGGGCCCATTGGTCCGCGATCGCACGAGTGCACAGCACGGTCACAAGGGACCACTTTCCCTTCGCGGTTCTGCGAGCCATTGCCCGTGGTTGACGTGCTTGCGGCGCCCTTTCAGGCGTTACTACGGTCGCTGTGCAGTGTATGCGGTGTCGCCATGGTGCAATAAAATGTTGCGGTTGATCTGAGAGCAGTACTGTGTCACTGCCACACTGCACTAGACACCTTTGCGTGTGGAACGCACGTGTGCAACGGTGTACGAGATAGGTGACGGCCCACGTGGCCCTTTGGCTCGCTAAGCCCGAACCCACGATGGTGGCCGTATTCACGTTATATATGCACCACCCACACGCTGTAGAGTAAGGCACATGCAGTAGTGGAAATGCTGCATTATCAAACTATGGTTTGTCATTCTGAAGGGGATCAAAATGCAGTGTTTACACCATGGCCAGTGTAAATGAAAAGCAAAATCTAATTTTTAATATAACTGTGCAGAAAATTAAAATTCTGCTCTTAGTTTCTTCACTGCTTGGCCTAGAACTCTGAAATTTCTACCGCTGTACTTGGGCACAGGTCAGGAAAAAACCGTTGTCTCCCCATCAAAGGACCCCTCCAGCCATTGGTCTAGTTCTGTCAACGTGACGTCACAGCCAAACTGCCTTGTGCTTGCAGGCAGTGTTCGGAGCCAAGCATTCCTTGAATGCATGCATGTCGAAAAGTAGTTCATGAGGACACCTTCGTTTAGAGCAAAAATAAAACTACCCCAAATTCTTTTTTCTCCTTATTATACAACACATGAAAGAGCTTATTTGTTACACAACTGGAGTAATAAGTTTCACCTTTATTGCTTACGGTGAATTTCTGCTCTTCTGGGTTTCACCCAGCCGCTTGCGCACTGGTGTCAAAGCAAACGGTGATAGCCATGTACACCACATATGCAGAAGGACCTCTGGAGTAAGCAGCACTTAACACTGAAGACCAAATGCCTGCACAGGATCATGACGACCGCTTTGTGTCACACAGTGCTTTTGAAGCACCAATTAACGGATCAAACATTACACATTGTTGTATGTGCAATGGCGGCTCTTGCCCGGTAATGCCGAGCGCTCACGTGCAGACGCAACACCACAGCGATCGTCGTTATTGAGCATGTTAACACTGCACACAGTACGCAAGCAAGGTTTTTCACAGCATTTTGGGATACGACTGAATGGCACTACGAGGGGCGTTCAGTAAAGATTTTCCCTGACCCACTTCGTGTGGACGGAGAGCAGGTTGCTCCAAAAGCCATGTCGTGACTTCAGAAGTCGGAGTCTCATCTTCTGGAAACAGCTTGCCCTTCAAATATTACTTCACTGTTCGAAAGAGATGGAAGTCCAATTGTACGAAGTCGGTTGAAAAGAGGAATGCGGTAGAATTTCAAAGCCGCAGCAGCGTGCTTCCATCTGGACAACATGTGAGTTGTGAACTGGGGCATCGTCTTGCAGGAGGCGGACACCTTTGGTGAGCATGCCACGTCTCTCTTTTCTGATGGACTCTCGCAATTTCCACAGCAGTGAAGGATAGTATGCCCCAGTAATTGTGGCACCCATTGCTAGCAAATCCATCAAGACTACTCCGTGCTGGTCCCAGAAGACTGTGAGCATGACCTTGCCCGCCGCGGTCTGGGCGCGTGCCTTCTTTGGGGGCGCCGAGTCCAAGTGCTTCTACTGCATCGACTGGACTCAGTAGTCAATAGATCATAGGGATGGACCCAGCTTTCATCCTGTGTATTCACTCTTGAAAAAGTCCTCCTGGTTTCCACGGCACATGGTCAAGAGAGCCTGGGAGCACTCGGCACGTTCCTGCTTTTGGAAAGGTGTGAGCAGCCGGAGAGCCCAGAGAGTGGATACCTTACGCACATGAAGATGGTCTTGAATAATTTTTTCCGCAGACCCCACACTAATCTGGACATTTTGGGCGAGTTCTTGAACGATTACGTGGCGATTTTCTAAAATGGCGGCTTCCACTTGCTGGATGTTGTGCTCATCGTTAGCGGAGTGGGGTCGCCCTGCAATCGGAGCCTTTTCTATCGAAGTCTGACTGCATTTGAATTGACGATGCCAGTTCTTCACTACATCATATGATGGGGAATCCTCCCCTTTAACCTCTTTTATCTCATCGAACGTCTTCCTTGGAATGCGGTTTTTCAAGTATAGGAACTTGACGACTGCTCTCTGTTCCACTGCATTCATCACCAGTAAAATAAAGATCGTTATTAGTTCAGAGTTGCACATTGGCACGTGACCTATAGTGACATATGTCATTTCACATGCGCAGTTTGAGCACCCTGTAATAAATAGAAGTGAGTCAGGGGAAATCTTTATTGAACACCCCTCGTAAGGTCACCCTCAGACAGACACGAAAGCGGAGGCGGCCATTTGGTAAAGGTCCGTAAATGCAAATCTTGAGTGCGACACAGAGGCAGTGTGCCACCCTCAGAGAGTATGACGATGCTGATTGGTAGACACGAAGAGAGGAGGTGTCCATTTTGGTAGAGGTCCATATGGGCAAAAGAACATGCTCTTTGATTCCTATCTTGAGTGCAGCACAGAGACAGTCTGCCACGACATTTATGTTGTCACAGCGGCACCATTGGCGGGGGCTAAGGCCGGGGTCCATCATTTCGTAATTAGTTCTGTAGCAGCTGTAATGGCTCTTGAATTAGAACAGCTATTATAAAAATGTGGGGCCTTTTGTGCATACTACACAGATTTGTCCACAAAGCATCCCTATATGGCTTATTTTGCTGCATATGGGCTCTAGAGTGCCAAAAACTACCTACTGTATTTGCGCGAATCTAATGCGCACCTTTTTTCCGATAAAACGGGTCCAAAAATCGTATGCGCGTTAGAATGCGAACGAACAACGCCGTTACCATATCGCCGTCGGCATCAAAATGGCCGCCTCCTAACGCGCTTCCGGCACTGTTGAACGGTCACTGCCGAAAAAACATGAGCTAGCAGCGCTGTTTGGCGCGCATAGTTTCTGTAGTTTCTATGTCGCCGCCGGTCCCCCGCGTAATGACGCTATGACACACATGATGCGTAGGCTGATGATGCCGCGCCGGCTTGGCCGTCTTGCGGCTAACCAAAGTTGCTACGTGGGCTACGTCACCGATGCAATCTCAGAGACGCCCAGCCGCACGAGCTTTCGACAGCGTTCTAGGGTGGCCATAACGGGAAAATAGACGTTTGTTTCCCATCACCGCAGACGAAACGACTCATCATCGCATTTCTCCCTCATATCCGTGCTGAGCCCGAGCCTCGCAGTCGCGCGCGCAGCTTGACGTCTGAGATTGCACCACGCGACCACACCTCAACCATGATTAGGCTTAGTTGCGCCACCCTGTGCAGCACACAGCAGCGGGCGTGAGGAAACTGTGATAGCACGGAGGCATGCAGCACTGCGAGTAAATGATGTTATCGGCGCTTGCGCCCGCCTACACCTGGCAATGTGCGGCAGTTTTATCGGGACACAGAACTTATGAATAGGCGCGCCGTACGTCTTCGACACACCGCGGATCAAGTGAAGCGGAACTGCAGGGGTACAAAGTTAACGGTGTGTTTTTTATGCGAGTGCGTTCATTAGGCGAGTACAGCATTTTGGTTTTATGAATGTGAGGTGGTTGATTACTAAGGACTTTTTTTTTCAAATGGGTGCGCATTACAATCAATGTTTAACTTTATTTTTTTTTCATCGTGGGAGACGGGTGCGTGTTACAATCGAGGGCGCGGTAGGATCGAGCAAATGCGGTAATATGTGGAAATAACATGTTACATTTCCTACTTCTCCAGCAACAAAAAAAATCAGGGGTGCTCGTTGTATGTATGCCCAACATTTTCCTTCCTGACATTTCACATTGCAAAACCAAAATTATGTATAGAGATCAACATTCCATGTCGCCCATAGATACTCAGAATTTCACGAAGATCTGAAGCAAAATACCTGAACGTTTGTGCACAATATGTCAAAAGTCTACAAGTCATAAGTGTCATAAAGTGCGTTCAAGATGCTGCATTCCTGAAAGGGTGGCTGACAAGCTGCTCCGGCATGCTTTCTTCTGCAGCGCTGCCGATATGGCCCAGCTGATAGACATTCTTCCGTAGCTTTATCACATGCCCTTGAACACCTACAAGCTTTTCTTCATCGCTTTCAGAGGTGTTTGCAATAGCAACATCCGCCAATAGTGCAGCACAGTCAATGCCTTCCTATTTCTTTCGCTCAGTATTCGCAGCAAGGTGAGCATCCCGTTGGCATCGTGTGAAAGTCATCACCTCCTTTATAAAGGGACACTAAAGAGAAACTGATTCTAGTGTGGTTGATTTTGCCCCCATAGGATCAGTATTAGAAGAGAAAACGAAGGAAGCTTCATTTCTGAATTTCGCTCTGAAACCTAGGCATAACAGCGTGACATCACGGATTTCAAAGTGCTTTCTTATTTCAGCGCCATTGGCCCAATGAAACTTCATTGAACTTGTTACGTTTAGTCTCTGGCTACCCTACAACAGAATATAATTGATTTTTAGCGGGAAAATAAATTTGGGTTCCATAAAAGCAGTGATGGAAGTGCTGCGCAGAGGGAAATGCCTATACATTCTGTGCCAAAGAGCTGCTTTTTGGGCATATCGTGCCATGGGTGCGCTGAGGCCGACTGGAGGGCCTTTGACCAGTGGAACATGTGCAGGTTCACTCCAGGTTTGCAGTCTGTTCCGAAAAGGAAACTACTTTGTTGTAAGCAGCCAAGTCAAGCAAGTTTTCAGCCACTGCTAGTGGTTTGGGTGTATGCATGCCACTTTCTGGGGTGTCATGGTGCCGGCATGCTCTGTATGCCTGGTTATTGATTCATTGAGGTGTGACAATTTCTTAATATAGTCTAGTCCCACTACAACGAAAGCCGCTTCAACGAAATTTCCGGTACAACGAAGAATTTTCGGTTCCCCATCACCAGTCTATAGGAGTCAATGCATAAATATGCTCTCGCCACAGCGAACACATTTTTTTTGTGCAGTTTTACTTCTACGAAATTTGACGATGCAATTCCAGTCGTGAACATTCGATTAGCTGTGCAGTAAAAACAATCCCAAACATATTGGTGCATTTCAGAAGATAAAAATATGTCTACAATGTCGAAATCGCGTGTTGGCGCCACCGGAAACGGCTGCTGTTGACTGCATGGTTGATTGCCGATGTCTACTGATGCCATCTACCGATGTTTGTCGAGATAGCGCGTGTGACCACCCCTCTCCTACTGGCGCCCCTTTTGGTCCTTCGCCCGAAGAAAGAAGGGCTGGTCGTTTCCTCTCTGCTTGAGAAGCAAGCGACGACAGCCATAGCATGGGGTACGATGTTATCGCATTGTTCAGTTCGTTCAGCATAGATGGCTAGGTTATTTCATCTCGGGTAGCATATCCTTTGTCTAAATCTTCACAATGAATTGCTGCTTAACCTTATTTTTGTGCTGTCACTGAGGCACATAGTTTTATTTCCACATGTGGATGCCACCCTTTATCATTAGTCTGTCATGCTACAGCCCAAGGGTGGCAATAGGAAAGAGGAACACGTGATGTTAGTAATTAAAGATGAGTGACCGCACTTGATACATTACTGTATAATAACAGCGCTCTATTTCACGTGCACTTCCTTCACAACATGTGGTGGTCTCGCAGTGCAAACGAGCACAAGGGGTCCGCACCAAGCAACCCGACTGACCCAACAGCATCAGCTCTGTTTGATTGAAAGCAGTGTCTGGGCGATTTTGCATTTAATATTCACACTTGATGATGCTCCTCATCAAGCCATTTTCTTAATTGGAGATTTTTTGAAACTTATCTGCTCAATGAAAATAAAATTCTCAGTTTTCTAAAAGTGACTGTATCGTACTACAGACTTATGCAAATGTGATAGTGGTGTGCTTGTCACTGTACAGTCTGTAGCACCATATCATGTTCATTCGCATCTAGTCGAAGTGGTGCCATGGGATCAGATCCCGGCCGCGGCTTCTGCATTTTGAGGGGGTAAAACGTTGGAGGCCCATTACACTGTGCATGTTGAAAAAAGAAACCATGTGGTCAAAATTTCTGGAGCCCTCTGCTACGGCATCTCTCATAATCATAGCATGGTTTTGGAACGTAAAACACCAGAAATCAATCAATGCGTCTAAGTGTGTAATGTTACTCGTATCACCTGAATTTAACTTACCTATTTGCTGCTTACATTGCATTGTTACGTGGCGCGACATTAGGCCAATGGGGTATGAATATCTGAGAAGGCGAGATACAGTATACACTCTGAAAAAAAAAAAAAAAGGTAAAGGCAATGGCTTTGATGGTATTTTTGTCTGGCAACGATAGTTGTTGCCTGGGTATGCTTGCGTTCCTTTCCTTGACAACTTGATGCTTAGAACATTCCAGTGTACTATGCCATATCGTGTGATGGTGTGGACGCTGTTAGTGACTCTTGAATGTTTGTGCACAACATGCAGATTATTTTAACATGTGCACAAACATTCAGGCATTTGAAATTGTTAGACCTTCATGAAATTTTGCACGGAGTATCTCTGGACCATGTGGAATGTTGATATCTGTTACAACTTTTTGTTTTGTAATTTGAAACGCCACTAAGGGAAATGTAGAGTATACAACAAGCAGCTATCATATTTTTGTTGGAAATGTAGCATGTTATTTCCACATTTTCTATAGTTTTCGGCACACTGCTGTCCATGTGGAGCAAAGTGAGCCACATTGGGATGCTGTGTAAAAATTTTAATTAAGCCAATGTGGGCACAAAGGACCTTACATTTTGCTGTCATAGCTATTCTAACTTGAAAACTATTATAATTACATGTATTGAAATCTGCATTACACACACTACTAGTTGCAGAAATTTCAGAGCTCTAGGCCAAGAAGTAAAGAAAAATCCTTTTCGAGGAGTGTCTTCCCTTAACAGAATTACTGTTACTTTTCATTTCAGAGCACCGTTACATTGAATTGTTCTTGAACTCAACACCAAGTGGTTTGAACTCTGGCAGCAATGCTGGTGGCTTTGGGAATGGAGTAGGTCCCATTGGGTCTGCTTCTGGCACCCCTGCTTTTGCAGGGACTATGGCCAGTGGAGGATCTGGCTTTGGCTCTAGCAGTTTTGGTAGTGGACGTTTTGGAGGTAGGTTCAGGTTTTTTCCCCTCATATCACATATGGCATCACATAAGACTGAGTACTTTTGAAGGTATTGTGGGCTTGTCACAACGAAACCCAAATACGGTTAAACCTGGATATAATGAAATTGACCAATTCCCAAAAAACTTCGATTTCATTATATGCAGGTTCGGCACGAAAATTCGAAAAAGAATCGGTTGACTAAGCAAAAAGGTAACAGACTCCAGTGCTCACCGAAAATAAATGTTTTCGGTGTGAAAAAATTTGCAGCTAAAACCACTTGTAACGAAACCGCTTATTGTGAAGGACCAGCTATAGTGCCATTTTTTCTGACCCCTGTTTACTCTCCCATAGAACTTAAAGGGGCCCTGAAACGGTTTTGACGATTTTGTGAAAACATGGTGATCCGGTAGAGCGAGTCATTAGGATCATTAGAGGACAAATTTCAGCGCTCTGCGTAAAGTGTGTAATTTACAATAAAGCTTTGAACACATGCATCGCGAAAGATCGCAGCGGCTCGGCGAAATGCGTTTTCAAACGCCCCCGCCTATCGAGCGATGGAATGCGAGACCGCTGATTGGCCCGTAACATGTGATGTGCACGTAATTTTCCCAATCTAAATGCAAGAACGTGCTCCTACAACGTGCTCCTTCGTTTCAGCCAACGGTATCGTCGCGGCATCTGGCGGCGTACACACGAGTCGCCGGCGCTCTATCGCAGAGCCTAGCACTGCCGAGGCCGGGGAGCTTAGTAAAGATATCGGCGCGCTATGTAGCTGCGGAGGGCTCTGCAGGGCGGCGGACGAGGGAGGTGCAGTCATCGCTAGCGCGCACTCCGCAGCTGATCGAGTTGAGGAGGAACAGCAGTGGTAAGGAGGAAGGCGACAGAAATAAGCTCATAGCTGCCTTAGCGCATGGTGCTTCGCTTTATTTATGGCGTGAATGGTTTAACAATTGTGTTGCCTAATCAGTGACGCAATGTCAAAAGAACGTTTCAGGGGCCCTTTAATGTATACGCATACCGCTTATTGTGCAGCCCCCCCCCCCACTTCCCAACCTTCTCGGGGTGAAGGAGGGTTATAATTCGCTGCCCTCAATCAATCCAGGTACCTAGCAGTCTACACAAAGGAAGTGTGCTGCCTAAAAAGAGCATAGCGAATCGCCATGGAGGAGGGTGCGCGGAACGAATGAACAGTGAGCGGGGGGGGGGGGGGAAGGTCGCAACAGCAGCGCGTCGTGTGCGCGCCTTCTGAGGATAGGATTTCCAAGGCGATGGCGAATGCTGCTACTGCCCTTTATCAGCTGAACACTGCTCCGCATGGAACGTGCGCCCTTGACCACTTTACCGCTTGTCTCCAGTTCTGTTTCTTTAATCATCTCACGCACGCCGCCCTTGAATCGCCCCATGAGCGCGATTTCCTGTGCACTCGATCCCTGTGTTGGGGACAAGCTTCCCGTGAGGTGCGCCGCCTGCGAGCTAGGCCTAACAACTAGGCCTTACACCCACCTAGTGTTAGGTTAGCGAAGTGAAGCGCAGAGGCTTTAGCAGTAACCAAAGAGTGGCGCTGCCAGCATGTTGAAAAAAAACAAACAATATCTAGTTTTTCTTTTCTCCTTTTCTCTCAAGCCAGTGCGGTTCGGCAACATCAACTGGAAAAGGAAGGTGCCGGCTTGGCGAGCTAGGCCAGCTGCAACAAGCAGCGGCATCAGGTTTGAAGTGAGGGGAAAAGGACATGCCCGCGGCGGAAAGATCGCCGGGTCGAGGGCTGCAGGCCCGCCTCATGCACGCACACGTCTCACCTGACAGTCGCCATGCCTTCAAGCGCGCCAAGCACGACGCCACCACTTTGCATTCCGTCACGGCGGAGAAGGTGATTCGGGTTGCTGCGCGCGCAAAAGTGACAAAATTTGGGACAAGATCTCTAGGTTGTTGGTGGAGAACATTCATTATTTCGAGGGGGGTCTCCTGCTGCCACTTCATTACGTAGCGGTATTGAATACATATACTTGTATGGAGTAACGGCAGGGAATAGAAAAACTTTGTAATATCCAGGAATTCGTTATATGGAGGTCCTTTACAAGCAGGTTTAACTGTATGTCAAACTCGGAATTATTGAATTAGTGACCATATCGAACTGCTGAAGCATCCCCTTCAAAATTGGCTGGTGCACACGTGTATCGAATGTTAATGGACCAGTGCTTTCAACTGTGTCTTGTGTATCCAATCTTGCCCCATGCCATAGGCTTCAAGCACTCCTTACAAATGTTGATCATGTTTCAATTGCATTCTAACGTGTTGTAAATTTTGTGTGCACACGTCAAAAATGCACTGTTTTCACGTTGATTTGGCAGGTTGCACTACATTTGTTCAGAGTGCATTTTCACTTCACAATGTGCGGCATTTTAATATGAAAGTGTTTTATTCCGGGGTCCACCAAGAACTGTGACGTACTTCCGTGACGGAAGTAAATGTCTGAATAAACGCGCATTTAACATACAAAAAGTACCACTCACTGGGATTCTAACCGACAGACATCCAGGCTGCATTGGTAGGAGCTGCAAGTGCTACCACCGCACCACCTACAGACTTATGAAACGGAGGAAGAAGACTGGCCTTATATCTTTACTGCACCGCTTTACACTATGCATCAAATTGATGTCTGGTTAAAGTAAAGGTATTTAGCAAGCACAATTGCTCTTAACATTGCCTCCCGTTCACTGTGCTCTTGGTTCTTAGTCGTGGTACTGCCACGTAGGAACGATGGAGCGAAGTTGTAAATTGGCATGTTAATATGCGTACCGGCAGTTGGCACTTCAGTAATTTCGATACCTCTATCGCCGCGCAGGCTTCAGCATCCTGCTCGTCCTGCCAGCACGTTGCTTTAGCCACGGGTGCTACATGCTTTGTCTTGTGTGGCATATATGAGAGTGAGTTGCGTTGCGACGTGCTCTACTCCAGGAACGCAAAGACGCCCGCTGACAAGCAAATGATGCGCCTTTTGCACTGCAAAGTGCGTTCAAACGATCCGCTGACAGACAGTTCGGTGTCACTTGCTAGGTTTATCATAGTTAAAAGAAGCTTTTTTAATGGTTTCATCGTTTGCAGATGCTCCTGGTTTATGGTGGGTTTGCGCAGAGCGCTGGTGCATTCAATGCAGTGTCTCCGGAAAAATGCGAGTTGGTCAGGGGCTTTCACTTGTGTCCGATTGTCGAGGGTTCCTCTGCAGTGTGGAAGCAAAGCTGATGTGTAGTACATGCAGCAAATTTACATGTGCATATCATCCAACCCGTCTCCTACCCCTTGATTAGCCAGATTGCTGCTTATGTGCGAAGACAGGTTTCACTTCAGTGTTATACCGATTTTAATGACAGAGGGATCAAACACATTTTAGTAGACCGACTGGCAAAGGCACCATACGAGAGTGACACAGGGCGACTGTAGTTTCGGCAGTCTGTAGTTTCTGCACTGGCAGACTTTACTTGCAATGTGCACATTATGATGGTAGTCTTTGCCTCGTTCTCATTGTTTGCTCAAGCATAGCCGTGTTGAAGCTAGAACTGCCATCACCATTGCCATGACCAATGACATCATCAGCCTTCAAAATGCTTTTTCCTGTGCACGCAGTGTAGATTTGCGTGTCTTTTCGCTTGTAATCAGCAAACAGTAATACCTCGTTAACTATACACACACATCTAAAAAAATCGGCTAAGTCTAAATTTTCTGTGGCACCTAACCTCTTCCTATACGCGATGAGAAATCCCACAACAACGAAGTTCCCACAACGAAAGATTTCACAATCCCCGTCGAAAGCCCACAGGATTCAGTGCATTTCGTATCTTGCGTTAATGAAACGTCGTGGAACTGCAATACCACGATGATGAAATTTGCTGGACCGTTTGACCCCATTGCGTTTCCAACAAAGTCCAAAGCATGTGCTCAAATGCACCTTCTGCCCACTTAAGGGGGGACGCGGCCTTCGTATCGCGAAAAATGACCAAAAAATCGATTTTTTGAAAACCACATAGTCAGTTTCTACAAGTCCTTTTTTATCTGATTCCGAAATATGAACGCTGAAAACCGCGTAGAAGTGCTAAAAAAAATGTTAATAGAGGCCAACGTGGCGAAAAAACGCGACAGAAATCGTGAAAAAACGGCAGTTTTCAAGTCCCAATATCTCCGCAACGGCGTAACCGAGCGCCGCCATTTTGCCCTCGTTGGAAAGCGCGATTCTCCGTCTTCAAATCTGCCGCTTCAGCCAGCTCCTCCATACAGAAGCAAGCGCACAAAAAGCAAAAGATTCAAGGCCGTGCCGAGGCCTCCAATTGGCCGCGCCCGTCACGTGACGAATCGGAGCCTCGCCATTGGTCTCCTTGGCGGTCCGCGTCTTCTGCTACCGCGCCGGCGCGCCTCTCTGCGCTGTATGTTCGTCTGTGCGTGCCTTCCCCGATAGTATTTGCAGTGCCGGCGATCGGGCGGTGTGTAGACAGAACGGCAGCTGATCCCAAAGCTGATATCTTATCGCTCGCGGTGCTCGCGGCTCGTGGCGCTCGTGGCGCCGCGCGTTTGACGATCGCGTCGCCATGTTCGTCAGCGCGTACGGAGCGGTTTCGGCGCGGACTCCGCGAGTGCTTTGTGCGCCTCTCGACATCTCAGCACGCCATTATCGTCGGTATTTGCGAAACGTAGTTTCAGCGGCGGATTTTTGTTGTGATGGGCGCGTTTAGACTTTTCGGCTCGCTGTCGGTGCGCGCAAAGCGTAGTTTCGGAAGTAACGCGTGCGAGTGCCGATGGTGCGTCCGCTCCCGATCAGTCGCGCGCGGCCGGTATGCTTGCTTTTGTCAACATTGACGGGTCGCTTTGTGGCATTTCATACGCGGGCGAAGCATCATGTGCGAGCGGCAGTGGCACCGTTGCCCATGTCGCGCGGCGTCCGACGTTGCCGACTGCATGTAGCGATCGCGCCACGGATGTGCCCGAATCTCGTCACGTTGCCACGCCGTCCGCAAGTATGGACGATACCCTTCAGGCGCGCCTAGAGCCGCATTTTGTATCACCAAACGCATTCCGCGAGGTCGCCGCGTACGTGCCAGTAAGTTGTGTGTGTGCGACCGCGCTGAAAACGGAATGACAGGCGCCGGTACGCAAAAAAGCGAACGAGTTTCCGATCGTTCAAAATCACGACCTTGAACCCGTTTCTCGGCGTTGTAGGAGTCAGCAGCGCTCCTAATAACTTTTATTTGAGTAGGAACTAGATATGGGTCAGCGTCGCAAATGATACTGACGTGTACGCGCGTCTGGCAGCGCTCTCGCGAAGGGGTGGTTAGAGTAACTGTATATGTAGAGGAACATATACAGTAACTCTAGCGGTAGTAATTGCCGTGAAATGAATATCGTAAGATTTTCTGTGCATTAGGAGAGCTGTGCAGGCTCTCAAAAGTGTTGAAAAGGGGCTAGGAGCTCTGACTAATTACACTGGTCAACAATCAACATCTCACATTGAGGGTTGCACCATAAAACATATCAGAAAAGTCTGAAGGCTTAGTCCAGACCTTCCAGTGAGACAGTTGCTGCCAGTATTCGTGTACCCTGGTACCAATGCCTTTCTGGCATGCAGATCTGTCCATGAGGCAGTATTTCAAGTACAGTCATTGAGCCCACCATGCTTATGCTGAGTATTGTACAACACTTTGACTGTAGCCTGGACAACATGCCTTTCCCAGAGCAGCAAAGAAAGGTGTCTTTTAGGAAAAAAGAGGCCAGCAAGGCATACCAAACTAAAGAAAGGACATTCAAGAAGCCGTGCACCAAAAAGGGACACAAAACACTGCGTATTCAGTGCCCTTTTCTAATAAAAATCCATGGAAAAACTTTGAAAGCCGTTTTCTCAAAACGACTTTTCTTGCTCCTTGCCTTGCTTGTTCCGCTGATTTCTTCATGACTACTAGGTCTATTTCAGTTCCGTTTTTTTTCCTATATTCCTAGAAGAATTGCCCAGGGCGTGACATTCTTGCTTTTCCAGTTTTCCTTCACAACATTTAACAATACGACTAATTGCTCACAGCCTGAGCTCTTGTGGTGCAGTCACCTTGTAAAAAACAACTAAAAAAAATTGTGTTGCAAATAAAAAAATCTAAGAATGTCTCGCCCTCGACTGTTCATCATAGAGCTCACAGCACTTTGAAAAAGCTTTCTATCACATTTTTTAAGCGATTGAGGCTCGGAACAAGGTCAGAAGGAGGACATTGTTGTAAATCAGAAAGTTTTAAAGATAAGCTCATGAAATTTATACAGTAGTATCACAGAATCATTGCTAATAAGTCTACCAAATTTCATCAAAATCCATAAAGAAATAAGAAAGTTGGTTTCCAACGTCACGTCCCCCCTTAAATTCGCAAAATAATGCCACAATGGGCGCCGCCATAATGAAAACATGGCCCCATTTTGGTTGTTGATTGTTAATGTTGCCTTGGTTGTTTATGGCTGCAGTATGCGTGTCGTGAACGAAAATTATTTGAAGGTTCACATTATTTGAGCATAATACGAACCAATGTTGTGTGCAGCTTAGTAGCATGCATTAAGGCGTGGCTATGCGTCTCCTGTGGCAGCGCGTGGCGAAGGGAACGACGACGCGGTGTTTGTGGGTTATCGCCAGTGCGTGTTAGTGGTGCTACACATCGCACGCACTGACTGCCGCCAAACAGATTGTCACAATAGAATGGACCTGTCGCTGTTTGTCAACAAGGCTACGTCATGCAGAGCATTGCCATCAACATCACAGCGGACCAGTTTTGCACTGGTTGGCAAAAAGCTCCGGCGGTTCCAGCAGGTCGCTCAGGCTTTGCATGTGATGGTGCTGTGCCTTCCAGAGACTGCGCGCCTGCCGTTTGTCGAAAAGCTGCAAGTTTGTGGAACGCAGTATCCCGGCCCCTACAACATTTCGGAATGGAAGAGTGCCCCGCCACGGTGGTCTAGTGGCTATGGTTAGGGCCCCTAACTTTATGCGGTGGAAAATTTGAAATTCTGCAATCCCACATAGAGAAATCTGCAAAATTCCGCGACAACCTTAAACATGCAAATTTTTGCGGCAATATTGAACAGACGCCAGGCACATTTAACAGTTTATTTATTGAACATGTTCAGGCTCGAAACTTGCCTGCAATAACTAAAATTGTAGGAAGCTATTATGGCAGAGCATCAGATGGTACTCGGTGCTCTCTTCACTTAGAGAGTGACGCTTATGGGACACAATGTCACCATAACGGCTAAATGATCTCTCTACATCAACAGAGTTTATTGGTATTGCCAAGTATTTCAGGGCAATTGACGAAAGGGTCGGAGTGAGCTGCTCCATCCCTGCCCAGAAAGCCAGGACATCAAAGTCTCCTCCTGGATTTTCTTGTTTGGAAAGAAATCGAGCCAGGTCCTTGTCACTGGTCTTTAGTTCTTGGGCACTCTTCAGGTACACCTCCCATTCGGCAGCTAGAACTAGCGATTCGTCTGCTAGCTGAGGCACACCTGTCAACTCAGACCTTTTCTTGGAAAGACACCCAACTTGCAGAGGATCCAAGGACCTAATATCCTTGAAGAACTTCCAGGTGTTGGATTTCTCCAAGTATACTAGTGCTTTGTTAGCCGCTTTGGTCATTGCAGCCTTCATCTTGATCGCAATATGATGGGCCTCATCATGTGCAACATCTTCTCTCTTCAATTGTGCTGCAAAATCCTCCTTTGCAGCTGCTTCAAGGTAACCCCAAAGTGTAAACAAAGCATTGTACGCTTTGTGGCAGGCTACGCGCTGACCCTCTGCTGCTTTCAGCAAGCTTGAAACTTTTTTTCCAAATACTGCAATGCAGCGCATGCTGTACTTAAGCTCAGTTGAGTGTTCAGTAAGAAGTTTCAGAAGGGAATCGACGCACGCTGCTTCTCCATACTTCTGGTGGACTTGCTCAAGCAAGGTAGGATAGTGCTCAAAGTAGGCAGAATGCTGTTCAACAGCCTCAATCCACGAATTCCACCTGCTTTGGACAGGTGCTGGGGGTGCCTTGGCACACTGAACTCCACACTCTTCCAGATGTGATTTGTAGAAAGCTCTCTTTCTACTTGAGAGACGCCTTCTTCATACAGGCGACAAACTTGTCCACTAAGGGAAAAGATGCCTGCAGTGTACTGCCAACGATGTTCACTGTATGAGCTACACACGTAATGTGAACAGCACCCTCGCAAAGTTGCTTTATGCACTCCTTAAAGGACTTCACCATATAACTAGCGTTATCGCTAACAACGCCCGATACATCCTCAAATTCAACTCCGTACCTCGTCAGTGTTCTTGTCACAATGCGGCCTATCACGGACGAGTTCACTTCATCCACGAATTTCACTTCCACGAGTACAGGTTGCAGCGAAGTACTCGCACTTCTGGCCGACTGAACGAACAACACGTTCACAACCGATTTTGATCGGTCATCGGTTGTTTCATCTGTAATTACTCAAAGCCTTGAAACATAGCTTTCAAATTTGCCTCGTGCTTCTCAAACAGTTCTGGAAGTCGTCGGCGGAGCGCATCAGATCCAGGCACCGACCCGCCGTTCCGGACGTGTGTCTGTAGAAACGTTCTCAGTTTCGGGTTGTCCACCTTTTCAAGGGGAATATTTGCAGATATCAGAGCATCCAAGAATTTTAGAACAACGTCGTTCCTCGCTTCACCAGCCGTGATTGCGGATTCCAGCGTTTGCAGTCGACTTTGCTTTCTCGGCGTTCCTGAACCCCCCGCTCCGTCTTCTGATTGTTCTTCGCCACTTTTTCGCTTAGAGGAGTCCCTTGTTTCGGCATTCTTACGATGACGGCTGCTCCCGATGTGCTCGTCAATAGTCGACTTGCGGCGATGGTCAACTGCTCTCGCACAAGTCCGGCAAAAAAGCACACCTCCATCTTCGTAAAAGTCAGCGTGCTTGTATTCTCGAGCGCGTTCCTTGGCTGTCTTTTTGCTTAAATGAGATCCTGAAGGTGCCATCTCGATTCGCGCATCGATCTCGAATCAAAGCAAACGGGAATACTCGCACGTGCAGTCGCACAAAGTGAGTACGTTGGATGGATAGGTGGCTACGACCCTACGGCTACGTACGGCTACCATTAAGCCGCTTGCGATTGGTGGCAGCTTCAATTTCTTTCGCTAATTGAGCAAATGAACCATTTTTCCATGCACTAATAAAATGTACCAGCGCATTTATTTGCTCACATCTAACGAGAACTTTTTTTCTTTTTTGTAAAGAGAGTACAAAAATATTACCTCTGCGTTGCCATCGAGTACGAAACCGGAACCGCCTTCGCGACAAAACATGTTGCGAGCGTGGTTGCGAGTACGCACTCCGTGCGAGTACGTCACACAGCCCCATTTCGCACTCGATTACAACCAGTCTGTGTCATATCTGTACCCAGTAAAGTGCTAATGGTGACGCACCCATTTTATAATGAAAGCTCATACCAAAGGCGAGTTATTTTACGCGCTCAATATAGCGGCGTTGATTCTTCTTTGCGTGCCCGGAAACCTGTCAGCGGGCGTTCGAAACAAAGATCATAAGATGCATGTCCACCAGAGAAAGCTTCTGGGGCCAAAAACTTAATTATTAGGATATCGAAGTCAAGATTGTACGCTTTCTCACATCAACTCCTTGTAGACCGACGTAATCTGGGTAGTTCACAGAGGCGTGGTCTGTAACGCTTTTTATTTTGCATTTCCGCGAAAAAAAAAAAAAACGCAAGTTCAGTTATTTTCCGCGGAATCGACCTTTTTTCACTTTTCCGCGAGAAAACGTCAATTCCGTGATTTTTCGCGGAATCGCGGAAAGCTAGGGGCCTTAGCTATGGTACTCGGCTACTGATCCAAGGGTCGCGGGATCGAATCCCGGCTGCGGCGGCTGCATTTCGATGGAGGCGAAATGTTGAGGCCCGTGTGCTGTGCGATGTCAGTGCACGTTAAAGAACCCCAGGTGGTCGAAATTTCCGGAGCCCTCCACTACGGCGTCTCTCATAATCACAGCTGGTTTTGGGACGTTAAACCCCACATAACAACAACAGTACCTCGTAAGCATGCCTGGCCCATACAATGCACAGGCCAGGAAGCATTACTGATCGCTCGGAGCATGCGGCCTTACAATGAAAGGCCACGTGCGGCTATAGTGCTCCTCTCGAACAGAGGCACCCACGCTTTCAGTCAACTGTTGTCACTTCGAAATCGAAGAGGGAGGGAGGGAGGGGGGGGGGGGGGGCACTTGGTGCTGCTGCCTTTCGTCGTGCATTTGGCATGTTCTACAGCGCAAAAGCTAACCACCATGTCAAAGCGGCCAGATGCACGGGCACAAAGCAAACCATTACAAACTCCGCTACGTTGCTAAACTGATGCTGGATCGAGGCTACTTCCGCATCAGTGTTGCTTTTGTCACTGCCGGCAGTTTTCTTTCTTTAAAGCTGTGACCGTCGGATGGGTTGGACTGCGTTGACCGACTGTCCATGTTTTTTCCACTTGTTTCACGTGTGTTGCGTAGCTTATGTGCTGATTCATAATGGGGAAGAGATGGTCGAAGTTATCGTTGGCTTCGAGAGCTCCGATGAATTGCTGAAAGTAAAGCCTTAATTATTCAAGATCTGTGAAATTTTGCCTAATTTGAATTTCTTTGGTCCCATATATCTTGGTGTAACCTTGACCAATTATTTACAAGACTGCCACCTGCAAATACTGGATCAACATTTTGCTTTAAACGTGGTGGAATGACTGCACTTTGATGCCACATAGGAATAGCAGTGTTGTTTATAGGTGAAGTTCCCCAGGCTCTTTATTCTTGGCACTAAAACCGGTAGTCATATTGGCAACTCTGCACTACTGAAATGGCAGGGAAGACCTTGCACCTTATTGTGGCATTGGTCACACCATAAATTCAGGCGAGCACTTAACCTTTATGGAACAAAACTTGACTGACTGGTAGGATAGCACCTACCACTACGGTAGCGAGTACATTAGTCTCTGAAATACTCAAATAGGTACTTACTAACGATGTGCAAAAGTTATAATGCACTGCAATCATCTGTTAAATTTCAGAATATTCTATTCGTATTTGAAATTTCATCTTTTGTTCGCCATGAAAATCTTCAGCTTTCTTCAGTGTTGGGTAATGTTGATTACAAATTTTTCTTTCAGGAGGAAGCTATGGAGGTGGCTCCATGGGAGGAAGCATGATTGGTGGGAACAACTACACATCATTCTGAGCATTTGGAAGTGCGATGGGGATCATGAATTCATTTAAAGAACTTTTCTACTGTATAAAGAGCGTGCTTGTGTACCTCATGTCTTAACATGTAAAGTTTTCAACCCAAAACTCATGTCATTGTGAAGTGCTCTAGTAGCACCAACAAAAAAAAAAAAGCAGCAGTGCAGTAAATGTCTTGAGAACTTATGGCGTTTTTGTTAATTTGTCTTTTTTTTTTGGTCTTGTTTCTTTTCTCATTTTGTGAATGACTGAATTGCAACTGATCCTGAGCATCCATGGAAGTTTATTGCTAGCTTGCACTCTTCATATTCTAGGGACCCTTGTCTGGCTTTTGTCGAGCGAGTTGAAACACAAGGCTCTGGCTTTATTGGCATAAATACTCCTTGTAGATTGACGATGAGCAAACGTATTTTTAAAATGCAGTTGTTTTTGTCATTTCCATATTTGATAAAAAGACATTAAACCAGATATTAGACAGTGGTAATCATATGTATTTGTTCATTTACATCTTTTTACAGTGATTTGTTGACAAAGGTGCTTGTATGTTGGTGATCCTATCAAGGTTACTAAAATTTTGTTTATGAAAGGGGCTTTTGAAATGGTACAAATGAAAAGTGCTGCCACATAGTCAATTTATGTAGTGGTGTGTCCAGTTGTGTGTCTGCATGCATTACCAATTATTGATCGATCGTTGCAAATGTTTGAGATAGCTGATGTTGCGACACTTATCTATTCACGTGGTACTTTTTCAAGTATATCGCACTCTCTTGGAAGCCCGCTGTTAAAGTGAGAGCGTATATCATCTTTTGGATCTTTTTGGCTTAGTTTTGCTTAAGTTCAGTAGAGGGAACTTTTGTTCTCTGACAGTACAGCGTACTATGTCTGCACCAAGGTCTTACAATGACTTACGTCTACTTGATGTTGGATTTCGCTTTCAGCTACTTTTCGCACTGGGAGGGAGGTTGCAGCAGTAAGGGCAATGCAGTGGCTTGTGACTAATCTTCAGCAAAGGGCTTGGAGGAATACTGACACCAATTTTAAACATCATATTGTTTCTGTAAAAAAGGCACTAGTTTCGAGAACCTTAACTAGAGCGTCATGGTTCCTTGGAACACAGTGAATATATTTTTAGTACAGCTACCTGCAAAACCCACTTTTTGATTTCGGGTGCCGATTTCATAGTAATGGGCCAATACAGTTAGCATAGGGCTATGCCGCATGGGTACAGCAACTCTCCACTGCTGTCAGTTGCACGTGGTGCACAAACACACTGATTTCATTGTCTTGTTTAGAGTAAAGGAAAGAGGGGAACACTCCTTTGTTGAGGTCATTCCGTGTGGTCTGCTTAAATGTAGCATCTTTATACTCCAGGTCTACAGTTCACCCAAGCGTCAAGGAGGTGGTTCGCAACGCTCTTTAACAGGGCAGCCGGGCAACTCCGGTGGGCCACCCAGTCTTTTTACGTCAGCACCTTCAACGCTACCTACCAGAGCCAGTGTGCAATCAAAAGCAAAACGGCTGCACTTCAGTAATCAAAGCATCGCTATCAAGTTCAGAGAAGCTGGCATAGCTCAGTACATCGTCGGATGACCACGCTGTACGCAGCGTCTCCCAGTTTCACTTTGAACGCGCCTTTCAATTACTCATGCGTTTCTGGGCAGACAACCATCCTGGCTGCTACAGGACTATGAATACCATTGGAAAAACCGCCGGAGTTGCCCTTTGGCGAGTGCAAACGCCCCGCACCAGGCGTGGGGTTACTCGCGAACGACGGTCCAGGGGCGACTCCTGCAGGGGTGAGACAGCTGGTCATATTGCAGTTTTGATACAATAACGTTTTCCTTCTCCGAGCTGCTCCAAAAGCATGAAAACTTTGAAATTGTTCCACACTGCTCCAAAACAGCCTGGAAAGCAAGTACTTTGGTGTACAGTTTCAATAGGGGGAAAAAAAGTGCAACGTGCATCACGTGATTGAATCTTGAGTGTCCGAGATATGCTGCAGATGCTTCGAAAATCGAGACACGTGGAATGCCATTATCTACATGAAATTGGAATATCTTCCACGATTAGTAGCAACCACAGTATTGCAGTGTTACAAAGTAGAGCAATGCACTGGTGAGAAGCTTAGATTAGCTTCGTAATGGTGTGAAGCAGGAAAATCTTAACAAAATCCAACATGGCCACACACTCATGACAAAAAAATGCAACTAAACCTACAAGAAGTGCTGGGATCCTTCAGAAGCTAAACAAATTACAAAAGGCAATTGGCGAAATCATTTCAGTGGTCTTGACTAAGACTATTATGTGTCGACAATTTTGTTGCAATGAGAATTTTTAATTTTGAAAAGTGCACTGACCCCTGATTGTGAAAAAGATACTTGACTGCTTCGGCTGTTCCAAATGGACCTTTTCCGGGTGGGTAGTCTGCGCATGCGCAGAGCCAATGACGAAAGACGCGCCATGTTTTTTGGTGGCATCTGGATGGATGGATATTAGGAGCGTCCCCTTTATAACGGGGCGATGGCCGGGCCACCAAGCTCTAGCTTTATTTCTTTTTCGTTTACAACCATTTTACCTAATCACACATATTTTCACAACTAATTTTTTTCCTCGTCTATTTATTTTATCTTATCGTTAACGTATATCACGCACTGAACGTGTATACCACACGCCGTCTGTTATATAGTTTCCGTCATTCTGTGGTCGACCGCTAAATTGAAACAAAAAAGTCATAATATCCTAGGACAGACCCAGCTTGACAAGTGAAAGTACTCCCACGCTACGTGCTCGCGCGAAGAGAATTTGCAGCTGATACATTTAATTTGCGAGCCTCTGCTCTTTTTATGCAATGTTGACCTTATGAGGGTGTCCACGAGTTTGAATTCCAGTTTTAACAGAATGGCAAGAACACAAAAGAAAAAATAGGAATCACAGCGATTCTCATCTCCAAATAACACTGCAAAAAAAAAAAAACATGACAATAGCACTGCAATATGATTTTGTAGATACATGCAATATGATTTTGTAGATACAAGGCGAGCCAGGGAGAGCAGACGACGGAGCGGCCGATCGCTGGAAGAAGAAACAGCTCGTGCTTCAGAAAGGAAGAAAAAAAGCTCGCGCAGGCGAGTCGGGGCTGGAAGACGGTCAGAACAGGCCGGAGGTCTGACGAACCCGCATCGAAGCGCGGGGTTCTCGCACAGAGGCGCCTGTCTTCGCGACAACGAGCGCCTCACGCTCTCCACCTTGCAAGTTCCGTTCGTGGCCTGCTACTGTGTGGGAACCCCCATCTACGCGCGTGGTTCATTTTACCGGGCGGCGTTCCATCGTCAGGACGGCAAGCGTCGCAAGGTCTTCGCCTGGCACTCAAGAGACCCGGGGTGCTACCGAAAATGGCGGCTGCTGCCTACCTAGTGGTGGGTTGCCCACTCGCCCCATGACCACTGCTGCTGCGACGCCACGCCGGACATCCACCTGACGGTGACTACGTCACCGCAGAGACCCTATCAGCCCACTACTTCCCGGACTCTAGCACCGCCAAGTTGGACAATCGACTTTATGTTCATGCCTTATCACGACAGGTCTGGACGCGCGCGTTCGCTCCCTCCTTTTACGGCCTGCGCACGGGTGCTGTTTCTACCTATCGCCGCAAATTGGTGGGGGCGCTCCGAGCCAAGCCGCTCTAAACCAGCTGTCGGCCGTTCCGGAGGCTAGCGCGAGCACGAAACGTTGGGCTTCAGACTTGCCGCATCACTTTCTGAAGCTCCTCTATATGGTATGCATGGCATCAATGCGATGTAGCAAGCATATATGATAAATCCGGTGATTTCCGCTTTTCGGAGGGGGAGGCACAAGCCACTGATTCACCCGCTTCTGGTGCTCGTGAGAGCGCTTCCCATTGCGCGTCGTGCTCAGAAGGCTCGGCCGCGTGATTCATTACCGACCGTCAGAACAAATAACACGAAACATTCTTTTTTCGAGGAAAGTAGTTTTCAAAGCGTTTACTTCAAAGCACATATGCCAACCATTACTGTACTTGAATATTATGAAATATGGATATTTTTGTTGAGGTATCAATTCTTCCTTTAATATTAAAATAAATACCTCGAAAAGGGGAAAGTCACTTTTCCCACAAGCAGCCGTGAGTCGTAATCACAGTAGAAGGAATATAAGTCGCACCACACCACGCTGAGTCCTTGCATGCATACAAATTCCCAAGCCCTCACGAGTCCAGATTCATTCATCTGTGTACAAGTCAAGAGATTAGAAAATTTTTCTTATGCAATAATGCACGCCATCGGCGAAAGGGAAAAATAACTCACAGAAACCGTTGAATGTTGCACAGAATGTTCACCGTGGTAATAAAATGATATAATGCACAAGAACTGAACAAAGAAGCACTGCTGGTAAAACGCTGTCGTGATGCTTACGGCTAGTTTAAATTAGCCACATCGTTAAAGGCCGGAAATGTTTCCGCGTGGGCTTGTGAATATAGCCAGAAGGCCTATCGTTTTGATCTGTCAAATTATTTGTATAGTTCACAAGAAGAATCCGAAGAAGCAACGCCGTCCGTTTTTTGCGCTGTTTATCTTAAGTATGCACAACCAACTAGCCCAGTCAGATACTTTGTTACCGCTAACATAAAAGAGGTACACACGCAATGCTACGAGCAACGACGATGTGCTCAACCGCTGCAATGAAGCCGGTATAATCTCATCGTTATCGCAACAGAACATATGATAGTGCCGGGAAACATCTTGACAATCACACAATTGAGTGGTTCGCCACAAGGATGAGCAAATCCGTCTCATTGTAGAAACTAACCAGGACACACTCAGTGACATATGTTTATGAAGGGAGCCATAGTGGAAGGCTCCGGGAATTTCGACCACCTGAGAATCTTTAGCGTGCATCTAAATCTAAGCACAACAAGCCCCAAGCATTTTCGCCGCCATCAAATATAAGATGGTCAAGTTTTAACAACCAACCAACCCAATGCTGAGTTGCGTCTTTTGCCGAGTGCATGAGTACTGAGAAAGCCAGACTGTCCCCACACGCATCTGTACTGCTTTCACCACTTCCTACATGCGTAAGAAATAATTAGCATGATAAAGTGGCCAGGAACAGGTGGTTTACCATACGAAGCGCATGCAGGCAACGCGCTTTTGGGGGGTTGGCTCGTGACGCCCTCACGCGGAACGCGCCGTCGTCACTGTATAGAAAGAGATCCATTGTACTCGCGGCAGCTGCTCGGGCCGTAAAAGAGGGAGCGAACGTGCGCGTCCACACCGACCGTGGCCTTATGTACTTCGTGTGTATGCTGTCCAAGTATAATTGTGGTGTGGTTTTTACAATCAGCCACCGTCTCCTCCATCTTCAACGCGTCACACGCGCTGCGGCGTGACGATCCTAAAAAATACATAACATTTCTGGCGTCCGCGACAGGACTGTTCTTAACCTGTGTAAAAGCGCATCGCGTTGCTCATGCGTGTTTGACGGTTGACGATGGAGACAGACAAGCTCACGGCAAATGGGAAGGAGCTGGGGTTGAGCGGTTCAGCGCTAAAGTAGTGGATACAGGAAGAGCGCGCACGTGAGCGAGAAGTTCGTGAAGCACGCTTAGCCGAACGCAATGCGGCAAAGGAAGCCGACGCTGAGGCACTGGCGAGGTTGAAGGCAGAGAAGGAGGTACTCGAACTCAGGTTGAAGCTGCGAGAGTTGGATGCGATAGCTGGCAGCATGAGTACTGTCCAGTTAACGGAGGGTGCACACATGAGCCCTCCTCAAAGCTACCAGAGTCCGCACAAACTCGTACCTCCCTTCAACGAAAGTCGCGACGAGTTACACGCTTATATCCAGCGCTTTGAACGCGTCGCCATGAGCCAAGATTGGCCGCAGGACAAATGGGCCCTCTCACTAAGTCTCTGACAGGCGAAGCGCTAAGTGTGGTTGGCAGAATGGCACCTGACTATGCCATGAATTATGCAACACTGAAGAAGACGTTGTTGCAGCGCTTCAGGTTTTCTGAGGAGGGGTAGTGCACGAAGTTTTGGTCGGCGAAACCGGAGAACTCCTAAACCGGTCGGCAGTTCGCTGGACGTATTTTAGGAAATTTTGACCATTGGGAAGAGATGACTAAGACAGAACGGACATAGGATGCTCTGCGAGACGTTATTGTTTCGGAGCAGTTCCTCATGACGTGCCATGAGAAGCTGGAAATTTTCCTGAGAGAGGAATTGCCAAGGAATCGAAAAGCTGGCCGAAGCTACTGATCATTATGTGGAGGCCCAGGGTTTAGTTAATCTCGGCAAAGGTAAAAACGAGAACGCCAAACTTGATAAGCCACCAGACCAAGCTCAGACCACACCTCGAAAGGAGGAAAAAGAGAAGCTGCAATGCTTTCTTTGTGGAAAACGTGGCCACAAAGCTGCATACTGCTGGACTAGCACAAAGGGGCCAAAGACAAAAAAATCCTTTTGCGGAAAGTGCAGGCGTAGTGGCCATAACACGGAGGACTGTCGTAAAGAGCGGCACAGCCTCTTGCCTGGAAGAGCAAGAGCACCGGCCCGAGTCAACAAACCAGGAGACACATGGCTTTGCGACAAGGTACCTATTCGTCGGAACGCAAAAGAGAGGAGATGCTTAAACGGGAAGACAAGTCTATGCCTACGGCTGAAGGTGTCCTCGAAGGCCAATCCGTTACCGTCTTGAGAGATACAGGATGCGATTCGATTATTGTAAGAAAGTCTCTTGTACTAGGTAGTAATCTGACGGGGAAAGTTTCCTGTGTCGTCTTCTCGATCGAAGGGTACTGAAACTGCCGGAAGCGGAAGTGCGAATCAGCTCACATTTCTTCACAGGCCAGACTCGCGCGATCTGCATGGACGACCCTCTGTACGACGTTGTTTTGGGCAACGTAAAAGGGGTCCGTGATGTATCCGATCCCGATCATGATTGGTAAAGACATCTACATCCCTCTTTTCCGGTGGAGGAATCACCTGGGCCGGAAGATCATAAGAGGTCTACCACTGCATCCCATCCTCGGGGAACCCTAACATCGTCTGAAAGGGAAACCAAAGACAGCAAAGTGGCTGCGACAGTCAAACAGGGGAGTTATCGTCTGCTACCGGTAACCACAATAATTCCCCTGGATATAACTTCAACTGATTTGCGGAGGAGGCAGAGAGATGACAAGAGCCTTCAGAAATGCTGGGAAGCAGTTGACAAACCGTTAAAGACGAGATTTGCAGTGGTTCAATTCGTTATAAAAGAAGGAATTCTGTATAGAAGATACACGCTGCGGTCGGGGAGAGAAATGGAACAACTTGTGCCAACATCCGTCCGTTATTTCGTAATGCAAATGGCTCATGAAGGAATTCTTGCGGGACGTCAAGGAATAAAACGCACAGCAGACCGTGTCCTCGAGGAGTTCTATTGGCCAGGGATGCAGTCAGACATCACACGGTTTGTGAAATCTTGCGACACGTGTCAGAGGACTTTCCCCAAACACTTAGTCGGTCGACTACCGCTGGGAAAAACGCTCCTCATTAATATTCCGTTTAAGAGAGTTGCCATTGACATTGAGGGCCCGTTGTACCCCGGGTCAGAAAAAGGAAATAGATACGTTCTGACAATGGTTGACATGGCAACCCGGTATCCTGATGCGGTGGCACTGCCTAGCACTTAAACGGAAAGAATCGCCGAAGCACTAGTGGAGATGTTTTCGCGAGTGGGGGTCCCTCAGGAAATAATCACCGACAGAGGCGCGTCCTTCCCTTCCCACCTGATGCGTGAGCTAAGCCGGCTTCTTCACGTAGTTGCCAACTACACCGTATCATCCCATGGCAAATGGCCTTGTCGAGAGTTTGAATGGCACGCTAAAACAAATGATAAAACGGATGTGTCGAGTGTCCGAAAAGTTAGGACCGGTACTTAGCACCTTTACTTTTTGCCTATAGAGAAGTTCCTCAGTCGAGCTTGGGTTTCGCACCCTCTAACTTACTGTATGGCCGTTACATCAGAGGGCCCATGGCAATATTGAAAGAATTATGGGGTGGCAATGATCTCGATGCTGACACGAAGACTTCATACGGCTATGTAGTTGATCTGCGGAGACGTCTAGAAGACACTTGCCGTCTAGCCTAGGAGGAACTTCAAAAAGCCAAACTTGTACTGAAGAAGCACTATGACAAGAAAACTAAACCGCGTCATCTCGCTATGGGAGACAAGGTGCTGCTGCTACTCCCCTCGGACAACAACAAATTCTGACGTGGAAAGGCCCTTTCACCGTACTGGAGAGGAAGAATGACGTAGATTACGTTATTGATTTGGGAAGAAGAACGTCTGTTCCATATAAATCTCAAAAAGTATGAAGAACGGCCATCCATAACACCATCAACGCACGAAGCGGCAGCTGCTTGTCAGACTGACGATACCGAACATGATCTGCCATGCGCGCCTTTTCAGCAAAAATAATCGGCTACCGATGTGGACATATCGGAATCCCTCTCTACTAATCAGTGCATGCAGGTCACCCTCATACTGAATACGTACGAGAAGGTATTCACCGACCTTCCAGGCAGAACACACCTTACCCAGTGCATGCTGAACGATACCACGGATACACCAGTCGGCATACGGCCGTAACCATTACCGTTTGCTACGCAAGAAGCTGTTCAAAAGGAAATTAGATACATGCTGAAGCAAGGCATCATAGAACCATCTGAGTCCCCATACCAGTCACCGATAGTAGTTGTCAAGAAAGAAGACGGGACAATACGTCTCTGCATTGATTTCAGACAACTCAACAAGATTCTAGTGAACGACAATGAGCCTATACCTCGGGTTGATATTATCTTTGGACAATTGGGGCAGGCGCGATATTTTTCCAAGTTTGACTTTGCTAAAGGGTATTGGCAGGTGCCGATGAATGAAGAGTCGAAAGCAATGACAGCGTTTGATTCGGCATCCGGCCTTTATCAGTTTCGCTTCATGCCGTTAGCCATGACACGGCACATGAATTGCTCCAGCGCGCGTCAGATATTTACGGCCTGTTTATTACCCACTAGTTTATGTTTTGGTTTGGGAGAGCTCAAAAAACAAGGCGCCCGGTGCAACTGGCGCCACCTAGCGCTCGAAATGTAGTAAACGAGTTCGACCACGTGAGCACACATAACTGTGACGCACTTCCGCACGACAACCGCCGCGTGCTCGTTTTCTTTCGCCTGTCGCACGTCCTGCGCGTTGTTGTCGCTGTTTTCTGTCATCTTTGTAGGGTGGCGACTATTTTCTTGAGGTCTGGCGTCGACGGCAGCCTATACTAACGCAGCCGCAGTGAATAAGCAATGGCGGCTATGACGTCATCATTGCTAGCTGCACACTCGGAGCTCGGCTGCCGTGGTGACGTCGCGGAAGTTGGGGGTCCCCTTCAGGTCACCTTTGCTGTTGTCGATGCCGCGATGTACGGCGTCTAGCGCTCGACTGCGCATGCGAACTTCAATATTCATTTAAATTACCTTCGGAGCTGTGTTCGCCATTGAGGTTTGGTAGATGACATCTGTATGTTCACGAAAATCGATCCCGCAGGCTATCTTAGCAGCGAAATTTTGGTGTCAGTGCCCCTTTAAGACCGCCCCAGCTGTTTGCAACCGCCTTTTGAGGAAAGTGGTAGTAGATATACCATATATTTACTTCTACTTCGACGATGTGCTCATTGCGACTGAAACTTGGACAGAACACGTGGCTACACTTGAAGCCTTTCTTCGACGAGTCAGAGAATCGGGGTTGACTATTCGGCCAACGAAAAGTGAGATTGGTCAACATTCCTGGGCCATCACATTCAAAAGGGCATCATCAAACCACAGATCGAAACGCTTGACAAGATACAGGCAGCCAAGCGTCCACAGACTAAAAAAAGTACGCTCTTTTCTTGGACGTAGGGGTATTACAGAGATTTTGTGCACAATTACTGCGATAGCAGGACAACTCACGGAACTGACAAAAAAAGGGAGCCTCTGATAAAGTAATTTGGGGAGAGCGGGAACAGCAGGCCTTCGATGTACTCAAGATGCTGTCTACGCAACCTGTCTTGAAGCACCTGACTTTTCCAAGCCGTTTGTACTTCGCACCGACGCATCATCGACAAACCTAGGTGCCATATACTTATGCAGCGTCATGGAGGTATGCTACACCCAGTGTTGTATTCAAGCAGCCGACTTCAACCAAGGGAAGTTGCCTATTCGACAATTCAGCGAGAAGCCCTGGCACTCACGTGGGCCGTCCAAAAACTTTACATTTACTTGTTTGGACGCACGTTCATACTACAAAGCGACCATAAGCCTCTCGTTTACGTCAAGTCCACCAAGCACGTCAACAGCCGTGTTCTACGTTGGAGCATCATACTTATGGAGTATGACTTTTCCGATAAATATATAAAAGGCAGTGAGAACGTGGGAGCTGACTATATGAGCCACTTGCCAAGTTCATGAACACCGTATCTACTCGACTTGATGCTTTAAACCTGTTCAGTTTTGTAGATTAAATTGGCTTTTATGACACTTAGAGCTGAGGGTAAACTTCTTACCTGTGCTGTGATTATTCACAAGTGTCGAGTGTGCAGTACTGGGAACTTTCGTGGCAGTTTTTGTTTACTCATGCGTGCCGAGTGTGCGGTGCTCGGAAGTGTGGTGAGTGCTTGGAAGTATGGTTCAGTGATAGCGCTGCGAGTGCGAGTGTGCTACGGTGTCCCAAGCTTTCAAGCAACAGTGGCAAGTTCTTCAGGAGGAAGAACTTTCTTAAGTGGGGGGTAATTGTGAAGAAGCACGTAAAGGCGAGCCAGGGACAGTAGACGACGGAGCTGCCAATAGCTGGAAGCAGAGGAAGAAGAAACAGCTCGTGCTTCGGAAAGGCAGAAAAAGGGCTCGCGCAGGCGATTCAGCGCTGAAAGACGGTCAGAACGGGCCGGAGGTCTAAAGCCCGACCCACATGCAGCGCTTTTGCCGCCGTTTTCTGGCGTTGCGTCTCCACAACGAGGTCGCCGAAAGCGAGGGCGACCAACCACACGACGAGCGCACAGGCCGGCGCCAGCCCAGCGTCACACAACGTGGGCCGATGAACTTAATGTAGGACCACGGAAAGCAGTGTGCAATGTGCGCCACTGGAACAACAATAAATATTCACGATTACAGCGTATATGCCTTACTTGAAGTTCCGCAGTGCACAAGACATTCATAGCATTGTGAAAGAAGCACACTGTCCGCAAAAGTTTTTTTTTTGTTGTTGTTGTACTTGTTGCGGCACCTATGGAGATAAAAGTGAACCAGCAAACTCAAAATCGATGGCTTCCGAGACTCGCGCTTATCTCTAAGGCCTAGCTGCCGAAGTAATTGAGAATGGTTCTCGAAAACGGTGTAATGTAATCCCGTGTGCGTTGCTGTCGAAGCATCTGTAGACAAACGTGAGTCAAATACAAGCGTCAGTTGGGATCTCGAGGTTCACACAGTTCGCGGCGATGACTGAATATATTTGAGGCGGGCCGTGCCCGCTTCGGCGAGGACGCCATTGCTCCGGCGGAAGTCGCTTCGAGCCGCGCGCTGATTGGTGTCCGCTCACCCAGCAGTTTCCGGCGTCGGCGCTGCAGCGCGGCGGCGGCGGCGTCAATATCTGGACGGTCTTGATCTCGGCGTTTCGGCTGCCGTCACTGCCAGCGTCGACGCAGGGTGACGCCGGAGAGAGAAACGCCAGAAAACGGCGGAAAAAGCGCTCCATGTGGTTCGGGCTTAACGAACCCGCATCGACGCGCGGGGTTCTCGCACAGGGGCGCCTGTCTTCGAGACAACGAGCGCCTCGCGCTCTCTACCTTGCAAGATCCGTTCGTGGCCTGCTACTGTCGGGGAACCCGCATCTACGCGCGTGGTTCATTCTACCGGGCGGCGTTCCATCGTCAGGACAGCGAGCGTCGTAAGATCTTCGCCTGGCACTGAAGAGACCGGGGTGCTACCGACAATGGCGGCTATACTGTCTACCGAGTGGGGCGTCGCCCACTCGCCCCATGACCCCTGATGCTGCGACGTCGCTACTACGCCCGACATCCACCTGACTACGACTACATCACCGCCGAGACACTACCAGCCCACTACTTCCCGGTCTCTAGCACCGCCACGTGGTACAATCAACTACAGTGCACGTTCAAGCCTGTACTTAGTGTGTGTGTGTGCCGTGCAAATATAATTGTCGTGTGGTTTTTACAATCAGCCACCGTCTCCTCCATCTTCAACGCGTCACACGCGTTTCGGCGTGACGGTCCTAAAAATAAATCACAATGTAAAAGATTGGTATCTGATAGCCCAGATTTAGCATAATTTACACGTACATGACTTAGTAACCAGCAACAGTTGCGCAAGACTTTTTTTCTTTCGGGGGAGGGGGTCTGGCACAGAAGGGCGCACATAAAATGCACACAGCAGATATGCCTGTGCGCATTTCATGTGCGTTCCTGTCTCCTAAAAATAATAAACTTGCGAGGTTTTCCTATTTGGTGTGTAACCGACAAGCCCTCCACTATATATACCTTTTGGTAACCAGCGCGGATAACGTAGATGTACTGTTCTCTGCCTTCAGAGTGTGGGTTGCCCTTTTAATTAGCTTTTAGTTGCCCATCCACGCGGCTATCTAAGATACTAGGATGCGCTTTTGAAAGTGGACAGCTTTAAATGTGACGTAAAAGAAGTGGTCCAGTGGCAGCAAACAGCTAGAAAATAAACTTTGGTCTTCTGAGACGCTCAAACTGGCACATTTATGCCGTCATTAGATGTTTCAAGTACAAGTGCAGCCCGCCACCCCACCCCCAGATGTTTCATCCTTCTCACATGCTGGCACCTTTTAGGCTGCTGTAGCAAGCTGTTCATGCAGAAGCTGTGAAACAATTCTGATCTTTTTGTCTTGTCCACTAGTTAAAAAAGCACGGAAATGGTGAACCGACACAGATTTATCTCTAGCAGCTTCGCTTTTGTGACGCTTCAGTCCTTTCTCTCTCTCATTTTGCAATGCATACGTGTGCAAAATACCTTCCGAAATCACGAGGCGCGGAGCAGTGACGGAGCTGCTCGCGCACGAAACCACGCGGCCGCGCCGCACCTTTACTTCAGTGGCACCGCCTGCCGCCCCGAGTTGGAAGGCATCACCCACCCTACCACCTCCTCCCATTGGGAGCACCCTCCGCTCAGCACACTAGCCAGTAGATTCTAGGCATTATACTTTTACGAATCGCACGCGAGAGGAGGACGAGGACAAAAGGAAGCACCAGTGTGTGTACGTTTCTTCCTATAGACCCTTTTCGTAAAAGGGCGCCTCTAGCGCAGAACGTGCGAAATTCAGTCAGCTGCCATGATGAGAGCACCCTAGCAGACGACGTGAGCTTCGGCGAATGTCAACGCGCGAGTGCACTTCAGCACTGCCGAATACTGAATTGCTCCTGTTTGATTTTGGGTTGCTTGTTGTTTGAGCCTGTTGTACGATAATCCAAACGGGCCACATTCCGACGTGCCGGCGTTGATGATGCCGTGACGAGGACAGTGAAAATGTCATAAATTTTATTGGAAGCCAGAGGAGTTGTGGCGCACCGCACGTGGTTAGAAAAGATTACGTGTATTCACTTTCATTATATCGTAATCGCCGTCACGATAACTGTGATTAACGAGATGTACATTGATTCATTTGGCTACAACCTTATAGATTATCGGCCAAGTTTATATCCGCAGACGACCGCTGTTGAGTCACATAAAACGGTGTGGCACTTCAAACCAAACTCTTGTAGGCCAAACTGTGTGAAACGATTCTTGTCTTGTTTGTTATTGTAAGGGGCGGAATATCGGAAGCTTTCTGCCCGTACGGCGTTTTTCATTACCTCTGAGGTCGGCCAACAGTTTTCCTTACGGACGACAAGAATGCACTAAAGCCTAGCCTTGTACGGCTCTGAGTTAAAAAAAAAAACATGGTTGTAAACGAACGCCTCCGTAGGATAGATAAGTAAAAAACAGGCTTGCCGATGGTCTCTCATTCGTAAACGAGCTGCACATAGGTAAGTTTCAATGCGACAAGCTGAGCTTTTTTTTTTCCAGCATGCGGTGGATTGCTACGCGCAAGCCTGAAGGTTCACTATAGGGCTTCCGGAGCCAAGGGCGAGTGCACATATCAAACGCTGAAAACAAAAATAAGGATGCATGCATGTTTTAGGCAGTGACCGCAGCAACAGTGTCGTGAATAACAAGCCATCATACAAGAAGGGTTGACAGTCGTGCGAAGAAAGCGATTAAGCGGTTATTTTCGCCAAGCGCCCTTGAAGAGTTCATCATTAAGGTTAAGCCAAGTTTTATTAGTCATATGAATTCTCACGTCCATTTTTCTCTTTTAGCTCTGGTCACGTTCTATAAGCCAACAAGCTAGGCGGACAGTGATCCATACCGTTCGGAGGGTCCCGGGAAATGACTAACAAAAACAAGCAAACTCTGCTCCATGAACTTTATTGAAAAATACTTCTTTCTTGTTGCGGCATGCGGGCGACGACCTTCGAAATAGATGACGCCTCCTCTTTTGCCCCTGCAGGAGAAAAAAAAAAGCATTCGTAAACGGTGCGACCGCAAAAGTCGCCGCGTACGTGCACAGCACCGGCAGCATGTTTGTGAACACGCACAGCGGTAGCGACTCGCCTTGTTCCTAGGAAGCACGCAAAGTTGATGTTGCGACGTTGAGTTGAGTTGACAAACGTTTATTAAAAAAAAAGAAAAGGAGGTTGGCGAAGCAGGTGGGTGGGGCCCCTAGTCCAGGGCTCCACTGGCCTCAGCAGCCCGCCGCGCCTGGTCGAGGAGTGCCACTTGGGCCTCCTTTTCCTCGCTGGCAAGCCAGGTCTCCCACTGCTCCGTTCGAAATTTTTGCGCCGAAATATGAGGCGTATTAATTTTAGATGGCCTGAGCTCGCATTCCCACGTGATGTGAGCGAGAGTTGGCTGTCCTCCACACCACGGGCAAGTGGAGGCGTATGTGGTTGGGTGGATGGCATGTTTTAAACGCAGGTGCGGGTATGTGTTTGTCTGCAGAAGGCGCCATTCGTGCGCTTCCTTTACATTTAGCCGCGGGTGTGGTGTTGAATAGCGCCGTCGTTGTCGACGCTGGTGTTCTAAGATATCCCTGGGAGTGTGGGGCGCCTGGGGTATCAGACGAGTGTCTAGACGAGGAACAGTCGCTCGGTATGTAAGAGCTCGAGCTGCACCGTCCGCTCTGTCGTTACCCGTCGCTTCGATGTGTGCCGGGCACCATATAATGCTGTGATCCTGGTCTAATGTTGCACCTAGCAGGTGGGCGACACACGCAGGAACACGGCCGCTAGTAAAATAGCGACACGCTATTTGAGAGTCTGTGAGGATATAAGATCCTTGCCTCAGTGATTCTTTGGTCTTGATGGCTAGAGCTACCGCAAGGGCTTCCGCCGTGTTTGCTGAGTTAGTCCTAGCTGAGGCACAGGTGAATAAGCCTGGCCTAGAGACCGAGCCAACAGCAGCTAGCGAGAACCCATGCGTGCCGCAGCGGGCTGCGTCCGTGTAAAGCGTGTCCGGGTCCGTTCCGTACTGTTTGGCGAGTTTTCTGGCTCTGGCTTCGCGACGAGCTCGGTGGTACACCGGACTCATGTTTTTCGGTAGAGGAGCGATATGAATTTGGGCACGCACCTGAGCAGAAAGGGGCACAAGTTCCTCATCGCTGTATTGTGGTCGTACAGGATACCCCAGGCCACGTAGGACTTCCCTACCAGCGCTTGTGAGAGAGAGTCTTTCTCGTTGTGAAATTAGGACAGCGGCCCGAAGTTCCTCAAAAGTGTTGTATATCCCTAACGCTAGGAGTCGCTCCGTGGATGTTCCTCTTGGCAGACCAAGAGCGGCCTTGTAAGCGGTCCGAATCAAAATATCCGCTTGTTCAACCTCAGCCTTACTGAGTTCTAGGTAGGGGAGGCCGTACGTTAATCTGCTGATTACAAAGGCATTGATTATGCGGAGCGTGTCCGCCTCTCCAAAGCCTTTGCGATGGTAGGTCACTCTGTGTACCATGCGGGCAATTTGCTTAACTGTCGTGCGTAAGGTTTTAAGTGTGTGATCCGCGTGCCTATTGCTTTGGATCCAGAGGCCAAGTATGCGTGCTTTTTCTACTTGGCGTATGCGATGGTCGCCTATTTTAAGTTCGAAGGGGTGTTCATTTCGGTAACCCCTGCCATGCACCCGAACGAGTTCCGATTTTTCCGGCGAGCAGCTCATACCACAACTTTCCGCAAAAAGATGCACTGTCTGAGCTGCTTCTTGTAATGTGTTTTCCTTGTAGCCGAGAGAACCCCTGGTTACCCAGAGGGTAATATCATCGGCATATAGAGCATAGCCCAAGTCTGGTATGGATTCGAGCTGTCGGGCGAGGCGTGCCATACCAATATTAAAAAGTAAAGGCGATAATATAGCGCCTTGAGGCGTTCCTCTATTGGGCAGGCTAAATGTCGAGGACCTAATTTCTCCAATGCCAATCGTGGCAGTTCGATCAGTGAGGAACGAACGAACATAGTTGTATGTCCGTTCCCCACAGTTGGTGGCGCTGAGTTCCCGCAGGATGAGCTCGTGGCCCATAGTATCAAATGCGCTTTTTAGATCGAGGGCAACCAAGATGTGTTCTGCACCGGAGGGAACATCGCGTAGTACCTCATCCCGAAGGCGGAGGAAAATGTCCTGCGTGGAGAGATTGTGCCTGAAGCCGTACATATGAGTAGGGAAAAAGCCTCGATCCTCAAGGTAGTGTACTAGGCGGGTTTGAATGACCTTCTCGAAAAGCTTGCCGAGGCAAGAAGTCAGAGAAATCGGACGGAGGTTTTCTAAGGTGGGTCTTTTGCCATGCTTGGGAATTAGTACGATCGAGGCCGCTTTCCATTCTGGCGGAAGGATTCCAGGTTCCCAGATGTGCTCGTTAAAGTATTCTATTAATTCATCCAGGCAATCGTCACTAAGATTTCGCAGCATGGCGTTAGTAACGCGATTGGGACCCGGTGCGGTGTTGCGTTTTGCAGTTTGTGCCGCAGCAAAAAGCTCAGCTCTGGTAATCGGCGCATCCAGGTCTGCGTTCGACAAGCCCTCGTATTCAGTGGTGCATGGCAGGTCTACTGCGTCACCTACGTATTTCTTGCGGAGGATGTTCGGTAATTCTTCCTCCGTGCCGGTGAAGTCGGAGACCAATTTTCGGATCGTCCGGGACACCGTAGTTTTGGTGCTACCAGGGTCGAGCAAACTTCGTAAAATAGCCCATGTCTTAGCCGTACTTAACGTGTCCCTCATTGAGTCACAGAACTGGACCCAGCTTTCAGTTTCCAGTTTGTGAGCATATTCGTTAGCGCGTTCCGAAACCTCGGCTATCTTGAGACGTAGTTTACGATTGAGGCGCTGACGCTTCCATCGCTTAACGAGACTACGTCTACTTTCCCACATGTGGAGTAGATGCCGGTCAACAACAGGCGCTTCAGATGTAAGGGCTACGCGTTTTGAAACAGAACCATGCGCGTCGCATAAGTGATCGGCCCACGCCTTAGCATCGCGGAGCGTAGCGTCCGGTAGTGGAATCTGTCTGTATTTAGACCAATCCGTTATCGTCACCTGACCCGTAGTCCTGCGAACCCTAGGAGAGGATACAGACACACTAATGAGGTAGTGGTCGCTGCCGAGCGTTTCGTCTAGATTAGACCAGGTGGCGTCGCGTAAGTTCAATGTAAATGCTAAGTCAGGAGAAGTGTCGACGCTGACGCTGTTGCCCAATCGCGTGGGCACGGTGGGGAGTGTGATGAGCTGGAGTCCGTGATTGTCTGTGGCTTTCTCTAGGAGGTTCCCTTTTGCGGTGTCGCGTCTGTAGCCCCAGCTGGTGTGAGGTGCATTAAAATCGCCCAAGAAAACGAGACGATCCTGGCTGCGCAAAAGGGAGACCGCTCCAGCAAGCAGCGACTCGAAATCTGTGCCCTTTTCTTTGGGCGGGCTGTACACATTCACGATGAATGTACTAGCCTTGCCCCTCTTGTGCGCGTAAATCTCAACAATTTGGTGTGCAGTATTACATTCCCGTATATGATGTACATTTGAGGCGATATCCTTAGCCACCAGCGTCGCAACTTTTGGGAAATCTGGGTTGGATATAGTATAATAACCCCGAAGTGCAACTGGCTTGGCGCCTGTTTCCTGCAGACAAACAATATCCGGTTTAACTGGCGTTTGTTGTATGAACTGGTGTAGAGCTGCTGCACGCTTATGAAAGGTGCGACAGTTCCAGTGCCAGATCTCTAGGTGGTCTACGTGCGTGCGAATATTACTGCGTGCGTTCGCCATGGTGGGGAATGGCAATATCAGTTGTGTCTGTCTGTTTCGGCCTTCTGCTGACAGGTTCACCCGGGCTAGCATTCGTACGTTTCCTTAAGTTACTCTTAATGTGACAGATCATAATATGACAGGTCATAATTTCGATGAACTGAAACTGAAACTCTACATACTCCAAGGAAACTTCCGCTCGCCGAGGGACAGAAAATACAGGCAATCGTATCTCATATACAGGTTCAATACTCTCCAACCTACAGGCATAAACCTTTCAAAGGGAACTCTTGAGTCCATTAGATACGGAAGAGTGTTAACAAAGACGACAAAAGGTTGAGGTATGCACAAGCTAACAATGTTTCTCCCAGAAAGTCTACTTTCAGGTGCTGAGCCCCCATCCAGTTCCAGGAGAACAAGGACATTAAACAGTGTAGTTACCCTTTTTTTAGCCCCATGCTTTCCATGAAATGCACTGTTGGTGCGGGGCAGGTGGTACGGGGTGGAGGAGGGGGACACATGACATAGGAGTAACTTCTGTTCCGTGCGTGTGTTTCCTTTTTTCCACCCTGCTTTCTAGCCCTGTGCACACAATGCATGTGCAAGATATGTACAATGAGCGGATTCTCTAGAAACTTTCGCTCTTGCCATTTATAGTAGTCACGCTAACACCTGTCACCCAAATACCCTTGCACCCAACCCCCCCCCCCCCCACTTTTTTTTTCTTTTGTGTGTGTATGTTCGCACGTGCTGCTCTTCTCCTCCTCTCTTTCTGAGGACGGGGGAGGGTGTACAAAGGCGTACATAAACGAACGCTGGAGAAGGCAGTTGCCGCCCTGACGAAGACAAGTCCGCTTGTCGAAACGTTGGCTCCCGCGACATTCCCTGTTTTAAATCGTACCTTGCGATTTTTTCATCGATTCTTAATGTGAGAGACAGATTCGTCGACGTAAGCTTTAAGGTTTTGAAATTCGGAATACATTTGCTGCTGAAAAGACTGTATGCTTTGAAGTTGCTGCATAATTTGCGGGAGGGTGTGTTCAAGTGTGCCCGAAGGCAAAGCTGTTTGGCAAGGTGTGGGGCTAGCCAATTTTTGTGGTGGCTCTTGGGGAGTTCGTGTATGGTGAACTTTGAGGGAAGCCAACTCTCGCCTGATCTCAGCCAGACTCTCGCGGAGGAGTTTGTTCTCTGCTACAATTCTTTGGTATTCTGGATTGCTAGTGATAGGAGCAATGGGAGACACGGGACATGCCCAGCTTACCTTCCCATGGCACGGCGACCTGGAGAGACCTGGAGCCTTGGACTCGAGATGTTCGATGGAGCGGGAGGCGGGGCGTTGTTGCAGTGCGGGAGGGCATCTTGTTCGGGACCTTGACAGGGACTTCGACTGGGACCTCGCCCGAGACCTTGAACGAGACCTTGACCGAGACCTTGACCGGGACCTCGCCCGAGACCTTGACCGAGACCGCGATCTTGATCGATATTCCGGGCAAGGCCTGTTGGGTGCAGGTGGCAGGCTGGGCCAGTCAGTTTCTTCCGAGCTGAACCAACGAATCGGCTTCTCAGCCTTCACCATGGCGTTCTCTTGTGGTGAGCGCGAAGCGTTCGTACTTGAAGTTTTGTTCGAACTGCGACGCAGAGGTTTGAGCCTCTTCTTACAATTGCGGTCTCCTGTGAGATGGTCTTCGCCGCAGGTTGCGCATTTTGGCTTGCACTCATGGCTGGGAACGGGTTCTCGCATGCCACAGGTGCGACATACCGGAGTGTCCGGTTGGGGCATACGTCAGATCTGTGGCCGACATTGTAACAGACCTTGCACACTTGCGTGGTGTTTTTGTAGGGGTAGCAAGGCAGTTCGCCGCCACGATAGTAGACACAGCGTGGTACGGTTGTGCCGTAAAAGGTGATCACTGCCGTTTTCGTGTCACCGAGCATCCGTGCATGTAAGATTTCTACACCTTGGGTACGCACCTTGAGATTTGCCTTGATCACGTCGGGTGGAGTATGAGGCGGCAGTCCATGAATCACGCCTCGGGTGGCGCCATCACCGGTCGCTACATAGGCGTTTACCGAATGCGGCTGTCCATTCACCACGAGACGCGCAATTGATCTGACTTTCTCGGCAACCTCTTGGTGCGGTGTAGAGACTATGAATATATTCGAGCCAGGCTTGATGCGGAGCAAGAACTGCTCACCTGTGATCAAACCCCCACATGCTGCCATGACAGCGTCTGCGAGTGTCGGGCTTGTGAAATTTTTGATGGGGAGGCCTTGGTGTGGCCTCACTATGACCTTAAAGTCGTCTCTTGGTAGAGGTGGTAGTCTGCGATACCTGGGCTTCCTGCGTGGAGACTGCGTCTGCCCGTTGGATGAGTGTTGCGGGTGAGAGACGCCGTCATGGTCCGGCGTCTTTGCATGGCGTTCCCGAGCCTGTGCCTTTCGCTGGCGTAGCGTCAGCACCGTCTGCCAGTCTCCATCCTCCTCCCGCTGTCGGGGAGTGCCGGCGTCCGTGGTATTCAGGTCCCGCGAAGGCGTAAGATCATGCGCGTCTGCGTCTCGACAGTCCATGCTATCGGCGTCATGTTGGGAATCTTCGTTGGGGTGAGGAGAGTGCGAGCTCCCCGCGTCCAGAGCCACAGCTGCAGACGCGGCCATCGGCCGCTCGTGCACCCCCGACGTGCACCCCCGACGCTCCGGCCCCGCCGCAGGTGCCGTGGGTTACTCGGCGTTAGGCCTAGCAGGTCGTCGGGTAAGTCCGGGCTCTTGAAGTAGAGAATGGGTCCTCAGCTACAAAACTGGTAACCCAAGGTGTCGAAGATGTTCGTGGATCAGGTCCAAGCAAAAAGGTCCGTCGCAGTTAGAAAGAGCGGGACAAAAAACGGAAAATTGCGGAGCTCCATGCGAGCGCGACTACACTCGTAGGCGCCATAATACAGCGAGCCTTTATTCTCGTGCCAGGTGTTGATGCTGCACGCTGCCGCAGACGTTGACATCCTACAGACAGACAGACAATGAATTTTACTGCACACTTGCAGGTTTATCATCGTCCTGCGACCAAGCCACTCTGCCCGACCAACCCGTTAATGAGCACAAAATACCAGTCACTGTAGAGGAGAAGCGCTTGGGGGGCACGAACACATTGCACGAAAAGCACGTTCCCAAACACAGACGATGAGATTTCGGCGGATCACACGGGAACCAGCTGCCGCCACGCCCACACCTTGCTCCCGCTCTCCAGCGACGCCCTCATGATGGCGCTCGCGAACCCAAAATTCCTTGCAAAACGAAACTGACGAAAAACCCACCTCCAGGTGGCGTATGTATGAAAAGGGTCTATTGTCCTCCTCCTCCTCCTCCCGCGATTAACTCGCACAGTAATACACCTGTATCATGGGGCAACTTAAGTGCACCTTGAGAGTGTATTCGCACGCTGTCACACGGGAACGTTTAGTGACACTCGCTGCAAAGCGCACTTGCAGGCGAGTGCGTTCGCCGGACTTTTCGTGGCGACCACTGATCTCACTAGGTTGCTGTATGGCGATTCGAGCTCTCCGGCGCGCGGTCACCGGAAGTTCGTGCGCTCGTCCCTGAAGTCGTCCAAACGGCCGCTGTGAAAATATAGAGCGCTATGATGGGCCGGTGTCGTCCTCATTTCGCCAAAGATGCCTGCTTCTTGCTCTGTAAACTGTACAGCAGACCAGAGAAACCGTCTGGGGAGACGTTTCACTTGTAATTACGATATTCTGTGCATACGATATACACGATAGGAAGCGAAAGGCTCAGGTCGTATGTCGATTTTTGAGCTGTACGTATTGTAACGCAGACTCCCTCGCTCTAAGCCGATTTGTACTAGGGGAATTTCGACAACTTAAGCAGAGACAAGTAGACGCTATCACCAGCCAGCAGACTCTGTATAGTTAGCCACCACATTACGGTCACTTGTTTCGATCGAACCGACGCACGAACTGGGCTACAGCTTGAATTCCCACGTTGTTTTAGGGGCGAAGCTCGTTAAGGTTTGGGTCTGTCCTTCCGTTGTAGTAGCGCGTTACCTACTAGGAACGCGCTACTAGGAGGGCGCGTGCCTCCCGGCGCGCGAGCTCTCTCACTCTTCCATCTGCTGTCTTGTGAGAGAGAGAGACAGAGAGAGCGAAAGGCGCGCGTTGACTATGGAAACGCTCTTCGATGAACGCGCTACCAGCTCGCAAAGAAGGAGAACGCGCCCTCATCCGCGAGAGACAAGCTTGACGCAGGCAGCATCTTCTATGGCGAGTTTCTTGATTGAAAAAATACCGACTGCTCGCGCTGGAGAACCGTTCACCGGCCACCCATATATATATATATATATATATATATATATATATATATATATATATATATATATATATATATGGGTGGCTGGTGAACAACAAAGCCCACCACGTGCGTATTTACAAATCGACAAATCTAAAGAAAATACGCAGTAATACATGCTATAATAAACCCGGCACACACCAAAATGAGGGAATGGGCACAACGGAGCGCACAATGCGTAAGATAAACGAATGGCTAAAATCGGTCAGCCACGCGAACTAAGCGGGAGCGACATCAGAGGGAAAATGAATCCGTCTTCGAGACGTCCTTCCCGAGACGGGAAGTAGACGTGGAAGAACACCGCCCCCCCCCCTCCCTCCCCGCCGGAGATAAAAACGCAGGGCATGGCTCAAAGCGTCGGCGGGAGGCGGCACAATACACGGCGCCGAGATGTCGCCAACTGCAATGGGGCCGGGAGGGAGGCGCCAGAATGTCTGGGTCCTTCTCGCTGGTCGCCGGGGAGATGAGGCGAGAGGGCGTAGGCTGGCGCAGACGCGCGGAGACGCGAAGCAAAGGCAGCGAACATGTTTGCGTGGCTGGTGGTGGAGTCAGTGTAGTCAAGTTGTTGGCGGCTGTCTCTTCGTTTCTGGAGAAAATTCCGTTACCGTGCTGCAACTGCTGCGTGTGCTTGTGTGGTGGTATTATGTTCTTTCTACTTTCCCCCTTGCGTTAACCCTGGTTCAATCCCGGCGCTTCTGTGACTGGATCCCGTAACACCAATAACTACGTCTCGCCGAAAATAACTGTAAGTACCACATTTGAATGGTTTAGCATGATGCCTGTGAGATCACTCATGTGTTCCGCGGATAGGGCAAATCGGTCTGTGACAGATACAAGGAGCATTAATGCTATGTAAGCTCTAAGATAGTTGACGCATTAAACACAAAGCAACGCAACTGTGGTTTTATTATTCAGATCACCGTGTATGAATGCATTCTGAAACTTTCTTAGGTATATGTGCGTGTTCAGCCTGATTAGTGAGTAAGGAGTGCATTGGCTTCGTTCCCACCATCTTGTCATTTGGTCGTTACGGGTAGTGAGTGCAGCGCCTGTACAACAATGTGGGATAGTAGTAATTTACTCGTGTCTTACGCAAACGAATACATGCATGTGATATCGCGTGTTGTAGGGCAACCGTTGCCGCGCGTTTTTTCACTGTGGCATTGCAGTCGTGAGATTTCAGTTCAGGGCTGGGAATTTTAGTGGATGATGTGGATGGGCATGTCAGCAGAACTGTTGCAGGCAATCATGACGTCTTATGGTGGTGGAATGACTTTTCGCAGCTCAGCATTTATATGAGCATGAGTGTCGTTGTGCTCGTTCTCGGTCACATTTAAACTTTGTCAGAGGCATGTGACTCGTTTGCGAATGTTCGTTATTATTATTTCTCATTGTCCACGCTGTTGCGGTTTTCTGCATTTTGGGGTTCGTCATTCTTGCATACCGCAAATACCAAAACAATTACACGACCTGTTATCTGGTTCCATAGTATTGTTACAGGGACGCTGTTATCACGCAGTAGATTTATGGTATGCCATAAGCTGTCCATTGTTTCACGTGATACGGACTGGGGAGTGAAGACTTGAACCAGGTAGCTGGGCTGATAGCGCAGGACAGAGGTGATAAGGGGACGAACAACGAACGAAATTAGTACGTCGGGCTATGGGTGAGCGGCGTGTTACGACGACCTATACATGAACGTTTGGACGTATTTTGTTTATTTTTATTATATATTACGGGCGCCGCCAGCTTGTCCGGTGCCGGGATCTAGCGGTGCATGCCTATACCTATATCGTCAAATCAAAGCCACGGTGCCATTCAACAGCTTTCTGCGGAACGTTTGACATTTTCCTCCTACCCCGCGACATACTCGCTACCCCAAGTGAGCCATATTTCGTTGCATTGTACTAACTTCACTATTACCTGCCCATGGAAGGCAGTTTGTGCAGGCGAAATCGAAGCCACAACAAAAATTTGTTGATGCTATCTATGCACAGCTGTGGTGCGCAGCCAGTGTGCCCGTCGATCGCGCGACCTTGAAGGTCCCATTTACTAAAGGAGCCCTGCAATATTTGGAATCTCGATAGCAAACGATGCCTAACCGTCGTGCAGGTTATTGTGAACGTGTGAGCCAAATATTGAGCAGCGTGCACAGGGAATTTTTTATTTGGTTTCAAACACAGCTATAATTCACCTGCTCTTCGTTCCAACAAATGTCACTAGGCCGCCGACTGCTCTGCTCGAGGCAGATATATTGTAACGGGATAGCGGAGAGCAGACGAGAAGGAGGACGAAGCTGAACGGTGCTCGAGCGACCAGCTACTGCCTTGACTGAGCTACGCTAGTTTACCCATTTTTCCATCTTGTAAATAAACGCGATCCATCGTCACAATTGTGGTGGAGGTGCCGGGTAAGCTACCTGCTACCAAGTCATTACGGAGGGACACCGTCCACTAACGACGGAAAGGCAACAACCCGAGCTTCGCCGCAGCCGTCGTCTAGCAGGCTTGGCACCGCTACCTCCAGAAATGATCTCGGGCGGAGACGCCCCCTCGAACTGAGACACTGTGTCACGGTCCCCAATGACGTCACTTTTCCATTACCGGGAGCCGCGAACTTTCACGAGTAAACCTGGTGACGACGTGGACGAATGGCTCAACCACTATCAAAGGGTGAGCCGATCCAATGGCTGGAATGCTGCCGCTCAGTTAGCGCACGTGGGGTTGTTCCTGGAGTTTGCCGCGCTGGTATGGTTTGAGAACCACGAGGACTCGTTGACAACGTGGCAAATATTTGTGGAAGAAATTAAGAAGTGCTTTGGAGATCCATCCACGAAAAAGAAACGCGCGGAAGAAATGTTTTCGCAGAGGGCTCAGGCCACCGGTGCACGAGACTTGCCGGACATACATAGAAGAAATTCTGAAGCTGTGCAAGACCGTGGACGCCAACATGTCGGAAGAAGACAAGGTGGTTCACATCCTCAAGGGTATTGCAGAGGATGTATACCACTTCCTCAGTGGCAAAGAGAGTCTGGAATGTGTAGCCGACGTAATCGCGCACTGTCGAACCTTTGAGACACTTAAGACTCGTCGCATCAATTCGAAGTTTGGGCGGCTGGCAAACGTCGCGACGGTCGCCGCAGTCGATGTTTGCCAAGATACCACGCCTACCGACATTTCCTCCACCATTCGACTCATTGTACGCGAGGAACTCCGTCGGCATCTTTCGATTCCCGCGCAGGCTGGAGACTTCCCGTGCGACAGTACCTCATCGGCAACTATAAATGCCGCAACTTTCGATGAGCGAAGCTGTCCCAACCGGGTACCACGGTCGAGAGCTCCACCACAAGCGGCTACTTATTTCGAACAGCCCTACGTGCCATGCGACAGCTTCAACTACAACAGCCGATCGCCTTTATTCACACCGGAGTGGGAAGAGTATCCCGAATACTATCACAACAACGCGAACGTCGGTATGCCTCGTGAACTTCCTGTGTGCTATCAGTGTGGCGGTCGCGGACACGTCGCTCGGTTTTGTCCTACGCGACGTGGGCCACGCAGGAGGTTTTCTGAGCGACCCGCAACATTTCCACGGCGAAGCCGACGGTCCGCTTACTCCTACTGGCCTTCGAATAACCGACAGCGCGTGTACCAGCAGAGTATGCGCACTGACTCGCCCGCATCTGTACGGAGCTTGACGCCACCTACTACGCGCCAGCAACGGTCGCCATCTCCACGGCCCCGACCGCGGCTCTCGTCCCCTCCACCGGGAAACTAGCTGGCGCGGCCGATGGAGGTGAGGTCGCCGGACGTACCGCTGTGCACACAAGTATGCCTCCACCACCAATTTCAATGTTACAAAACCAAGTTCATGTGCTTATTGACAATGTTCCCACGATGGCGTTAATAGATACCGGAGCAACTGCTTTGTGATGAGTTTAGCTTTCAAAGAAAGACTTGGCCGAAAGGTTATGTTTTATTGGGACAAGCCCGCTACCTTTCGCGCAGTGAGCGGTGCATCTCTGTGTCCGCTTGGCGTATTCACCGTGTCTGTTCGTGTTGCTGGCAATGTGTACAAGGCGGAATTCGCAGTGCTTGCCCATTCAACGCACGACGTTATCCTTGGCATCGACTTTTTGCGAGAGTGCCGTGCAACTGTAGACTGTGGCGCAGGTGAGGTTCTGTTGTCCGCTCTCGCCCAGCAGCCTCACTGTAGGAGAAACAACCTCGTTATAGCTAAGGACGCTTTACTCCCGGCTCTTTCCATGGCCATCGTGAAAGTTACTGCTTCCGAAACTGACTGGAGTTCAGGTTCGTTCAACGCATTGATTGAGCCCCTGCCTTTACCTTGTATGAAGAAAAACGTGTTTGTGCCGCGCTGTGTAGTATCTATGACTGCCGGGAAGACTTATTTATGGGTGACGAACTGTGCGCCTGAGCCGGTAGTACTCCCGAAGGGCATGCACCTTGCCTCGTTTCAGGAGGAATGCGACATCTGCATTGGAGCCCTAAGTGACTCAACAGTGTCGGAGGCCGCTGATGACCCTTTGATGGAATCAGATTTCTTAAAAATGGTCAGCAAGTCTCTTTCGTCGCAGAAGCGCGGAACCTTGGCCAGACACGCTAGTGTGTTTGATTTCGCACAAAAGGCGATGATAACTCAGGTACCGAGCGCACGCACTCGTCACAAGATCGACACCGGATCGGCGCATCCTCTCAGACAGAAGCCTTACCGTGTTTCCTCGTCGGAGCGCAAGGTCATTGCTCAACAAGTCAGCGACATGCTACAAACCGGTGTCATTCGAGAATCGTCGAGTCCCTGGACTGCACCTGTTATCCTGGTTAAAAAGAAGGACGGGTCATGGCGGTTCTGTGTTGACTACCGACGTTAATCTTAACTCCATAACCAAAAAGGACGTCTATCCGCTTGCTCGCATCGATGATGTCATCGACTGCCTCCATTCGGCGTCTTTTCCTCCGTAGACTTGCGATCTGGATATTGGCAAATTCCTATGGATCCGGCTGACAAAGAAAAGACGGCTTTTGTAACCCCGGACGGTTTATTCGAATTTAATGTTATGCCGTTCGGCTTGTGCAACGCCCCCGCTACGTTTGAAAGATTTATGGACACGGTATTGCGGGGCCTCAAATGGGAAATCTGCTTATGCTACTTGGATGATGTCATAATATTTGGCCGGACATTTGAAGAACACAATAACCGCCTCGACCTTGTCCTAACCGGTCTGGAGAAAGCCGCACTTAAACTGAACTCCAAGAAATGTCGCTTTGGAGAACGTGAAACTTTGGTATTGGGACACCTCGTGGACGAAAATGGCGTCAGGCCGGATCCGCAGAAAGTCGCCGCCGTCAGCAACTTCAAGCAGCCTCAATCTATCCGGGAACTGCGGAGTTTTCTGGGCCTGTGCTCATACTTTCGTCGCTTCATTCCAAACTTTGCGGATAAGGCACAGCCACTAACTGACTTGCTGCAAAAGGATGTGCCTTTCCACTGGACACAGGATTGCGAATCTGCATTTACGCAGCTAAAGTTCATGTTGACTTCAGGGCCGGTTCTACGTCACTTTGATCCTTCTGCTCCAACAGAAATCCATACAGACGCTAGTGGAATCGGAATCGGCGCAGTGCTCATTCAACGTCATGGCAATTCTGAGCACGTGATCGCCTATGCTAGCCGTTCCTTGAACAAGGCAGAGCGCAACTATACAGTAACGGAACAGGAGTGCCTAGCAGTAGTTTTTGCTGTTCACAAGTTTCGCCCATACGTCTATGGCCGACATTTCTCAGTCATCACCGACCACCATTCACTGTGTTGGTTGGTGGGACTACGTGACCCCTCCGGACGACTTGCGCGGTGGGCCCTCCGCTTACAAGAATTTGACTATACCGTATGCTACAAAAGCGGTAACCGCCACGCAGACGCTGATTGCCTATCCCGCCTTCCTCTAGCGACGACTGAGTGCGACGCTGACAACTTCGATCAGTACATCGGTGCTGTCGACTGTCAATTTCCCGATCTTGCAACTTTCCGGACGGCCCAGCACAACGACCGTACTCTGGATCCTCTGTTCGCCTTCGCGAATCAACACGTCAGTACGAGTCGCTGTGTGGTTCATGACGACGTCTTGTACAAAACAAATTACTCTGGCCAAGGAGCACGTCTGCTTCTCGTCGTTCCTCGCACTTTACGTCCTCATGTCTTTCGCGTCATGCATGACGACACAACCTGCGGCCACATGGGCTTCGCAAGGGCCTTTTACCGAATTGAGCAAAGATTCTACTGGCCCAAAATGCGACGCGACACGGAAAAATACGTCGCGGGTTGCAAGGAGTGCCAACTACACAAGCGTCCCACAACTACCCCACCAGGACCTTTCCATCCTGTCATCATCATCATTATCAGCCTGTTTAGGTCCACTGCAGGACGAAGGCCTCTCCCAACGATTTCCAATCCACCCTATCCTGAGCGAGTTGGTTCCACTTTATGCCCGCAAACTTTTTAATTTCATCGCTCCATCTAACCTTTTGCCTACCTCTGTTGCGTTTTCCCTCTCGTGGTATCCATTCCGTCGCTCTTACTGTCCACCTATTATCCTTCCTCCTCATGACATGTCCTGCCCAGGTCCACTTCTTTCTTTTAATTGATAAAATAATATCGGCTACTCCTGTCTGTTCTCTGATCCATTCCGCTCGTTTTTTATCTCTTAGCGTTACCCCTATCATTTTTCTTTCCATTGCACGTTGCGTGCTCCTTAGTTTCATCTCTAGTTCTTTCGTTATTCTCCATGTTTCTGCACCGTACGTTAGTACTGGGAGAATGCAGTGATTGAATACTTTTCGCTTTAATGAGAGCGGTAAGTCATGATTTCGTAATGCCTTCCGAATGCGCTCCAGCCCAGCCTTATTCTACAGAGAATTTCATTTTCCTGGGTAGGAGTTCCTGATATTAACTGTCCCAGATATACATATTCGTTTACACATTGTAAGGGTTCATTGTTGATTTTAAATTCCTGTTCCTTAGCTAAGCTATTGAGCATAACTTTGGTCTTTTGCCTATTCATTTTTAATCCAATTTTAATGCTTTCCCTGTTTAGGTCATCAATCATGTTTTGTAATTCGTCACCATCATTGCTAAAGAGCACAATGTCGTCTGCAAATCTTAAATTGTTTAGATATTCTCCGTCTATTCGAATGCCCTTTTCTTCCCAGTCTAGACGTTTAAAGACTTCCTCTAAACATGCAGTGAATAGCATCGGGGATATTGTATCTCCCTGTCTCACACCTCTCCTGATCGGGATTTCTCTGCTTCTCTCATGTAGGAGTAGTGTGGCTGTGCAATCTTCGTATATGTTGTTTATGGTTTTCACGTATACGCCAGGTACCCCTTGTCGATGTAGAGCTTCTAGAACTGCTTGTATTTCTATGGAGTCAAATGCTTTCTCGTAGTCGATAAACGCCATGTAAAGAGGTTTGTTATATTCCGCGTACTTCTCAATTACTAGGTTGATAGCGTGGCTGTGGTCCATTGTCGAGTAACCTTTCCTAAAACCAGCTTGTTCTCTCGGTTGGTTAAAGTCGAGTGTTTCTCTTATCCTCGTAGAAATTACCTTTGTAAATAGCTTGTATATTACTGGGAGTAGGCTGATTGGTCTGTAATTCTTTAAGTCCTTTATGTCACCTTTCTTGTGGATAAGGATTATATTAGCATTTTTCCAGCTGCGCGGTACGCTACATGTCTTGATACATTTCGTGAAGAGCGATGCAAGTTTTTCAAGTACAATATCTCCTCCGTCTTTGATCAAGTTGGCTGTTATACCATCGTCACCAGCTGCTTTACCGCGGGACATGCCTTTGGCAGCTTTTTTTGACTTCGTCAGCGGTTATACATGGAATTTCGGTGTTCTCTGGTTCTATTTCTATTAAGGTTGTATGGTCTGTCTGAGAGCTGTACAGTTCCGAGTAGAAATCTTCTGCTACCTTTACTATTTCGGTGAAACTGTTGATAACGTTACCTTGTTTATCTTTTAGCGCATGCATTTTGTTTTGTCCTAAGTGCAGTTTCTTTTTGACCGATTTAATGCTGGTGCCTTTCTCTACTGCTTTCTCTATTTCTCTCATGTTAAAGTTTCTTACATCTCTTTGCCTGGCTTTACTGATCAATTTTGATAGTTCTGCGAATTCTATCTTATCTTTTGATGAAGTTACTTTCATTTGTTAGCGTTTTTTTATTAAGTCCTTGGTAGATTGGGACAGCTTACTTTTGCTTGCTTTGTTGTTTTACCCCCGACTTCTATCGCGGTTGCAAGGATTGTTTTCGTTATGGTTTTGTTTATTTGTTCTAAATCGTCACCGTTTTCGTCTAAGGCCTCGAACGTGTTGCTTAGGGCGACTTTAAATTCGTCGTCTTTCGCTCTGATTACCTCTACATTACATTTTTTTCTAGTAAATAATTTAGTTCTTGTTTTCTTTAGGTTAAGTACAATCTTTGCCCTTACTAGTCTGTGATCGCTGCATTTTATCTTCGCCACTACTTCTGTGTCTTGAATTATACCTGGTTGTTCGCACATTATAAAGTCGATTTCATTCTTTGTTTCCCCGTGAGGGCTTTTCCACGTCCACTTCCTATTCTTGTGTTTCTTGAAGAACGTATTCATTATTCGAAGCTGGTTCCTTTCGGCGAATTGTACTAGCATTTCCCCACGGTTATTCCTACGGCCGACGCCGTAGTTGCCTATCGCCTGCTCTCCACTTTGTTTCGTTCCTACTTTTGCGTTGAAATCCCCCATGACTACTGTGTATTGCGTCCGTACTTTCTTTATTGCTAATTCGATATCCTCGTAGAATTGCTCTGCTTGTTCATCGTCGTGGCTCGTTGTTGGCGCATATCCCTGGATTATCTTAAGTTTATACCGCTTATTTAGTTTTATTACGACGGATGCTACCCTTTCGTTAATGCTGTAGAATTCACCTACGTTGCCCGCTATATTTTTGTGGATTAGGAACCCAACGCCATATTCTCTCTTTTCGGGTAATCCTCTATAGCAGAGGACGTGTCCATTGTTTAAGACTATGTAAGCTTCGCCTGCTCTCCTAACTTCGCTAAGGCCAATGACGTCCCAATTAACTCCCTCTAGTTCCTCGAGTAATTCCGCTAATCTAGCTTCGCTTGAGAGGGATCTTGCATTGAACGTTCCAATGTTTAGATTCCAGTGGCGGCCTGTCCGGGTCAAGTGATTGTTACCGCCCTCTGCTGCTTCACAGAGCTGACCGCCGCCGTGGACAGATGTTCTGCAGCTGCTGGACACTGAGGGCGAGGGTTTGATTGTAGACATCGTGTGGGAGGTGGTGGCCAAGTACTTCACCAGGGAGGCCAATTCCATCCTGCACCGCCTCCTAACTCTCCCTTCGAGACTGTCGGCGTTGACCTTCTAGGCCCATTCCCGCGATCCAACAGTGCCAACCGGTTTGTCGTCGTCTGCGTTGACCACTTGACGCGCTATGCAGAAACTGCTGCAATACGTATACCGCAACGGCCTTGCACGTGTCCCAGTTTCTGCTTCGCTCTATAATTCTACGCCACGGCCCTCCACGTGTCGTCATCAGTGACCGGGGCCGTCAATTCACCGCCGACGTCGTCGAGGAGACACTGCGTCTTTCTGCTTGCCAACTGCGCCATGCTACACCATATCATCCTCAAACCAATGGTCTCGTAGAGCGCACGAACAGGACTCTTACGAATACGTTATCCATCTATGTCGATGCCAAACACAAGAACTAGGACGAAGTGCTACCTTACATCACTTACGCCTACAACACCGCGAAGCACGAGACCACGGGGTACCGTCCATTCTATCTTCTCTACGCTCGCTCTCCTCGTAGCTATATCGACAATATTCTTCCATTTACGCTGGACATTCAAACTTCCGTTGCCGAATCTCTCTGTCGCGCAGAAGAGGCCCGTCGCATTGCGCGCCTCCGAACCTTGGCATCTCTAGAACGGTCCAAGACTCGTTACGACGCCCGCCATCAATCCGTTGTGTATGCAAGAGGTGACCTTGTGTGGTTGTGGATACCGGTGCGTAAACGTGGTCTCTGCCAGAAGTTCTTGGCGCAATACACCGGCCCCTTCGTCATTCTGGATAAGCACAGCGATGTGACGTACGTCATTTCTACAGTCACACGTAGTGGTCGTTGTTCTAGCAAGACACAGCTGACACACATTGCCCGTCTAAAGCCATACTACCACCAGGTTCCTGACTGACTCGCCCAGTGGGCATAGTCTGTGGACAGGGGAGTGTAACGGGCTAGCGGAGAGCGGACGAGAAGGAGGACGAAGCTGAACGGTGCTCGAGCGACCAGCCTTGACTGAGCTATGCGAGTTTACCCATTTTTCCATCTTGTAAATAAACGCGATCCATCGTCACAATATCACTGGCTGAACTTACGGTCACGGAAAGGTAGTCTGGAATTATATATTTGTTCATTTTACATTAAAAAAAATAAAGGTAATCTGCGTACCTGTCTTTAAAAAGACCGAGGTGAGCGAAGGGACCAAGTCGTTGGCGCCAGTGACGTTACTTGTTGAAAGAAGAGCAGGCAACTCGCGGGTCGGTGCCGCTAGTAACGTCACTTGTTGGAACAATAGCAGGCGATTGCATGATGTATTTAAAATGAAACTGCAAATCCACTGCTGCTTGCAGCACAATACCATTTAGCTCACACGTTCACAGAAGCCTCAACGACTGATTGGCACCGTTTGCTCAGTGTGTTCAAGAAGTGTTGCAGGGTCCCTTTCATACCGAGTGCGCAGTGAGCACGTAAGCTCGCCTCGAAGAATATTCTCACCCTCTAATGGCGTTTTTCACTGGCGGATCCGGAGCAGTCACCGAAATCCCGGAGGGAGCGCTCGGATTTCACGAATACGAATCTGCCAGCGGAGTACGAGAATGCTCCGCGAGCGAGTATACAGGAAGTCAATGAGCACGTCATACAAACCCAACTTCCGCTCCATGCGTTTCCGTGGCAACCAAAGACGCCTTCCCCGGGCACATTTTGACTGCAGCAGTTTCCGAGTTGTTTACATTCAATTCACGCATTCTGTGCTCAAGCTTTATTACTCAGAGAGGGCACTACGCGCTAAATACACGGTACGATTCTGCGTTCGGTGCCGTAAGCTCCGGCATGAAGCGTACGATGGGTGGGGAGGGGAACGATGAGCACGTAGGGACGCAGGCTCGGCCGCATTTTGCACCTTGGCATACGCGCTCGTAAGAGTTCGTGCCTTCATCAACAAGTAGAAAATAAAGAGTTTTGCACATCCCCGCTCTATAACACCATTGAAGAACAATCTCGATAAAGCTGTGCCTTCGCGAGCGACAAGCACATCCAAACAGCCCTACGTCAATGACGACTCCGAGGGTAGGCTTAGCTAGAACGACGCCGCTTCTATCCCGTCGTCGTTCGCGTCGTCGTTCGCGAACTCGCAATGAAGCGCTTACTTCTGCCAACACAATAAACGTTTGTACTCACATGTCATGCGTTAACAAATCCAATCGGTTTTGAAACATCGGTGTGGAGCGCAGCGATGGAAACGAAGGAAGCCACATCGGTGAAACGGCTCCACTGTTTACCTTTCGTACCGCGGCTTCAGATCTATCGAATGTTTTGAAAGCAGGTGCTGCTTTCCACTTTATTCATACTTACACTCATTTGTAAGCTATTTCATTTCACAACGCAATCACAGTCAATATATTACACGCCATACCGGCAAATGCAGCCTACATCACACCTATCCGAGCGTCGGGGAGAACCAAATGGTGGCCAGCGGCGCGACGCCACACGTACGGCGCACGTCGTAATCACTGTCTAATCACAGCACGTCGCAATAATCACAGCACGTCGTAATCACTGTCTTCTGAGCTGAAAAAGCTTCTGCTTGTCCTGCTGTCGTCGCTACACGGAAACTACACTTTATTGTACACTCCAGCTCCACACGCGCAGCGAACGCAGCCATTTTGACAGGCAAGACGGAAGTGACGTGAGGACGCGGCCCGCTTCCGCCCGAATCTGTCTGAATCCGTGCCTCGGTAGAGGCACGGATTCAGACAGATTCTGACAGATTCTAGTACACTCTAGCCTCGGCGCCGGAGCAAGTCGGAGCGCTCTGGCGCGGTTTGAGTTGCTCCGAATCTGCCAGTGAAACGCACCAACCCGCTTCCGCTCGACCAGTGAAACACGGATTCGTCCGGCGGAGCAAAAAAACCTGCTCCGAATCTGCCAGTGAAAAACGCCATAAGTGTGAAGCATGTGTGTCACTCGATTTCTACATGCTGCGTATGGGAATGCGTCCAAAATAAACTACGAATAAGTAATGTGCAGTTTAACGTTCACGAGTGACATACTATTCGGCGGTGGTAGCATCAGCAGGTGCATCAAGTTTCCTGCGGAGACGGCCCGAACATCACTGTATATTGTAAATGAGAGAAACAGACACAGCGCCTTTGCCGCAGGCCGTTGCCGCAGGCCGTTGCCGCAGCTCAGCGGTAGAGCATCGGGCGCCTTATCCGAAGGTCACGGGTTCGGTTCCCACAGAAGGCAGGTTTGTCTTTTCGTCCACTTAAATTCCTTTCTACTTACTCCACAAGTATAATACTACAATTAAGTACCTCAATAACTTCTCCTATGCTTTCCTAGGCTTCATAGTTTTTTGGTTCGTTAAATTTATATATATATATATATATATATATATATATATATATATATATATATATATATAGTTTTTAGAAACGAATTGCGCACTTGCGAAAATCGCACGTTTATTGTTCAACGTTTCGGCCGTGCCACGTCAGAAGGCCATGCCACGGCCGAAACGTTGAACAATAAACGCGCGATTTTCGCAAGTGCGCAATTCGTTTCTAAAAACTACTTTTCAACTGGACCCACAGAACTTCTTCCCCGAATTATATATATATATATATATATATATATATATATATATATATGGTGCAGGAAGCAGTTCAGAAGAACCAGACACTCGAGGAAAATTCCTTTTGAGTGTTTGTTTGTTGCAAGTTGCAGGATATTAAGAGCACTTCCTGTAAAGGGCGTAGTCTATGACAGAGATGCATTTCAAATTTCGTTCGTCAAAGCAGAGTTGTAGAACAGCTTTATAGAAAATAACGGCCCCATTTTTTTCCTTTGTAGGAATACATGCGGTTTAATCGGCGGTTATATGGGTAACCTGATAGTGCACCAACTGCGTTCTACCACGGCCCCGCCGCGGTTCTACATTGAAAGCATTTCCGCGACTGCGGTTTCAGCGTGTCATATGATGCCAGTAGCATCGTATTCACCAGCTGCACTAAGCCTGGACACTACAACTAGTTTTGGATGAGTGTGAACGTGAACTAGTTGCGCGTTTGGTAGAGGTTGCATTCTCAAAGGAGTTGGCTGTTCGAAGTGTTTTGTTTAATGACTAGGTATAAGGTAACAGTGTATTTTTTTTTCAATGTGAAACAGAATTCGGAGACTCTCAGCTTGATCCTGCACATGTAGACCTCATGGTTATTTGAAGTCCTTTTTAGGAGTAGCTTCATGTGCTGTGCCAAAATCTTTTTTTTTTCCTTTTTTGGCTTCCAACTGATGCTTGCCAGTCTGATCGCCGTTCATGTCAGATTTGCATAGATGTGCGTAATACAGTGCTTTGTAGAGAGCCACATCTGTATTTTGTATATGTAAGTGAGAACATTGCTTCTTTTTTTTCTTTTTCGTCGCCTCAACACTGTCTCCAGTGTATTCGACTTCAAGCACGTATGTATCTTCATTATGAAACTGAAGTTGCTTCGATGTAACGTTGCTCGCTGTGAGAGATTGTGCACTGCATTGCGACGTTGCTCATTATACTGATTTTGTTAATATTTCATGCGCTACTTTCTTTGAAGGTCACTTTGGTCAATATTCATTGACACTTGATTGATGTTTTTGGTTGTCTTCATTTGCCTCATTACATCAGCTGATGTCCTAGGCAAACTTTCACTTTAATATCTGAGTCATATTTGAGTTCTTTTGTTTATATTCCTTGATTTTATGCGGTGAAGATACTGCATAACATGATTGAAAGCGGCTATCACACAGTCATCCATTGTTCTGTCTCTGCTCATATAACCGGATGCGCTGCTCTCATGGTGAAAAGCGTATAGTCGTTTGGCTGTTGATTATTATATGACTACTAGTGCTCTTTCTGTAAGCCTCTAGCCATTAATAAGTTCCAAATATATTTAAAGTATATCTTCTGCAGTTCCTTTTCAATATTTCTTATTTTATTTTTCTCGCATTTCTCATTTTCTTCTTTCTTTTAAAACTTGGACAAGTTAGTTTCTCAATAAAATGTTGATGTAGCAGTGTTTCGACTTCGTGATCATTGGCACAGGGGCCTCCTTGTTAGGCCGCTTGCCAAGAAACTGTCTATCCTTCACTGTAGAAAGATATGTCATTACTATTTTTGGCAGGTTTTCTTCATACTCTACAAATTACATGCTAGATTGATTTTTGTATTCATGACAACCAATTTTGACTTAAATGCTAAGACTGATTAAGCCTTATTTGAGAACTGTGTACCTACCTTACTGCACTATTTTTGCTCTGTTGCGCTCAGTGCTGATGCCTTTAACCACGAGAAAAAAAAAGAGTTCCAGGCAAATGCGATGCCAGGACTTCTTCCTAGGACGTAACTACGAAAGTGTTCGGCTGGCACTACCCCCCACTCTGCAGCACCGAAAAGATTATGGTGCAGCTGGTAAGTTGTAACATAGCAGGTCGTAGCTACTACCAAAAAGGCAGGGACGGCGTCCGCGGATTGGGATGCCCCCGAAAATTATGATCCCGTTGACACCTTCAGAACCTTCAGAACCTTAGGTGTGCAAAAAATGTCTTGTGGTTATTTGTACCCCTAAGGCGTTAGCTTACATTCTGAGAGTGGAAACCAGATCAAAATTTTGGTGGACATGCCCTGTTCCCGAGCACGATTCCCGTTTCTTTTTTGAGATTACGGCTAACGTTTCAGGAACAGCTTTTAACGCGAAAGCATTTCTTGGCTAGATTGGCGAGAGCGCGCGCCCAGCTGCCGTCCGCAAAAAGCGTCCGCAAAAGCCGTGCCCGGAAAGCACGTGACCTCTACCACCAGAAGTGACACCGGCGCCAATACTCGCCGCAGCGGCAGTCGGCTCGCGCTCCGCTTCTGCTGGGGGGCTATCGGAGATCGGGTGTTCGCTCGAGAACGCTTTCCGAACACTGACGTCAAAAAGTGGGTGGTCCGCGATAGCTTTGAGCAATGCTTTGAGAATGGGAGGAGCGCGGCCGGCGCGGCCAATGGGGAAGCGGCGCGCTCCTCGGATGATGACGTACTCCGTTTGTCGTCTGCTTCTGAAAGCCAAAATGTTTCTCCTGAGAAATTAAGAAATCTGCTTCTTTTAAAAACGGTGCTTTCTTCTTCTCAGACGTAAACACGCTCTTAAGCATCAATATCGTTCTCTGCAGGTTCGCTAAGCGGTGTCGCGGGCGCGAAAAACAAGAAGCGTGCGCGTAAGTGGCGTTATATCTAAATTTCGTGTCGTCGTCTGCTGCTGCCATGTCCTCGCACAAAAACGTGCATCTCGGCCCGCGGGTGCTCAGAGGCAGAGGGAGCTCCTTCTCGCATTTTTGGAGGTGCACCCCAACTGTGAAATCCCGACAAACTCTTCACTACCGACAGCGCGCTGGAAACTTCCAGGAGCAATTAAAGAACATCAACATGCGCAGCTCTTTTCTCTCCGTCGAAATTCCACGGGCTCTTTGGCACCCGATTTCCGATCTCTTGACCATTCCCTCGCCTGGAGCGTGGGACACCGTTCACCGCGACTCAAGCCTGGAGAAACAACTCCAGGCTATCAGACGAGCAGAGGAGGTGGCGGCGAGGATTTTTTTTTTTTCCTAAAATAAAGTTGTTCTCTCTCTCGGGATCAAGTTCGGCGCACAGCCAACGTACTGTTCGCTTCGACAGACGAAATTGAGGCCGGAATTCACTTCCTGTCAAATCCGCAAATACATCGCGAACCTCCAGCTGCTCCGCGTCCTATTTCAGCGACGACAATGCGAGGACTCAGCGCCCAAGTGGACCGCCGTTTCCCTCTGTGACGCAACATTGCGCAGCCGCAGCCGCCGTTTCAATCCAAGCGGAGCCGCTGCCGCGGCCGCTGTTCGCAAAGTGTTCGTAAATCGTTCGCTGAGCGAGCGGCCTCGGGAATCGTTCTCCGCGTAGCAGACGACACGCTCGGTTTGAAAATGATTGACAGGGAATTGACGTCAATTTGACGACACCGAAATCTCGGGGCCCCGGAAGGTTCGACGTTCCACAAGTCGCTACAGGTGGCGAAAAAAACCAGCCGCGGCGCGTTCCATCAAGTTGCGCGTAGTGTGGAACTACTAACCTAGCCTCATATTTTAGTTTGAAATTTTCCTGCCAGGGGCTCTCAATAAGGCCAGAAGGCGTAAGCGTCAAAAACAAAACAAACATGTTGCATCTAAACAATAATGATGATAGTACATGCAGTGCCATCTCTTTATCGTGTATCTTAGTTTAGGACGCCACCGCTACTTTTATTTTTCGTTGCACTGTCAGCGGTACAGTTTCTCTTCTCTAATGTGGTTATAGGTAGGTGTACCGTGGGCACGCCCCGCGGATGACGACAGCGGAGCGGCGCTGGCCAATCGCGTGCGGCGATTCCGAACGCTCTCGCTAAAATGCCATCTCCGATAGCCCCCCTGCAGCTACCTGCGGCGGCGTGCGATCGCGTCGCCACGTTTTTTGAGGGGGCGCTGCGAGCGCGCGACATGGTCGGATGTGCGGTGCATCGGCTCCGATAATTTTATTGAATTGAATTGAATTGTTTATTTTTTAACATAATACATGTCAAGGGATGGTACGGCTAAAGGCAGATTAACTGCCTGACAATGGCCCTACCACCCAAGCACTGTTCAACAGGGTTGTGACCATTATTAAGAATTTATACAATAGAAAGCGGAAGCTCTGCACGGAAATAAAGGAGAAAAAAAAACATGACATAGCGCTATTAGCAAGGGATGACGACATACATACAAGATTAATACAATATAGTTCTTTTTTAATCTAACAGGTCGTAAGGCACATGATGTTAGAGGTCTTACTCCTACTATGAAGGCACACAAGACAACAAATACGATTTGACAACACGCTTAAACAGGGATGTTGATACGACTTCATACACATTGCTCAGTACTTGCGGATGTTGGTTTAAGAAAGAAGGAATCATGTATTTAAGTTGTTTAGTGCCGTATTTTGTTCTGCAGAGTGGAACTTCGAAGTGGCTATGTCGTAAACTATATGGCCTGCGGTTAGTCAAGTACATGTGTGAAAAAATAGATTCATTTTGATGCATTTTTCTGTGTATGTATGTAGCAAGCTTGAGGTTATATAGCTGATCGACTTTTAATATCTCATTTTTTAAGAAAAACGGTGCTGTATGATCAAGCCATGCAAGGTTTTCTATGTGTCGAACCGCTTGTTTTTGAAGGACTGTCAGCCTACATAAATTTGTTTTGCTTGTAGTGCCCCAGACTAAGAGGCAGTAATATAGTTGAGAATGTATGAGTGTATAGTACAGCTGACGTTTTAGCCAAATCGGAACCAGATGCCGGATTTTATAAAACACTCGATTAGACCTGGAAATGCTAGTATGTAATTTGTTTATGTGATGAGTCCAGTTCAAATGTTCTTCGAACAATACTCCCAGAAACTTAAATACAGATACCCGTTCAATAGCGCAAGCATCAAAACGAAGAGAAATGTGAGCGCCATCGGGTTTATTCTTAGGCTTAAAAACAATGAATTTCGTTTTAGTAACATTTAACTGAAGTTGGTTGAGAGACAACCAAATCAGAAGCTCGTGCAACCAATCATTTGCCGCTGCTGCCAAGTCAGCCCAATTATGACCAGAGAAAAATAAACTGGTATCGTCGGCGTAGAGAACCGTTTTAGGCGTAAGTGGTATATTTACGATGTCGTTAATATAAATGACAAAAAATAGAGGACCCAAAATGGACCACTGAGGTACGCCGCACTTTATTTCCTTCATCTCTGAGCATATGCTGTTATGGCTTACAAATTGAAACCTATCTGAAAAATAACTATTTATAAGTTCTAAGGTAACGCCTCTAATTCCATATAAAGGTAGCTTTTGAAACAAAATGTGATGCTTTATAGAGTCGAAAGCTTTTCTGAAGTCAAGAAAAACTCCGACAGTATATAACCTATTTTCGAAATTGTCAATTATTTCTTCTTTAACGCTCAACAGTGCCTCCTCTGTTGACTTATTCTTGCGAAAGCCGAATTGATTGTCAACAAGTGCCCGCTTTTTATCGAGAAATGTGGTTAACCTAAACTTTAAAATTAATTCTAATACTTTAGAAAATAGAGGTAGCACAGATATTGGCCTGTAGTTATTTAGATCATTAAAGGATCCACCTTTGTGCAAGACTACTACTTTGGCTATTTTCATACTAGCAGGAAAAATCCCGGTAACTAGCGCGCTATTACATATATGACAAAGCGGGGCACATAATATATCAGCAACATGAATAATTGGTCTCGCTTTGATATCATCATATCCGGCTGCGCTATCTGTTTTCAAAGATTTGATTAAATTAAAAATTTCATCTTAAAAATTTCAATTAAAAATTTCAACTGGAACCGCGGATATACAAGCTGAACTCCAAAGAAGTTGGTGCCTCCAGACGCCTAACACCACAAGGAATCTGTGGACACCGATTTTCCACAGGTGGGCTAAGTTTCGGCGCTTCTACGACAACTAGAAGTTTGCACGACGCCGCAGTTGAGCTAGCCCTATCGAGGGCAAGGCTTAACGCAGCTGGCGTCCGGGATTTGCCGGGTATATGGCGGCAACGAAGATCACCGGGTATAAACCGGCCACTATGCAGTGGACTGAAGTTGACCCTAAAAGCCAAAACGAAGACCTTCCACCCACTGAAGATGAGTGCCTGCAAGCCCTAGTGCGACTACAACGCAGGAAACAGGGGAACACAACAAGCGGCGACGCCAGCGCCGCTTTGCTGTCGCAGGCGGGGCATACGAAGACAGTACAGCAGTGGCGCCCGAAACAGACGCCACGCTTGCACTCGGAAGACCTCATCGTGGTCCTGAAACCGCGAGGAACCCTAGATTTGAAGACGGCTTTCAACCATGGAGACGTGGGCTCCGCAGTAGCTAGTTACGTGGGTGACTCGGCAGCCGGAGACCTCAGCGTCTGGCCCGTCTGGGAACAGAATGGGATTGTATGCGGCACGCAGACCACATCCGTGGCGGACAAGCTTATCAAAGAATTTGACGTAAAGGTCGGGGAGCACACTTACCCCTTCCGTGGACATCTGAAAATTAACGGTGACTGTTGCAGAGGGGTGATCCGCGTCCGCGAGGACGAAACCTCTGCTTCACTCAAGCCCAAACTCCGATGGAGGGAGGGCGAAATCGCTTTCGGCAGAAAATTGGGATCGTCAAATGTAGCGGTGGTGACTTTTGTGGGCGGAAGATTACCCCGATACATTCAGTACAACTATGAGTGTGTCCCGGTGCGGACCTACAGAAAGACAATCCCGGCGTGCTACAGGTGCGGTACTGTCGGACACCGGGTGGACAACTGCCCCCACCGCGAAGACGGGCGCTGCGGATACTGCGGCCAGCACGTTGGGGCCACTGCAGACGGAATAACAGAACACGATTGTCACTCTTCATGCTTGATTTGCGAAGGGGCCCACCTCACAGGATCTGCGGAGTGTACTGGGAAGTTCCGCAAGGTCCAACGCCTGGGGGCAACGAACAATTACAGGAACCTTACCACGGAACAAGCAACCACCACCACCACCGAAGATTGGCAAGCAGGGCTAGCAACAGCGGCAACCACCGCAACAAAAGGCCGCAAACAATACGCCTCAACACATCGCGCCCAGACCAGGAAAGCAGCCCCCGACATTCCAGGAAGGGGACTTCCATTCACTCGGCACCGCTGCAAAACAACAGGTGAGCGGCTGGACAGCGGCTGGACCCCCCTCACTCTAGAGATGCACAAGAAATTGGAGTCCTTACGGGAACAAAATGCGCAGCTAGCAACCAAAATTCACGCACTAGAAAAGGCTAGGATGGACACGCCTACCTCGCGAATGGATGACGAGAGTGACTCGGCATCTGTGTGCTCGGGCAGCACGATGACATCTCGCCCAGCTTCCTTCGAAAATCTGGAAACCCGCGTCTCCAATATCGAACAACAGCTACATGACCGAACAGATGGCACAGCTCCCAAATATGGTTACCCAGGCCGTGCAGGCAGCTATGTAGCTACAGACACAGCTTATGGTAACATCTGTAACCCAGCAAGTAACGCAATCCATTCAAACGTGGCTCATCAGTAACCCGAGAATCTTACGACGCACCGGGCCTATCCGAGAGGTTCGGCGTCCCAGTAAGGTCCTCCGCACTCCGGAGGAAGAGAAACGCGATGAATTCGCTGATTCCCCACAAAATTTACCAAATGTCAGCACAGCTCTCCCTTCGAGACCGCTCGGTAACCTCACTCAACAAATATGAATATGGCAGGTACTAGTAGTATGGCACGGCACAAAAAAGGAGAGTCGCTCTCGATAACACAGCGGAATTGCAGGGGTTTTAAAGACCGGCGCAAGAGATCTCACCTCCGCCTCTATATTCAAAATTTGGGCAAAATGCCTGCAGTAATTGCCCTGCAGGAGACAGGTTTGCAGGCAAAACTTTCAGGCTACAACTCGTTTCAAAGGGACCCATCCACCTGTGTTCTAGTGCACAAATCATACACTGCGCAGGAGGTAGACCTCGATCTTAACTTCGAACACTCGTACACCATGGTGCAAATCCTGCCCCTCTGCAGGACAAGCCACGCGGTGTATACACTGAACATTCACACTCCCCCTAAAAAACGCCACGTCACATACGCAGAGATCTTCTCTCGTGCGCTGAAATGCGCCGACAGAGCACCTCTGATAATGACAGGCGACTTCAATGCTCCGTGCAGACTTTGGGGGTACAAACGTGAGGAAGCCAGAGGAAGGAAGCTTGCGGAGCTTATCTCCACCTTCAGCCTCACCCTTCTCACCGACCCGGCCACTCCCACGCGCCTTGGCAACTCGGTCAACAGGGACACATGCCCTGACCTAACTCTGGTTAAGAACACACGGCTCGTGACTTGGACTAACCTGGAGGAGACACAAGGCAGTGACCACTGTCTCCTAAATATCACACTCTCCACACACTCTTTCAAAAGGAAGGGCGCGAAAGCTCGAATAGTTAACTGGGACAAGATGCGCACAGAAAATATTCCGCCTTTTCTTCGTTCAGGCAATTACACAGACTGGGCTGCACACATCATACTCACCCATAAGAGGTATGAAACCGTAGTACAAACATCGGATGAATGCCCAGCGGTTGACAATCACCTTCTGCATCTGTGGGAGTCCCGCCGGAGCCTCACACGCCGCTGGAAGCGTCAGAAGCATAATAAGACGCTTCGGAAACGAATTCAGGAGTTAACAGCGCAGGCGGCTGAATACGCCATGCACTTAGCAGATGCAAATTGGACAGACAAATGTAACAACCAACGTTGTAACAATATAGCGCGCTAAATGTCAAACAAGGGGACATGGCGACTGTTCCGCAGTCTCATCGACCCCACACAAACGCGAGGAGAAACACAAAGACACCTGCGGAGAGTCATTCACGGATTTCCGGGTGCCACAACACAGCTAGCGGAAACGCTCCGGGACAGGTACCTCTGTCAACAGCAAGATCCCCGAGGTCCAGAGTATATATATTCGGGCAGGGAAAATAAGACCCTAGACGCACCTTTTCTCCTCCATGAGATGAAAGCAGCAATGGCAAAGATGCGTAGAGGAACAGCACCCGGTACAGATAAGATCACTGTCAAGACGCTGGCGAATTTGTCCGACTCTGCATTGACAGAACTATTGGAATATATCAATGCTATCTGGAGTGGCCGGATCCCGGTCCCCTCGGTATGGAAAACATCCCTGGCTACTTTTATCCCCAAACCAGGGAAACCAGTAAACACAGACAACCTCCGCCCCATCTCTCTCACGTCTTGCGTGAGTAAGCTGATGGAAACAATGGTGCGAGACAGGCTGTCGGAATACCTAGAGCAGAAGGGGACCTTTTCCCCAACCATGTTTGTTTTCCGTCATCTTAAATCGGCACAGGATGTACTCCTGCAACTACATCGTGAGGTTATCCAACCGGTGGCGACGAAACACGACAGGGTCATCCTCGCCTTAGATCTGAAGGGGGCCTTTGATAACGTTAAACACAGTGTCATTTTAGAACACCTCAGTGACACTCACTGTGGACAGAAGACATTCAATTACGTCAAGGACTTTTTAGACAGAGCCGCCCTGATCCGCATAGAAAACTCCGAATACGGACCGTACAAAATGGGCACTCGAGGGACGCCGCAAGGGGCTGTTATCTCGCCCATACTATTTAGCATCGCCATGATGCATCTGCCACACCAGCTGGCACGCATAGAGGGCGTTCGCCATGCCCTTTATGCAGATGACGTCACAGTTTTGGGCAACACAAGGAAATTTAGGCGCCATTGAGGACTGTCTACAGCGGGCTGCGGAGACGGTGCACGCCTACGCGGCGCGCTGCGGACTCCAGTGCGCGCCTGACAAATCGGAATTCCTTCATATCAGGGCCAACCCCAAAGACAAGACAGGCATCACCATCACGCTTCCTGATGGTCCAATCAGACAAACGGAGGAGACCCGGATCCTGGGCCTACACATTCACCAACAGCTCCGGATTGACACCACACTTACCAAACTGAGAAAGACAGGAGAGCAGGTGGGTTGCATGATCTGCAGGGTCTCTAACAAGAGGGGGGGACTTCGGTGCAAAGATGCGCTGAGGCTAGCGCATGCTTTTGTGACCAGCAGGGTCCTGTACTGCATCCCTTATCTCTACCTCCGGAAACATGAGGAAGAAAAAATTGACGCAATCATCAGAAAGACGCTAAAGAGAGCCCTTGACCTCCCGATCTCTACATTAAACAGCCGCCTCAACGCTTTGGGTGTGGTGAACTCTTATCGGGAGCTCAGGGATGCCCATCTTCTCAACCAATACACACGGCTGAGCCAAACTAGCTCAGGTCAAAGTTTACTAGCGCGACTACATATCATACATGATTTCCACCACCAGGAACGGGTCAAAGTGCCAGAACTGTGGCGCAGAGCTCTTCTGATCCGACCGCTACCCACTAAAATGGACAGAGACGAACACACAGGCAGACGGGCAGCGCGCGCTCGGGCGCTAGAGTTGAAATACGGAGAAAAGACAGGCGTATACCATGTGGACGTAGCTGGCCCGAACCCCGAGGGGTGGTACACGGCCGCCATTGTTCACGAAGGAACACGGGTGGATGGACTAACCTTCAGGGCCCCGTCCGTAATGCAGGCTGAGGAGGTCGCCATTGCCCTTGCGGCCTCTCACAGCGATTCAAAACGTATTATTACGGATTCGCGAGGAGCTTGCCGTAATTACGTAGCAGGGCACATCTCACCCCTAGCTGAAAAAATATTGCGCAATAGCGTAAGGGACGTAGATCGTCACCCAAAACGTATAATATGGGCACCGGCCCATCAGGGATTGCAGGGAAATGAGGCTGCAGATGCGGCTGCCCGAGCGCTCGTTTCCGGGTTTCCTACCTCAATCCCAATGGAGGCAAACGGGGAGGGTTACCCCCTCCTCCGGTATAGGGAAATTTTAGATTATTACAAGGAAAGCCATCGCCGCTACCCTGCCCCTGCGAAGGGGTTGAAGAAAGCCGAGGAGCGCATCCTGTTAAGGCTCCAAACCAACACATTTCTATGCCCTGCAATAATTAAACATTTCGACCCTACGGTCACTGTACAGTGCCAGCACTGTGGGGAGGTTTACGTCGATCGATCTCGATGGGAGGGAGATCGATGGACGTAAACCTCCCCACAGTGCTGGCACTGTCCGGGAGGGAGATTTACGTCCATCGATCTCGCATTGACCACCGACTCACACATTGTGCGAGATGTTATGTATGTATCCACCTACTACTCGGATCACAAGGCCATAGTAGTGTCTTGTACACCGGCCCAAGTACGCCGTCACCGGAACGATAAGAGGGTGACTACACCGGTGACTGTCTATAGAGAGGGGTGGTGTCATTATAATGACACCACCCACGACGCCGCGGCGGTGGTACTACTTCGACATGCCCGAGACCTGGCTCGGGCATATCTGCGTACACTTTCCGGACAACAAAATACAAGAGGACATGTGAAGTGCCGACAACACTTAGATGGGATCAAAGCATCTAAATAAACACAATCTGCCCTAGCTCCGAGATTGCCTCATTCTTTATAACACAACTCGGCAACACCACATTTGCAGCAGCCCTCCGCAACGACAATCTAGCCAAAAGAAACGCTTTCGCGTTCTCATCTCATAAGAATATGCTTACACTCTTAAATACAAAGAGAGTGCTGGGCACTCACTTTGGGGGAGTACTTTCGTGTCCCAAATTTAACTCCTTTTTTCAGAGTAGGTCAACCCCATTGCAGGGTACCGGTACTCTCGCCAAAACAGACTAGTAGGACGCCTCCGAAGGGGATTCGAACACTCTTTTGAAGAGAGCTCTACTACCCCACCAAGTGGGTTGCTAGTACTCACCAGAGGGAGTAGCAGAGACAAAAAAAAAAGAAAGAAAGCAAACACTGCGTTTTTCGAGCATGCTGAAATCAGCAGGCATTTAATTACATCACACTGAACATGGAACATACAGGCTGACATGACACAAACGCACATACACACCAATAACACAAACACAGCAAAGCACAAAGCCCACAACACACTCGCTTTTTTTTTCTTTATTGCCTTCTTGAACAAAGTACAGACGCAATCAAAAGCGCACACGCATACACTATTTACGCACTGGTGTGACCATCTCTAAAGCTTTTTCATATCTTTCAAAACATCAAGGATAGTAACCCAGTGTGGTGGTTCAGGCTGGGCTCTATAAATCTCACTAATTTGTCCAACGCTCTCAATGAAGGTTTCCCTCGAGGATTTTACATGAACATCTGCATGCCGCACCTGCATTCTCGTTTTCCACAAAGCATGAAGACCCAGGACCATGATCATATCGCATGGCTCTTCTACTGGTAAAAACCTTATGCCATAAGAATCTAGTGGTAATTCTTTCTTTAAAGTGCGCAGAAGCACGTTCCAGAATAATACTGCATCCCAGCAGTCTACAAAAGCATGCTCTATATCCTCTGGTTTATTACATAAATGGCAGTTTGTTGTCCAAGGTACAAATAAGCCTTTTTCCTGAAGCCATGTTTTTACAGGTAGACTATTCGTATGTAGCTTGAAAAAGAATGTTTTGGCAGCAGGACTTATTGGCATTTTCTTGACCCTTTTCAAAATATTCTGTCCTGGGTATCCATGATATGGCAAACGGTACAAAGGAGTCGGGAGGAACGCTTCAATTAAATCCTTATAGAGTTTCTTTCTGGTGACGTCACTCAAGTACTCTAAAGAAAATCTCACTTTCAACATTCTGTATGAAAGTAAGACCTCCCGCAGAAATCCAGATACGGTACCCTCCAAATCACCACAAGAGGAAATTATGAAATCTGGGATTAATCTCCGTAGCCTGGTATGTATGACTGTTCGTAAAAAAGGATCTTCCACATTCCTAAGGAACATAAACCTAGAAACAATCTGACGTAAAAATAAATGAACAAGGCCAACACCTCCGCGTTTAACAGGAATGAACAGGTTGGTTCGACTGATTTTCTCCCAAGTCGAGGCCCAAACAAAAACTGCAAAGACACGATGTATCTTCTGGATACTAGAACGAGACGCACATAAGACATTCATAACATACCATACACGTGACAACAGAAACACATTACACACAGCAGCACGCGAGAACATAGAGAACTGCCTGCCTTGCCATGCATCTGCTTTTTCTTTTAGTTTCAATGTTTGCTCAGCCCAATGTTCATCAGCATGTCGATACCTATCAAGAGGCACACCCAGATACTTTGTTGGTGAACACGACATACGCAAGCGTGAAAACGTATCTGGTGTACTGTTCCAATGACCGTGCCAAAAGCCACAACTTTTCTGCCAGTTTATCTTACACCCTGTGTATAAGCAAAACTTTTCAATCACAGATGTTGCCTCAATGATGCTGTCTGTGTCAGAGAGGAAAACAGCAATGTCATCCGCGTAAGCAAGTAACTTTACCTCAGCTGAAAGCAAGCTGTACCCACGGATATTTTCGTTTTGAATTACTGCCAAACAAAGAGGCTCTATGTAGGCTGCGCAGCCTACATACGCAGAATGGATGTCAAAGTTCTTGATCACTATTTATGTAAAATCGTTGAACACAGGCGAAATTCCACAGATATGGAAAACTGCCAAGGTTATTCCTATCCATAAATCCGGTGACCTTACGAACACATCAAATTACCGACCAATATCGCTTACTTGTACCGCCAGCAAAATCCTTGAACATCTAATCCTGAAACACATTGTATCATTTGTAGAAAAAAACAACTTAATTGTCTCTAATCAGCATGGCTTTCGGAAGGGAGTATCGACGACTACTCAACTGATTGAGACAATCCATGACTTAGCACTTACAATAGACAAATGTGGCCAAACCGATATAATATTCTTAGATCTATCCAAAGCGTTCGATCGGGTTTCCCATCCAAAGTTAGTTCAGAAAGTTACCCATTACCTCGGCGATAACCATATCACCAAATGGATAAAAAGCTATCTGGCAGGACGACGTCAATATGTCCACTACAGAGACCACTCCTCGGATCACGGTGATGTGCTGTCTGGCGTTCCACAAGGCGCCGTTTTAGCTCCTATGCTTTTTCTTCTTTTTATGAATGATTTACCCAACAACTGTAATGTGACAGTAAGAATGTTCGCAGATGACTGCATCATTTATAAAGAAATAACCTGCCGTGAAGACCAGGTTATCCTGAATGAAGCCCTGGAACATATAACGCAATGGTGTCAAACGTGGCAGATGGTGACTAACACAGAAAAAACAGTTTCTATGACAGTGTCGAATAAAAAAGCACCCATGACCTTCCCGTATTCCTTACAAGGAAAGATGTTAAAGAAAGTAGACGAGTATAAATATTTAGGTGTCATAATTTCATCCGACCTCAAATGGGACAAACAGATAACATATGTTGGAAACAAAGCACTGGTAGCTTTATACTCGTTAAAACGCTCGCTTAGATGCGCGTCTGTAGATACTAAGCGCCTAGCATACATGTCACTCGTACGCCCGATATTGGAGTATGCAATAGTATGTTGGTTTCCCTTCCGGAAACAGTACATAGCAAAACTGGAGAGTGTGCAGAGGAAGGCAGTTAGATTTATCTTTAATAAGTATCGCCGTCATGACTCTCCGACTGAACTATTAAAGCAAGCTAAACTCCCCACAATAGAAAATCGAGCCAGACTTCTTCGTCTTAAGTTTCTTTTTCTTCTTCTCCATGGCAGCATGAAGATTAATGCAAATAATTATTTACTACATTCGGACACAACCAATTCCAGAACCAAACACTCCAAGCACTTAGTTGAATACAGATTTCACAACGATATCTTCAGGTACTCCTTCTTTCCGCAGGCAATCCGAGATTGGAACGGTTTGCCCAATGATGCTGTCATCTGCACTTCACTCGAATCTTTTATCGCTGAGTTATCTAAGAATTCTTCGCAGGTATCGCCTTAACGGCAATGTTTTCTACTTCTCAGTATCTTCTTTACATTATCTTGTTTTTTTTTATTGCGTTGTTTTTTGTTGAATATTGTGTAAAGTGATTGCCTATTTATGTATTTATTAGTATTTTTATATTTGATTGTCTACTGTAGTGATTGTACAGTTTCTTTTATTGCTTTGCTTCTAGCAATTCTACAGCTTACTCTACAGCTTACCCGAATGCTCCGCTAGGAGGCGCTGCGGTCGTCTGTGGGTATTTATAAAGCGAAATTCAGTAAAGAAGAAGCAAAATGCACATGCTATGAGGAAGATAGGGAAACGACGGAGCATGTTCTGATTGAATGCGGAAATATCCACCCAGGTGTACGTTTGGGCACCACCCTACAGGAAGCCTTGGGTTTTAGGGCGAAGAACGGGAAGCTGAACATAGCCGCGATTGAAATAAGTAAGAGACGGCTAGAATACTGGTGGCAGAAAACTAGAGAGAACGGACAAAAATAATTATAGGGGAAAATATGGACTTTCTGCCATAAGGGGCAGGGAACTGGGCTATGAATTTCCGTTTTTGCTATATTATGATCGATTTGATTGAAGTAGATTTAAAAGGCATGAGGAAAATTTAAAGAGAGAGAAAAAAAAAGTTCTTAAGTCTTCTTACGAGCCTGGTGGCGCACATGTCACCGCCCCGTTACAAAGGGGACGCTCATAGCATCCATCCATCCATCCATCCGGTGTGGACGCATATCACGTCGGCTCCCGCTTCTATGAGTGATTTCGCAGCGGCAATCACCATCAAGCCAAGGAAATTTGGTACCAGAAGAACCGCCTCATCACCTGGAATACGAGGATACCAACATCCAGGTGGGCCTGAAATTTGTTGCTAAACTACAGCCAATTTTCTGAGCGCGTCACGTCTGCCGGGCTCTCCAACGCGCCGGCGGCGCGAGACGCTATGGAGCCTTAAGCGGCGGCAACCAAGACGCTAGGAGAGGACGCCAGTGATAGAGATATGGATATTCACCAAGACAATGCTAAAAGCTCAGACGGATCGGCTGAAGAAGAGGGCTGGCACGTCGTCCAACGCAAGCGCAACCGAAGAGCAGGCAACAACAAGGAGAGCGACGCCAACGGCGACTACAACAATGCAGAAGCGGGGAGTAAAGCAAAGGCGCAGACCAGAAACCGCGCTAGACTGCTCGGCCGAATACAGAAGACGAGCAGGATGCCTAGACTACCCGCAGGCGACTACAAGGTGGTTATTAGACCCAGAGGAGGATTGTGCGTAGCACAGCTCGGTCCGATGGAAATAAATAGGGGCATATAAGAGGCGGCTGGCATAGCGTTCGAGGAGAGAGAGTCCGATGTGATCTGCCCCAACAAAACTCAAAACATCTTGGTGGTGAGCACTCCCGACCCGGATCGAGCTGATCGGTACAGACAGATCAAGCAGATCAACGTGAGAGGCACGGCGCACGAAGTGGCGGCGTACGAGACAGCACCCGAGGATACATCCAAGGGAGTCATAAAAGGGATTCCTCTGGACGAAACTCCAGGAAATATCAGGGCAGCTCTCGTCACGGCAAGAAACCCCACTGTCATCACCGCCAAGAGGCTTGGAAACACCACGGCCGTTATAGTGCTCTTCAGCGGCAACAAGGTCCCGTCTAGTGTGTGCTACGCCGGGGTCATCACACGATGTACGCTCTACCGCAAGCCCGCAAGCAAATCGACTTTTGCAAACAGTGCAACAGGATCGGACATAGGAGCGACGTCTGCTCCAACCCAAACGACAGACTCTGCCCAGGGTGCGGCGCCTTAAATCAGAACAGAGGCCACACGTGTGAGCCCAAATGCCGGATGTGCGGCAGGGATCGCGCCACAGGGGATAGAAACTGCAAAGCCAAGTACAAGAAGCCTTCATCGTCAAGCAAAGGCAGTGGGCCAGAATACAGGACGACCAGAGAGAAGCTCCGCCGCAGGCGAGAGGAAGATCCCGTTCGAGGTCGAGATCGAGGGAGCGACAAAGGTCCAGATCCACCACGAGAGGTTCTACCCCCCGGAGGCCCCGGTCTAGGTCCAGATATCGACGTCCAAGGGGCCGCCAAACAAGGTGAGCTGGGCAGATAAAGCACGCGAGCCGCGACCGGTCGAGACTGGGGAGTCTGTTAACATCAAGGAAATTGATAAGCTTAAAGCGGAAAACGCTCAACGGAAACAGATGATAGCGCAGTTGCATGCCAAAATCGAACAACTTTCGAGAGAGGGCACATCAGAGCCAACCCAAGACTCTCCTCCTACCGCAACAGCGAGTAGCGAGGTTCCGGTAGTCGAAGACCGCATGGAGGTAACCACCCCTCCGCTCAAAAGAAAGGCCAAAGCACAAAAGTCCGTAGAAGCACAAGTCCCTAGGCAAAATTCCGCACAACAACAAACCAGGTTAGACAACATTGAGAAGAAGGTAGATCAAATATTAGCCACAATCACATCATTAGTCGAAGCCACTACCAGGGCGTCTATAGACATCGCAGCACTCACTACGCGAGTCGAAGCGATAGAACGGCACAAAAACCAAGTGGCACCAGTACCTAATGTGGTTGCAGGAGCAATTTTCCAGCAACAGCAACTCCCCACAAATAAAGTAGCAGGACTAACGACAACGCCCAGTACACACCAAGCTACCCTTGCCCCTCCGTCGCACGCAACCATAGTAGATGGGCAGGCGAGGTAAGGGGCAGTTTAAAATCTGGCAGTGGAATTCTCGGGGATACGAGGCAAAAAGATCCGTTCTCCAACAATATGTTAAGCAGGGTAATAAACCGGATGTTATCTTGCTCCAGGAAACGCATGGCCTTGCCAAGTTGGCGGGCTACCAATCCATAGGCACCGACCGGGACGACAACGATAAAATTCTCACGACGTTAGTTAGGCGACACTTAATGGTAAAAATTCACGACCTCGGTGTAGAACACGACCACATCATGATTGAAGTAATTCCTAGAAACGCAAAAGCGAAAACTATTTTTATTCTAAACGTAAACAGTAACCCGTCAAATCATAGACAAAGATTCCATAAGTTTTTCAAGAAAGCAGCAGTGTTGGCGGGAGATGCACCGCTTTTAATGGGAGGAGACTTTAATGCTCCACACGAAGCGTTGGGCTACGGCTATACCTCTACCAAGGGTAAACGCCTTTGGCAGCGCATACAAGACGAGGACTTAACGTTGACCACTGAGCCCAGTGCACACACGCGCATAGGCACGAGTGTCCAAAGAGACGCGACCCCGGATCTCACTATAACCAAAAACGCCCCGGGAGCGACATGACATAGCACCTTCGATGACCTGGGTAGTGACCACAGAATTCTAATTACGCACATCCCGCGAGAAAACGACGAAGCTGTGTCATCCAAACGAACTAAACGCATAGTGGATTGGCATAAATTCAGGGAGTTAAGACAAACGACTTCCCCGCCCACATCGGACATTAAGAGCTGGTGCGAAAATTTAATAGGCAGCGTCAGGCGGGCCACTTAGGAAGTCAAGGCGGACATTCCCGTAGACAGGCCCGACAGCAAGCTCATATACACCTATGGCAGGCGAAAGAATCGCTGCAAGTGCGGTGGAGGAAACAGAGACATCAGAGAGGGCTACGAAAAAAGATTGCACAACTAAACAAAGACATTGAGACCTATTGCAGACAACTCAGCGAACAACAATGGGAAGAGGTATGCAGATATATGGACAGGTAGATAGGCACCTCTCAAACATGGAAACTACTTAGATTCCTTCTCGATCCGACGAACACCAAAACGGAACAGAGGCACACTATTCGCAAACTAACGCACGACTACAATGGAAACGAGAGGCAGTTAATTGAGGACTTAAAGGACATCTACCTCGCACAGAGCCCGCCTGTCGGACATCCAGATTACTCGGGAAATGCAAATCCCCCGCTAGACCAGACGTTCACCACGGCAGAAATACGAGCGGTATTCCACAAGTTGAATCTGAAATCAGCACCGGGGCCAGACGGTGTAACCAACCGCATGCTTCGGAACCTGGACGCAAATTCTGTCGAGTTTTTAACCGATTACATCAACGAATGTTGGACCAGCGGAAAGGTACCCGAAGCATGGAAAGAAGCCACGACGATTCTAATACCTAAACCGGGAAAACCGATCAACAAGACAAATCTCAGACCTATCTCCCTCACGTCGTGCGTGGGGAAGGTAATGGAGCATGCATTTCTCAACAAAGTAAATAACTATCTAGAGGACGGTGGTCACTACCCAGATACGATGCTAGGCTTTAGACGGCGTTTATCCACGCAAGACGCCATGCTGCAGCTGAAATACCGAATCCTCGACCATAAATCGAGATCCACCCGGGCCATCCTCGGACTGGATCTCAAGAAAGCTTTCGATAACGCAGCACATAGCACGATCCTAGATCGAATCTCGAGCCTTAGCATGGGGGAGCGAGCGTACAACGTCATCAACTTCCTAACAAACAGGAAAACGAGAATCACCATAGACCTCTGCGAATCAGACCTCTGCGAGACAGGCAGCAAAGGAACACCACAGGGCTCCGTGATTTCGCCGATGCTTTTCAATTTGATAATGATTGGTCTACCGAGTGAACTCGACAAAATCCCGGGAGTTCATCATTCAATTTATGCGGATGATATCACCATAAGGATAGGCGATGGTAGCGACGGATACATCGAGCAGAGACTTCAAGAAGCCGTAGTCACAGTGGCGAGATACCTAGAAGGTACGGGCCTTCGATGTTCGCCAGAAAAATCGGAACTCTTTCTATACAGGCCCACGCTCAAAGGTAGGCCTCCCAAATCGTACGAAGGCAGACGCCAATATGAAGAAATAAAAGTCAACGCCGCGGATGGCAAAACGATACCCACAGTTCAGCAGCTACGGGTACTCGGACTAATCATCGAGTCCAAGGGAAGCAACGAGGAAACTGTACGCAAACTAGAAGCCAAAGTCGCTAACGCGATGAGGCTGGGGCGCAGAGTTACAAACAGACACCGAGGCATGGGGGAGGCAAGCGTCATGCGCCTAATCTAGGCCTTTGTAATTAGTCACATTGCATGCGTAGCGGCCTTCCACAATTGGAACGAAGCAGAAACCAACAGAATTAACGCCCTAATAAGGAAAGTCTATAAACAGGCCTTAGGCATTCCGGAATATGCGAGCACGGACCTACTCCTAAAATTAGGAATGCACAACACTCTAGAGGAGATAGCCGAATCCCAACGCATCTCGCAACTAGAGAGACTGTCCGCGACGAAAGCGGGCAGAAGCATATTGGTAAAACTGAGTATCACATACCACGTTCAGCACGGCGAGAAACGAGACATTCCTAACCCAATCAGAACCCAACTCGTGATCAATCCACTCCCCAGAAACATGAACCCGATCGCTAACAGAGAACGCAGACATCACAGAGCGAAAGCACTGCTAAAGACACACGGCACGAGTGACAAATCCTTATTTGTGGACGCGAGCCCGTACGCCAAGCAGAGAGCACATGCCGCAACGGTGGTCGACGCGACCGCAAAATGCATAAGCGCATGTACAGTCCTAACATCCCGAATAGAGGAAGCAGAAGAGGTGGCCATCGCCATGGCCCTCACCTCGACTAAACATAGCGTCGTTCTGAGCGATTCGCAGGTCGCGATCAGGAATTTTGCGCAAGGACGAATCTCGCAACAGGCCCTGCGAACTCTAACAAATAGCCAGGAACTGAAGCTTTCGAAGGAACCCAGATATCTAATCTGGTTCCCGGCACACACAGACACAGACGCATCCAAACCGAACGAGACGGTCCACGCGCTGTCGCGAGCACTAACCCACCGCGCAGCCCAAGGGGCATCCTCAGCGGGAGATGCTGTTGCCGAAGACGAACCAATCAAGGACAGGCCTACCAGTTATGCGGAATACGCAACGTACTATCGAGACTCGAGGCGGACTTTCCCTCCACCTCATCCAAAATTAGATAGGAAACAGGCGACCGACTGGCGCAAATTGCAAACAAAGTCTTATCCCAGCCCTGTCCAGCTAAATAGGATGTTCCCAGAACTCTACCCGGACTGTATATGTAAAGTCTGTAAAACAGAAGAGGCCTCCCTAAGTCATATGCTATGGGGCTGCCCCAATCATCAAACAGACTCCCCACAACCTCTCCGGGAGCGATGGCGGAAAACTCTGCTCAGCTCCGACCTACAGGACCAAACCTGGGCTATCCAGCAGGCCAGGGAGGCTAAAGGAAGACAGGTGCTTCCGCCCTCCATCTGAGCGGTCTGGCCCGGACCAGCAATTACCCGGATCTCGAAATAAAGTTGTTTCACTCACTCATGCTCCGCTACCACCCGCTTCATTCCGACGGTGTCCCCTTTCGAGTCCGTCGAGCACGTCTGTACGGCGAACAAGCGCTGGGGATCACAAAATACGCACTCCTCGTTCTTCGTTATTCTACACACAGATGAAATATAGTCTCTGCCATCAGAAGTGTTTAGGGTACTATGCTGTACTTACCAGACTTGCGAACGGGAAGGATCGCAGTCCCGGTATTTTCACCGTCGACGCGCTCATGGCCGTCATATACGGCTCGATGCCGAAGTCGTAGCGAAGCTTTTTTCTTTACATGTATGAGTTATATCCAGTGAGTCTTCGGAAACCAGCTTTCGACGATCACAACAGCTTACTGTATCGCTGAAAGTGTATTCCTTTTCGTTTCGCACATGTAAGCGAGAATCCGAGGCGTGTAGGCTGGCGGGTTTCACTGGCACGGGTACGGCCGTTCGATCGGGGAAAAACGCAGGAGAGGCAGCTCGCTATGACTCCCGTCGGTTGAGGCTCGTAGTCGAGGAATGCACCGTTCATTAAACGTACACTGCACGCGTTTGTACGCGAAAGCTTGTACGTGGAAGTCGTAGGAGCTAGTTCCATCGGAAAACACTTCACAAAGCGGCTGCTGTCTTCTTCAATCGCCCGCTCCCACCCCAGCCGCCATGTTTGTGGCTGCGAATGCGAGCATCACATGTGTGTGGCAGGAGTGAAATTGCGTTTTACTCTCTTATGCCGCAAGAGATACGGACATTTCACTCCATCCGACGTTTTGCTAGAGTAGAACGATGCCCTAAAGAGTAGCTCGGTCGTTTCACTCCTGCGAAAACCGGCTCCAGTTTTTAGAGTGTTAGGGATTGTCGAACATTTTTGATGACGTCTTTGGTAAGTCTTTAAACGAATTCAGAAATCCCGGGAAATGGGATTATTGGAGTCTCCCCTAAGCCATTAAAAAGACCCGCTTTTTGAAGACGTTTGGAAGACGTTAAGGAAACGTCTCTTTTATGTGCAACAAGCCGGACATTAGACGAGATATACGACGCATCCTATACTAAAGCTTCTTATGCGTGACGTTTCTGCGACGTCGTTAACGTCTCGGATATCCGTTTCGAAGACGTCATAAATCATTTGTGTGCTAGCTGGGCACAAGCAGGCTGCTGGGAGCGGGACCGCACCCTCAAAAGAGGGACGTGTCCCACCTAAATCGGGACGTCTTGTCACTCTAATAAAGGTCCAGACGGACTTACTGAGCTAGCACACAAAGCTGTAACCCTGGATGCTATGTATACACATGATTATCATACTGCAGGAAAACAGCGATACCTGAATATTGTGAAAACGCCGCCGGAGTTCCCCTCAAAGCAAATGTCGCTATTTTTTTAGCGGTGTCATTGCAAACATTAGGGGAAAAAGCAAATAAAAATGATTATGCTGACTAGGTTGCTCATACGACATGGTCTTTAGACGGCGTCATTTGAAATAGCTGCTGGGTGTGCCGCCTATACTGGTTATGACGTTCGCCTTCGAACCGTCGGTACCCGGGTTCGAATCCTGCCTCACCAAGAAAGTTTTTATGCCACTCTCTGCACCTATAGTTATCTCACAATTTCTCCACTTCGCTCGAAACTGCGGATGGCGGCGACTATTACGGAACCTCTACCCTACCTAAACGTCGCGTCTGTTACTAAAGCGATACAGCATGCTTGAACGCTGTGAGCACCCCTGATACGTACGCTAGCGCTGTGTGCGCTAGCGTACGTATCACCAATTTGTAAACACTATCAGACAAGACACGTATGTGATGCTAGCGAGTTTGATAGTATATCGGAAGGCAGCAAACGTAAAGATTTAGCGTTAGAGTTTCGGTAAAGCTGGGTGCACTTAGTGGCACAAACTAGACTTTTAGTACCGGAAGAGAGCGAAACGCTAACGTAAAGGCATATACGGCGACACCTACACCTTAAAACAACTCTTATTGAATCCTTGAGTCCACCACAAAGTAGGTATCGTTTATAGTGTGTTAGTGCTGTGTAGGCAGACCCAAAAAAACCGCTTCGTTTCGAAAATGCCGCCATCGAGTCTCCCGAAGTTGCGATTACATAGGAGCTCTTAATTTATGCTTTGGAAACCAGAGCAGCAACGCAGGCACTCCGTGTCCTCGAGGGGAGGCCTCTTTAACGACGTCATGCCCGACGAGACAATACACCGACAATTCCGCTTTGAGAAGGCGGATATTTTACACTTGTCATCAGTGCACCGGAGCTTCCGCAACATTTCTCGAGTGCCCAGGGAGTGCGCATCTCTGTGCACGTGCCTGCGAAGGCTGGTTTATCCAAATCGCCTTTGTGACAGAAGGAATACTTAGCCATACATTACACTGTCGTTTCAAGCACCATAAATACAGTAATGCACCACACTGCTCGTCTCGGCCATAGAGTTTCCTACTAAAATACTAGAGGGAAATGTTGCGCTAGTGTCTGTGGGAGTTTCAAACAAGGCGGTTCAACCAGCATGAAAATAATGGGTACGACATGCATTTGCCGAGTCTTCATTCTTCTGGCTTCATACTGTCTTGCGACTTCGAAAAAAAAGGTCGTTTATGACAAAATATTGCACTAAAACGGAAGATTTTGAAATAACTATGTGCGTGCGCAGGTACTATAGCTGCTTTTTCGCGTTTAGAAAAATACTGATCGCTCAGAAATTTAGCAATATTGCGCGATACGGTAAGGTCTCCTCTACTTTTGCCCAGATTTCGCAGCGTCCATGAATGTTTGCTAATCGACGGTTGACTCACGCATGCACTTCCACTAATACTGATATACCAGGCCTCAACCAATAAAAGCGTATCTTCGTTCTTATGCCTGTACAGGATCTCGGTATTATCTAACTCGGGCATGCAGCTACAGACCTGGCAGTGCAAGGATAGATTGGACGGCGTCCCACCTGATAGCGACCTCCTGTGTTCAATTAATCTTTGATTAATACAACGCGCAGTTTGCCCTACATAAAACCGTCCGCAGCTAAAAGGAATCTTATAAACTACACCCATGCGGCAGTCGGTGAAATTGTTCTTGGCTAGGTGCTTAACCGGACAGATATCGGTTCGCTTCTTACCTTCCTTCTGCTCTATTCTTCTATGCACTGCAGCACAAACCCTTCCTAACTTATTGGGAGCCGTAAACACAACATTAACCCCATATTTACTTCCCACTTTCTTAAGCCGGTGCGAAACTGCGTGGATGTAAGGAATACTCACGACCTTTTCTTGTTAATGTTACTCTCTGCTACCGCTTTTGTTCCGGTCGAAATCGACTTCTTAAGACGCTCAGCTACTGTGGCTATGGCTAGTCTAGGTTAACCTGCATCTAAGAGGCGCTCAACCTGCGCATTAAAGCTAATGGTCAAACGGTGCACGCACGACTTCGTTAGGGCTGACTTTAAACAGGACAAGGCTATTCCGTTTTTTACTACTTTCGAATGCTTGGAGTCAAAATTTAGCAACGGCTTAGATGCTCTAGGGGAATACTGCCAACACACGTGATTCCGCTCAAATGACAACGAGATATCTAAAAATTGTATTACGTTTTTCTCCGGTAGTTCTTTCGTAAACGTTAAACCATCTCCATTAAGTTTAAATTGATCGCTTACATAGGTGACGACGGATTCAAATTCATCCTTACTACAAAGTACCAAGTAATCGTCCGCATACCGAAATACCCTAATGATGCGGTCCCCTAAGGCCTCTTTTAAACGGCAGTCAAACTTGCTTAAGTATAGGATGTTAACTTCAGTGTTGATTTGATTGATTTGTGGGGTTTAACGTCCCAAAACCAGTTCTGATTATGAGAGACGCCGTAGTGGAGGGCTCCGGAAATTTCGACCACCTGGGGTTCTTTAGCGTGCACTGACATCGCACAGCACACGGGCCTCAACATTTCGCCTCCATCGAAATGCAGCCGCCGCGGCCGGGATTCGATCCCGCGACCCTCGGATCAGCAGCCCAGTACCTTAGCCACTAGACCACCGTGGCGGGGCAACTTCCAGTGTTCGAACTTAAAACAAATATTTTTGCCACTGTAAGTGACGTGCTAACGTTTTCAAGTATGTAAAAGGTAGGTGCGTCTTATAAATATAAAAAACGGGCATTCGCTCGCTTCATTAAGCGTAGTGCAAGTGCTCCACTGTATTTTTACAAACTATACGGGTCAAAAGCCGCTGCGCGAGGCCGTAGCAGAAGGCGCGAGGCCGTAGCCTATCCTTTGGTGGTTGGTTTTGTGCAAAAATGTGATGTTAAATAAACAGCGGGGCCGTTAAACTTCGTCGGAAACTGCACCTGAGCTTTGATCTGAGTTGACTTTTTCAGCACCGTCCGCAGGCGCGTCTTCCTATCGCCCAGTGGGTGTCTACTACGCAGGATAACAGTGCGCCTAGCTGGCGCGTTCGGTCGGCGTTGAATTAATCAGACAGCGGAATTGAAATGCTGTAGTAGAAGATATACGAACAGCCTTCTGATAAGGGATGTATGTCAGCCGTGAAAGCTATCCTACGCTTACAGATTCTGTCGCATCTTATCAAAATAAGGGAAAACAGCAAAATCGCATCATAAGGTGCGCGAGACGCAGCGCAAATATTTCTAAAGTTGGGTAAAATGCCACTGCAAATATTATGTGTAGCCATCCATCACCAAACACAACAACGAAACAGACTGTATTGCACCTCATATATTGCAAACGACTTTAGTGCATGCGACACTCTGATGATCTCTAGCGGTAAAGCGTACTCTACAGCCATTGCCTTCGTCACGTAATGAAAATGTGTAATAATGTCACTCGCGTCACAGAAGCTAAAAAACAGGAATAAAGAAATCCACCAGAATGTTTGAAGCCGCAGGCACGAAGACTAGAAAAATCCATGTCATACCCATCATTGCCATGGCAGCTTCACGATCGCAGCGCCAGATTTCCCTCTAGTATTTTAGTAGGAAACTCTGTGGTCTCGGCGATGGCCTCCGAGATGGCGCGGCGGGTTTCTCTCCGGCCGTCCCAATCGCCGCGCTCCCCAGCAAAAATACGAACATCGCGTCGCGCGCCCGGCTACCGCGAGATGGCGCACTCACTTGGGATTCCGGACATGAGTCCTAAGTGCGATGGGCAGGTAACATGGGAGGTCGGAAGCAGGCAGTCAACAATCGATTACTGCCTCATGACAGAAGGAATTCACGAAAAGTTGAGACAAATGAGCATAGATGAGGAAGGGAGTAGCAGCTTGGGGAGTGACCATAAACGCATAACTTTGCGAATGGGATATGTAGATCATAAAGAGAGCATCGAATTAAAGTCGGGCAGCTCCTTTCTAAGTGAAAAACAAATTAGGAACGTAGTCGCAACAATCGAGGACATAGTGAGCAGAACAAAAGGCAAAGTGTGGGATTATAATGAGCTTATTAATCTAATAAGGACTGAAGTTACGAAAGAGAAACAAAAGAGTTGCTGGAGGGGAAAGCGAAAGCCAAATCGATGGTGGAACAGGGAAATTCAGGACGCAATTGAGAATCGACGGGAAGCATCTCGAATACATAGGCAGGCAAAAAAGGAGCAGAGGCCACAAGACGAGGTCAAGCAAAAATGGGAAACATATCTCGAGAAAAAAGCCCTGGTACAGAGTTTAGTTGAAGCCAAGATTAAAGGCCAAAGTGAACGTTGGATATCGGACATTCGCGAAAAGAAGGACGCATCTAGGCTTTTCTGGAACCACCTGCAATCGCTGGGGAAGAAAACTGTAACTATGCAACGGCATATTGTGGATGAGGAAGGAAATAAATTGGAGGGGTACGACGCATTGACTTATATTCGAAACGCAACAGCCGATTCCTTTAAGAAGCATGACGAGGCTCCCTTTACGACGTGTAACAGTAGCAAGGGAGACCAAGTGGAAGAACTAGTTCTGGAAAATTTCAATTGGAAGAAGGCGGAGGAAATGATTCCCAAACGAACAGCCACAGGATTAGATGGGGTTAGCATTACTGTAATAAATGAGCTCGGAAGACACAGCAAAGAAGCCCTATTAAAAGCACTTGAAAAAAGGTTAAAGGACAGGCGAATACCGGACAGTTGGCGTCAAAGTAGGATGAAGTTCATTTATAAGGGCAAGGGAGAGAAAAATAACATTCGCTCCTATAGACCACTGACCATTACATCAGTACTCTACAGGTTGGCGATGCAGGCAATTAAATTGAAAATGCAGATATGGACAGAGCTTAATGGCACTTTTGGCGAACTCCAAAATGGATTTCGAGTCGACAGGAGATTAGATGATAACCTTTTTGCGCTTACGCAGTGTATAGAAATAGCCGGAAAAGAGAACAGACCTCTACATTTGGCATTTTTGGATATTAAGGGTGCGTATGACAATGTCAATCAGAATATTTTATGGGACATAATGAAAGAGGCTGGTATAGGGGATGACTGTATAGAGCTCTTAAAGGAAATATACAGTGGAAATACAGTATGTGTGGAATGGGAAGGTATGGCGAGTAATGGTAGAATGGAGGCCGTCGATATAGGTAAAGGGTTGAGGCAGGGATGCCCGTTGTCCCCACTGTTATTCATGCTTTACATGAGGAGAATGGAGAAAGCACTGGAGATGAGCAATATTGGTTTTAAGCTGTCGTACAGACAGGCAGGTATAGTGATAGAACAAAAGCTCCCCGGGTTGTTTTATGCAGACGATATTGTGCTATTCGCAGACAGTCGAACAGATTTGCAGGGTCTGGTTAATATATGTGGTCGGGAAAGTGAAGATTTAGGGCTAAAATTTAGTGTGACAAAATGCGGCTGGATGATATTCAATGACAGCAACGATCAGACCATATCAATACAGGGCGAGGAGATACCCAGAGTACGAGAGTACAAATACCTCGGGATATGGATAAATGATGGGAATAGATACATGGAAGTACAAGAAAAAGCTATGATAGTTAAAGGAAAGAGGAACTCCGCAATAATGAAGCATAGAGCGCTGTGGGGTTACAACAGGTACGAGGTAATTCGAGGTTTGTGGAAAGGTGTAATGGTGCCAGCACTTACATTCGGAAACTCAGTGGTGTGCATGAGGTCAGAGGTACAATCAGGGCTGGACGTGAATCAGAGGACGGTCGGACGTCTCGCACTGGGCGCCCATGGGAAGACCACAAATGAGGCTGTTAAGGGGGATATGGGATGGTCTGACTTTGAGGGAAGGGAAGCTCAGAGTAAAATTAGGTACGAACAGAGATTAAGGAATATGAAAGAAAGTAGATGGGCAGCGAAAGTATTCAGGTATTTGTATAGGAAGAACGTTGATTCACAATGGAGGAAGAGAACTAGGAAGCTTACCAGTAAGTATACATCCAGTAACGAAACGGATGGGACGAAAAAGAGCGTTAAGAGCATGGTCAGAGCGGCGGAGAACTCGGATTGGATAGCAAGAATGGAGAAGAAACCGGCATTGATCAACTACCGAAAAGCGAAAGACGAAATCAAGAGAGAAAAATTTTACGATAATTCAAAGGGAAGCACTTTACTGTTTGAGGCAAGGTCCGGTTGCCTGAGAACCCGAAGTTACAGAGCGAAATTCAATAAAGAAGGGGATACATGTACGTGCTGTGGAAAAGCTAGGGAAACGACAGACCATATTTTGATTGAATGTACAGATGTCCACCCAGGTGTAGCTGTGGACACTACCCTACAGGAGGCCATGGGTTTCAGGAGTAACAGGGGAAAGCTGAACATGCCGGCGATAGATATAAGTAAAAGGCGCTTAGAGCATTGGTGGCGCAAAAGTATGGAGCAAACAAAAGCGCAAGGTAGTTCGGGTAAGATTGTTACATCACAGCAGAACGATAATAGATAAAATAAATAGACGAGGAAAAAAATTAGTTGTGAAAATATGTGTGATTCGGGAAAAGAAATGGTTGTAAACGAAAAAGAAATAAAGCTAGAGCTTGGTGGCCCGGCCACCGCCCCGTTATAAAGGGGACGCTCCTAATATCCATCCATCCATCCGGCGGCAGCGGAGACCGCGGCAGAAAGCAGAGCGCGCGGAATTACAGCGTGCGCATGTTTTTTTTTTTTTTTTTTTCTGCGTACGAGCAAGCATTGCCGCCAGGATCTTCTGGATGCACTGAAGGCAAGTATTCTTTTTTCTGTTACTGCATTTATTTTGGTCCAATTTACGGAGAAAAGCACGGCAACCGCTGAATTTTCCTGATATAAATTATTGTAAGGAGGTATCAATTCGTCTGTGGTAGCGTTACTTTTTTTTTCATTACGGTCCGTTTTGTCTCGGCGCGAAATACCTTGATTTGAGAAATATACAGGGACGTTCTAGCATTGTTCCTTTCTGGAGTCGTGTATTGGTGAAAACTGGGCTAATTTTCGTCGTTGAATCATATTGCCCTCCTATCTTCACCTATGCATATCAAATATTTGCGCTCACAGGCAGGCTGAAATACATAGGTCATCGTACGCTACATTAGTAGAAGCTTACTCCTACGCAGAATGCTTTACTCGACTGTTAATTTTAAAGTTTCCTTCGTTTCAGAGCAGACAGTCTCTGAGATGGGCGCGCATTCTTTGTTAAGTTAAGCTGCCCTTCAAGTTTCACTTGAGCCTAGTGTGTTTGGAATTAGTGCATGAAGAGGCCTTAACTTAGTAATTTGCGCAACGAAAGTGGTTCGATACCCGTTATTCATAGAGGCCAAATCAACATGACCTCACTAAAGACGTTGCCTGACGATGCCCAGTTACTACAATATGAAATTTCCTTTTTTTATTGATCATGCACTTCACAATTTTTTTTTCCAGCGCGGAAACTGCTCTCAACCGTAACAAATGCGAGCATCGCATACATCGCCGGCTTCGTGGCAAAGGCTGTTGAAGAGCGGAGAACTTGCACGGCTTGCCCTTACCTTCACGAAGCGCACTCCTCTTCGCCTGAACTTGTAGGGCTGATTAGCCTCTCCACACGAGGAGGTCTCACATCCCCTAAGCCTGAATTTGTAGCGGTTTTAGCAGCCGTGAAAAAAGCTGTTGATTTTGCTGTGCCGCACTTAGGGACGAAGGATGTATGCAAGAAACTTGCAAACATCATCACTCCATACTTAAAGGGGCCCTGCGACACAAATTGAGTAGGCCGTTTTTATCACTGATTCTAGAACTGTTGCACGCGGGGATGTAGCAGCGAGAGTAGACACGCCGAAAGCAAAGTGGCTATAATTTTATTTGAGCGAACAAACCGCCCAAAATAGCCTTCTGTTTGAACTGAGGCGACACATAACGGAGATTTTTGTTACAGGAAGTGACATAGAGTGAAGACATAGGAGGGGCCAGGCCGGGCGATCTGATTGGCTTGACGCTCCAAGGTGCTTGTTACACACGTGTGGTGTCTGCTTGATCACGCTATTCAGTACCAAAATGTACTAAAATAGCTTTTATGCTTCGTAATATAGAGAGAAAGTATCTTACATTACTTGCAAAACGACACTAGGTGTGTTGACGGCCGGACGCTATATGCGCGCGCGCGCTCTGCTCCCGGTGTGTTCCGGTGTCGCTCTATAAGACGCGCGTTGCTATTGGACGCCTCCACTGACGTCAGCGGGAGAGCGAAATACGAAAGGGAATGTTGGTTTCATGCTGTCTGCTCGTGTTTTGAACTTCGAGGGCTAATAACTCCAGTTCTAGACCACCGATTTGCATAATTCTTTTTGCGTTCATCTCAGCATTCGATCCTACACACACTGCAGTACTACAGACGGCAGTTGAAAAAGTGTCGCAGGGCCCCTTTAATTAAGTGCCCCCTATTTATGTGCCCGGCCAGAGATGAACACGTAGAATGTACAGTGTCTACTGTAATTGACAAATATGTAACAATGCTGCTCGCGAACATAGGCACCACTCTTACAGACAAGGCAGCCTACCGTAAAAAGCTTATGTCAAAGCTCCTGCATCGCAAAGTGCTTCGTGTATAGGTTATATTGACACATCGGACAATAGTTCAACGCTGTCTCGGGAGTAAGGGAATGCTTTCCCGAATAAGATATTATCCCAATGAAGCAGTGTTGTACGGAACGCCGTTCCAAGGAACGACGTTCCTGGAACTAGTTCCTTTTTGGAGGAACGAAGGAACGCTATCGTTCCTTTAAGAGTTGGTGGAACTGTAACGGTAACGCGTTACATTTACGAAGTAACGGCGATGGGAACGACGTTCCTTTAATAAGCGTTGCACAGGCCCACATGCAGGACGGATAGGCCGGGCCACAACGGCTGAGGTCGAGCCTCGAGTCCCCGCTTT